>CM072541.1:16715000-17915000 GCA_036898165.1 Silybum marianum
GTGTTCAAAATCAGCGATAGCACACACTGACTGTGTTTAGTGATCGCTGATGATCAGGAACAACATCCTATCCCTAAAGATCTGAAAAACAACACTCACACCATAAAGTCATTCAGCGACTGTCGAAGGCGTAACTGAAGAAAGAGATGGATAACTCATAATCTGAAACAGTTGAGTGATAGCAATGTCCATCTATCTGAGTGTGAGATCTTGCAAAGCCTCAGTGATAGCCGAAGACTTCATCCTTGAAGAATTTGGTTTAGTGATCAAGTGGGGCCTACTCAGCAAGATCAATGTTGATCTTATCCTCGATGTACAAAAGCCAAACCTCAAATACCTCGTCATAAAAGGATGTACGAATTGTCTCTTATGCCCCCATTAAATCTGATTTTGTTACTGTTCATATACAACCAAAAGCATGGTTTTCTTCTGGACAAAGGACAAGTCTCAAGTAGAAACTTGACACGTGGCATATACCTTTTGTTTTGCATTTAATGCAACAGGTATAAATCAGAGTAGTGTTTTTGCTTTCTAAACTTTAAAACAACTAATTCTTTGTTCTTTTAAAATGGCTAACACAAACACGCACTATATTGACAATGGATCTTTAGCTAAACCTCCCAGATATAGCCTTGATAATTTCCTAGTCTGGAAAGAAAGAATGAATCAAATCCTAGAAAGGTCAGATCCTAAGATCCCCTACTATGTAGAGAATGGACCATTCGTTCCTACACTCTTAGTCCCTTCAGTTCCTGCAACTGCTACCTCTCCTGCTATTCTTGAGAGACGAATTCCCAAAACTCCAAATCAATGGAGTGAAGAAGACAAGAAAGAGCTAGATGTTGACTCAAAAGCTAGATCTATTATTGTCATGTCTCTTCCAGATGATGTCTATCACTCTGTAATGAAAATGAGGACTTCTAAATCCATGTAGGATACTCTCTGTATCCAATATGAAGGAACCGATAACGTTCAGATTACTCTCCGAATCAACCTAGTGAGACAGTATGAAAGTTTCATGTTTCTGAAAAATGAAACACTCTCACAAATCCACCAGAGATTTAACTGTCTTTTAATACACATGAAAATAGCTGAGCGTGAGTACTATAACTCTGAAATGCTGACTAAGTTCATGGAAGCTCTTCCTGAACAATGGAAAATGTTTACTACGTGTCTTAAGTTGTCAAAGAAAACAGAAACTCTTTTTTTAAGTTCCTTATATGGAATATTTCTTAATCATGAGCAATCTCTAGCCTTAAAAAAGAAACCTCATGAAAGACACTAAATCCGCCAAAAGTACTTCTTTGGCTCTAGTAACTTCATAGATGGAACCTCCTAAACTTGTATATTCTTCTATTATCTCTATCACTGAGTTAGATCAACCTAACCCAGAGGATATCACTGATGCAGATATCTCTGAATTCGATAACTCTCTAGCTCTTCTTACTAACAATTTCAGAAGATTTGCTAGAAAGAGCAATTTCAGAAAGACCCCTGCGATCATTGACTCCGATATGTCAAAGATTGTCCCAGCTGACAAAGCTTCAGCGATCTGCTTCAACTGTCAGTGCAAAGGCCACTTTGCAAGTGAACGCAGATCCAAGAAAGTCGCAGCTCCAACCACCTCTTAGACTTCTGATAAAACTAAGAACGAAAAATACTTTAAGTTGAAAGAAAAATATCAGAGTCTTAAGAACAACCAGCGAAAAAGCAAAGGCCTTGTCGCTAAAGAAGTCGACTGGGATCAGGAAGACAACTGGGCTCAAACCACTGATGAATCTGGATCAGATGAAAAGGACATAGCCTTTATATGTCTTACGGCTAGAATACAAGAAGCTGAAGAGGCCTCTGACACCTCTTCTTCAAAGTCTCCATCAACTCAGGTACCTATTCTTAAAAACTCATCTCTACCTGAAACTGATAGCTTGTCAATTCTCGACTCTATGACTGTTGATTTTACAATTCTCTAAATGGTAAAATCAAAGCTGAACAAATTAATGTAGAGTTAACTCAACAGCTTAAAAACGGACATCTGAAAATCAAAGAACTTACTAAAATCGAAGAAGATTTTAAAGACCAAGTCTTTGTAAATCAGGCTATTAGTATTGAAAGACAACAAGCCATCACTGAGCGCAAAAAATCCATCACTGAGCTACCATTGGAGGATGGTGTAAGGCTTCTGACAAAGTCAGTGAGATAATTAATGCTCAGATCCCTAAAAAGGTCAAGAGTGGTCTAGGATGTTCCTCTGACCAACAAGAAATAGACACGGATCGCTCCATGTTAAAATTTGGAATGTTTGTTTCTTCTATCCCTGATGCCTCTTCTCAGAGTGTCTGTACTTCTGAGAAAAGACCTTCTAAACCCTTTACCAAGGATTCAGGGAAGGTGATCAAAGACAAGTTCCTTGACCGTGTTCCTTCGATCAAGAACGTCCAAAAACTGAAGAAGACTCCTACAGTTCCTTCAGTGAATCATACTAAGTCTGGAAAGAAGATCCATGGTTCAGTTCAAAGATCAACTCCTAGAATTATAATTGATCTTACTCCATCTAAGCCTGAGAAACTTGTAGTTCCTCCAAGGATGATGGAGAAAGGAATTATTGGTCCTGGACCTAAAACTGTTTTGACCTCTACTCCGCATGCTTCCAGCTTAAAACCTTTTCTTAAATATAGGAAATGCTATCACTGTGGTGAGACTAACCACATTGCTAGCAAATGTCCTAATGTTACTAAAGCTGAAAGATTAGCTCATGGTAAGAAAATAGCTAAAGTTGAGAAATCAGTAAAAGTGAAATCCACTAAGGCTGATAAATCATCCAAGGTGAAGATACTCTCTCAACGAGTAACAAGTCGGCCAAACCTATTGTTTCCACTAACAATTCAGGACCTATAGTTCTATGGGGACCTACGAAAAGTTAATTCTCTTATCTTATGCAGAGTGCTAAAGGTATCTGGTATCTCGATAGCAGATGCTGAAGGCACATGACAGATAGAAAATCTCTGCTCTCTGAATATAAGGAAGAAAACGGTCCCTCAGTAACCTTTCGTGGAAATGGCAAAAGATACACCAAGGGTTATGGCGTTCTATCCAATGGAACAACTTCATTCAGTCGAGTTGTCTACGTTGAAGGACTAAAGCATAATCTGTTAACCATTAGTCAACTTTGTGACAAAGACTTCAAAGTCTTGTTCACAAAGAAAAGATGTTCGGTCACTGATAAAAATGACAAGCTTCCCTTAAAAGGCAAAAGATCAGAGAACGTATATATCATTAATATCAATAGCACTCATTCAGAGAATGTAAGTTTTCTATCTAGAGCCTCCTCTGATATAAATTGGCTTTGGCATAAGAGACTCTCTCATCTGAACTTTAAAATGATTAATGATCTTTCTCGAAAAGAATTTGTCAAAGGTCTCCCTAAACACTCTTTTACAAAGGAATCTCTTTGTTCAACGTGTGAAAAAGGAAAACTGACAAAAGCTACGTTCAGATCAAAGCAAGTCTCGTCAGTTACCACTCCTCTTCACTTACTTCATATGGACCTTTTTAGACCGGTCAACGTCCAATCCATATCTGGAAAGAAATACACTCTGGTAATTGTTGATGAATACTCAAGGTACACTTGGGTAATCTTTCTTCGTTCCAAGAGTGATACCCCTGATGAAATTATTTTCTTTGTTAAAAAGATGGAAGTCCTAAAAAATCTCACTGTTCCCTCCATGAAAGTAATCATGGCACTGAATTTAAAAACAGTACTTTGGTTAACTTCTTCGATGAAAAAGGAATCACCCATAATTTCTCATCAGTGAGGACATCTCAGCAAAACGGTGTTGATGAAAGACTAAACCGAATGATCATCGAGGTTGCTCGCTCGATGCTCATCGAATCCCATCTACCAACTCAATTCTAGGCTAAAGCCGTTAACAATGCATGCTTTACTCAGAATCGATCCCTGATAGTCAAAAGATTCAAGAAGACCTCCTATCAATTAGTTCATGGAAGGAACCCCTCTCTGAAATACCTACATATCTTCGGAGGTAGGTGTTATATTCTTAATGACAGAGATCATTTAGCAAAATTAGATCCAAAAGCTGACGATGGAATCTTTCTTGGATATTCCTCTGTATCTAAAACGTTCAGAGCCTTCAACAAAAGAAGACAACACGTAGAAAAAACCATGTATGTTAACTTTGATGAATCACGCTCATCAAGTTCAGTTCCGGTCCCTGAAGATGACGAGGAACTAGATAATTGGATGAAATCTCATTATGGGGAATCTGAATCTTATTTCAATGCACCTCTGGTCGCTGAAAATAGTGATGACGAAGGACCTAATTTCATTCCTACTTCAAGTAACACTCCATCCTCCTCAGGGATAGATGTTACTCCCTTAAATCAGATTCCACCCTCTGATTCCTCCAACGGTGATTCATATGTGAACAACTAGGTTCCTCCTTCAACTCAAGAGAATCTGACTCCCTCAGAGTCTCCTTCAGGGATGATAACAGATGATGAGGAACCTAGAGCTGATGCTTCTTCTACTCTCCCTAAATAAGTTGCTGAATCCATTGCTGATCACTCTCCTCAACCTCCGGCTTAGCGATGGATTGTAAATCACCCCATTGATCAGATCATTGGTGATCCCTATAGAAATGTCAAAACCCGTCGCAGTATAGGTAACATCTGCCTCTTTGTAAATTTCATTTCTATAATTGAACCTAAAAGGATCGATGACGTTATCACTGATCCTAGTTGGGTCAGTGCTATGCAAGAAGAACTAACTAAGTTTCGCAGCAACAAAGTTTGGAATCTTGTACCTTGTCCATCAGAGAAAACTGTTGTTGGAAACAATTGGGTTTTTCGTAACAAGTTGGATGAACATGGCACTGTATCTCGCAACAAGGCTCGACTTGTTGCTCAGGGATACAGACAAGAAGAAGGTCTTGATTACGATTAAACCTTTGCTCCTGTAGCCAGACTAAAAGCCATAAGACTCTTCTTAGGTTACGCTGCCCATAAAGACTTTAGAGTTTTTCAAATGGATGTTAAAAGTGATTTTTTAAATGGCAAACTTAAAGAAGAAGTTTATGTTGACCAACCTCCCGGTTTCTCTGATCCTAAATACACTGGCTATGTTTTCAAACATCAAAAAGATCTTTACAGGTTAAAACAAGCTCCTCGAGCTTGGTATGATACCCTTTCCAAATACCTTCTTAAAGAAATATTTGTACATGAAAAAATTGACCAAACCCTTTTTCTTAGGAAACACAAAGGTCATACTATTCTTGCTTAGGTATATGTCGATGACGTTATCTTTGGTTCCACAAATCTCAAACTTTGTACTCGTTTCACTGAACACATGAAGAAAGAATATAAAATAAGTATGATGGGTGAACTAACATATTTTCTTGGTCTATAGAGTAAGCAGTCTGAGAAAGGCATATTCATATGTCAGAGTAAGTATGTTAATGATATGTTGAAGAAATTTGTGATGACTCAAAGTTCTCCAATGAAAACTCGTATGGTACCTCCTCTAACTCTTAACAAGGATCCAAATGGGACACCTGTTAATGTTACTACCTATAAAGGAATGATAGGATCTCTATTGTATCTTATAGTGAGTCATCCTGATATTATGTACTCTACTTGTCTCTGTGCTAGATATCAAGCTGAACCTAAGGAATCCCATCTAATCGCTGTAAAACGAACTTTCAGATACCTGAAGGGAACTCCTAATCTTGGCGTTTGGTACCCCAAAGGCTCAGGGCTCGATCTAATTGGTTACTCTGATAGTGAGTTTGCAGGATGCTAGATTGATAAGAAGAGCACCACTGGAGGATGTCAGCTTCTAGGTGGAAAGTTGGTAAGTTGGACAAGCAAAAAGGAAAACTCAGTGTCCACATCAACAGCTAAAGCTGAATACGTAGTCGCTGGTAGCTGTTGTGCTCAAATCCTTTGGATGAGGAACCAACTCAGAGACTACGATATTAAGCTCTTAAATATCCCCATCTATTGTGATAGCACAAGTGCTATTGCCATCGCTAATAACCCTGTACTTCACTCTAAAACTAAGCATATCGAGATCATATATCACTTTATCAGAGATCATGTTATGAGTGTGTTAGGTCTATTATTATTTTAATTGTGACAAAATAAGGAAAGGATATGCTTTATTGTAAAAGGAAGTTTATAATTCCTTAAACTCTTGTTTCCTTAATTAGAATAGACCTACCAATATAAATACAAGCTTAGGGTTTTACTTTCATAGTTAGTCGATTCATATTAAATTAGAGAGAGTGCTGAAACCGTGAATTACTTGTAATCGATACGCATACGTTCAAGAGATATATGACTATGTAAGTTCCTTAAATCATTATTCGTGTCATATTACTTTGCTATTGATTGTTTATTGTCATTGTGCTTGTTATAATGGGATCAACAAGTGGTATCAGAGCCTGAGATCACGAGTTTTTACGATTTTCTGAGCAAACCACGAAACAGAAGGTAAAACTTCTTATTGATTTTTTTATATGGTAAAACAGAAGGTAAAACAAAAGGTAAAATTTCTACTGTTCATTGATTTTTTGTCGAGTCATACTGTGTCACGCTTTACCTGATAAAACTTCTTATTTTTTTTGTCGACTAACTCATATCTGCTCAATGAATTTTTCTCGATCATCATATCAGTTTCTATGTGTTATTCTCGATTAGGTATATCTGTGTTCTTTTCAATTTAATTTTTTCTCTCGACTTATTAATTTTTTATCGAATATCCCTTCTGTTGATTGAATTTTTATCGATACAAACTGCTTAAATCTTGAATTTTTATCGACTCCTCTATAAAATATTTAATTCTGTTTAATTAAAATTACTTTAGTTTATTTTATTTACTTTTGAATATCTTTACATAAGAAAACTCAGGAACTTATGACTCCTGCAGCTTTTCTTACTAAAGATTTCCTTAGTAAAAATCATAAACTTTCGTAAAATTTGATATTTTCTGTGATTGAACAAAATAAGAAACTCGAAAACCCAGATAGTCTTGTCCATAAAAAGACGAGTTCTTTTTAGTCAAGAACATTGTGTTTTTGTTTTCTGGTTTTTTTCAATAAACAGAAAACTCAGAATTAAGAATTTTTATCGAGTCATATTGAATCGAGAAATTTTTTTGATCGAGTAGGTCAGTGTTCAATAAATTTCTTTAATCAATTTGTTTCTCGAGTATTGTTCACTCGATTTTTTTTTTGACTATTTTAATTCAATTTTTTTTATCGAGTCTTGTTCACTCGATAACCTTTTATATCGAGTCCCACTCAATTCGATAACAACTTTTATCAAGTCTTAATTCACTCGATAACAATTTTTATCGCGTCTTGCTCACTCGATAACAATTATTATCGATCCTTAGTCATCCGATAACAATTTTCATCGAACACCTCACACCCGATAAAAATCCTTCAATCGATATTTTTTCCTTTGTCACTCGATAATAACCTACTATTTCCAGCGACAACTCAGAAATTTTTAAAAAAACTCATTGATCGAGGTCCAACCAAACAGTACAATGATCACCCGAGAAGCAATGGCCATTGGATCAGACACCAAGCCTCCAATTCTCTTTCCGGGAGAATATTCTCAATGGAAGGATAGCTTCCTTGATTTCATTGAACGTCATGACTATGCCGATAAGATCATGAGTTCAATCAAAGAGGGTCCTCCTCCGCCTTTTTATCAGGAGTATCCTGCTATGCCAAACAACACTCCTTCTACGCCCGCACGAAGGGAAGTTAAACTCAAAAGTTCTTGGGATGCAAACGAGAAGAGGATAATGAGAGGTGACCAACTTGTCCGTTCTTATCTACTTATGAGCCTTCCCAATGAGATCTACATGAGCATTGATAGCCACAAGAAGACGGCTAAAGAAATGTGGGAAGTCATAGAGAAATTCATGCTTGGAACGAAGATTGGTACACAACTCAAAATCACCAACTGCATTTCTCAATATGAAGATTTCAAGGCAAAAGATGGAGAAAGTCTTACGAACACATATACCCGTTTTGTACAACTGGTGAACGAACTTAGCAAAAACGAAATTCGTAAGACAAAGATCGAAAACAATGTCAATATTGTTAGCAATCTTCAACCGGAATGGCGCCGGTTTGCTAATCAAATCAAACACAGCAAATATCTTGCTCGCCTTGACCTTCATGAAGTCTATGAAACCCTTCAACAAGATGAAGAGGAGGTTCTCGAACTTATGGGGTTAAATTCCAAGAAGAACCCGGATCCAATCGCATTAATGGCAAAAGAGTCCTCTTCCGCTCCTCAAGAAATGTTTCCCGAATTAGAAGACGAATACTTTGACTATGATCCAGAAATTGCCAAACTTCAACATCAACTGGCCTTCCTTACAAAATCTTTTCAACAAAAGTTCTCACGTCGCTCGAATCCCAATCAACAAAGGTATGCCTCGGGATCTAATTACCATGAGCGAAAGGCAATGTTTGAACCCAAAACTAGAAGAGAAGAACCTCGCCCTACACCCAAGCCTGAAGACAAGTTCAAGGGTGAAAGAAGTTTGTGCTACAACTGCGGCAAAACTGGTCACTACGCAAGGGAATGCAAGAAGCCAGTAGTGAAGGACTCTAACTACTTCACTTACAAACTGATGTTGTCCAAACAAAAAGAAGCCAGTAAAGTCCTTCTAGTTGAAGATGAACAATGGCTTAATCAAGATGATGAAGATGACATGGAAGGGGATACTCAAGCACATTTCAGCTTAATGGCTTACTCTGATGACGCTCCTTCTCACGCTTCCGACTACACACCCGAGGTAAGCCCTTCTAAATATGACTCTTTTGTATCTCAAATGCATGATTTAATATGTCAATTAAAGGAATTACACTCCAAATTGAAAATTGAGAAACTCTTGAGGACGTCAACGACTCAAGAGGACGATACACCAATGGTTGAAAATCCTGCGGATAGCGAATTCGAGAGTACAGCAGCCGAACCAGCCGAACCTGCCGAACCAGCCGAACCTGCCGAACCCGAACAAAATGAAGACCGAGTCGATGTTCAACGTCTGCGAAACTCACTTCGAAACTGGTTCCGAGATCCATATGAACCAGTACTTCAAGAACAAGACTATGTGAACTTGAGGCACACAGCAAGAAACTATGCCTTAAGGGATCAAAACGAACCAAGACTCCTACCTCATCAGATTCGGTGGCAAAGAATGTTAACGGACAGTAAGTCCAAATGGGTGAATCAGCAGATCCGTGTGCCATATCTTGAGGAAACCATGGAGAAGATCTTCCGCAAGGAAGCAAAACCTGATGATCTGGCACACATTCATCTAGTGATGGAAATGGACCCTGCTCAAGTTAGAGAGTATCTCCATATCCTGAGGATGAGAGCTTTACCTCAAGCTGAAGTGGTCTCAAGGCACAGGGTTGTCGGGATTTTGAAGATAGACACTGCAAGGATCTTCCAAGTCGAATATCCGGTTTTCACTGTTCAAAGAGAAGATGGTAAAACGTATTCCTTCTCTGAAGCCGATTTTGCTAATCTCGATATTATGGACTTGGATATCATCTACAATGATCTGAGAGACAAGTGCAACCGAAACGTACACGAGCAAAGGGATTTAAGGGCAGTGGTTAGACATGTTCAGAAAGAGCTTCGGTACAGTTATCTTCATGATCTTCAACGAGGAATCGAAAGCGAGCAAAAGAAGATACACATTACTAAGCCTGATCAATCTTTGCCTGTACCTGACAGTATTTTGGTCGCCACTGTCATCACTCGTCCTGTACATGGTGTAGTTTGGATGCATCCTTCTAGAGAAAAGCGGTTTCTCAGATTTCATGAAGTGGCTGCATATTCTGACGGTACATTATGGGGAATTCAGAACAGGCTTGCGTCAGAACTTGCTACAGATAGAAAGAGCACAACACGGATGAGCAATGACAAAAGAAACTCTCTCTTAGAAGCAATCAAGATAATCGACGACAGAATTATTTATCGACAAACCCTACGAAGATTTGAAGGCATGTTCGAGCTTAGAAGATGAAGACTCATTTTGCCACAAAGGGGGAGATTGTTAGGTCTATTATTATTTTAATTGTGACAAAATAAGGAAAGGATATGCTTTATTGTAAAAGGAAGTTTATAATTCCTTAAACTGTTGTTTCCTTAATTAGACTAGACCTAGCAATATAAATACAAGCTTAGGGTTTTACTTTCATAGTTAGTCGATTCATATTAAATTAGAGAGACTGCTGAAACCGTGAATTACTTGTAATCGATACGCATACGTTCAAGAGATATATGACTACGTAAGTTCCTTAAATCATTATTCGTGTCATATTACTTTGCTATTGATTATTTATTGTCATTGTGCTTGTTATAATGGGATCAACAGAGTGGTGAAGTCGAACTTCAATTTATACCCACTAAATATCAACTCGCTGACCTATTCACTAAGCCTCTTGATGAGACTAGATTTAATATGTTAATCAGTGAACTTGGTATGTTGAACGCTGAAGAATGAAAATTGTAAGTGATCAACACTATTCAAGGATACCAAAAAATCCTTCGAACTAATCAGTCACTCCCTGAACTCCGACTCAGTGAAACACGTATCGTGCCAAGATAAGTCCCTCTCTCCTTACTCTCTTTGAATATCTTTAAATTCAGAGAATGAATCTCAAAAGAGAAAACCCATCACTGAAAATTTTATTTCAAATGATGAGGATATTAAATGGATAATGATTAACGTCTATTGTTTAATTGATAATCCTATCATTGTTTTTTTAAAAGAACACGTCAGACCTTTTTCTGAAACACGACTGACCTTAACGTTTCCTATCCTATCAAACCCAAGGAACGTGCAATAGGTCATCATTACCATTTTCAAAAAACTAAAACCGTCGTTTAGTTTTCCTCTCTCTCTCTCATCCAACTATATAAGGAAATCTCAATTCTTTTTCATTCTTTACGCGCTCATATCTTCAAAAGCAAGAAATAATTTCAATTTTCTTCATAAATCCTCAAGAACACCAAGAACACGCACTTGTGCATTTTTCTTATTTCTCACTTTTTCTAGGTTTGATCTAACTTTTATTGCTTACTATGTATGAACAACAACTAAAATGTTGTTTGTAATTTCTACTCATCTTCTATAACACTTTGTTATAAAGATTTATGCTTTAAAACTGTTTTAAAATACCCAAACGTCTTGAAAACCTGTTATAAGCCTCTTCTTAGAACATAAGACATTTTGGTTAGTTTGATCCTAAATCTTATCTAAATCTTTTCTTAAATCTGTTGATGGTATATTTTTGTACCAAAAATAAACACATTGGTATCTTTTTACTAAAACCTTGTTCAAACGTTTTTGTTAAAATCAGCCAAACAACTAGTATTTTGACCTTGTTCATCAAAACACTTGTTTTTCCCATTTCTTTGGTATTCTATATACCAAAATCTCCGTATTATACATTCTTGAAATAAGCCATGATTTTTCTATTTGTGTTCCTATCTTTGAAACAACAATGGCATCTTCAAGCATGAATGTCAACAAATACGCTGAAGGTGAAGTCCTCCCCGTTACAACCTTCGTTGGGGCTTCTGAATCCACCTTCACCCCTAAACAAGCCATAGTGAATCCCATCAACTACATCGATCTGGTTGACATCCCTGCTGACAAACCTCACTTCATTGACGGTGCTAGATTCATCGAGAAATGCCCTCTAAGGTATGCATTTACCCATGCCCCTATTGGAATTACTTGTCATCTTCAACAGTTCTGGTACACTGCACACTGCACCACTGTCACCACTAAAAAGGGAAATGAGCTCCTTGCTATTGAATTCAATATCAGCCTGGGGACATTTGTTTTTACTTCTGGAGTTGTCAGAGCTGCTCTTCGCGTCCCTTCAAGAGGAAAGAATCAGCAATGGGTCTCTTCACCCTCAAAGGAAGAACTCATCGAATTCTTGGACACTATTGGTTACAGATGTCCTGTTGACGCTGAAGTCAAGACCATAACCAAAATGGAAAAGAAGAGATTGCCAGCGATGTGGCAACACATTTTCACTCAGGTGATTCAGTTCTTAGGCACTAAGACTAGCTCCCAAGATCAAGACAGTAGGCAATTCTTGGACACTTCTTCCTTCCCTCCAAAGAGAAAACAGCAGACTGACGGTCACAAAAAGACCGTTGCTCACAAGCCACTACAAAGAAACAAAAGAAGAGTGTATCTCAACAGACTACTCTATCTGACTTTTGCGTACTACCAACGCCTCCTCTCTCCAAAGCCACGACAACTACTTCTATCTCCGTTGCCGCTTCATCAGCACTACCCCATTTTTAGCGACCTCAATCCCTAAAAATGGGATAGCCAGCTCCGCTGAAGCTAGATCAGGTAATACTTACACAGCTTTCTCTTCTTCTTTTATCTCCACTTCTTTTGTCCGCACATCAACCCATGATTCAGAGATGGTTGTCCCTATCTCTAAAGAGGTTGAACAACATGTTGTCCAAGAATCAGCTTTGTTTCGACAATTTGAGTTTTGGAAAGCAATGTGCAAGAGACCTAAGAATGTTTCTCTTAAAGATTCTCAGACACAGGTCAGTGATCCTCAAGACACTGTCGTATCATGTACCATCCCTGAGAGTAATCCTTTAGATACTCTTAGGGAACCCTTGGTAATACATATTACCTCCCAACATCCTTCTTCTAACCCCGAGCTATTTTTGCCTCATTTATCTTTGTTGTCAACAGGTGTCGCTGCCCCAGTTTTCTCATCAGCAACCACAACTACCACCTCTACTACTGCTCATGTCAGCGAGCCTACCTCTTCAAAATCCCCTATGATCAAGCAAGCTGAATATCTTAAGAAGGTGAAGAGAGAGAAGTTAGCTCCCATGCTACCCTCCGTTTCGATGGACTTACCCAAGGTGTCTCTACCCCGTCCCTCTTTCCCTGCCAGGGAATATCTGGTGAATGAATGCACCATGATACGGCAGCGAGTAGACACTTTGCAACTTGTTTCAGAGATCGTCTTTAAACAAGTTGTTGGGGTCCCTGGTGTGAAGGACACTATCTCCAACATCTTCTCTGACATTTAGACAGTGAAAGAGGATAATGCTGCCAATGAAAGGGCCGTCACTCTTCTCGCTGAACGAGCTGAAATGCAGAAGACTCAAGCTAAAATTTTGCGCCTTCTTCAAGGCTTATCTGATAAAGCCCCTTCATTCACTGAAGCAGAGAGAGGGAACCTGAGTTTTATTGCTCAAACTCAGATGTCGCAAGCTGAGAATCTCTAACTCAAATGTGCATACTCTCTTGGTGCACACTCTGCTTGTTGGAAACGAAGAGTGGGAGATATTTGCCCAAGAGCTCGCTGATGAGCTAACCAGCAAAGTCGATACACTTCTCCATGAAGAAACCCAACAGCAACCCCAACAACATCCCATCATCGTTGAAGGCGACGATGATGAAGAAGAAGAAGATGATGATGATGATGATGATGATGAAGATGATGATGAACAAGACATCCCTCATCAATCATTTTGAAATAATGATGATGACGACGATGATGATGATGATGATGATGATATTCCCTACAACCTCTCCAAATTCTTCAAAGCCAACCGTCCAACCTTTGGAATAATCTTCAGAGAACCTTTGGGACACAGGAAACCTCCTAATCAGGAGCAGTCTGATCCCTCAGGGAAGAATAAACAAGTGATAGGTTCTGATGATCCCACTTCAATAAATTCAGAGGAGGAGCATTTCGATGAGGTATGCCTTCCACTGGTCTCATACATTCCCCATTCCAAAATTCAACCTCCTAAATCACCCTCTCCTAATTTTGTCTTGATGAACCCTCTTCTTCCTCACCTATTTTCAGTGATTCCTATTCCCCAAAGGAATCTCCATTCCTGAAGGAACCTTTCGCTGAAGATCAGTTCCGGTACATATCTGAGTCTGAATCTGAAGCTAAAGAAGGCCTTATCAAAAGGCGTGTGCATAGACAACCAATCTCTGAACCAGAAGAAGAAGAAGAGGGAAGGGAGAACTTCATAAGAGATCTAGAGATGGCCTGAGTAAAAATTCCTTTTCTTACCTCTGAGCCGGAAGCCCCTTTACCAATAAGCGTCTATGACGAATTCTCCTTCTTGTCCCCTGAAGAACGAGCAGAAGCCCTAGAAGCTCATTTCCTCAGAGATGAAGAAATAAAGCAACCTTAAGAAAGTCTGAGAGTTGCTCAAAAGATTGTCAAAGAAGAAACAATAAGAGCCAAGCGTCAGAGACACGCAGAAAAGCAAAGTGAGCTAGTAGCTAAAAACTAGCAGAGAAGGAACTCGCAAGAAACAAGTTGAACGTAAATTTTATTGTAGCCCATGAGAAAATTCTACAAACCCTTAACAGAGAGAATCAAGAACCAAATGATGCTAAATTGGAATGGTGTACTAAAAAGGTAAATTATCACCTCTATTCTGGAACAATCACTCGTGCAACTATCGGAGGACGCAACTCAAGAAAAGGTCTGAAGATAAGAGTGACCATGTTCAGAGGAAGTAGAAGTGAAGAAGAAAAACCCCAATTCCTTAAGTTCTATGAGTTCTCTGAATGGCTAGAAATCAAAGATGCTATTCCGAAATCTAAATCTCAATTCAAGAGTGTAGTGGAAAGACATCATGATCAGCTATTGCAAAGGATATCCCACTACGTCATCGTTCCTTCTCTCCATGAAAAATCCAAAACGAGAAGATCTAAGTCCGAAGGTGAAGAAGGTCCATCGTTCAGCAATGAACATGCAACTAAATTTTTACTTAGATAGTCTCTTTGCCCACCTCGTTGTCCATGATATATCCATGCTAAACACATCCTTGCATGAACCAAGAAGATTTGTAGAACACGAGATAATCACTCTTCCTAAGGCAGGAATGGCATTCCTAGGAAATTATGGGCAAATGAAGTTTCTCATAAATAAGGAGATTCTAAAGGCTCCATCAAAACTTATCAAGTTCCTGTACTATCAATGTTTGGCAAACTATGGCATGATGTGCATTTGGTAGACGATCTATGAGAAAGAATTACGAAGAACAAAAAAGAAGCTCTCTGACTAGTACCTGATGTTTTCTTTTTCCTTTGTAATTTTCTTCAGTGTACTATACTTTACTCAGATTGTAATTTCATTTCTCACTTGTAATTCATCAGATTATGCTTTTAATGAAATTCAATGAAGTACTCTACTTCATCTGTGTACTGAAAAGATCTCTGAAAATAGTAAAAAGGGACAATGAACATATAAGTTCTATAATTCTTTAAACCGTCTAACTATTGGCTGCAATTACACTTTGTAATCAATCAGTGAATGTACTTTATAGCTTTTACACTTGTAAAAATTGTGATTTCATATCCTTATAAATGAAACTCAATTCAGATAGTATATTAGCTGAAAAAGATCTCACAGATTAGTATTTGGACTTATTTATTTTAAATTTCTAAGTCCTTACTAATTTCATCAAGCAATTTTCCTATGTTGCTTAATCATAATCAAATAGGGGGAGATTGTTGATCCAAACTCCTTTCAGTGATTTGAATATGATTCCCCTTATACTTAATGAAAATTACAAATATAGGATAGTGTTCAGAATCAGCAATAGCACACACTGACTGTGTTCAGTGATCGCTAATGATCAAGAACAACATCATTTCTCTGAAGATCGGAAGAACAACACTCAAACCATAAAGTCATTCAGCGACTGTCGAAGGCGTAGCTGAAGAAAGAGATGGATAGCTCGTGTTTGAAGTGGTTCAGTGACAGCAATGTCCATCTGTTTGAAGTGTGAGACCTTACAAACCCTTAGTGATACCCGAAGACTTCATCCTTGAAGATTCTGGTTCAGTGATCAAGTGGGGCCTACTCAGCAAGATCAATGTTGATCTTATCCTCGATGTACAAAAGTCAAACCTCAAATACCTTGTCAGAAAAGGATGTACGAATTGTCTTTTATGTCCCCATCAAATCTGATTTGGTTACTGTTCATATACGGCTAAAAGCATGGTTTTCTTCTGGACAAAGGACAAGTCTCAAATAGAAACTTGACACGTGGCATATACGTTTTGTCTTGCATTTAATGCAACAGGTATAAATAGATGAAGAACTCTTCTTCATCTTTATGCATGCTATTTTCTCTCCTTAAACCCCTGCTTCTAATTTTTCTTGTTCTTGTGCATCAAATCTTAGTGATTTCTATAGTCGTAATAGACTAGGTTAATTACTTGTTCTTATTCTGCTTGCAACTGTAAATTTGTTTATTCAATATAAATGCATTTAAAAACCAAGAAAAGTTGTGTTTGTATTCAACCCCCCCCCCCTCTACAAATTGTTTCTATATCCATTCAACTCTTGTAGACTCCTTTGGGACCAACACTTGTGATGCCATTTTGTTTGACAAATGCATCGGTGGGGTTCATGAACTAAATGAACCGGGTGTTCTGACCCCTGCTCGACATGTCGGTAATCGTGTTCATTGATGACATACTTCTTTACCCTAAAAGCGAATTGGACCACGAACAACACCTTCGAGAAGTCTCATAAGTCTTAAGAGAAGATAAATTATACGCCAAGTTTTCTAAATGCGACTTTTGGTTGAAGGAAGTCCAATTCTTGGGTCACGTAGTTACTCAAGACGGTGTGAAGGTGGATCCATCCAAGATTGAGGCAATGATGAATTGGGAACCACCTAAGTGTCCGTCAGAAATTTGAAGCTTCTTAGGATTGGCGGGTTAATATAAGAGATTCATACAAGATTTCTCAAAAGTTGCATCGTCCTTGAAAGCGTTGACGAAGAAGAACGTGAAGTTCGTTTGGACCGACAAGCAAGAGAAAGCTTTTCGAACCCTACAAAGGAAGTTGTGTAATGCTCCAATTTTTTCCTTGCCGGAAGAATCCGAAGACTTCGTGGTTAATAGCGGTGCCTCCAAGATAGGTTTGGGTTGTGTTTTAAGCAAAAGGGCATGGTGATCACGTATGCCTCAAGGCAACTCAAACAGCACGAGAAGAATTATACTACCCACGACTTGGAGTTAGCGGTAGTGGTTTTTGCTTTGAAGATGTAAATGTACACTAAATACCAACCACAAAAGCCTAAAGTATGTATTTGATCAAAAGGATCTAGACATGAGGCAGCGGCGTTGGCTCGAGCTACTCAAAGATTATGATTGTGAGTTACTTTACCATCCCGGTAAAGAAAACGTGGTGGTGAATGCTTTGAGTCGAAAGGAGTTTGGTAGTGGAACACGGGCCGTACTTACAAGAATCGACATCGTTTCAAGCTTAATCGACCGGATCAAGGTATTCCAAGGCACTTCTAGGGGAAAATTTAAAAAGTGAAGTAATGGTGAAGCAATATTTGCTATTAACGGAAGATAGTCGTGGCTTGAAGCTATTTCGAGGGCGTATCTGTGTGCCCGAGATTAGGGGCAACCGCGAGTTGCTATTAGAGGACGTTCACAAATCCAAATACTCCATCCATCCGGGTAGGACCAAGATGTATAGAGACTTGAAGTTGACGTATTGGTGATCCGTCATGAAGTTAGATGTGGCTAAATACGTGGAGAAATGTGTGAGCTGCTTACAAGTAAAGGCGGAGCATCAACGACCATATGAGATTCTACAATCATTGGAGATCTCGGAATGGAAATGGGAACACATCACTATAGATTTTGTGACGAAATTGTCGAAGTCCTAGAAGGGTCACGACACCTGGTGGATCGACTGACGAAGAGTGCTCACTTCTTAGCAATGCGAGAAGCCGGTCCAGTTGACAAACTTGTTAAATTATATGTCGACGAAATTGTCTCGAGACATGGAGTGCCTTTGACTATCGCGTCAGATCAAGATAGCCGTTTCACCTCCAACTTTTGAGATTATTTACAAAAGGGGTTAGGCACCATGATAAACAAAAGTACGACATTCCACCCCCGAACTCATGGTCAAAATGAGAGGACCATCCAAACTCTTGAAGACATGCTTAGGTCGTGTGTCATAGATTTCGGCGGAAATTAGGACTCACATCTACCACTAGTGGAGTTTTCCTACAATAATAGTTACCATTCAAGTATCAGAATGACCTCATTTCGAAGCATTGTATGGACAGAAATGTAGGACTCCGGTATGTTGGTTAGAAGCGGGCGAGAAACAATTCGTCGGCCCAGAAATTGTACAAGAGACGACCGACAAAGTGAAGAGTATCCGCGAACGACTAAAAGCGGCACAAGATCATCAAAAGCGTTACGCCGACAAGAAGAGGAGGCCAATGGAGTTCCAAGTGGGTGAACAGTTCATGCTCAAAGTTTCCCCATGGACAAGCGTTGTTCGATTCGGAAAGCACAAAACGCTGAGTCCACGTTTCATTGGGCCATTCAAAATCCTAGATAGAGTGGGACGTCAAGCCTACAGATTGGAGTTACCACCCGAAATGGCCGGGATTCACAACATGTTCTATGTATGCTATCAAGGAAATGTTTGGCGGAAGACGAGAGCGTGATCCCTCTCACGGAGGTTCGTATCGACAAAAACAATCGATGCGTAGAAGAACCGGAGGCAATCTTTGAGAAAAGTCTAAGAAGTTGTGATGCAAAGAAATTGTCATGGTAAAAGTCCAATGGAAGCACCACCGAGGCTCAAACGTGAGGTGGGAAGCGGAAGAGGACTTGAAGCGAAGATATCCACATTTGTTTGTTTAGGTTGGGATTTCGTGGACGAAATCAATTTCAAGGGTGGGAGGATTGTAACACCCGAACAATTCAAGGTAATCAAAATATTGAAAAGACCCATTTGTATGAGTTAAATATTTATCTAGAATTAAGTCCAGGATAAATTGATGAACTTTGTGTCTCAAAAATCGCATTCTAGAGAATAAATGGTTGGTCGATGAAGGGTTTCAGATTAGATGCGTTTAGACTTAAAATAGGAGCTTTCCAAACAATTTAGGATGTTTGGAAGGGTACCGAAGCGGCCCAACCCGCACTTCTAGTCGCATTATCGTCTATTTGAGCGAAGATCAGTACCAAGCGGGTGACTAAGCGGCTAAACCCGCATTATTATCCGCACTATCGGCTGTTTGGGCGAAGATCAAAAGCGGTCGGGTGACTAACCAGCTAAACCCGCACTGTTACCCGCACTATCGGCTATTTGGGTTGTTGATGCCTCTAAAATATGATTTAGACCTAGTTTCTTTATCACTTCTCATCCTACTCGTTTTTCTTCTACTTTCCTCCATTAATGGCGACTTTGGAACTTTAAATACTCCATCATCAACCACCCAAGAGTATTTACACTTCATTGAAGATAGGAATTTAAGGCTTGCTCTTCAAGATTTTAGTGTTCCCACCATCTTCTCCATTGCTCAAGTTTTTGGATTTTCTAAGGTTTCTTAAACCCTAGCTTTGTAAGTTCATTTTTTCCTCTTTATAAAACTTTATACATGTCAAAATGATGTATTTTACTTCCTACGAGTTTGTATTCCATGTATTTTTACATTTGGTTGATTTTGACAACTTAGGTCAAAGTTGAGATATTTGGGTATTTCACTTGTGTTGTTAATTGAGTATGAGGAACGATTTAAAACCCTTTGTGTTGGCTTATTTCAAAGTATTATTCGTTTTAGAACTCATAACCATTTTGACCTAAATTTGGGAAAATTGTTAGTTGATGGGAAATGTTAATCATACGAGGTATTTTGTGTTAGGAAATTATTAATATGTCTAAGTCGATGTATTATACTCTAAGACTAGAATGTAATGGATCCATAGGCATAAGAGTCAATTTTTAAATATTAGCAAGGTATAGACCTAGTTTGGTTGAACTTGTTTGGGTTATAAATATCAAGGTATGGACCTCATTTGGCTGAACTTGTTACCCGTAAGAAAAAGACTTAATTTAGTTGAGCTTAATCATGCATTAAACTAAAGACCTAATTTGGTTGATTTTAGTGCAATATCGGGCCTCCCCCATTATCCTTAAAACCATGTTCTCCCAAGGGCAAGCGTGATTAAAAGAAGAAGGGTAAAGAGTAAAGCTAACTTGTTTTAAAGTTTCATATTCGTTTTCAAAGGTTCTATGGCTTTATTTATTCAACTGTTTGTTCCCACTAAGCGTTAAGCCTAACACTTTTTTTCAAATGGCATGTATATTAGGTAGTGATTCTAGCGGGGCTCCCAGGGGTTGAGCAGAGCGTTATGCCGGTCAAGGCATCTTCTTGGAATACACTTTCTAGTGTATAGATTTGGAGTTACTATCATAATTATTTTGAGGATATTTGCAACACCCAAACATAATCTGTGTTTCAGATTTACCTAGATTAATAGGTTGTTGTTTTAGTACCTTTTTATTGATGTAAACTATAATACCTTTCCCCCATCGACTGGGTGATCTTTATTTTATTAGGTCTCATTCCGCAAAATATTTCGGTTTAAATTAACTCCCATTTTTAGGGTGTTACAGTTTCTTCTTCTTTTTAGGGCTTCAACTCCTGAACCAGAAGGTGGGTCATAAGTTTGATTTTGTTATCATGAATTGTGTTCACTACAATGTTCTTAGGAGATACCCACCTGGTCTGCTCAATTCTTAGGGCTCAAGGGTTTAAATATAATTAAACAATGATTTTTTAAGTAGAGATTTTAGAGAAAAAGATTTGTTTCTAGGCATACCAACCCATGTAAAAATGTCATGGTTGAAATATGAAATCCACAAGGGACATGTGAAATTCCAACAATCCCCTCTTTATTCATCATTATTTCCACCTCAATTTACTCCATTTACTGTTACTTATCGAAACCCAAACCCAAAGGCCAAATCACAAGACCAAACTCTATCGTCGAGTATTCGTTCTGGTCAAAAAGGCATTTAGACAACTAGCTTTGAAAGTAAAGTTTTTGTTGATGAATTGAATCCATAGAAGGAACCTTTACCAGTTAGTCAGTAACCCATAAGGAACCTTTGCTTTTGTGGTGCAAACAACGAACCGTTTGGCTGAAGAGGAGTAGAAGGAAGGTGTGGGTCGCCGAAGATGATGTCGGGGTAAGAGTATGAGAGGTTTTATTTGTATATTTATAAAAGTGTGTGTCTGTGTACAATATAAATAATATATTTTAAACTTTTAAAAGACAATTAAAGAATTTGACCAAAGGACATTAATACCCCTTACTCTAACGGACATTATTAGCGGAGTTAGTAATTAAGGATGACTTTTAGATCAAAATAAAAACCAGGATACATTTTGAACTTAGTAAAGCTCAGGTCCCACTTTTAGAGTTTTCACTAAACCTCAGGGATCAAAATTAGAGTTCACCCTATTTGATATGTTCCGAAATTTCAAAGAGATTTTATACTCATTGGGGTTACGATGTTAATTGTTTTTAAGGGAATTCAATGCAAAACAATAATTAATTTTCATAAGTGGTTAATCTATCGAGAATATGTTTTTTTATTAACATGCGTTTAAGATACATTGATAATAGTTTCATTTTTATGTCATTTTTTATAACAAAAAATAACATTTCTCACAATCATGTCATTATTATTGAAAATAATATATATATATATATATATGAGAACCACTCCTTTTTAAAAGGAATAAAGAAACACCTTGTGGACCACATATAATGTTGGTCCGACATAATATTAAATCATTTCTGATTTAATATTAAATTATATTAAATCAGAAATGATTTAATACTATGTGGGACCCACATCATATATGGTCTACAAGGTGTTCCTTTTTTCCTTTAAATTTAAAAAGTTCTCATTTGAACCTTCCTCTATATGGAAACTGCATAAAACAAAATCTGAAATATATGCATAATACGGAAAATATTATACTCATCAATATAAACGGAGAAAGAAATTCGTTTCTTATTAAATCCGTATATGAAGCAATCACAATCAGAACGACATCTGAAATCTTCTGGTAACATATGAAAACCTATGAAGTGACCTGGGTTTCCGAACTGAATGATCATATATTTTTAAAACATATGAAAAACCTTTGAAAAACATATGAAAACCCTGGGTTCCGAACTGAATGATCATATCTTTTGAAAAACATATCCTTGAAAAACATATGAAAAACCTGGGTTAAATTAATGATCATATCTTTGAAAAACATATGAAAAACCTTTGAAAAACATATGAAAAAACTGTGAAAAACCTGGTAATATCTTTGAAGGAGGTTTGCATAACTAAGAAGAACTAAATTTGCATAACTCCAAGGCTTGGCAAAAGATCAAACAGTTGGAAAAAACCCAGATATGATGAAGATGAACCCAGATATGTTGCGATTGTTTTCATTATTGTCGCAAATCTCCATGTTGTCTTTAACGACACTGTTGAAATCGTTTACAGAAAACTGCATGTTTACTTCTCTAGAATTCTCCATTCGATTTGATTCCGACTTCACAATTCTTCGTTAATGGTGACTTCGCTATTCTTCGCTTCCGATTCAATTATTTCATGGTTGAATTAGTTCATCAATTTGGTTGCATATAATTGGTTGAAATAAAATATTCAAAATAACTTCCTCAAGTTCATGTGCTTCAATTTAGGGAAAGATATGGTTTATTATTATGCTTACTTGAGTTTTGCACGAGAATTTTATTTTAGTTTATTTCAAAATTAAATAGGGTATTTTCAGTATTCCATCAATGCCCTTATTATTTAAATTGCATACCAATCCTCTAATGAAACCATTAGATTGTTAAATGATGGCTGAGATTGGGAGGAATGGGGTGCAACATTTAGGTTGGTTGTAGAAGATCCTCCCTCTATATATATAGGGTTAGGTTCATGTGAGACCAAATTGTTTTCGTGATACTCGTGAAACCAAAAAATAACAATAAAACTACACAACAGGACATTGTGACGATTTAAAAATCTCTGAACCTTCACAGCAAAAATACTGTGAAGGTTAACCTTTACAATATCTTTTTGTGAATCTTTACTGTTATTTAGGTGGTCTCATGGGTTTTACTAAAACAATCTGCTCTCACGTGATCCTAAGTCTTGTACCAAATTGATAAAACTTAAATATCCTTAGATATGTTTAAGACTTAGTATTATGTAAGGAGAGCTCCAATGGGAGAGATGACTCTGAGAGTGTTAGAGCCCCACATCGGCTAGACTTGGACCATTTCTCCTCTATATATGTTAGAACCTCCCCTTTCTCCTCAAAGGATCTAGGGGTTCCACATATCCTAGTATGGTATCAGAGCCAAGGTCTACACACTCAAAGGGACTTGACACTTTCATAATAACCCCCTCTGGACAATTTTGTGTGCATCTAGCCTCGTTGGAGGGGGCGTGCTAGAGTCCCACGTCGGCTAGACTTTGACCATTTCTCCTCTATGTATGTTGGAACATCCCCTTTCTCCTCAAAGGCTCTTTTGGAGATTCATCTAGGGGTTCCATATATCCTAATAGAGAGGAAGCCTTGGAGTCTTGAAGAAATAAAAGAAATGATTCAATGGATTTCATTACTGAGGTATAAATTTTTATCCCTTATTTAACGTGAAATCTCACCATTTTTTTAGGATTTCTTTATTTTGGGAGATTTTGATTTAGAATGGGTTATGGTTGAAGAAATGATGGTTTTACGGTAAAAAATTAATTTTGGGTTGAATCTAGTTACTATTTGAAGATTCAAATCATTTTACCTTGTTGATTTATGAAAGTTTTGTTAAATATCCATGGATTTAGGTGTTTTCATGCCTAGAGGATTGATCATGAGTTTTGGATGGAGAATATTGAAATTTGTCTACACTTAGACGATTAATTGTATATTAGGACCTTTGGAAGGTTCAAATGAGTGCTTTTCTTTGATTATTGATTGCAATTGAATAAATGTTTTGATAGTATGTGGTTTGCAAATTTTTTATCAATAAAATTACAACATATATGTTTATAATGCTTGTAGTAATGTCGTGTGGATTATTGAACATGCATGCATAATATTTTAATCTAATGTTTACGATGTAGAAAAACCTTGTGGTGGTTTTGGTGTGCATGCGGTCCGGTGACTTGCACAAGAGTCCCATGAAGGTGTATAATCCTTTTCTGCAATTGACTATGTTTCATATTGCACAAGTGAATGGCAAGTGTGTAGCTAGTGTTTGAAGTCACATATGTGAATGTTTGAAACTTGGTACTCGTTGTATATTGTTATTCTAGTGGGGATGTGGAATTTTGAGTCTGCATTCATTTTTTGCATGTGTTTTTACGAAAGGATGTTTAAACATGTGTTTATTTTGATACGGTAGTTTACAAGGAATTCACTAGACCTTTCAGTCTAACTCTCGTTTCTAAAACTAAAACATTTTCAGATGTGTAACTTGTTGGGATTACTAGCACATGAAAAAGTAACATATGAATCTTGAGTTGGAAGTGATTTCAGTTGCCAGTCTACTAGTAATGGGTAAAATTTTTGCTTTCCTTAGAAACTCGGTAGTTTAGACTGTGATAAGAATCTTAGCTTCGGCCAGATTTACTTGATTATGTTGTAAGTGCTTTTAGAGCTTTTGGGATAATTTTGTGATGGGTCCTTAAATGATTTATTTTGATGATTTATCTTTATTGTGGTAAGTTTTGTAATCCGATGTGTTATAGATGGTAATAGAGCCTTAGTTTAAGTGAACTAGGTTGTTGATATCCTAGACATATATAGAGGAGAAACGATTCGGTGATTGTTGCCAATAATGTGGCGTGAGGTTGATGTTGAGTGGATTCTCTTGTGGAAATTGTTTTTGTGAATTAGGTGTTTATGGTCTTGTGCGCCACCGAAATTCGAGAAATTAAGTTGTGATATGACAATTTCAGTTTTATAGGTTGTATGGTTGGTGTGGACAAAGTAATGTCATGGAGTATCTAAAGGGATCTTGAAGACTTTTGTGGTGTGATATTGTGTTGTGGTGGTTTTCTGAATAAGTTAATGGTATTGTATGCCTAATTTAGACATGTAAGTTATTAATTTTATATCGAACTTATTGTTATGTTGAGTGACGCCGTTAGATTGTTTTTTGTATAAAGTGTGGTTGTTATAGGTTTTAGTTAGAGTGTTCTTGGTGAATGTCCAAGGTTGATGAGTGAAGTTGATTTAAATATTGGGGTGAATCATTGTTTGAATTTCTCTTGGGAGGCATTGAAAATGGTAGGTATGACCTATTGAGGTATAAAGATTTTTTAGAAGGTGTTATGTTCTTGTTATTTTGGGAATAAAAGGCTTGTGCGATAAATGGTAACTTCTTAAAAGGATGATTCATGTTCTTATTTGGTTGCGACGTAATTTTGGATGAGTTTATTTTGTTCATATTAGACATTGAGGAAATGCCAAGTTTGGTTGGTTAATGGTGTTTAGTAATAGATTTAAGGATTTAATTTATAAATTTAAAATGTTGAAATATTTCTTACGCGTAAAGTAATATGAGTAGTTTGATTTAATCCTATGAAGCATTGAATGTTCATGATAATCTTGTGCCGAAAAGTAGTTAATCATCTTGATTAAGAATGGTGGTGAAACCGTTTGGCTAGACTTAGTCTTGCAATTGTAGATATATGGTTTTGGTGATTAATCTTATTGAATATTTGATGAGTGATATTGATTAGACATCGTAATTCATGTTAGTGTGAGAAGGTGAAGATGACATGTTGGATTAAGTGAATTTGATGAAAGTAAGAAGCTTGTTAGGTGATAAAAAAATGTCAAGTTATGTTTAAAACTATCATTTGTTGAGTATATATAAACTCCTCGAATGGTTAGAAAAAAGTGGTATGATGCGAGTTCTAGCTAAGGTATTTGGTAATCAATTCGTGAGATTGGTTTAAAGTGCATTGCTAGCAAGTCTTGTTAAAGTGCGTGTTTTATATTTTCGAGAACATATCATAAGTGTTTGGATGTGTACTTTGAGTGAACGATCGTTCGAATTAAATTTATTACTACTGTGGAAAACGTTTCGAGTAACTGGTGTGCAGTGTTTTGCTAATTGGAATAGTTCGATGTGGGCATGGTTTTCTTCCTTTTGCGCGACAAGTTGATGCGGGTCTGGGCGTGGATGATCGGGCCTTAATATTTTTGGAGGCTTATGATCGGGCCACCAAACAGGGCCGCACTTAAACGGCCATAACTTTTGCTCCGGGTGTCCGTTTCAGACCGTCGACCAGTCGATTCGAAGCTACTTCAGAGGAGCACCCCGCGGTTACTTTTGATCCCCGAAAAGGCTGTTTAAGTGGACTTTTTGACGTTTTACTGTTTTTTTCTTTATTTTGGGCTTCTTTTATTGGGATTTTCCTGTTTGGCCCATTGACTTTTTCAGGCCCGTTTTAATTTAGTCTTCATATTTAAGCGTTTCTAATGTAATATGGATGGTCACTTGATGATTTTAGAGAATTTTGATTTCTACTGATTTTTGAGTTCTTGAGAATTCGTTGTCTGAAGCCTAGGGACGGTATTCGTTGAATCAACGATTCCTAGAAGACTCACGGGCATTCGCAGAATCAACGTGATAATCTTAGTTTTCAATTTTATACGTTGCATCACAAGTCTTGGGAGTTATTTTGGTAATGCATGGGTCATTAGTCGATTCAATGAAAATTTTCAGATGTGTGTTTTTAAGATTTGGTTCAACTATGGTTGGTGGACTATTCAGGTTTTAGAATTGTGAAATTCATATATGTATATGTATATGTATAAGTATATATGGGAATATAGTTGTGGTGATGTGTTAAGTTCCGATGAATTGTATAACATTCATGAGTTGGTGACTAACGTTGTTTTAAGGAGTAAATTGCTAAAGATGATGTATGTATGTTATGTTGGTGGGCGTTATAAAAAAATGGCGTGTTTGATTGATAAAGATACTCTTAGCTGTCAGTCTGAATGTTGAAATACAAGGATGACCGTGTTTAGATGGTGAATTAAGTGGTTATTTTGTTTAGTAGGGATTCATGTGTATTATGGTGTTAACTTCATTAATTTCTTTTCTTTTAAAGAATTGAAGTTGTTAATAGACACGTTTTAAAACCATGAGTCCAAGTTTGTGGACAAAACGGACAATTTCGGTTTAGTGTTTTAAATGTCTTGGAAAGTGTAATGTTCGAAAATGAGGTGAATTTTTGTGTATTGTCCAGAAAAGGGGAACCGTATTTGTTTGATGTGTAATAATGAGGGATATCGTGTGTTATGTGAATATTCTCATAGCAGTGCAGTGAAAGTGTGACAATCTGTAGAAATTTGTGTGATTGCTTGAAAAGTTGTAAGAGGTGATGTGAACGTTTGAGTTCGGTTTGATGGGTGGTTACCTCGGTCGTTTACTTGAATGAATTTGAGACCGAATTCTTTCAAGGGGGAGAGGTTGTAATAAGTCAAATCTACATTTGGCATTATATAGGTAATATAGAGGTATTTTGGTAAATGTTATGTTTCTTGGACTAAGGATATAAATTTGTCTTTTAAAAGGTAAAAAGTAAATTTCCTCCCCATTTTTCTTTCCTATCAAATGGATCACTTACACCTTATGTTGTGTAAGGAGAGCTTCAATAGGAGAGAAGACTTAGAGAGGAAGCCTTGGAGTCTTGAAGAAATAAAGAGATGATTCAAAGGATTTCATTATTTAGGTATGAATTATTTCTCTCTTGATTAACGTGAATTCTCACCATTTCTTTTAGGGTTTCTATATTTTGGGAAATTTTTATTTAGAATGGTTTGTGGTTGAAGACATGATGGTTGATGGTGAAAACTATTTTTAGGGTTTAAATTTGGTTACTATTTGAAAATTAAATCGTTTTACCATGTTGATTAATGAAAGTTTTCTTTAATATCCATGGGTTTGGGTGTTTTCATGCTTGGAGGATTGATTTTGAGTTTTGGATAGAATATTGGAATTTGTCTATGTTCATACATTTAATTGTATATTAGAACCTTTGGGAATGTTCAAATGGGTAGTTTACATTGATTATTGATTGTAATTGAATCTTTATTAGAGAAATCAAGTGTTGGAAGTTTTGGGTGAACTCTCGATGGGCTGCAGATCAACAGAAACGGTGGGACTTGTGTCGCGACATGAGTTGCACGCCAAGTCGCGAGAGGCACTTCTTGTGTGTTGTCAAAATTCTTTTATTCTCATCGTGGGTTTAGTTTGGAGTGTTGTTTAAGAGTATTTCTTAGAGGGTTTTAAAAAATGGGATTAGCATGTTAATTGAGGAGGTTTAACACATTTTCTAATATGGTCAATCCAGGTGATCGGTAGTGGGCTTATTGACTTTAGAGTGTGTTAAGGCTTTGGACCATAGGTGAGTTCTCATGTGACTTATTTCTAAAACTAAATTAAATGTTTTGACAGAATGTGATTTACAAATTGTTTTTCCATTAATTTACAACATGCCATATATTGTTTATACTGCTTGTAGCGGTGAGGTGTGGCTTATTAAATATGCATACATAATATTTTAAATTGATGTTTATGATGCACAAAAACTTTGTGGTGGTTTTGCTGTGCTTGTGGGTCGGTGACTTGCGCAATGGTCCCACAAAACTGTGTAATCTTTTCTGCAATTAAATATGTTTCACACTGCACAAGGAAATAACAAGTGTGTAGCTAGTGTGTGAAGTCACAAGTGTGTATGACTTAAACTTGGTGACCATCGTGTATAGTTATTCCAGTGGGGATGTGGACTTTTGTGTTTGCAATCATGTAATAACATAAGTTTTTAAGCTAATTAATCTTGGACTCTAGATATTAATCTTTGGGCTGATGTCATTTTGGGTTCTAAGCCCAAGGTATATAAATGTGAAGAGGAGAGGGGTTCCCTCATTTCTCTATCATTTTTAGAAATTGGTGTGTGTGCGTGTGTATACTTGAAGAGCAAGCAAGGAGGGTTTAAAGGCTTAGCATTTTGGAGAAGAAATCAAGAGGGATTCAAGAGTTTGGAGCAAAGATTGAAGTTTTCTTGTTGGTTCATCATCTTCAAGGTAAAACTCATCTCCTAGTTGCTTAAGCCTCCATTAATGTAGTTTTCTAGTTGATTTTATTTGATGGGTTCTTCTCCATTGGTGTTTAGAGTTGTTATTGGTGGGTTTTAAGCTCCTATGGA
Organism: Silybum marianum; assembly: GCA_036898165.1. Taxonomy (NCBI): domain Eukaryota; kingdom Viridiplantae; phylum Streptophyta; class Magnoliopsida; order Asterales; family Asteraceae; genus Silybum; species Silybum marianum. The sequence goes on from CM072541.1 coordinate 16,744,169, forward strand.
AGCTAGGTGGTATCAATCAATCATTTTCCATCTAGAAGACCATTATTGTTAGTATATCTAGTTTCAATCAATGGTTTTTCCATATTTTCATCTTTTGGGTATTTCTTGGGATCGAATAGATGGATTTAATCCATTCTTCTTTGAGGTTTATTGTTAGATATGGTTTGGCTAATCGATTCCTTCGATTGTAAGGTTTATCACGGGGATGACCAATCACGAATGCAGGTTACATGCCAGTTCAAACACGTATACAACCCGCTTTCCCAATGCGAGTTACATGCCAGTTCAAACCCGCATGCAACCCGCTTTCCCCTCTATTTGGAAATTTTTAGTTTTTGTTTCGTTCGCCGTTAAAGGCTAGATGCAAGGGAGGACTTAGGGATTTATCTTAGGGATTATAAGGAATAGATTTTAGGATGTTTTAAGGTGGTTTAACACCAATTTCTTGACATCCAATTCAGGTGTTCGGTTTGGGTCAAATTGTCGTTTTAGCCTCTAGAGCGATGTGTTGCGAACCAGATGAGTTCCCTTGATTTTAAACTACACTTTTGTCAAATGCTTTATCTTATTTGGTTCTACTAACCCACATACTGTGATAACTTTTCTGTTTCGCCTCAGCCAATGATTGCATGTTCTCAAGGCACTGGGTTCTGAAGATATAAAGATCTGAAGAAACTGATTATTGTATTTTAAACATGGAAGCATGATACATGTTTTATATTCCTCCTTGGTTTATATAAATGTTGGATGTTTTAATTGACTTATATTTCACGACATGCCTGCTTAAAAGGACATGTACATAAGTGACTAGTGTACCTTGAGATAGTGCAAATCTCTTGGAAGTTATTTCCCATTTATCTCGAATACGTTTTGGGTTTACGTCGGATAGGTACCCGTCTTGGGACCATTTAGTTGTATCCGCATGTGGAATTGTGCGGAACACGAACTTCATGTCAATTGGAACTGTGTGACGAGCTTTGGCTTTTCTACGATCTTTATACATAATCTATTGTTTGGTTTACTTGGCTTCCATATTTGCAAAATTTCTCTCTTTTGGATTTAAGTTCTATAACTGTGGTTTATTTGGGAACTCACTAGACCTTTTGGTCTAACCCTCGCATTTCAAAAACTAAAACCATTTTCAGGTAAGGGATTTGTTGAGAGCTCTTCTAAAAGTAAAGGGAAGATTTGAGTCGATCGATAGAGAAGGATTGAGACACTTAGTGATTTGGTTTAGGTAGAAATCCTCAGTTGTTGTTGTATTTTCCGCTACGAACCTTGGGTTGTATTGTTAGTATGTTTGTATAATTTGGGACCGTCGAGAAATATTTTATGTTATTGTTATTTTGGAAATTTGGGTCTTTATAAATGGTATCAGAGCCGTAGTTTATGTGAATTAGGTGACTGAAAGGTGCCTAATCTTAGACTGTAAGATTTGGAAACACAGTTGAGATATAGGGAGCCGTTGGGAAAAACCTCAACAAGGACACGTTGATACGGTAATAAGGACTCCCATCTAAGGTAAGTTTAGAATTACATCTGGACAATGTAATTTTCAGTTTACAAGTACATGCATGTGCTTGATTTACCTTATTAACCTAGAACTGTTGGATTAAGCGTTCTCTATAGATGTTATTTGGTATTAGAATTTAGCTCGCTTTTGAAGTAAAGTTGTTAGTTTTCTGGAAGTCATCGTTGGGTGTCAATGAATTAGCTTGGGATAAAAATTACCCAGACTCAAATAGGGAAGTAGAATGGTATAAGAGGATACTCTTATCTCCTTGAGAAATCTCCGATCACGGGATTGTTTGTATTGATTGAATGCCATTGAAAGGAAAGGTATAATTGGAAGATGGATAATATTTATGAATCACTTGACGTGTCAGTCAATCGTGAATGTAATGAGGATGGTTGGAAATGGAAGAAACGTCAATTCAGGGAGTGAAGTATAGATAAAAAAATGGAGAGGATCAACAAAATACATTAAAGGGTCAAAGTTATTGAAATCGGGCGATCATTATGCTAAGGTTTAGATTGCAAATAGTATAAGAAGGGTACTCGAGCATATATACCATAGAGAGCATGTTCCAAAAGTTTCGATAAATCGTGGAAACACATATGTTTCTGTTATAGATATAAATTTAAGGGGAATGGGTTGGCGAGGCCAAACCGTAAGTATGCTATGAGTACAGTGCCCTCAACCGTAAGACGAGTTTCATGCATCATGTTTTATTTAATTATTTATTTACGAATTGCACAAGTCACTCCATACTGAAAACATATTCATGAATGTTGAGTTTCGTGGTTTTGAAGAATATGGCACGTAGACATGCAACCTGTATTTGAAATATTCAAACCTATTTTCATTGCACGTTGTATGATGTAAAATATTCATACATGAGTAATATCATGTTGAAATAACCTTGACCATGGAATTTATGAAAATAAACTTTTATATAAACTCTGCTTTTGAAATTCACATGAGCATATCTTTATTGTCAAGTTATCCAGTTTGGTTAAATGTACATGAGCTATCATAGCCTTATGGTAAAGATTATTCATGTAAACCTAATTACTTTTACCAAAATTGTTTGGATAGTTAGAGCAATGTTCCATATTTTGGTCACATGTGAGTGGCCTTTGAAATCCTTGAGTATGATTACCCAGTTATGGTGGTGTAGTGTCATCCATGCACGAGTTTCTTGGACTATTGTTTTACTCTTTAAATTTTGAACTACAACATGAGATTTTTAGTAGTATTCATTCAATGTGTCATCATGCATGAATGTCATGAACTCGCCGGTATTTTGGGGGTTAGCCTTTAGAGGACTAGTGAGCAATGAAGAACCTCGAGAGATCGAATTTGTCATTTGAGGATTTGGGTGGTCGAGTAATGACCATTAGTCGTCACCCTAGGAAAGATAGGTGTATATCGGAAATCGAAGGTACTAAATTCAAAGTTGACATCATGATCTATGTATTAACATTTGCTCCGGGTTGTCAAGATGCGGTAAGTGGTGAGTTTTTTATAAAGAATTAATCAAGAACAACATGGTACTTTGATCTATGATATGGAAATGAGTAGTGAAATATTGTGTTGATGAAATCGTTATGGGAGGAAATGGATGGATTTACGTATCCAACTTGAGTTAGGATGCCAAGGGCAGTATAGCTATTTGCTCATTTGGTATAATGGTTTTACCCGTTGGCAAGGGAAAATTTTAAGAGTATTACTATCAATTTGCAATGTGAAGAAATGCATAAACGTGATACCTCTCGGTAGGTGTCCACATGTATCTAGTATGGATTAGTAAGATATTAGTATGTGCCTAATTGTTGGTTTGTAACTAAAGGCTGTTAGTAGGATTTTTGTGGATTGTGTTAACTGTTGCATGTAATCTGGGATTTAGAAGTAACCCCGGTGCGGTTATTTGTTGAGATTATTCCAAGGTAAATGGATGTTCGGGAAAGTAGTAGACCTAGCGTTTTGATAAACCTCTTGGTGAATGTATATGGAAGTTAAATTATACGTAGAATTGGGGGAAATGACTATTTTGGAGAATTGTACGATTTACATGAATTAATATTGTATATTCGCATGTGAAATTGGGGAAAATACAAAGTTTTATGCCGCATGTGGAATTGTGCGACAAAGTTGTATAATCATATGGAATATGAGTCATTATGTTGATTCGTGTAAACGTCTTGATGGCAAATAGTTTGAATGGGTTGTGCCCGGCATGAAAGAGTTACTCTTTTTGGTCTACCTGAACTTGTTTCTCAATATTGCAACGATTCGATTAGGTAGTAGTTTTGCCGGGACGATCGTGCAAGTGTGAAAAAGAGACTATCATGTGAAGCCATCCGTGGGAAGGATGTAGTTTTGTGAGACTTTGTATTTGAACATATATATTCGATGAAGATGAGGTAGCCACGGAAACGTTTCGCCAATGGATGGATTGTGAATTAGAAACACGGGAACATGTAATATTACTTGTGCGAAATCAATGAGAAGCAATGACTTAAGGGATTCGATAGCTCACATTTTGAGATAAGCATAATCTTAATGAATGAATTATAAGGATTGTAGAAAAGTGATTGAGGTGTATTTGTCGTAGCACCTGTGAGAGGAATTGGTTGAAAATGGATTATTAGGAGGGAGCCGGAAATTATTGTTTCAATGCTTAATGTCGTTATGTATTATTTTGAATTTGATTGGTAACGCGTAATTGTGTTATGGTTTCTCGAAGAATTTGAACCTTGCAAGATATAGTAGAAAAGGCGTGGTTTAAACGTCGATAATGGAGTAGAATTTGATAAATAACGCATGTAGTCATGACGTAGAGTAATTTGCGACCGTTTTATCTACAAAACTTTGTGTTACTTTTGGTCTGAATATAGCCAGCGAACCTTTTCATTCAGGTGGAGTTTGATGGAGTTAGAGGTGATTATGTACGATGTCTCAAGAAGTTAGTATTGGCTCCGAAGGAATTATTGCCTAAAGAATCTATTTGCTATTAGAGGTATCAAGTGCATCTGATGTATATCGAAGATGATTGTTAAATTATAGTGGTGAATGGTTTTGATTAAAAGAAATTAGTCATGGATAAATGCGTAGTGGTAAGCGAGTTGGACTGTCGAAGCAAGAGATCTTCGTGTTATGAAGACTCGTGTTAATTTGGAGTATTAGGATAGAGAAGTTCATATGTCACTATGTTGATCAACGAATAGTTTGTCGGTAAGTGATATAGTAGTATCAGTAACTCTACAGGAAGGCCACAACCTTCTGGCATCTTTTTGTGGGTATGAAATCATGGTAGCGAATCTTTCTAGATCTCTATTGATCTTGTTGTTAAGTGGGTAATCATGGGTCGAAAAATTAGGCTGGGCCAGTTTCGTCATATTGAGAAATTTAGTCGGTGAAGAGGTTAGTAGAATAGTCTATTGTAGAAATTGAGATCGGGTTTTCTTTTAATTCCAATGAATTGTAGGAATGACAGCTAGGTGGTATTGTCATTTATAGCAATTGTAGCGAGATGGTATGTAATTGGTTTCATATGGTCCCTTACGACCAAGTTGGTGGAATACCTCTTTGGGGTGGAAGGATTTGAATAAAAGCAATTGATAACCAAAATTGTTTGGTTAATCGGATACAATTAAGATTGTATAGATCCGAGAGAGATTAAAGGTCGTGCAAGATAGACAGAAGAGTTGTACAGACAAGAGACAAAAGGACATTGAGTTCCAAGTTGGGGATAGGGTGATCTAAAAGATATCACCGTGGAAGGGCTTGGTTCGTTTTGTGAAGAGAGGAAAAGTTGAGCTTGCGTTACATTGGACCGTTTTCAATTATTGAACGAGTTAGGGAAGTGGTTTACAAGCTTGATCTACCTAAAAAGTTGAAAGACATACATAACACCTTCCATGTTTCAAAATTTAAGGAAGTGCTGGCAGAAGTTAGGGCAGGTCCTGAGATTTTGGAGGCCCCGTGCGATGAACTAAAAGTGGCCCTTAATTGTTTTAACTATACTATTTATTATATTATTATTTTTTTACTACATTCCGACGTTTGTTTGATGATAATATGATTGATGGTTCCTCCTTGACCTTGAATAAAGTGTTTGTCGTTTTTTTCTTTTTTGCCGCTTAAATTTAGTCGATTCAAAGTTCCTAGTTTTGAAAACATCATATTTAATATATAATCAATCACATTTTATGGGTAAATCTATGGTTGTTAAAAAACACATATCAAAAGAAACTTATAAATCTATGATCATTAAAAAACGCTAACATCAACATATTAAAAAGTTTTAAAGAACATATAAAAAAATCAATAAAAAAATCTTAATTCCATTAAATAATTAAAGAAATTAAATAATGTAATCATCAAAAAAACACTAAATAATCAAAGTTATTGAATTCAATTTTATATTTACGAACATTAATGGCAAATATAAATTGAAAAACAAAATAAAAAAAATAATTAAAAATTGGGATTTTCGCTTTGAAGAATAAATATAAAAAGTTTATTTAAAGAAATTATTTCAAGTTAATAAAGAATCAGAAAAAAACACATATTCTTCAGTCATATTAATAAACATGAAGTAAAAAATAAAAAACAAAAATAAAATAGAAAAAAACACGTATACTTAAGTTATAATTAATAAATCATAATTAATAAACACGCAGTAAAATACAAAAAATAAAAAACAAAGAAAAATCAACAAAGGAGATTCGAACCTTGAACTGCCAACCTCTCCATGAAACTAAACACCTCTCCCACTATGTTGCATGCTTTTATGTGTCATGGTATGCATTAGTAGATATATATACTAAATTATTATTATATAAATAAATTAAAAAAAACGGAGGCCCCCGTTAATCGGAGGCCCTGTGCAGCGGCACCACCGGCACACCTCCAGGGTAGGCCCTGGCAGAAGTGGATGTGATTGTGCCAATGGAAGATGTTCAAGTTGATACAAAGTTGAACTTTGTTGAGGAACCGGAATAGATTGGAGATCGTAAAGTGAATAAGTTAAGGAGCAAAGAAATTAGTTTAGTTAAGGTGCATTGGTATTTACACAAGGGGCAAGAGGCCACATGGGAGCTAGAGACAGAGATGAGTGTTAGAACATATTCATTATAAAAGTATAAAACAAAACATCTCCTAAAAGACAAAGTAAAGCTCTCTAGAAGACAGATGTTCCAGAAGACGGTTTCTTCCAGAAGCTCATATCAGAAGACCGTATGATATTCCAGAAGATGGAGTATCTTCTGGATAAAGTACAAGGGCCTTCACGTGTTATCTGATGTGGCAAGTTATGCATTTCATATGTAACAAAGTCTGTTAGTTACTTTGCCTACGTGTCAGTATGTGATAGGTTAGCTCATTTACTTTGATCTTTATCTTAGTATAAATAGAGTGAGCTACCCTTGTATTATTTATCGATTGAATTTGAGAGATTCTGAGAGAACTTTGTGTATTTTAGTATTGTAAACATTCGACATTCTGGAATGAAATACACATATCGTTTATCTAACGTGGATCTGTTATTCCATTTTGGTTCCTTTATTCTAGTTTGATCGTTGATCATATTTGCTTCCGCTTACTGTTTTTTATATATATTATTTGTGATCAACACTCTGTGACTGTAAATTGGGATATGGGTTCCAACAATGAGGTCCAAGTACCCGTTCTTATTCACGGATGGAATTTCGGGGACGGAATTCTTTTAAAGGAGAGGTTTTGTAGTAACCCAAGTTCTTAAGCTAATTAATCTTGGGCTCTAGACTTTAATCTTTAGGCTGATGTCATTTTGGGCTCTAAGCCTAAGGTATATAAATGTGAAGAGGAGAGGGATTCCCTCATCTCTCCATCAACTTCAGAAATTTAGTGTGTGTGTGTGTATATACTTGAAGAGCAAGCAAGGAGGGTTTAAAGGGCTTAACATTTTGGAGAAGAAATCAAGAGGGATTCAAGAGTTTGGAACAAAGATTGAAGTTCTCCCGTTGGTTCATCATCTTCAAGGTAAAAACTCATCTCCTTGTTGCTTAAGCCTCCATTACTGGAGTTTTCTGGTTGATATTATTTGATGGGTTCTTCACCGTTTGTGTTTTAGAGCTGTTATTGGTGGCTTTTAAGCTCCTATGGAAACTAGGTGGTATCAGTCAATGATTTTCCATCTAGAAGACCATTATTGTTAATATCTCTAGTTTCAATCAATGGTTTCTCCATATTTTCATCTTTTGGGTATTTCTTGGGACTGAATAGGTGGATTTAATCCATTCTTGTTTGAGGTTTAATGTTAGATATGGTTTAGCTAATCGATTCCTTCGATTCTAAGGTTTTTACACCCAAAATATTAGTGTTTATGAGGTTTGGTTGAATGTGGATTGAAGGACTTTAAGCAGAAATTGCACAGGGATGACCAGTCACGAATGCGGGTTACATGCCAATTTAAACCCACATACAACCCGCTTTGGCGCTTTCCCCTCTATTTGGAAATTTTTAGTTTTTGTTTCGTTTGTCGTTTAAGGCTAGATGCGAAGCAGGACTTAGGGGTTTGGCTTAGATATTATAAGGGATGGTTTTTAGAATGTTTTAAGGTGGTTTAACACCAATTCCTTGACATCCAAATCAGGTGTTCGGTTTGGGTCAAATTGTCGTTTTAGCCTCTAGAGCGGTGTGTTGCGAACCAGGTGAGTTACCTTGACTTTAAACTTCATTTTGTCAAAGGCTTTAACTACTACACTGATTATGGTATTTTACACATGGAAGCATGATACATGTTTTATATTCCTCCTTGGTTTATATAAATGTTGGATGTTTGACTTGGCTTGTATAACGCAATATGCCTGCTTAAAAGGACATGTACATAGGTGAATAGTGTGCCTGAGATAGTGCAAATGTATTGGGAGTTATATCCCGTATATCTTGAATCCGTTTTGGGTGTACGTCAGATAGGTACCCTTATTGGGACCATTTAGTTGTATCCGCATGTGGAATTGTGCGGAACACGAACTTCATGTCACATGTGGAATTGTATGACGAGCTTTGGCTTTTCTACAATCCTTGTATATGGTCCACTGTTTGATTTACTTGGCTTTCATATTTTCAAAACTTATCCCTTTTGGATTTAAGTTATGTAACTGCATTTTATTTGGGAATTCACTAAACCTTTTTGTCTAACCCTCGCTTTTTAAAAACTAAAACTATTTTCAGGTAGGGGATTTGTTGAAAGCTCTTCTAAGAGTAAAGGGAAGCTTTGAGCCGATCGCTAGAGAAGGATCAGGACTTTGTGATTTGGTTTAGGTAGAAATCATAAGTTGTTGTTGTGTGTTCCGCTGCGAACCTTGGGAGTTGTTATTAGCATGTTTGGTATTATTTGGGACTGTTGAGAAATATTTTATGTTATTGCTGTTTTGGAAATTTAGGTCTTTACAAATCATTTTTAGCATGTCTTTATGAAAGGATGTTTAAATGTGTATTTGTTTTGATATGGTGTTTTGCAAGGAAATCACTAGAACTTTCGGTCTAACCCTCGTTTCCAAGACTAAAACATTTTCAGGTGTGTAACTTGTTGAGATTACTAGCACGGGATAAGGGTAAGTTGTGCACCTTTAGTTGGAAGTGATATCTGTTAATCCCATATTCCAACAGATCTGATAGATTGCTCAAAGAATCCTCATTTTATTTATATGTTGAATATAAGAACACTTACAGAATACACACACTACACCTTTAGATGGCTCTCATTTGTGGTGTTCACCTTCTAACTGTCTAACAGACATTCTATTTATACTACTAGAGAAAAGCTAAAGCTACATGTATTCAAATGACATCCCAATTACATTAAGACACGTCATCAAAAACTTTATTTAGAAGTTCCTGTTGGGTCACCGATGATTTGGTGATGAACCACCTTCCTTTGTCTGATTGATTTTTTACAGGTTCTTTTGAAGATCTGAAATATGCTTCAGGTATTGAAAAGTCAAAGACTATTCAATCAAGGGTTGTACATCAAAAAGTGGAATTTTGGATGTACCAACTAACTTCAATATTCAGATCATTTTGCCAAAGTCAAGATTGGGTCACCAATATAGTGTGTCACCGATGGTACACTCAAAAGTCATCAAAAGTACTAAGGACATCAAACAAGATAAGGTCATCAAGTTTGAAGTCATGGTCACCGACACTATAATCTTGGTCACCGAAATTGCAGGTATATTTTCTAAGGCTGTGATATCAAGTCACAAGTTCAAGGGTGTACACTTTCAACATTTAGTGAAAGATGAAGTTTATCAAGCAAAGTGTACACTTATCATTTCCAGCCTTACAAGGTATCCACCGATGTGATACATAGTTTGATGTATCACTTAGCAATTTCAAAGAGATAAGTTCTTGATTCACATCAATTGCAAGACACGTGAGCCAGCAAGAACTTGGGCATTAAGCCTTAAATAAAGACATTCTCTTTTATTCTTATAAAAGGAATATTTGTCTTTTAGCTAAAAGGTTTGATGGGACTTCACAGAGCATGAAGAAAAGAAGATAAAGTTATCTGACATTACGTGCTACAAGGAATGGTTCATCCATTATTCTAGTACAAAGGGAGTGGTCTCTTCCTTTGTCCAGCAGATACACTTCCAGCTAATGAAACCTTGACAGCTGTCCACATGCATCCCATGCATGGGCACGATAAAAGGAGATGAAGTCCTTCCCAGAAATCTCACGCTTTCAACAAATCTTCAAAGTGATTATTTGTTTGACTGTGGCAAAGCTGTGTGCTATAACAGTATTTTTTTGACTTCCTTAGTGTATAAGTTAATTACTGTTATCTGTGTATTTAGTTTGATAGAATAGTGTGTCTGTTCTTTTCCGCATCAAACTACCTGTGTAAATTTTTGATATTTATATTAAAAAAATTTAAAAAGAGTATATTCTGTGTGTTTTATATTCAACCCCACCTTCTACAAAACCCTCTCTTGGTTAGCCATCTCTCTTTGGAGACTAACAAGTGGTATCAGAGCAGTTGGTTTAAATCAATAAACCAGATCTGTGATGGCTACTACCTCAAATGTTGATGGTACCTTGCAGACCTCTTCCAGTAATACATATGATTTAGGATCCTTGGCCAAACCCCCAAGGTTCAACCCGAGTAACTTTGGGTTATGGAAAAATCGCATGTTATTATTCTTGGAAGGGATCGATTGCAGATATCCCAACATTCTCAGTGAGGGACCTATTGTTCCTAAAATATAGGCTCGCTTTGGCCCTCAAAAGGACGCTGAAGGAAAGGACATAGAGTCAGATGATGAAAGAAGTGAGAAAACTGGTAGATATATCATCAAACCTTCAAACAAATTTAGTGAAGATGATAAACGCCTAGTTGCTTTAGACATTAAAGTCAAATCTGCTCTTGCTGTATCACTTCCTGATGAAGTGTATCACTCTCTTCTTAACCTTCCCACTGCTAAATGTGGGATACTTTGAGTGTCTTATATGAAGGCACCAAAGAAGTCAAGAAATCTAACAGGATCTGTCTTGTTAGAAAGTATGAACTCTTCTCCCATGAAAAAGGAGAATATCTCTCTACCTACTTCAATCGTTTTAACTGTCTTCTCAATGATCTCAAAGTTCTTGGACGAGTTTATGATAATGAAGAAGTTCTCTGCAAGTTCATGGATTGTCTCCCATACTTCTGGGAAACTATCTGTACTTGCATCAAGCAAACCAAGGACTTAGAAATAATGCCTTTAACTGCTCTCTATGGAACTCTTCTCCACTATGAACAAACTAAGAACCAGAGAAAATCTCTTATAAAGGATATCAAATCCTCCTCGGTTGCTTTGATAGGTGATTCAAAATCTTCTTCTTGTGTTCCTAGAATCACCTATCCTTCTTCTAATTCTAAAAAAGATATTAAGGAAGACTCTTCTCATCTGTCAGATGCATACTATAGTGCTGCTGATGATGAAGGAGAAGAATAAGCCATTGACATACTTTCTGATAGTATGGCAATGATTGCTGGAAACCTTAAGAATAAAAAATTTTCTTCAAACCGCTCAAAATTTAATAGAAAACCTTTTTCTCAAAAATCCTCTTCTGATAAACCAAATGAAGAATGCTTCAATTGTGGAAAGAAAGGTCATTTTGCTTCTGAGTGCAGATCAAAAGCTTCTTCTCTCAAACCTTCTTCTTCTTATGGCCATTACTTCTCAAAATCAGCTTCTAGGAAGCATGAAGAGAGAAATAGCCAATCCTCTAAAGAAAATTCTGAATCAAAAGAAACCTCCAGATATAAGAAGTACAAAGCCAAATACAAGAAGGAAAAAGAAAGAAACCAAAGTAAAAATAAAACTTTGGTTGCTGAGGCTCATTGCTGGGAGGATGAGCAAACCTCTGAGAGTGAGAGTGAGTATGTCACTAAATGCCTCATGGCCAAAATCGATGAGCTGAAAGACATGGAAAAGTCACTCTACACTACCCTTGTATCTGCTGAGGGATCCACTTCAGGAACAAAGCCTCAGGTACATCCTTTTACCTTTCTCTCTAATGATCAAAAGGCTGATGCCTTTGATTCTTTAACTCTTGACTTCTGTGACTTAAAGATTCAAAATAAAAAGGCTGATATGCATATAAAATGTCTAAATGATCAACTCCTCTCTTGCTTTTCCAAACTAAAAGATTTTGATAAAATGAAAGCTGATCTAGAAAACCTAAGGTATTTAAACGACAGCCTTTCTGAGGAAAAATCAAAAATCTCTTCCACTCTTGAAAAGGAACAAGAGGTTCTGTCTAAATGGACTAAATCCTCTAAGAATCTTGAAAGGATTCTTCAAGATCAAATCACTAGCAAGGATAAGTCTGGCCTTGGTTATGGAAAAGATGTTCCTCAACCTATCGACCTTCCACTTCCTTCTTTTGAGTGTCAAGGTTTTCCTGCTGGCTTCCTTTCCGATGACGATGATGATCTCTTCGGTTACTCATCTGAGGACTCTACCTCCGTTCACTCTATAGATCTACTTGACATGCTCAAAGTAGAATCTAGTTCTAAGAAGTTTGGAGTCTTTGTTAAAGCTAAAGAAATCTCTTCTGAGTCTTCAAAAGTTTCAACTCTTCCAAGCTCTTCTTCTTCTCCCAAACCTATCCAAAGACTTTTAAACTCTTTAAGTCTTCATGAGTCAAGGTACTCCCAGGAGCAGCCATCTAGTGTTGCTGAGTATTCCTCTCCAAAAAGATTTTCTCCTCAAAAGAAAATTTTTCTAAATCAAAATTTTCATCTAAAAGGAAATCTCAAATAGTTACTGATTTTATTCCTCGGTCAGTGAACTTAAAGAAATCAAGAAATCCTGGTAAAGGTATCCTTGGACCAAGACCAGGTGTCGGTCACCCCTCCTCTTCTCAGTCATCAACCTCTGTCCAAAGTTTTGATGATATGGATTTTAAAAGGGCATTTTCTTTAAAGAAGTGCTATAATTGTGGCAACACTCTTCATCTTGCCAAAAATTGCCCAAAAGGTTTGGATCTTTGCAAAAATAAAATGCCTTCTAATCCCAAAGGACCCACCTCAAAATGGGTACCAAAAGTCTAAATTTGTTTCTGGGTGCAGGTACCAAACAAAGATCACATATGGTACATGGACAGTGGGTGTTCAAGACACATGACTGGAAACAAACTTCTTCTCTCTAACTTCTCAAAAGAAAAGGGACCCACTGTTTCGTTTGGAGGAAATGGAAAAGGGGTCACCAAAGGATATGGTACTATTTCAAATGGAACCATCACTTTCTCTAGAGTAGCCCATGTTGAAGGGCTAATGTACAATCTTCTAAGCATCAGCCAAATATGTGATTTGGGCTATAAGGTCATGTTCCAGCTGTGTGTATGCTTGGTCTGTGATGTACAGAACAAGATTGTACTAGCAGGAACCCGACTGAATGATGTATACATAATCAACATGAAGGAAAGTGCAATAGGAGAAGCTGTGTGTCTCCTCTCTCAAGAACTAGCCAAACAAAGTTGGTTGTGGCATAAAAGGTTCTCTCATCTAAACTTTAAAACCTTGAACAAACTCTCCAACAAGGAGCTGGTTGTTGGAATGCCAAAAATAGTTTTTGAAAAAGAAAAGCTGTGTGGAGCATGTGAAAAAGGAAAACTCACCAGAACTTCCTTTAAAACAAAACAATGCTCATCTATCTCTCAACCTCTTCAAATGCTTCACATGGATCTGTGCGGTCCAGTAAGCACACCCAGTCTGGGTGGTAAAAAGTATATGCTAGTAATCGTCGATGAATTCTCTAGATATACTTGGGTGTTCTTTCTGAAACACAAGAGTGATGCTGCTGAAGAAATCATCAGGTTTACAAGAAAGATTGAAAATTTGAATGGTAAACTGGTGAAGTCCTTCAGAAGTGATAATGGCACAGAATTCAAGAATGCTGCTCTGGAAGATTTCTTTGACCTAAAAGGAATTTCTCAGAACTTTTCTGCCGTACGCACTCCTCAGCAAAATGGTGTTGTTGAAAGAAAGAATAGAACACTGTGTGAAGCTGCAAGATCAATGCTGAGTGAATCCAAGTTGCCAACCTATTTTTGGGCAGAAGCAGTTAACACTGCATGCTTTACTCAAAATAGGTCTATCATAGTCAAAAGGCATGACAAGACTCCTTATGAAGTTTTCCATGGTAGAAAACCTGCAGTTGACTTCTTCCATGTGTTTGGCTGTGCTTGTCACATGCTAAATGACAGGGAACAACTTGGAAAATTTGATCCGAAGTCTGATGATGGAATTTTCATGGGCTATTCTCTCTCCTCAAGAGCCTTCAGAATCTTCAACCTAAGAAGACAATGCATAGATGAATCCATGCATGTGAAGTTTGATGAGTTTGAAACTTCTTCATTATCTTGTGATGAAGAAGAATTAAACCTATGGATAAATTCATGTGTTGGTGAAATTCCATCCTCCTCTCAACCCAATCCTCCAGATAGCAACCATTCTCAGCCTCCCATAAACACCTCCTTATCTTCAGAACCCTCTCTTTCTTCTCCACCTCCTGAAACTAACTCTACAGAAGACCTTACCCACCAAAACACCATATCTCCCACAAACCTACCTTCACCATCTCAAATTCCTACCTCATCCTCTTCTCTACCTCCTACCTTACCTCCAGCACTAAAGTGGACCATGGATCATCCAATAGATCAAATCATAGGTGATCCACAAGTTGGTGTAAAAATAAGAAGAGGTATAAGCAATCTGTGCTTATATGTCAACTTTGTTTCTATTGTTGAGCCTAAACTGATAAATGAAGCCCTAGCTGATCCTAGCTGGGTAATTGCCATGCAAGAAGAACTCTCACAATTTGAGAGAAACAAAGTCTGGAAGTTAGTTCATCGTCCATCCAACAAAACTATTATTGGAACAAAATGGGTGTTTCGAAACAAGATGGACGAAGAAGGAACTGTCATAAGGAACAAAGCAAGGCTGGTTGCTCTAGGATATCGGGAAGAGGAAGGAATTGATTATGATGAAACTTTCGCTCCTGTTGCCAGATTGGAAGCTATCCGAATATTTCTTGCTCAAGAATTTTCGGGTATTCCAAATGGATGTCAAAAGTGCCTTCCTGAATGGTGAATTAGCTGAAGAAGTGTATGTGAAGCAACCTCCTGGGTTTGAAGATCCAGTCCATCCATATCATGTGTATCGGCTGGATAAAGCTTTGTATGGACTGAAGCAAGCTCCTCGTGCCTGGTATGACACTCTCTTAGAATATCTACTTAGAAATAAGTATATACGAGGCAAGGTTGACAATACACTCTTCTTCAAGAAATCACAAGGTAATATCATTCATGTTCAAATCTATGTTGATGATATTATTTTTGGAGCCACCGATGAATCTTTGTGTGATGAGTTTAGCTCCCTCATGCAAAAAGAGTATGAAATGAGCATGATGGGGGTGTTAACTTTCTTTCTTGGTTTGCAAGTAAAACAGTCTCCAGAAGGTATTTCATAAATCAAAGTAAATACATTAAAGATCTTCTGAAAAAGTTTCAATTTGATACTTGCTCTACCATGAAAACTCCTATGGCTCCTCCTCTTAGACTCTTTTCTGATCCTGATGGCATTTTTGTTAATATTACAAATTATAGAGCCATGATAGGATCCCTTCTTTATCTGACTGCATGTAGACCTGACATTATGTTTGCTACTTGTCTGTGTGCCCGATATCAAGAAAATCCTAAAGAATCACATCTGGTTGCTGTGAAAAGGATTTTTTTCGGTATCTGAAGGGTACCATAAATCTGGGTCTTTGGTATCCCAAAGACTCAGGTTTCAATCTCATCGGGTACTCTGATTCTGATTTTGCAGGTTCAAAAATAGACAGAAAAAGTACAACTGGAAGTTGTCAGTTACTTGGTAGAAAGCTTGTGAGCTGGTCAAGTAAGAAACAACATTCGGTGTCTACATCTACAGTTGAAGCAGAGTACGTGGCTGCTGGAAGTTGTTGTGCACAAATATTGTGGATGAAAAATCAGTTGTGTGATTATAATCAGATTTTCTCAAAAATCCCAATATTGTGTGACAACTCAAGTGCAATAGCCATTGCCAACAATCCAGTGCTTCATTCAAGATCTAAACACATTGATATCAGATATCACTTTATAAGAGATCATGTCTCTAAAGGTGATGTGGAGCTTCATTTCATTCCCACCGATTCTCAATTAGCTGATCTGTTCACAAAGCCCCTTGATGAAGCAAGGTTCAAATTCCTCATTGGTGAATTAGGTATAATGAACATAGACTAATATATATTTTATATTTATATAAATATATAAAAATATATATATTCGATATATATATATATTATACATTTATATTTTATAACTTATATATATTATATATGTTATATATATATATATATAAATAAAAATATTATAAAAACAAAATAAAATATATATATATATATATACATAATGTCGGTGACTTAGTCACCGACGCTGTTCTCTCTCTCTCTCTCTTTCTATTCCCTCTCACTCAAAACCCTAAATCTAAAGTCACCGCCGCTACTCTCTCCGGCCGACGAGACCCACCGAAAAACAACCATAAACCACCACCACAAGCCACCGACGGCGACACCACCAACCACCGACGCCGTCGTCTACCCACCGACGGTCGCCCACCGACATTTGCCCATCGACGTGACCAATCACCCACCGACGTCGACCCACTGCCTTCATCCACCGAAACCAATCTTTCTAGCCACCGACGTCTGACGTCACTTTCCGACGTACACACCTTCTCTCAAGCCACCGATGTTTACCCTTTTCACGAGCCACCGACGTCGATCTTTCAATTGAGTCACCGACATTGTTCCCAAGCCACCGACGTTTGCTTCATCCACCGACGTCTATTCTAAGCCACCGAGGTAACCGTTATAACCCTTCACATTCTTAACCCCTTAAACATAACCCTTGACTTACCACTCTTGGTGAGCAAGATTCTTTGTTCTTATCCCTAATGACATCATCAACGTCATTAATGTCAGAGCATGCGCTGAATTCAACCCTAAAACCCTTAAAATTCTGACCTTTCAATCACCAAAAGTAATCATTATTTTTGAAAATTGAAATTCCTTCTCATATATAACCTCCTTCCCCACTACCTCACCACCTTTCTCGCACCCTTCTCTCCCACTTACAAAAGCAGAAACAACCTGCAACTTCATTTCTTCTTCAATGGCTTCTCCCTCAAGAACTTCTGAAGAACAGACCATTACCTTTGGATCTCTCTCCTTTCCAGCATGCAACTACTTTGGACGCATTGGAAGTGACAATGCTCATCCTGAGTATAATGATGTGTGTTGGTTTCTTCAAAGGTGTCCTCTACAATATGCACTCACAGCTAAACCTAAAATGAGTAAGTTTCTTCTTGGAAACTTTTTGTTGACATGCACATTTGATGCTTCATCAGATCAAATTCTTGCATCTGTTCTAAGTAATGATGAACATGATGTGGTTTTTAATGTGGAAGATGTTCGAAGCATTCTCAAGCTTCCTTCCTATGATTCCTATGAACCTTTTCCTCTTGGAAATGAACACCAAATGGTGGTTGATGTGATGAACTATTTGGAAGAAAAGAAGGGCTCAAAGTCAAAGGGTCCAGGTACTTTACTGCACAAGAATATGGGAAACATGTGGAACTTCCTTTTTGCTTATCTGATTATGTGCCTAAGCAAAAAGACAGGTGGCCCGGATCAGTCACCTTCCCAAGTGACTGAATTGGCACATGCTTTAATTTTTCAAAGGAAGATAGACTTTGCAAGCTATTTCTTTAATGAAATGATCTCCTCCTTCTCTACCATCCGACGTCCTCAGGTACCTTTTCAGCGCCTTTTCTCCCGAATCATTAATGCTAAATTGGCTGATAAACTTGAGAAAAGGGATGACATCATATATGATCTCCCTCTTCATCAAGTGGGAAATCAGATTATGAAAAAGGCTGTCTTAGCATCACACAACCCTCTCCGACCTTCTATGGTTGAGTTTGCAAGGAATGCAACTCTATCTTGGGGAGAAAATGAACCCCGTCTCCAAAGGAACTCAGGTATGTCTTCTATCCCTTCTGCACCTAGAGTAACTGATGTGCCCAAATCTCGTAAGAGATCCAAAGCGTCGGGCACATCTACCTCCGCACCCACCGATGCTACGAAGCCAAAAGAACCTTTGGCTTCTACCCAAGCATCTAAGTCCCAAAAGCGGAGACACTCTAAAAGCCCCCCAAAGACTTCCTCAAAGAAGTCTAAGGGTACCCAAAGGGTCTCACTTCACAAGCCACCTACTAACTCCCAAAAGTTAGTAAGTGTTGAAAAGATTCCTACCCGACCCAAGGACCAGTTAACCCAACCTAGCTCCTCCATGCCCTCCCAAAAGGACATGCTTGTACAAAGGGACATCCCTATTATTCCTTCATCAACTTTCTCTCTAGTTGATGAAGATGACTTGGAATCTCCCATCCAAGGTACCTCTTCTCCACCCCATGAGCTCTCACAGCTCCCTTTCCTTACTCCACATGAGAGTGCATCACAACCAGGTGCATTTGATGGAGCATCCCAATTTACTGATTTTCTATTTTCTGACACTACACCCTTGACACATACGTCTCCCGTACGTACCAAGGTTGTGGAGGAACCCATTACTGAGGAATCCCCTCATAGACACTCTCCTATACGTGTCTCCCCCACATCTGTTAAATCCCCCCCCCCAAGTAAACCTACAGGTTTGGTGGATTACTCTTCCTCTAGTGATGATGATGCTGATCAACCGCCAAAGCCTCAACCGTCTGCTCCTATGTCCTCAGGGAGATGATCTTCTTCAAGCTTTCACCAGTTTCACTCGTGACACTGTTAGCCGGGTGAAAGTTTTGGAAGACCAAGCTGCCAAAGACTTGGAAAGAATGGCTTCTCTTTCTTCTACTCAACAAAACATTATGGAGTCTCTTACCACTATTCTCACAAATATTGACAAGATTCCAATCTCTTCTCCAACAATTCAGCTTGACGTGGATGGTTCTTCTTTCAAGAACAAGACAGATTTGTTCTTCAAAGAATTGAAAGAAAAGTAAATACCATGGCTTCTGACATAGAAAGGATCAAGACTTTTCTCTCTTCAGTGGGTTTCAAGGGTTCAACCACTGAGGGGGAGAAAAATAAGAAAACCACTGCTACCATCTCCACAGCAGCCGACGCTGCCCCTGCAGCCGCCGACGCTGTGCCTGCAGCCGCCGACGCTGTGCTTGCAGCCGCCGACGCTGCCCCTGCAGCCGCCGATACCGACGCTGCCCCTGCATCCACCGACGTTGGCCCATCCACCGATGGTGGTGCCACCACGGTCACCGACGTGACCCCTCCTTTGGTCACCGAGGTGACTCCTCACGTGGTCACCACTATCCCTTTGGTCACCGAGTCTTCTGGAGCGTTTGTTGAGGGGAGAGTATCAGTGCTCAACCCCTTGAAACTGAAGAAGAAAAGAAGAGAAAAGAGAAGGCCAAAGGAAAGAAGCCTGTCTTTTTTGAAGAACAACAGGAAGAGAAAAAGAAAAGGAAAAGAATGAGAAGTCCTCATGCAGATCCTCTTAGACATCAGCCTGCCTCTGCACTGACCGATCCTCTTGGGGTAATTTTATCTGAAGCTGAAAAAGAAGAAGCCATTAGAGCACAACTTGAGTATGATCAGACAAATGTACTCAAGTTGGCTTAAGATGAAGCCACTCATGCAATGGTAAAGGATGCTCTTCAAGCTCAGAAAGATGAGCTTGAAAATATAAAGAAGAAATCTGAAGCTGCAAAAATGGTTGATGAGGCCAAGAAAACCAAGGAAGTGGAATGGTTCAAAAGAAGGCTGAAAACAAGAAAAGATGAGTTCAAGATTATCAGTGCCACTATCCAACCTCCAACCAAAAATTCTCCCAAGTTACTTGTCACCCTTAGGAGAGCTGACACTCTCTCAAAGGTCTATGAAGCTGAATGGTTGGAAGTGCTTGGGATAACTGAATGGATGGAAGTTGGCAAATGTATCTCCAAGAGCAAAAGCAAGTACAAGTCGCTGGTACTTAATATTCTCAGAAAACTGTTCATTAAGATGCTCAACATCCAAAAGGAGAATGATATTCTTGTGACATATCTTGAAGCACAACAAATGTACTTCATTCAACAGGGTCTTAAAGGAGAGGTCATCACAGTTCCTAAAAACAAGAAGAAGGGACACTTTGTTATGCTTCATGAAAGAGGCATCCAGATAAATGCTTCGGGTATAGATCTTTCCATTCCTACTCCTATTGCTTACCCGGAGCAAACCATGCTGACTACTCCTGAGCTTGGGGTTTTCTTTGAAGACATCTTTGGAAACATCGGTTTCCTCAGAGCTTCTGATATCCCAAGGGCTCACAGCTCCTTCCTCTCTGCTATTCTAGGAGTACCTCCGGTTGAAGACCATGGAATCACTAGGCTTATCTTGGATGAGCTAAAAAGAAGAGAACCCACTCCTTGAATATTCTTCATATAGTGTGAACTTTATTTTTCAAAGCTGTGTGTTGATTAATAAAAGTTCATACTCTTCTTTCTTAAAAATTCTTGTTAATATCTTTATTTTTTTTTCTTGCACATACTTATACTTACACTTATACTTATACTTATACTGTACATACTCAGGCAAAAAAAAACAACAAAAAAAAAACAAAAAAACAAAAAAGAAATCTGAGTCAAAAGAACCCAAAAGAAAAATAGAAAGGGTCAAAAAGAATTCTTTTCTAACTTACAGGTATCATCATCAAATAGAGGGAGATTGTTGGGTCACCGATGATTTGGTGATGAACCACCTTCCTTTGTCTGATAGATTTTTTACAGGTTCTTTTGAAGATCTGAAATATGCTTCAAGTATTGAAAAGTCAAATACTATTCAATCAAGGGTTGTACATCAAAAAGTGGAATTTTGGATGTACCAACTAACTTCAATATTCAGATCATTTTGCCAAAGTCAAGATTGGGTCACCAATATAGTGGGTCACCGATGGTACACTCAAAAGTCATCAAAAGTACTAAGAACATCAAACAAGATAAGGTCATCAAGTTTGAAGTCATGGTCACCGACACTATAATCTTGGTCACCGAAATTGCAGGTATATTTTCTAAGGCTGTGATATCAAGTCACAAGTTCAAGGGTGTACACTTCAACATTTAGTGAAAGATGAAGTTTATCAAGCAAAGTGTACACTTATCATTTCCAGCCTTACAAGGTATCCACCGATGTGATACATAGTTTGATGTATCACTTAGCAATTTCAAAGAGATAAGTTCTTGATTCACATCAATTGCAAGACACGTGAGCCAGCAAGAACTTGGGCATCAAGCCTTAAATAAAGATATTCTCTTTTATTCTTATAAAAGGAATATTTGTCTTTTAGCTAAAAGGTTTGATGGGACTTCACAGAGCATGAAGAAAAGAAGATAAAGTTATCTGACATTACGTGCTACAAGGAATGGTTCATCCATTATTTTAGTACAAAGGGAGTGGTCTCTTCCTTTGTCCAGCAGATACACTTCCAGCTAATGAAACCTTGACAGCTGTCCACATGCATCCCATGCATGGGCACTATAAAAGGAGATGAAGTCCTTCCCACATGCTTTCAACAAATCTTCAAAGTGATTATTTGTTTGACTGTGGCAAAGCTGTGTGCTATAACAGTATTGTTTTGACTTTCTTAGTGTATAAGTTAATTACTGTTATCTGTGTGTTTAGTTTGATAGAATAGTGTGCCTGTTCTTTTCCGCATCAAACTACCTGTGTGTAAATTTTTGATATTTATATTAAAAAATTTTAAAAAGAGTATATTCTGTGTGTTTTATATTCAACCCCCCTTCTACAAAACCCTCTCTTGGTTAGCCATCTCTCTTTGGGGACTAACAGTTCCTCAGAACTTCTCAACTTTCACTTCAGAACTTCTTCAGAACTTATTCAGAACTTCTTCAGAAGTTGTCTTAAGAATTCAGAACTTCTCTTCAGAAGTTATCTTCAAAACTTTTCTTTCTTCAGAAGTTATCTTCAGAACTTCAGAACTTCTATTCTGAACTTCAGAACTTCAGAACTTCTATTCTGAACTTCAGAACTTCTATTCTGAACTTCAGAATATTTGAATAATGACTTTACAAAACATTCCAAACATAGGATCCAAATTCATAGGTTTTTTTGGATCCTAACAATATTAGTTTGCAGTCTGCTAGTAGTGGGTGAAATTATTCATTCGTTACAAGTTCAGTAGTTTAGACTATGGTAAGAATCTTAGCTTCAACTAGATTTATTTGTTTCCTATATAAACTCTGTAGAGATCTTGGGATAATTTGTGTGACGGGTCCTTAAATGATTAATTTTGATGATTTTTGGTTACTGCGGTAAATTTTGGATTCCAGGGTGTTACATAGGTTGTAAATTGATTCACCTACAAGTTATAATTAAGATTTACATATAAATCTATGTTAACATTTACGTGTAAATCAATGTTAAGATTCACATGTTCACATATGTATCTTAATTTTATTATGAATTTTGGTTATAAGTTTTAAACTAATTCACATACATGTTATGATTACGATTCACATGTGAACCATACTAAGATTCACATGTGAACCATACTAACATTCACATGTTCACATCCAAACTAATATGCATCAAATTATCATCGTCTAATAATAGTGTGTTGGCATCTTTTGTGTTTGGTTACATTTCAAACGACTAGGGAGGAACATCATTGTGCGCGTTCATGTATGAGATTTAGGATATATTTGCTTGTGACTTAATGGGTTGTATAGCCTATATGACTTATTCGATCAGCCGTAAATAGCTGTTCGGTTGTAGCTTATTCGCTCAGGCAATAGTTGAATCACTCAGCTAAAATTATATGACCTTTACACTTAGCCCATTAAATTCCCCAACTACCCTTCTCTCTCCACACCAAATCAATCGGGCCTCTATTTCCCTATTTCCCCTTTTTTTTCTTTAATGCAGTTCAATTTCATCCTAAATATTTCCCCCTTTTTCTCCTCTGCTTCTTCTCCTTTCTTTTTCTCTTCTGCATATTGTCCTTTCTTTTTCTCTTCTGCGTCTTCTCCTTTCTCCTTTCTCCTTTCTCCTTTCTTCTTTTGTACATATGGGTTTTGTAATGTCGGTTTTTTTCCGATTAAAATTTGATTTTCCATAAAAAAAATTGCTTTGAAACATCAAAGATGGAGGGGGAGACTTAAGAACCATGTGGTTCCCAAAAAACAATGTATTATATAATATATATATATATATATAGGCGGGTTCAAATGATAACTCAAATTTGGTTGTAAACGTGATATGAATGAGAGCGCGACACGTGTCATATCCAGACTAGATGATGAATAAAAATATTCAGACTGAATAATACTGAATATATTATTATTCAGTCTGAATAATACTGAATGTAGCATTATTCAGTCTAAATAATACTACATTCAGTCTGAATATTTTCATTCACTATTCAGTTTGAATATGACATGTGTCACACTCTCATTTTTAATTTCCTCACGTTCACAACAAGATTTGAGTTCGTCTTTGAACATTCCTCTCTCTCTCTCTCTCTCTTTGTCTATATATATAACCATGGATCTAAATAACATTCAATTCTTATTATTATGATGGATCAAGTTGTTTTAATTTAAAAAGCACTTAATTTATCATCATTTTATCGTTTAAATTCATCGATTCAACATTTTTATCAAATTGTTGATTTATTTAGACAACAATGTGGATAGAGGGGTAAAATGATCATTTTTTACATTAAGATTGTTTATTCAGGTCAACAACCAAATAACATTTATCTGATATCAGACAAAAAACTTTGTTAATACAGACAGCTTTATCCATACAGGTCTTAATGGAAAACGAACCGAACAGTCCTTTAGACAAATGAGATTTAGTTTGATTTGTAGCTGTAAGATACCAATGATTTCAAGGTGTGGATTAAGTCGATAATTATCAATTTTCATAAAATGTTGTACAAAAATAGGAGACAAACTGATATATTTGATTTTTTCTCATAGATATCTTAATTAGTGAAAAATATTTGGAAATCAAACTTAAACTTGTGATTGAGATTACTTCTTCTATCCTTGACATTTTGTGTTTCTCATTTGAACTTATACATAGATATATAGTCGGGGGTTGAAACTAGAACACTCCTATTTTGGGAAAATGTGATAACAGGCTTGGGCTTCCAAGTTATGTTTTTCGGGAAAATTTGAGAATGCTCATATAATTATATATTTTTGATCAACTTTGTGTTATCTTCATTATTTGAATTTATCTATTAATTGTCAATCACGATAGAGTCTAATATCCGATTGTTGAATTTTAAATCGTCATCTTCTAATTACTCAGTTTGTTATTCTTTTTGCCAATCAAGAATGGAAGATTACAATAGTTTTGGTAAGGAAGCTACCAATGTTTGTACAGAAAAAAGTGATCATCACAATGAATCGAACAATATTAGGGGGTGTTTTGACGATTATTTCTCTGATGATAGTTTTGGTGATGAAAATGGAGGTAGGATTTGTTTTGTTGTAATCTTTTATATTCTATTTATTTGGTATTGATTGGGTTGGTCCTGGTGTAGGAGTTTGTTCTAGGATGTTTATCATATGTGATAAACAACAATTTCTTTTCATGGGGGTAGTGAACATGGGTTTATGTAGGTGAACTATTTGGTTGCTTGGTTGGCTAATATTGATTTGAGTTCAATATAATAGGATTTTGTTTTATTATATGTCGATTGAACTCGTGTGGTTTATTTACCTCGTAGGCTAATTTCTTATAATTGGACTTTTTATCACATGTGAAGAAATGCACAGAACCCTATTGTACGGTTGTTTAATGTTGCATATTGTGAAAAAAAATTGAGCATACAACGATGAAATTTGAAAAGTAAAAATGTTGCATATTTGGTGTAGATTGTTGGCTTATGTTGATTTGTGTTCAATGTAATCGGAATTTCTATGATATGTCAGTTAATTTCATGTGTTTTATTTACCTAATGCCACTGTGGTCACACATTTATCATATAGTTATCATATTTATCACATATCCATAACATTTTGCATACAATTATCACTCATCTATCACATTTGAATACATTAATCACGTTTATCAGACTATCACATTTGATTCTTAGTTATCACATTTGAATACATTAATCACGTTTATCACATATCTATCACATTTGATTCTTAGTTATCACATATAAATCCATTTATCACTATTATCACACATCTATCACATCTATTATCCATTTATAAATTAATCCTTGTATGATCATCTCAAAAGTAAATCCATTTCCCATTTTTGAAATAGGAAAATTTGTTGGTTTTTAAGTCGGGTTTTTGAACTTATATATTGATTTGGTTTTTGAACATTTTTAAGGAAATTGATTTTATGCATTTTAAGCGTTTTAGATAAATTGTTTTTATAAATAAATAGAAATAAAAATAGAAAATAAAAATAAAAAGAATATTCAATATTGGTACCAACTATATATTTAATAAATTTAAATTTATACATAAAATATAATAAAAATATAATATAAAAATAAAGAAAATAAAAAGGTGTCATTAAAAGTATTGATGTGATATTTTTAATAAAAGAAAGTTGTTAAATATGATAAATTAATTTTAGTTATATATTACGATAATTAAATTTATACATAATATATATAATGACATTATAATATAATAACTAAAAAGAAGGTAAGCATGTTATTAAAATTTGTTATCATATTAAAAGAAATAAAATTTAAAATAGTTTTAGGGTCTACCACCCTCATTTTGCAAAATAAACTCAAACTACCATATTTTTACAAACTATTTTAAAGATTACCTATTTTTACGAAAAAAGAACTCTCAAAACTGGTCTCAAATTCAGTCCCATACATGACATAGTTTTTTCAGACACAAGCATTGCACAAGATTTTATAATTGGCCTCTCTATCCAAACCAATCAGCATACAAGTCCCTAGGTCCTATTATTAGGCATTTTACGGTTTTATTGGATAACGAGGAGTTTCGAGTTCACGGACAACTGTATGGACCAATGGACTTACGTGCCTTGATCGTTACAAAGGACGATGCTATAGAATTTAGCATGTTCCTAGAGATTTTGAACCTATACGAAAGGTTTACAAAATCGTTTTCTTGCATAACCATCCACGACCAATCCTCATTTTTTCAACAAAAAAATAACTCGTAACCAGATTGTACCATCGGATGATACAGTGACGGACTTACTTAGGAGGGACCGAGGGAATGGACGGAAGGGACCTCATTAAAAAATAAAAATAAAATTTTTAAAAGGAATAAACGTATCTTTTAACTTCTTACTCAATTACCTCCAGTAAATTTTTGCGAAGGACCTCACAACCTTAGCCGACCATCGCTGACTCCAAATAAATCTATTGAAATCAACCAAAAAACAAAAGGAAAATCCTCTTGTAATCGATCATAAAAACCAAAAATGTCTTTCGAAATCGACAAAAACACTAAAAAATCTCTCGAAATCAACAAAAAAGACTTTAAAAATCCCTTAAAATGATGCATTCAAGCTAAAAACATGTCGGGTTACCTTGTGTATCTTAAGTCACCTTAAGAATTAATAATTTACTTTTAAAACTAATTAATAATTTGAAATTAATATTAAATATTAATTAATATTAAATATTAATTATTAATTAAAATTAAAGTTAATTATAAATTATAAATTAAAACTGATTAATAATTAAGGATTAGAATTAAATAATTAATTGAAAATTAAACTGATTAATAAAATTGAATTAATAACATTGTGTACCAAACAATTATAATTGTAAGCAAAATTTTATACCATGTACCAACCAATTTAGTACCAATTTAACTGGTACCAAAAAATTTCGGTTGGTAGAGTTAATACTAGTTTTATACCAACTTCTAGTTACATATATGAAAATTTGTCATCTGTTTAATTATTTTGTGATATTATGAGTTTCCAGGTAACTTGATGTTTAAAGGTTTTTAATGAAAAAAAAAACAAAATTTATAAACATTTAAATGTTTAATCAAAATAGTTGAAAGTAAACGGGAAAATTGCGTAAAAAGGGAACATATTTACTTTAATTTCTATTTTGAGGATTGTACTTTTAAAATTCACATTTAAGGGGTCTATGATAAAACTTTACAACAAAAAAAGGGGAATCAATTACCAATATAATTGATTATAGATGACATATCATTAATCATACTATTTCAAAATTACCAATCATCATTAATATTGCCACGTCATTGAAATTATTTCCATGTCATTAAATAAAATGTCACATCATTAACATTTATTTCCTACTTCTAAATCCCAATCCCCATTTCCAATTCCCCCTGCCTATCGTTCCTTTTGCAGGTGATGTTACAAAAGGGTATTTTTCTCTTTAACATGTTTTATTCAATTTTCAATCTCAAAACAAATTCTTAGAATAATCCTCTAAGTGTTCCTACTTTTCAACAATAGACTCTTTAGCAAAATTGGCGAATCCTCTTGAAGCAGTTATACCACCGTTGGAAGAATTTTAGATCCTTATCATTGATTACTTACCCACTGATTCTTATATCTTCCTCAATTCTGATTCTTTATCTTTTTCAACTTACTACAATTCATTTTCATACCATAGTGTTGCATTTGTGAAAGTTCATCATGCCCACCAACTGTCCGATGTAAGTCCTGAACCAGGAATTGCTTCATATAAAATGTTGGAACAAATTCATTAATGGAAGGTTTTGTATCTGCAGGTGTTCTAAACAGACGCGAACGAAAGTAAATAAGAGTCTCGACACTGAGCAAATCGTTTACGAGGAGTAAACCACACAACCCCCGATTCCCCGAGCCAACTCACTATTACATCCACCTTCGATCTGTTCGTTAAGTTGTTGTATCCAGCCTCATAAAGCTGTTGTATCCAGATGAATTTTAGCAACTGAATCATTAAGCTGCAGTTTCCCAATAGCGAATTATAGCTACTGGAATTTTTACAACGTTGTTCCAAACTAACAATGGGAGCTTCATCATTAAGCCATATCTCCCACGATGAATCTGTTGATTAAAGTTGTTGTTTTCAGATGCAGCAACAAGACTTCGTTTTTCTTCCAAGTGTAGTTGATAGAAAACCCTTAGGAAATTATGTCATAATTGATGTAAAACCTTATGTTAGAATGCAATTGTTGATGGAAAGCCTTTTGTTGAAATGTAATATAAAATATTTTGTCCATGGAAAACCTTTATGCAATTATTGATCACTAACAAATGTATTTGTCCTCACTGCCAATGGCACAATCCATTAGAATCAAGAAAAGGGACATGTGAAAGCTTGGAATTTCATGCATTTGTCCTCATAATAGTAACATGGAATTTCATGCACTTTCCACCAAAATAATGTATTATCATATAAGAAAAAAAACAACCAATCTTTTTATGTGGCTATTGTTCACAAACAGTAAGTAACTAACTAACACTACATCTTCAATCTTCTATTCCTCTCAGGCGGAGTAGAAGATGACGTGTCTTGTCCATTTGTTAGTGTTGCATTGAGCTAAACATGATCTTCTTGGAACTCTGACAATGTTCTTTAACTGGTGGTGCACCCTCATCAACCAATACTTGTGAACTCTGCAAAATATATATAGATTTAGTTAATTAACAATTTGGACATATTACTCAAGAACAACGTCAATCCAAACTTTTACACCTACCCCGATCATAGCCTCCCCTACTCCAAGTTGAGGCCTCTTACTGCCCGTTGAACCCCTACCACTTATAGAACCCCTAACAATTGAACCCCTACCACTTATCGTTTCCGAAACTTGTGATGTCCTCACTTTAGGCCTACCTGTTGGATTTCTTTGCTTCATTGGTGCATCCCTATTCTGATTATTACATCCCCTTGAATTGTGCCCAAGTTCCCAACAATTCCTGCATATCATTTGCCTCCCTGCTTTGGTTACCTCTTTATTCGCATATTTGTTACACTTACTTTGACTACCACTTTCACTTGTGTCCTTCCTTCTAGATACAGAAGGTCTACCAGGCATTTGCCTAACTTTTGGTAGCAACGGTTTCGTATAGTTAGTCTTTGGCCAAAGCTTAATTCCATTCAATGGGTTCACCTTGTGATTATATGTGGCTATAAAATATGACCTTGAAAAGAAGTTAGAAACAAACGCCTCTGGCTCCATGTGAATAAAATAGATAGTTGCAACTGCATGAGGACATGGAATCCCAAATAGTTGCCAAATCCTACAACTGCATGTTCTCTCTCGTGTGTCAACCACGTATCTCTAGTTTCTTTCTGATAGTCGGACAAATCTCATCATTTCATTTACAAGCTTTCTTGTTCATGTTTTCAATTCTTTCCATAATAGACACTCTTATTTCCTCAAGCATTGTGATTATAGGCTTTCTCCGGGATGAAACAATTAAAGAGTTGAAACATTCACTTACTCCATTTTCTACAACGTCACATGATGACTCGGTCTTGAAAAAACCCCTTGACAATGTATTAGGTTTTCTTTCCATCAAATGGTTAAATGCTTCGTCAGATAGGTCTTTGATTTCTTGCATAACACATTGAAATTCCTCAGGTGTCCCCACCTTTGATGCAACCCTGTTAACTTAGATATATCTAATAACGATGAATCTAAACTATAATATCATGAACACAATCAATGGATCTTCAAATCATATGTATTCCATTTTTCTCTGTCTATAAACTCTCTTAAACTCGAGATTAACAAGATATGAAAATGACAAATCTAAAGTCAAAGTACATTGACAAAGGTTATTATACCCCTACTCAATACAAAGAGTAAAACATAATTAAACATAATGTTGACTTTATTGACTCACTATGTTGACTTTGTTGACTTCAAGCTTTGACTTTCTCATCTTCAATATTGTAATCTCGGATACAATATATTTATATCTAACAGTCTCCCCCTTTGTATTCGAGATAACAATTCGGCAAATCAGCTCTAATAATCTTCTTCTTTCTTTGAAGACGATCAAACTTTGTCAACAAATAATCGGCATCCGAGAAACTATCTTCCCCTTTGTATTCAAGCATATTGCATCTGAAGAAAAACAAGCTCCTCTTTACACAAATCAGAATCTTCAGATCAAAATCTTTCAGCTTGAACAAATCTTTAGAATCTTCGGAAGACTTTTCATTAGAAAACTTTAACATTAAACAATTAATCTTTAAACAGTAAGGCTCGAAGCTTTGACACTACGTATACTAAGCTTGTCACCTATATATCATGAAAATATCAATCTTCAAACATCTTCAACAATCTTCTAACATCTTCAACAGTCTTCGAACATCTTCAAGCAGCTTTAACTTGAAACTTTTATTCTTTTGCTCAACATTAAATCTACAATCTTTGAATCTATCGGCTTTTCAACCATAGAATCAACAGATTTAGATTTAAACCTTTTAAAACATATTAAAAACTTTTAAACATATGAATACTGTCAGCTCTGATTGCTCCCCCTCAAAATCAGTATTAAATCTTTGAATATCTGACAGCTCTGATTACTACCCTTTAACATCAGCATTAAATCTTTGAATATCTTTTTCGCAAATGATCTCGTGATCAGTTCTTTGCATGTGATTTCATATGTATATCTTTTCTTATGAGACTTTGTGATCAGTTCTATGCATGTGACTTCATGTGTTTGCATATGTCTTTGATACATAATTTCTCCCCCACATGATGATTAGGAGAATCTGAGCATCATGAACAATCAAAGACTAAATCATTGTAGTTGTATCACACAACTGTTAGCTCCCCCTTAGAAAAATATCTCCGTCAGAATAACTTGCTCCCCCTTAAAAATTGATCTTTTCTGAAAAAACTATTTTGGTAGAACAAATGGGTAATCGGCTAACATAGAAGCACATTTAGCAACTATTATCACTACAATCAAAATTAAATTCAATTAAGTGGCCTATTTTCAGAGTTGGCAATTATTAATCTCTAATAGGACTTCCAGTTATCACTGAAGTAAAGTTATAAAACTAACTTCTCAAATTGTTCCGAAAATACCACAAAGATATGCTTTGGAATCACGAAGACTCGTGCAATGTGTTGAAAGAATTTAGCATTTTTTGCTATTTAAGGCTCAAAATGTGAAAATATATTCTACAGACTCAATATGCATTGAATATGAAGTTCGGAGACTGGAGATGTATCTTCCTTTTTCAATATCTTAATCTTTCGAGTGAAAAAAAGATAGCAGATATGCTCCTTCTCCATGATATGTGAAACAAATATCTTTTGTGAGATACTTGAGTAGCTAGGTGGGGTGACACGAGTAGTCGACACTGGGTCCATGTCTTTTTCAATATTCATCTCCAAGGAGTGAGAATGAATAGATTATATGGTAACCCGGTTTACTAACTCGGTTTGGTTAGACTCTTTTTATTCTTTTGATTCTGTCTCACACTCACCATATTTTTTTAGCTCACTAGCACTCATCTCGTAAAATGTTTTCAACTAAATCTCCCTCATATTAGTCTCGTATTCAATCACTTCTAATAATGATTGTAAATCCATAAATAATCTTTCCAGCTTGAGACTCTACCCCTTCATCCCTCTCATTTCCATTTTATCTCAGCACACCCCTTTTCAAGATAATCCCAATGACCAAGAAACTCAACTAGCATCTAGACCCCTTACTGATGACTAGCCTTGGGTATGTTTCTTAGGTAGGTCCTTCCGGTTCTGGATTGACCATAGAAACTCTAAAAAAATCCTATCACACATGCGAAAATATCCTATGCTGAAAATTGATGTTGTCAGGATAAACAATTAACTTCGAGTTCTTAACTGACATGTTTAGAAGTCAAAACAAACAATGTACAGGTTCTGAACTTAGGTATTCATAAGCTAAACTTATGTAGTACATGTTCTAAACTGGTTTGTTTAGAAACTAAAACATGAATGCTTCTGTTTAGGAATGACAATGAAACAAATACAAACGTTAAACAGATTGACTCAGTAAGGACAGTGTTTTGAAAATCAATGATTAGAATTTTTAATTGTGATGAACAATTCACAGTGATTATTTCGAATAAGAATCGAATCATTTATTTGGCATTTTAGAATTTGTGATGAATTTTAAATGAGTGGATTTCCACCGGATATATGAGACGTAGAAATAACTAAGTCAAGAAATAGGAACACACGGTAAATAAAGAATATTGATTTAAAAAATGGGATAAGAAACAAACACGAGTGAGTTTCTGAGATTGAGTTATCGTGGCTTGTTGAAATTCAACAATTTACATAATACAGTACATAAGATTTTCCCCTCAAAGATAGAAATACTTACTCCTCCCCGAACCATTAACAAGTCTGATCATGTGTTTGAATAATTGGAATTCGGCACAACACATGACAACCTGCAAAGCAGATTTTGGTACCCAAACTTTGATGGGTCCTTGCATGTTAGTGTTAGTCTGAGGGATACTGTAAGATCCGAACCATCTATTAGACGTTCTGACAGTAGATCTTATCACTGGGAATCTGGAATAGAATAAGTACCGTACCATTTATTTACAAACCTTTCATTTATAAAGTCATATGTTCCGCATGTTGAAAACCATATCTTGTTTTGGCTCAGACTGATCAACTCATTGATGGATCTGACAAAATATGGAAGATCAGCCCTAGAAGCAAATGACTTTGCATCAACTGCAGGAGATTGGTGTAGCTTGTTTCCACCATGCTCATCTGCAGTTGATTTCTTTCTCCAAATCATCTTAACCTTTAAAAATATTTAGTATTTGAACCATCAATAGAAGAATTATAGAAGAGATTAGAAGTATGAATCTGATCTTGTGAAAAATCACTTGATTTGCCATACTTGGTTGAAGGAATCTTCTTGTGAATAAAACTTGAAGCTGTCTTGTACGAGCACTCAGAATTAGCAGATTTATCATACGGAGACTGAGCAGTAGTATCAGCACTAGCTCTATCAGATAAATCCACCTTGAAATTAATCTTTCAAGCTCTTTTACTTTTGTAGATAAAGCATTTCGTTCCTCAACAAAAAAATCAAACTTCTTATGTATTTCAGACTTCGTATTCTGCTCATTCATAATATTTGTTTGAAGTTCAAAAATTTACATGAAATCTCCGCAATTTTCTTCTGAAGTTCTTTCTTCTCTTTTTCAAACACTTTTTCCATTTCACCAATCTTATCAACTCCAATATCATTACTCTTAGCTAAAACTGCTTTGTCATGCTCTATCTGCTTCTCTAACTGAGAAACCTTCCTAGAAAAAATAGCAATCTTTGCTTCAATAATTTGTCGTTCAGATTCAAAGTTGCTCTTCTCATTCTCTAAATCTACTTCTAACTGTTGATGCCAAAAATTGATTTAACAAAATGCAACTAAGGAGTTTGTAGAGCTGATCGGTCAAAGGTAGTATTCTCGCGACAAACATAATTAAGATAACAAAAACTAAAGACATGAGATTTGGTGACGCAGAAAAACCCTTTAACGAGGGAAAAACCGCGGACGATAGGATCTACCGTCGTTGCACTATGGAAAATTGACGTCAAACAGGGACGTCGTCTTTTGGAACTGAGATCGTACGATTACAGAGAGAAATATCAAAAGGACAATTATATCTTATGAAATCTAGAGAGCTATTGTATGATTCTTGATGCTTGAGTGTTGTGATTGTCAATCGGGCCTTCTTCGTTGATCCGGGTGTTGGTTTTATACTCAAGGTGGTTTGTAACCGTCATCTGACATTGATGACCTTCGTAAATGTCTTTAATAGTGTTGATCGTAACTGTCCAATGACCCTGTAAAACATGTAACAGATGACTTAATAGTTAGTTCCTTTCCATTTCTTTCTCCCTGTTTCTTTCAATTTTGTAAGGAAGAAAAAACCTGCAACTTTTTCAAAAACAAATTTTCTTAACTTCTCAGTCTACTAACGGGGAGATGTCGAACCCTTTAAGCATGATCATAACTGTGGACGACCTACTGGCTTTCAAATATTTCACCAGATTTCCAGACTATATTTGTCTGGAAAGCCCGGGCGAGTTTATGCGGGACAAATGCCTTGCTGGATCTTTCGTCCTTTATGAATAATCATTTAAGATCGGTCTTAAATGGAGATTCGCTTGCTTGGTAAGAGAGTTCTTGAGCCGGTTTGGTATATCTCCGGGGCAACTGATGCCCCAGGTTTAGAGAGTTGCAATGATGATAGATCAGTTGTCGTATGATTAGGATTCCCCTTTCACTATTCACGAGCTTTGCTGGCTTACGCGGTGAAGGTCGATACCCACAATCGATTCAGTCACTACACTCGGGGCCGACGGGATCAGGCGTTGATTTCGGGGACTGCAGTAAATGATCGTGGTTGGAAGGAACGCTACATGTTCTACTGCTTGTCAGCTCCGGGCGAGGATGAGCAATGGATTATCTATGGTTGGCCTACACAAGGTAAGAAAGAGTTTTCTTTATGTTCTGTAACATAAAACTCCTATCTGATTTTGTTATTTCTCATTCAAAAGTGACGTGTGAACTCCCACCCTTACCCGATTCAACGGCCAAAATCGCGCTCTTCCGACAAATCCCCAATCGGATGTTCTGCGTTTACGTCCATGTGGATAAGGAGGATGAGGGTGCGGCTGCTGTGGATGAGAAGGATGAGGGTGTTACCTATTTGGGTAAAAATCTCCTTGAACGCCTGAATTGTTTCCTTTTATGCCCGCAGATCTACCCCTAATTGTCGCCTCGTCTCCCTATGGTGACACCTGTCCCACGCCTTTTGGCTTGCTCCCGTCGGACGATTGCCATTTGTACTTGACAGCTAGCCACGCGCGCCTATGCGTGTGCATGATATCATCGTGGCTTATCGTTTTCCAATGGATCAGCCACGACACGTCATAGTGACTCAGCAAGGCTTATCGTCTTCTAACCGAATCAAAACGTTTTAGTTTCCTTACGATCAGATTCACAGGTTCATTGACACATGTCCTATAAAGATTCAAAATTAAGAGCGGTCACTTGAAATTTGAATTTGGGGGTGTTGGTTCCAGATTCTCTTCTTCACAGATTAATCGATTGAATTATAAACAGAGTATAAGCGGAAGCAATTTATATCGATTAATCAACAGTAATAAGATTCGATCAAAGATTGAAGAACAAAATAACAATGTATTATAACCTGAATTGTGATTACAGATACATGGAATGAAGCACAGTAAGTTCTTCAATATCACTATTTCAATCGACAACTTTTACAACTGAGAAAAGATCTATTTATACAAATAGAATAAAGTAAAAGTCAACATCTAAACCTATTACAAACTGACACGCGTAAGTGATGGGAGCGTGTAACAAACTTAGTCGGTTGCAAAAGGTAGACATCCTTGATGTATGTGCCACGTCATATTCTTCATCTTGTGATTCATACTTTCAAAAGTGTAACAATCTCCCCCTAAGTATGAAATCAGAAGAATGAAGTCTGTTCAGAAAGGAGCGACCTCAGATACAATCTTTCCAATCTTATTAATGATCTCTCTGATTGATAATAAATTTAAGAGCCTTTTGATCATCTTCTCGATTACCTCTGGATTGTGATTGCTAACATCAACAGAGATGAAGCTTTTTGCAACGTAAACCACCTCTGATGAGTATTTGTGTGCCTCTTTGATTCTGAAGAAGCTCTTTCTGTCTGGCCTTCTGAAGATCACTCCTTCCTCTGGGTCTATTAGTACTCTGCCGATTCTCATGTTGTTGATGCCTTCTAGATCTTCATTGGGTGCAGAGATAGCTAGATTATCAACATTGTAATTGATTCCTATTTGAAAATCTACCTGTCTCTTGTACCGGATGTAGGACTTCATGCGTTGAATAATTTGAGAATAAGCAATTTGATCTTGATCATCAATTCTTCTATTCATTTGAGCCTTCATGAAATTCTCCAGAAAAATAAGATCAGAGGGAAAGATGGACAATAGATCATTATCACAGAAGTAATAAGTCTTATTGTCTTCTCTGATAACCTCATAGATTCTGTACCAAATTTCTGTATCCTCAAAAGGTGAATGCTTTATTGAAGAGATTCGTTTGATAGGTACATAGGAATGAACATCCTTTCTTACTTGTCTGTGTGCCATGAATTTGTCCTTAATAGCATCACTTACATTGTAGGCGTTTGAGAAGTTGGGCAACATGAGATAGATTTTCTGATCTATAGGAGCATGCATGTGTCGTTTGGTAATTTCCAGAATTGGTAGTTCAATTCTTCCAAGCCTCTGAATCTTTTGTCTATTCTCTGCTGCTCTACTTGACGATCCTTCAGCATTTACTCTTGCAGCGGCAACTCTTTCTCTTTCCATCTCTGCTTGAGCGTTTGATGCTTCTGCAGAGGCTCTTTCTGCTTCAGCTTTAGCTCTTATTTCAGCCTCAATTCGTTCTTCTTCTCTTTGTTTGTTCAAGGCTTCAACTTTAGCCTTTGATGCCTCAGCTCTGGCTTTGGCTTCCTTTTCATTAGCTATTTCAGCTTGAGTTGAGGAGGAATATGGTGTTTGTCTTGTGTTGCCTACAACCTCAAGAATGAATTTGGCTATCTGCGGATCTTTTGGAAGAGGCCCAGGGTGAGTGGCTAATGGAGTTGGAGTCAGAGGGGTTTGGGTATGAGAAGTTTGAGCTGGAGTTTGCTGCTTGGAGGATGATTGGTGTTTGGCTGAAGTGATGGAGATGGTAATGGATTTGGATTTGAGCTTTCAGTGTTGGTTGTGGGTTTGACTTTCTTTGATTCTGGTGCTTTCTCCCCCTTCTGAGAATCAGGGTCCTGATCCTCAGATCTTTTGCGTTTCAGTTCTGCTTTTCTGCAAGCACGCTCCTCCTTGGCCCTTTTCTTTTCATTAAAAGAATTAGAAAGAGAACTTACCAGAGTTGTAAGCTGAGACAAAGAGGTTTCCAGAGATGATAACTTTACATCCACATTAGAAGTGCAGGCAGTTGTTTTGGAAACATATTTGGAGGAGAGAGAGTTGATGCGTTCAAGCATGGCCTTCTGGAAGACAGCCATATCAGATTTCTTGATCAGAGAAGATTCAGAAGTGTCTGCAGTGGGATGAATAGCCTTGATAATTTTGTGAAGATCGGCTACTAAGGAACTGTATTCATCAACAGAGATTGTGACTTCTGGAGTTGGAATTGCCTCGGGAATGCAGAGAATAGCCTCAGAAATAGCCTGGATTCCAGTATGCAGAGAAGAATAATGATCAGAAGCTTGGCTCTGATGTGTTGCAGCAGTGGTAGAAATGAGGTATTTTAAGGCTTCCAGAGTCTTAGCTTGCTGTTTTTGTTCATCATGAATAGCCAGAAGCATGGCATTGTGAGAGTCCAGAGATAGTTTTAAATCCTCCACAGATCTCTGAATTTTATCACCAAATGCCTGCAACGCTGCATTGGTGACATATTCAGAATGAGTAACCGGTGCATCTCCAACACATGAAGCCCCTTTTCTCTCGCGTGCAGAGAGGCCCTCATTCACACCTGTTTTGACGTTGAGCGTGAAGGGACTTCCAACCTGTCATTGAGGGCTGTTATTAACAGGCACCCCTTCGGTTGTTCTGATTGTCTCAACATAATCCTCATCATCAGAGGATGAGGTGTTGAAGACAATGTGCTTACCTTGATGGAGAGTAAACACTCCGGTAAGTGGTGCAACCTGTGGCTGTAACCCCTCTAATGGGATTTCATGAGCCTCTAATCTATCAGAAGATATGGACTTATCTTCTGAGACACGTAAATCGTTGTTGGTCACAGAGACATCAACATTGTGTGGGGAAGGTGTCGAGTTCTGGGGCAAATGAACTCTTATATTTACATCATCATTCTGTTGAGAGAATGATGAAGAGGTTTCCCCAGATGTGCTTGATGCAGAGGAAGAAGAAGTATCCCCTGATCGGATGGTTTCTGTGTGGTTTGGACTGGGTTGTCCTTGGTCAATGAAAGTAGATGGGTTGACATCTACCTCAGATAATGAAGGTACCCTTTGGGAAGTTGGTGAGATTCGCTCAAGTGTGTCAGGATGGACATCTTCAGTACCTTCTTTTAACAAAAGGTCAGCATGGGTAGAACCACTCGGATGTTCACTCAAATTATTTTCAGCCTCATTCTCACTTGACCCCTCACTTTCTAGAACTGACTCTAAATGCTCTGGGGTAGAAAGTCTCTGTTCTGAGAAATTCATAGAGCTCCTATAGGATTATAGATAAGAAGAGCTAGAGGGAATTAGGTTGAGCATGTACCTTGAAAGCTCTCTGGGAGAAGAATAGCCATTGCGGTCGATGGTCGGACGGTGAGTGCTCATTGATGCAATTTTGCAAAATTGTTGAACGAGTGGAGCCTTGAGGGCACCAATTGCAGGATAGGTAACCAGAGATAAAAATCGTGGAAACATCAGAGCTGGAAGAGGTTTTCCTTGGTTTTGATGGGTTACTTTGGTGTGTACAGCAGCTTTAATATCTTGAAAAATGAGGCTTGCGTAGTCCAAGGGGCGATTAAAAAACATGCCATACATGATAGTCAAAATGTTCCTGCTTGCTTGATCGAGAGACCCAATTTTACAAGTGAGAGTTGTTCAAGATAGAAACTAGGAGATTCCACATTGGGCGTAACTGTTTTCTCTTGAACTCAGAAAGTTTGCCTATGGGTTCATTGTAACCAAGAAAGATAATGAAAGATAACAATGCTTCAGCAGAAGGGTTCGATTCTAGGGCTGGATTTGGAACTAATGCACCATCAAGTAGTACCTGTAAAGAGGGTAAATGAAAATACCTGGCTAATTTCTTCTTTGTAATGGGTATTTCCACAGCAGTATCAGGTTGATCAGGGTGACTGAAATTTCCAAGCAAGGTCTCATCATCTTGAATGTACATTGATTGCCACACTTCCTGAACGTAAATTTCAGGATCATGGATGAAAGTTGAACGGAGTACTTTCGGCAGTAGAATCAACGAGACGTCCTTCGTCATCGTTGATAGCTGGATTTGCAAGGTGAGAAGCCATGGATGAAAGTTGGAGAGAGTTGCAAGCAAGTTCGTAAGTGTGAGAGCAGTAACAGTGGAGAGGAAGAAGAAGGGTATCTGAAATTTGGTGATTTTATATGAGACCAATTTGGAATTGGAAGGGGTTTGTGTATTGGGAGTAGAAGAAAACGGTTCAGAAAAGATGATGTAAGCACGCAGGCGTGGACACATGCAGTCACACAATGAATGACACGTGGAAAGTAGGAGGATGAATAAGACACAATTTTTGAAGAGAAAACGGAGAGGTTATCGACCTAAAATCGGTTGATTATCCCAAAAGTAAATAAGAAGAAAATATAAAGCAATTTGTTAAGTAATTAAATGAAATTAATTAAAGAACAAATTGAAATATATAAATCTGTTTATTTAGAATTAAAAATCAGTCATCTGGGAAAAAAGTTTGATCCAAATGAAAGTTTAAATTTTTATGAAGAAAAATAATAAGAAAAATTTAAAATTGAATATAGAAATTTTTAAATAACCTTGACGGCAAGAGTTAAAAAAATTAGATATTCAATAAATTTTTTGGAATATTTTGATTCATAAAATTTTGAAAAACATGTCAATTATAAATCATCATCTAGTATAAGTTTGAAATGAATCATAGGCGTTCTGAGAGACCTTGACGGCAAGAGAAACACAGAATAAGAAGATTCAGAAGAAACTTAGGTGAATGAAAAAAATTCATAAGACAGCTAACTAAGTGTTAGTCTTTGAACAGTTGAAGAAACTTCCCTCTGAAAGATATAATTTCCTTTGCATAATATGCTCCCCCTTGATTTATAAGTTCCTCCTTGAATACTAATCTCCCCCTTGAATAATAATCTCCCCTTTGAATAAGAAGCTCCCCCTTGAATGATAAGTTCCCTCTTTGCTTCTTGGATTGGCGCCTTTCTGATAAAACCTGGATGGAAAGAAATAAAATGCAACAAAATAACCTAAACCAGAAGCGATCAGAGGTCTCTGAGTGCTTCTGGATGATGTTCAGAAGACGATCAGAGATCTCTGATAACTTCTAAGAGTAAAAATTACATGTTTAGCATTCCCAACTTGCTGATTAAAAAATTAAAACGTTTCTCATCCAGAGCTTTTGTAAAAATGTCAGCCAGTTGGTAATAAGTAGAAACAAAATACATTTCTATTGTACCTTTTTCTACATGATCTTTGATAAAGTGATACCTAACATCAATATGCTTTGTTTTGGAGTGCTGAACTGGGTTTTCTGTAATGGCAATTGCACTTTCAGAATCACAGAGAATGGGAATCTTATCATAGATTAGACCGTAGTCTCTGAGTTGGGTTTTCATCCAAATGACTTGGGAACAACAGCTAGCAGCAACAACATATTCAGCTTCTGCAGTAGATGTTGAAACACAATTTTGTTTCTTGGAAGTCCAGCTGATAAGACGATTACCCAGAAGTTGACAGCTACCAGAGGTGCTTTTTCTGTCCAACTTACAACCTGCATGATCAGAATCTGTGTATGCCATTAAATCAAACCCAGAATTTTTTGGATACCAGAGACCCAATGAAGGAGTTCCCTTTAAGTATCTAAATTTTTTTTTGACAGCACCCAAATGAGATTCTTCAGGATTGACTTGATAACGAGCACAAAGACAAGTGGCAAACATAATATCAGGCCTACTTGCTGTCAAATATAGAAGAGAACCTATCATACCTCTGTAAGCCGTGATATCTACAGGTTTTCCAGAAGGATCAGGACCTAGTTTCATACTAGGAGAGATAGGTGTTTTCATATTGATGAGTTCTGAAAATGAAATTTCTTTAACATGTCAGAGACATATTTTGCTTGATTAATAAAAATACCAGAGGTACTTTGTTTAACCTGGAGTCCAAGAAAGAAAGTTAATTCTCCCATCATACTCATTTCAAATTCAGTTCCATCAATTTAGAAAACAAATCAACTTCTGTTTGATGAGTAGAGCCAAAAATTATGTCGTCCACATAAATTTGAACAATAGTTAACATACCTTTGCCTCTTTTGATGAAAAGTGTGGTATCAATTTTACCTTTCTCATAT
This sequence comes from Silybum marianum, assembly GCA_036898165.1. NCBI lineage: Eukaryota > Viridiplantae > Streptophyta > Magnoliopsida > Asterales > Asteraceae > Silybum > Silybum marianum. The sequence continues at coordinate 16,785,416 of CM072541.1, forward strand.
CCTTTGCTGATCAGAAATTTGGATAGACGTTCATACCAGGCTCTGGGTGCTTGCTTTAACCCATACAGTGCTTTGTCAAGAAGAAAAACATATTCTGGATGTCTTGAATCTTTAAAGCCAGCTGGTTGTTCAACATGCACTTCCTCTTTAAGTTTTCCATTTAGAAATACATATTTAACGTCCATTTGATAGACCTTAAAGTTCTTGTAAGCAGAGAATGCCAGAAAAAGTCTTATCGCCTCCAGTCTTGCAACAGGAGCAAAGGTTTCATCATAATCAATACCTTCTTCTTGACAATATCCTTTTGCCACCAGACGAGCCTTGTTTCTGATCACAATACCGTCCTCATCCTTTTTATTTCTGAAAACCCACTTAGTACCAATGGCAACTTTACCTTTTGGTAATGGTACTAAGTTCCAAACTTTGTTACGTTTAAATTGCAATAATTCTTCCTGCATTGCTTCTACCCAACTAGGTTCGGCTAAGGCTTCATGAACTTTCTTTGGTTCAATTAAGCTTAGAAAGTTAACATAGAAAGCTTCATTTGCTATGGCGGATCGTGTTTTGGCACCCTCAGAAGGATCACCAATTATGAGATCTGGAGTATGGGATTTAGTCCATTTCGTCATCCTTGTTTGTGAAATTGGTTGAGCTTGAACTTCGGTGTCAGAAGATGAGATAACTTCATCCGGAAATATTGATTTTGAACCTCTTGATGCTAAAGTCTCCCCCTCAGATGATGGAACAGAAGAAGCTTCTGGACAATCAGATGTAACAGGAACAGAGGGATCTGAAGAACTAGGTTCAGAAGAGGAAGGACCGGAGAGAGTTATACCAGAATTATGAAGAACTTCAGGTATACTGAAGGAAGAGGTAGTTCCTACAGGTTCTGACACTACTTCTTCGCCCAGAAAATCTTGAAAAACGACATCATACTCGGATTCTCTGGATCCTGAAAGAAAATCAGAAGTAACAGTATTAAGTTTGAGTTCTGAAGAAGAATATTCAGAAGTCAGTTGAGTTTAATCGTCAAAATCAATGTTAATGCTCTCCATTACTGTTTTAGTTCTTAGATTAAAAACGCGGAAGGCTCTGAAATTTAGAGAATAGCCTAAGAATTTTGCTTCATCTGATTTTGGATCAAACTTGCCAAGTTTGTCTCTGTCATTTAAGAGAAAACACCTGCAGCCAAAAATATGAAAGAATTTGACAGAAGGTTTTCGTTTTTTAATAAGCTCATAAGAGGTTTTGAGATGCCTCTTGACAATTATGGAACGATTTTGAGTAAAACAAGCAGTGGCTACAGCTTCAGCCCAGAAGTGAATTGGGAGTCCAGAAGCTGCTAGCATTGTTCTGGCTGCTTCGACCAAGGTTCTGTTGCGACGTTCAACGACACCATTCTGTTGGGGAGTGCGTACAGCAGAGAAGTTCTGAGAAATTCCATTAGCAACAAAGTATGCTTCAAGTTTGGCATTCTTGAATTCAGTACCATTATCGCTTCTCAGCTGTTGAATCTTTTGGTGTTAAAGAACTTGGATTCTGGTCATCATAATTTGAAGGACAATAGGAACTTCTGATTTTTGTCGAACAAAAGCAAGCCAAGTATGCCTGGAAAATTCATCAATAAGTACCAGAATATACTTTTTACCAGAGAGACTCTGAGTTGCAATTGGACCACAGAGATCGACGTGTAACAATTGCAGAGGTCTTATGCAAGAGTGATCACTTTTTGTTTTATGAGATGCTCGTTTGATCTTTCCCATTTCACATGCAGGACAGAGGTGATCTTTTTGAAAATGAACTTCTGGAAGTCCAGATACCAAATTATGTTACAAGCATATCAAGATTATCAAAGTTTAAGTGAGACATTTTATGATGCCAGAGCCATGCAACCTCACTCTTCTTGGAAATAAGACATAAGGTTTCCTTACCATCCTTGGAGGTAAAATTCATCATTTATAGATTACCTTTTCTGTCTGCTCTCCAAAGTTCCTCACCTGCCTTAGAAAATAAGTAACAATGTTTTTCATCAAAGACGACAAGTATCTTAGAATCACATAGTTGACTTACACTTAGGAGGTTATGTTTCAAACCAGAAACATGAGCTACTTTAAATAAGGTAATATTACCTTCCTGTAAGGTACCATAGCCCTTAATTTGACCTTTACCATTTATCACCAAACGTTACAGCTCCACCACACTTTGTCTTTAAATTGAGAGAGTAAGTTTCGTGAACCAGTCATGTGTCTCGAGCATCCAGAGTCAAGATACCAGATATGCACACGTTGTTTCTGCAATCAAGATCAGAGTTTCTTAGGTACCCATACCATTATGGGTCCTTTAACGTTAGTTTTTGGCTTATCAACCTGTTGTTTTGGATTTGATTTGACAGAAGGTAAAGATGTATTCTTTGGATTTTTTGTTTGTCTATTTTGCTTTGTTTTATTTTTGTTGAAGTACGAATGAGTTGTAGTGAAGGAATTTGAAGTTCGGGAGAAAAATTTCTGTAATTTCAAGAACAGAGAAAAACATTCAGAATTCTGAAACATAGAAGATTTTATTGAATTTTCATTGTGACAATGATAATTACAATTATTCTTAGATCTGTCTTTTCTAGTATCAGTTGTTCTAAAGAACTTCCTATCTAGACTAGACGTATGTTTAGAATCTGAAGTATTCTTCAGCGGAGATTTCCTTGGATTTATCTTCTCAGAAGCTTTCGAATTTACTGAAACAGGAACAGATAGATTAGATTTCCATTTACCTTTTTGAACGTAACAAAGTTTTGGAGGATAAGAGTTAGGAAGTCAGATAGGAATTTTCTTTTTAAGTTTTTCTTCCTTTTCAAGATCAATACACGATTTAGCTTTCAGACACATTCCTATAAAATCTGGATGTATAAAAACAGGTTTTCGTTGTTCAGAGGGAACAGAGAAAATCGGGATGTCAATTGACTTGCTTTTAGCATCCATTCCAGAAGCTCTTATCTCCAGAGATTCATTTGTAAAGAGAAAAGGAGTGTCTTTGTTTTTTATGATCTCTGAAGTTTTAGCATGATTGGAAGTTTGTTCAAGATGAGAGAGATATGTGTCAGAATTGTCAAAGAAATCCTCACTTTGATCATTATTCTCCCATGGATATGTCATTTCTTCTAAATCCTCTCGAGTTTCAGAAAGATTTAAATCAATAAATGAACAAGGAAATATCTCTGGGTTATTTTCTAACTTTTCTTCGTCATTTTCGAGTTTAAAAACAATTATCCAGAGTCAAGAGAAGATCTTTTTCAAAACTTAGTCTTAATTCCTCCTCTGCTTGAATAGGAATAAATGCATCAGCCTCTGGATTCAATTTTGTAATAACACTTGAACCAAACTTAAAAATATCATCCTTCTTCTGAACTTGATTTAGATTAATATTGGTCTTTTCAGAAGAATATTTAATGTTTTTAAACTTGAGTTTACGTTGATGATGACCATTTTCAGTTTTAGATCTTTTAAAACATGATTGTTCAAAAATGATTGGAAACACAGGCTTCTGTTGTTTTCCTATAAAAAATACATAGTTTAAACCAGACTTCTTTTCACACGTATAGGGTTCTAAATCTTCAAAGCCGATTCCAGACCTTCCTACTTGTGTACTAATTTTCTCATGAACTTTTTGAGCATTCAGATATGTTTTAATCTGGTGCGTTTTGTTTTGAAGTTCAATGTACAAAAATTTTCTTTCTTTTTGAAAATAATTTTTAAGTGCTACAGAATTTAATCTGTCACTTTCCTTAACTTGAATTTCCTTATCCTTTTCTTCCAGAAGTTTCTTATAACTCAGTTGCTCTTTTTTTACCAAAACTTCTGTGTCTTTCAAGGTTTTAGAAATTTTTTCTTTTTCTATGTCAAGTTCCAGTTTTTCTTCTGTTAAGATATCCATCTCTCTTTTGTAAATATCTCTTTCCCTTTGTGTTGTGGAAAGAGTTTTCTCGATATTTTTCCTTAACTTCTTTTCAATTGTTAACTTTTGCTTAAGTTCTTCAAAATTGTTTGATAAAAGCACAATTGTATTCTCAAGTTCAGAAGATTCAGAAATATTACTAACCGGTGATTCAGAAGGTTGTTCTTCTGATTCATTACTACTTGCCATTCCACAGAAGATGGCCTCATCACCGTTGGATTCATCTCCAATCCAATTTTCTTTCTCAGCATAGTGGGCTCTTTCAGTAGCATTGTACTTGTATTTATTTTTGTAATAAGTTTTGTCTTTCTCCAGAGCCCCTCTGCAATCCTTTGAGTAATGACCCGGTTTGCCACATCTGTAACATACATCTTTCTTTTTCTTAATTTCCTCATCCTTCTTCTCTGCCTCAGTCTTCTCAGGTCTCTGAACCTCTTGTTTAGAAGAGTAGTTGGAGCGATCAGGCCTTCTGTTTCCTTGAAATGCTCTATTTCCAAAACGATTTGTAAACTGTTTGGTAATAAGAGCCAAGGAATCAGCAAATGCCTTTATGTCATCATCAGAGTCAGAATCTTCTTCTGGAACAGTTTCTGACATGAATGCCTTGTTCTTCAGTCTTCTATCTTCACTTTTCCTTCTGGTAGCTCCCTTTGCTTCAGAGATTAAGGCCAGAGGTCCACCTATGGTTGTTTTCTTTTGTACAACCTCCTTTTCATGAGCTTGAAGAGTTCCAAATACATCATGTAGAGACCATTGCTCAAGATCTTGATTAGCTTGTAGTAACATGGATAGATTTGACCATTCTGGATTTAATCTCTTCAAGAATAAGACATTATTGTCTTCTTTTGATCGAACAATATCACATCGTTTACATAGATTAATCAGATTATTAAATCTATGAAAAGTCTGTTCCAGAGATTCATCTGAATTTTCCTGGAAGCTGTTGTATTCATTCAGCGCTTGAGCCCTTCGATTTTTCTTCATTTTAGCACCACCTTCCAGAAGATTTTCTAACTGATCCCATAATTCTTTAGCAGTATCACAGGAATCCAGAGATTGAAAAATCTCATTTGGAATAGCCATGATAAAAGCGTTTTTGCCTTTTTAGCAAGCTCAACTTTGGCCTTTTCTTCATCATTCCAATTTTCCCTTAGCTTTGGAACTTTTCGTGCAGGTATTTCAGCAGTATTGGTAGTAGCAGGAACTCTTGGAACCGTAGTCATTGGTATGAAGGGACCATTTTGAACAATAGGATAAAGTTCAATGTCCAATCCTTCATAGAAATTTATCATTCGAATCGTCCACTGTGGATATTCACCACGAATAAGAGTTGGAGGTTTGGTCAGAGAACCAGAGGTGTAAACAGCATTCAAATTTGAATTTGCCATTTTTAAGATCGAGAAGTATGTAGCAACAGATTTGTGTTAAAATCTAGAACAAGAGATTACTGAATGAATGAAGAGAGATTTTTCAAATTGAGATCGAATAATCAATAGATTGATTATCAGGCTCTGATACCAATTGTTGGTTCCAGATTCTCTTCTTCACAAATTAATCGATTGAATTATAAACAGAGTATAAGCGGAAGCAATTTATATCGATTAATCAACAGTAATAAGATTCGATCAAAGATTGAAGAACAAAATAACAATGTATTATAACCTGAATTGTGATTATAGATACATGGAATGACGCACAGTAAGTTCTTCAATATCACTATTTCAATCGACGGCTTTTACAACTGAGAAAAGATCTATTTATACAAATAGAATAAAGTAAAAGTCAACATCTAAACCTATTACAAACTGACACGTGTAAGTGATGGGAGCGTGTAACAAACTTAGTCGGTTGCAAAAGGTAGACATCCTTGATGTATGTGCCACGTCATATTCTTCATCTTGTGATTCATACTTTCAAAAGTGTAACAGGGGGCAAACTATTTGGGTAAAAAACTCCGAAACATACCACAGATGACTAATATGTACGATCAAGCACATTTTGTGACTTATAAATATTTATTATGACTTCGAGTTCAATGGTCGAACGAAACTCACAACGAACAATCGTGACGTAAGACGCACAGACGATGGACATCCGCTTGACGCACGATCTCAACATAAGATGTATTATTTTACTGAACTAACCGTTAAGTCATCTGTTACATGTTGTACAGGGTCGTTGGACAGTTACGGACAACACCATTAAAGACATTTACGAAGGTCATCAATGTCAGACGACGGTTTCAAACCACCTCGAGTATAAAATGAACATCGGGATCAACGAAGAAGGCCTCGATTGACAATCAAAGTGCTCAAGCATCAAGAATCATACAATATCTCTCTAGATTTCATACGATATTATTGTTCTTTTTTACTTTTCTCTTTGTAATCATACGATCTCAGTTCCAAAGGACGACGTCCCTGTTTGACGTCAATTTTCCAAAGTGCAACGACAGTAGATCTTATCGTCCGCGGTTTTTTCCCTCGTCAAAAGGGTTTTTCCGCGTCATCAAATCTCTTGTCTTTAGTTTTTGTTATCTTAATTGTGTTTGTTGCAAGAATACTACCGTTGACCGATCAGCTCCACAAACTCCTTAAGTTAACTTTTGTTAAATCAATTTTTGGCATTAAAAGTTTGGCGCCCACCATGGGGCCCGATCAAAGGAATTCTCCGACAAATCACAACCGTTACTAACGTTCCCTTTTTCGTTTTTTGAACGGCATATCATGGAGCTAACCCCGCAGAAGCAGCATTAAGGCCGAATTATACGCCGCACAGATATGCATTCAATAATTTGAAGCACAAAGAAATCTTTGTGAGAGTTACGATTCATTGCCACCACTGCCGCCTGGTCCGAGACCACCCAAAGCTCATTATGTCGGTCTACCACAGCTCTACAACTAGCAACATCAGTACGCTAACCAACAATTCCAGTACCAACAACCTGGACCAAAATCGGACGTCGATTTGGGAAGCATGTCAATCACGTTCGACGACCGTGATCTGGATGATTTATACCCTAAGCGTTACAATCCTCTTATAGTCCGATTGACGATCGGTGATTATCCCAAAAAATAATATTGATCGACGGAGGCAGCTCAGCCAATATAATTTTCCTCAGCACCCTTAAAGCAATGGGGATCAACGAGAACGAGATCGTGCAATGTTCGACGATCTTAGTAGGCTTCAACGGAGATGCAGCTCATACGATCCGGGAAATTATCCTTCCCTATTTACGCAAAAGGAATCAATAAGTCGACCAGATTCAACGTTATCGACTGTTCGTCTGCATATAACGTTATCCTCGGTAGACCATGGATCCACGACATGAAAGTTGTCCCTTCGATGTACCATCAAGTACTTAAATTTCCAACCCCGTAGAGAGTTCAAGAGATAAAAAGTTAACAAAAAATAATGCATAAATATTACAAGGCGGGGAAGAAACCTCATAAAGAGCACATTATCAACTACAGAACCAGGAGCACTCGGACGACGACCTGCAACTGCAAGAGGTTGTTCGTGATCCGAATCATCCTGATCGAAAATTTTATGTGGGGGCATCTCTCGATCTAGCAGTCAGACAAAAGTTGAACGAGTTCCATCGAGGCCATGAGTGACTGACTTTCATGCACGCGTATTCTGGATACAATTAGATTCTTATGCATCCAAATGATCAAGAGAAAACGGCCTTTATGACCGACAAAGGTATTTATTGTTATAAAGTAATGCCTTTCGGTCTTAAAAAATGCAGGTTCAACGTATCAACGACTAGTCCACCGAATGTTTAAACAGTACCTGGGAGATACAATGGAGGTGAATATAGACGACATGTTGATCAATTCCAAACGTGCGACTGATCATGTTGAACACATACGACAATCATTCGACGTACTCAGAGAATACCAGATGAAGCTGAATCCAACTAACTGTTCTTTCGGAGTACGTGCGAGAAAATTCCTGGGACATATGGTGACCCAGCGAGGAATAGAAGCCAGTCCTGATCAAATCAAGGCAATCAATGAAATAAAATCGCCTAGAGATTTCAAAGAAGTACAAAGGCTTACCGGACAAGTAGCCGCACTCAACAGGTTCATTTCGAAATCATCCGATAAATGTCATTTATTTTATAATGTTCTTAGAAAAATAAAGGCTTCGACTGGTCGAGCGATCATGAAAAATATTTGCAAGCCTTAAAAGAATACATGGCATCACCGCCTCTATTGTCCAAACCCAAAGACGGAGGAGAACTTCAGTTATACCTTGCAGTGAGCTCGAACCCAGTAAGTGTTGTTCTCGTTCGAGAAGAGAACAGGAAGCAACTTCCAATATACTATGTAAGTAAGCCTTTACTCGACGCAGAGAAAAGATAAACGTCTATGGAGAAATTGCTTTTAGCGTTAGTCAAGCGGCTAAGAAGCTTCGACATTATTTTGAGTCGCATGTTATCAGTGTTATTACTAACTTTCCACTGAAATTTGTGTTAAGAAAACCCGAGCTTACAGGTCGATTCACAAAATGGAGTATTTATCTCAGCAACTACGATATCAATTATAAACCTCCGACTGCGATCAAGTCGCAAGTTTTAGCTGATTTTGTTGCAGATTTCAGTCCTGAGTTGGAAAATTTAGCGATCGAAGAAACGCTAGCTATGGCGATCCAAGATGAACGACCATGGGTATTACACGTCATTGGATCCTCTAACATACGAGGATCGGGATTGGGCGTCGTCTTAAAATCACCACAGGGGGGCACAACGGTCAATTCCGTATCCTGTGATTTCAAAGCTACCAATAATGAAACAGAATACGAGGCCTTGATGGTAGGTCTGGATCTGGCATACGATCTGGGGGCAAGAAATTTGCAAGTTAGAAGTGATTCTCTACTCGTTGTCAATCAGATGAACAGAGAATTTGCGATAAAGGATTCAAAAATGACAGCATATTGGAGATCGCTAGAGATCGGGTAAAAAAATTCAAATCCTCGATATTTAGCAAATCCACAGACATCAAAATGCCTAAGCAGACGTGCTTGCCAATTTGGGATCTGCTTTACCAAAATCATCTTTCAATATCGTGCCAATGATCCACCTAACAAGTCCTTTGACGGAAGATGAAAAACACGATCAGGTGGTAGTCCTGGACAAATTGAACGATTGGACGAAGGAAACCGTGAGTACCTAGCAGATGACCGACTCCCGGAGGACAAAATGAAAGCCCGACAAATTCGATTCAAAGCCTCCCGATATGTAATGATAGTAGGAAAATTATATCGACGCTCGTCCACCGGGTTAAATCTACGATGCCTCATTCCGAGTGAGACTCAAAAAGTCCTCCAAAAAATGCACGACGGAGACTGTGGAAATCATTCAGGAGGACGAAGTCTGACAAATAGAATCTCTCGACAAGGCTATTATTGGCCAACTTTACGACAGGAAGCTATAACGTACGTATAAAAATGTGACGCATGCCAACGACACGCAGGTATGACTCATCAACCTTCCAAACTTTTACACTCGTCATTGGTCCCGTGGCCTTTCATGCGATGGGGTATGGATATTGTCGGCAAGTTGCTGCCAGCGCCAGGACAAAAGGTATATTTATTAGTTCTTACAGATTATTTCTCAAAGTGGATAGAAGTCACCCGCTTTTTCTCAAGTACGAGATAAAGAGGTGATATCTTTTATCCGGACTAACGTTATATGCAGATTTTGAATTCCATCGGAGATTATGTGCGATAATGGGTCTCAGTTCATAAGCGACAGGACGAAGCGATTCTGTAAGGATTGGAACATTAAACTTACAACGTCCACACCCCGTTATCCACAGTCTAATAAGCTTGCGGAGTCGAGAAACAAAACAATTATCAACTTGCTCAAGAAAAGACTCAAAGCTGCAAAGGGACGCTAGGTCGAAGAGTTACCTTTCGGGTTATGGGCAAATCGCACAACTCCTCGTACCTCAACGGGACAAACGCCACATTCGTTGGTATAAGGATGTGAAGTTGTCCTGGGTATCGAAACAAATCTACCAATCACTCGACACACCTTTCTCGAACATAATTTGGCAGACCTCAGTTACGATGTGGACGCCCTCGAAGAACTAAGAGATTCTGCTTATATTTGAATGGCGTCACAACAGCAATCTGTCGAACGTCATTTCAACAAAAAATGTTAAGGTGAAGGTCTTCCAAGTAGGAGATTACGACGTGTCTTCCAAAACACACAGGAACGGAATGCAGGTAAGTTGTCCGTTAAGTGGAAAGGACCCTATCGAATAGTCGCAATCTTCGGAAAAGATGCATACCGACTACAAACCTTAGACGATTAAAATGTCCCATGTAGCTGGAATGCGGTACATTTGAAAAAATATTTCTTTTGAATTATTTTTATTTCTTTTCCTAGAATATTACTAACTTGAGCGTCGGAGGGTCGTTGGTCTAACCAACGACACCCCTAACGCTCTTTTTTCGCAAGAACGCACGATCTTCGAAGGAACGCACGATCTTCACAATCACGTATGATTTGCTTTATGCCAATTAAAGACTTAATCGTCTGAAACTTCATCGATCAAAATGCAACGTTTATATGAACGATTCAAAATTTATGGATTTGAGGCTCAATCGCTGGAAATATTCATTATTCTCTTAGTCTTAGTCGACGTTGACTTATGATTAAATTCATTCTTGTCATACACCCAGTTTATTTTTTAGGATTATTTTCAGATCGAGAGTGATAGATAAACATATGATTAAATTATAAACATTCGACAAAGCAGTTGAAAAATTTAAAGTTCCTTTGACTGAAAAGGGGCATTACAAAAAAGGGGTACGGCCATGATAAGTCGTCCCAAATAACCCTAAAAACTAGAAGATAAAAGCTAAGGTGCAGGGGGGCAACGGCGGGAGCGCTTTCCTTCTGATCGTCAGAATCCAAGTTCATATTGCTGCCACCAACGGCGGAAAGGAACTAATCGACGATCAGTTGGGCATCCTTCGGAGGATCTTGCCCTCTTAACCAGCGACGAGCGATCGCCGCCTTAACCTTGGCACGACCAAAGGATTCAAGTGCCTCCAGTTGATCGTTAAGGTCAACGATCTTTCCTTGGGCCTCGCCCAGCTGAGTCCGCAGATCCTTGACATTTTTGGCAGAAGCCTCCCTCACCTTCACCATTTCGGCCTCCAAAGCTGCCACCCGGTCTGAGGCTGTCTTCAAACGACCTCGGAGCTCAATGCTCACTCCTTTCTCATGCTCACGATCATCACGAGCATCCTCAGGGAAAACGCCGAGTTCATCGGCTCTCGACGTTGCCACCGCCTCTTTGGCCAATGCGACCGCCTCGCGCTCAAGCGCCTTCTTCTCCACGGGCAAGGCCATTTTCACAGTTTGGGAGGCCTTATCGACCTTAGATTGCATGCTAAGGGACGCGTGGAAAGCCTGAAATAAACAAATAAAACGTCTGGATTGACTAAAGGCATAGAAACACAAGGTCGCACGATCGCACGTAAACGCACGACGCACGACGTACAATGCCAGAAATGAAAAACAAAAGTCGCATGATGCACGAATATGCACGATGCATGACCATAACCACTCGAAAATCACCTAGAAGAGGTGCTCCGTGAGCATAGTATGAGCATCGGCCAAGTGCACTCCCTCGTAGCGATATCCTCGCCTCCTTCGTCAACAAACGAACAAACTTGTGCCCAGAATGTACGATCAGGGATCAGCAGAAGTCGTTCGATCTTGGCGGCCGAATCGGGAAGAGGACGAGCGTCATCAAAATCGATGACTGCAGAAGCAAAAAAAATATACGATCAAGCAACGGAAGGATAGAAAAAGTAGAAAGAAAACATAAGACGAAAGCTTACCATGAGTAGGCCAACCCAGAGTAATCCATTGGTTATTTCCACTTGCATAAGACACCCGACCAAAAACATACCGTTCCTTCCACCCATGGTCATTCACCGCAGTCCCTTGGACAAAAATCCGCTCCTTGCGGAAACGACTGAAGGGACTGCATCGATAGTTCAGCTCCGCCTTTACCATATACGCCACTATAAGTTCGTGGATGGTAAAGGGTGACTCCCAATCGAACATCAATTGCTCGATTGTTGCCACAATCCTCCAGAACTGGGGCATCATCTGCCCTGGCGGCACGTCAAAATGCTCCAAGAACTCTCGGGCCAGACGAGAATATGGCCATTGGAATCCTATCTTAAACGAATATTCGTATAGAATTCGTTCCCGTCGGACATTCGGCTGTCAGAAGCTCACCCGGACTTTCTAAATGGATTTCGACCGGTAAACCGGCCAAATCCTTGAATGCCTGAAGGTCCTCTGTGGTCACTATGGTACTCTTGAGATCTACCATCTCTCTACCATCTTCAATCAAACTAAGGACCTCAGAAAGAGAAAATTCTTCCCAACCTTTAACTGGTTTTCTAGCTATAGATTTGGCGCATAAAGGGGAAGAAACCGTACCTTAAATAGAACCCTAGAACCTCAAAATCGGAAAGTTGTAGGTTTAAGAGATAACTTGGGAAAGAATAATCTCGCTTAAGATTCCTGAGAAACCAGGAAGGACGAAAAGGAAAGGATCATTTCCTTTTATACCCGCAGAGCTACCCCAAATCGTCATCTTGTCCCCTGTGGCGACACCTGTCCCACGCCTTTTGGCTTGCTCCCATCGAATGATTGACATCTGTCCTTGACAGCTAGCCACACGCGCCTATGCGTGTGCATGACATCATCATGGCTTATCGTTTTCCAACGGATCAACCACGACACGTCATCGTGACTCAGTAAGGCTTATTGTCTTCTAACTGAATCAAAATGTTTTAGTTTCCTTACGATCAAATTCGCAGGTTCAGTGACACGTGTCCTATAAAGATTCCAAATTAAGAGTGGTTGCTTGAAATTTGAATTTGGGGGCAAACTGTTTGGGTAAAAAACTCTAAAATATACGACTGTTGACTAATATGTACGACCAAGCATATTTTGTGACTTATAAATATTTGTTATGACTTCGAGTTCAATGGTCGAACGAAATTAACAACGAACGATCATGACGTACGACGCACAGACGATGGACATCCACTCGATGCACGATTTTAGCATAAGATGTATTATTTTAATGAACTATCCGTTAAGTCATCGGTTACATGTTATACAGGGCCGTTGGACAGTTACGGAGAACACCATTAAAGACATTTACGAAGGTCATAAATGTCAGATGACGGTTACAAACCACCGCGAGTATAAAATTAACACCCGAATCAACGAAGAAGACCCCGATTGATAATCACAACGCTTAAGCATCAAGAATCATACAATACCTCTCTAGATTTCATACGATATTATTTGTTCTTTCTACTTTTCCCTCTGTAATCGTACGATCTCAGTTCCAAAGGATCACGTCCCTGTTTGACGTCAATTTTCCATAGTGCAACGACGGTAGATCCTATCGTCCGTGGTTTTTACCCTTATATAAAGCGTTTTTCTGCATCACCAAATCTCTTGTCTTTAATTTTTGTTATCTTAATTGTGTTTTTCGCGAGAATACTACATTTGACCGATCAGCTTCCCAAACTCCTTAAGTTAACTTTTGTTAAATCCATTTTTGGCAGTAACATTACCTTCATCGGAACCTCGAGGCCTTCAGGAGGAGAAAAAGAAAAAGAAGAAGAAAGGATGGGTAAGCATTTTTAACTGTCTTAACGATGCTTCCTTTAATTCTTCTTTTCTGATCCCTTTGTGCATCCGTTCCAGGAAAAACGAGGGATTTCCCGGCTGGTCGTCGAATCCTCCCCGCTCAACGGGGTCTGGATAGGAGGAGGTTACGGAGGCCAATCCTGCGGGAACCGTCTTTTGGAACTGTGAGTTCCAAGAAGGTGAAGATGTCGACGGTAGTTAAGCCATCGAACGTAACTGTCCTTCCCCTTTCGTCGCATGATTAGGGTAAAAGGCCCGTGACGAGAACTTCCACTGAGCATCCATTCCAGGTAAGATTCTTGATGTGTCATTGATTTTCGTGGGGTCATGAATCCCATTTTATTTCGTGCGCCATGTGTCGTGCGACTAAGCGTTCAGGAGTTTTTGCGTTTTTGCGATACTGACGTCATATAGTCTTTTGTTTTTAGGCCCTTCAGACATCTCTTGGCTAGGTCGTCACCATGGCTTCTGATGCGGAGAGAATGGCACGTGAGCGCGAAGATGCCTTGTGAGTGGAAAAGGATGAAGCATTGGCCAGGGCCTCTATTTCGAGGAAGCTTGTAATGACCTTGAGCGTGAGCAAGGTGTCAGCTCCGACCTTAGAGGTCGTTTGGAGGAGGCCCTGAATAAAATAAAGACTTTAGAGGCTGAATTGGAGGTATCCAGGGCGGCTTTTGTCGAGAAATCCAATGAAGTTGAGACTCTGAGATCTCAGTTGGACAAAGCCCAATGAAAGATTGTTGATCTAAACGATCGATTGGCGAAGCTCGATCCTTCTGCACCATAGCTCCTTTTATCTGTTGATCATAACTCCTCTTAGTGATTTGAATATGATTCCATGTATACTTAGTGAAGATTCCATATATATAAGTGATTGTTCATATTCAACGATAGCAAACACTGATTGCACTCGGTGATCGCTGAAAATCAGGAACAATAACTTATCTCTGAAGATCTGAACATTAGCACTCACATCAAAGAACCATTCAGCAAAAATCGAAGACTGAAGCTGAAGAAAAAGATAATTAGCTAAGTGACCTGAAGCGGTTCAGCGATAGAAACAATTATCTACACAATGTCAATCTTGCTTATGCCTCAGCGATACTCAGGATCTTCATCCTTGATTATTCTAGTTCAGCGATCAAGTGGGGTCTACTCAGCAAGATCAATGTTGATCTTATCCTCGATGCACAAAAGTCAAAACCTCCATACCTTGTCAGAAAAGGACGTATGGATTGTTCCTTAAGTCCCCATCAAGTCTAATTTGGTTATTGTTCATATTCGGCCAAAAGTATGGTTGTCTTTTTGGACAAAGGACAAGTTTCCAATAGAAACTTGACACGTGGACTATACCTTTTGCTTTGCATTAATTGCGACGGGTATAAATAGATGAAGAACCCTTCTTCATCTTTAAGCATACCACCTTCTATTTCTCAAACCACTGTTGCTTTTCTTTCTCATTCTTGTGCATCAATCTTAGTGAACTTCTTAGTTGTAATATAACAGGTTTATTACTTGTTCTAATTCCGCTTATAACTGTAAAAAGATTTATGCAATATAAACTCATTTAAAAACCTAAAAATTGTGTGTTTGTATTCAACCCCCCCCCCCCCCTCTACAAACTGTTTCTATATCCTTGAACTCTTGTAGACTCCTTTGGGACCAACATTATCTTTTTGGCTTTTAGGCCTTTTTAGGACGACTTATCATAGTCGTACCTCATTTTTGTAATGCTCCCTTTTAGTCAATGGAACTTTTAATTTTTCAACTGCTTTGCCAAATGTTTTATAATTCAATCATGCACTTGTTTATTACTTTCATTCTGAAAATAATGCCGAAAATAGACCGCGTGTATGACAAGAATGATTTTAGCCATAAGTCATCATTTATTAAGACTTAGAAAATAATGAATTTCTCTGGCAATCGAGCCTCAAATCCATAAATTTGGAATTGCTCATATAAATGACGTATTTGATTGATGAAATCTCAGACGATTTAAGTCTTTAATTTGCATAAAGCAAATCGTGCGTTATCGTAAAGATTGTGCATTCCTGTAGAGGTCGTGTGTTCATGCGACAGAAAAGAAGCGTTAGGGGTGGTTGTTGGTTTTACCAACGACCCTCCGACGCTCAAGCTAGTAATAGTCCGAAAGAGAAGTATAAAAAGAAATACGTATGTAAAATATATCAAAAGAAGTATTTCTTCAGATGTACCGCATTCCAGCTACGTGGAATAATTCGATCGTCTAAGGTTTGTAATCGATAGGCACCTTTTCCGACGACTGAGATTATTCTATAGGGTCCTTCCCACTTGATTAATAACTTACCTGCGTTCCATTCTTGGGTGTTCTGGAAGACCCGTCGTAAGACGTAATCTCCTACTTGGAAGACCTTCATCTTAACATTTTTGTTGAAATGGCGTTCGACAGATTGCTGTTCTGACGCCATTTGAATATAAGCGGAATCTCTTAATTCTTCGAGGGTGTCTACATCGTAAATGAGGTCTAGCAAATTATGTTCGACAGAGGTGTGTCGAGTGAATGGTAGATTTGTTTCGATCGGCATGACAGCTTCACATCCGTATACCAACGATTTGTCCGGTTGAGATACGAGGAGTTGTGCCATTTGCCCATAACACGGAAGGTAATTCTTCGACCTAGCGTCCTTTTGCAGCTTTGAGTCTTTTCTTGAGCAAGTTGATAATTGTTTTGTTGCTTGACTCCGCAAGCCCATTAGACTGTGGATAACGGGGTGTGGACGTCGTAAGTTTAATTCCAATCCTCACAGAATCGCTTCGTCCTGTCGCTTATGAATCAGACCCATTATCGCACACAATCTCGGATGGAATTCCAAATATGCATATAACGTTAGTCCGGATAAAAGATATCACCTCTTCATCTCGTACTTGAGAAAAAGCGACGACTTCTATCCACTTTGAGAAATAATTTGTAAGAACTAATAAATATACCTTTTGTCCTGGCACTAGCGCAACTTGCTGACAATATCCATGCCCCATCGCATGAAAGGCCATGGGACTAAAGACGAATGTAGAAGTTCGGATGGTTGATGAGTCATACATGCGTGTCGTTGACATGCATCACACTTTTGCACATGCGTTATGGCATCTTGTGGTAAAGTTGGCCAATAATAGCCTTGTCGAGAGATTCTATTTGCCATACTTCATCCTCCTGAATGATTTTCGCAGTCTCCGTCGTGCATTTCTTGGAGGACTTTTTGAGTCTCACTCAGAATGAGGCATCGTAGATTTAACCTAGTGGATGATAGTCGATATAATTTTCTTGCAATCATTACATATCGGGAGGCTTTGAATCGAATTTGTCGGGCTTTCATTTTGTCCTCCGGGAGTCGGTCGTCCGTCAGATACTCACGGATTTCCTTCGTCCAGTCGTTCGATTTGTCCAGAACTACCACCTGATCGTGTTTTTCATCTTCCGTCGAGGCGCTTGTTAGGTGGATCATCGTTATGACATCGAAGGATGATTTTGATAAAGCAGATCCCAAATTGGCAAGTGCGTCTGCTTGGGAATTTTGATCTCTGGGGATCTGCTGAATATCGAAGGATTTGAACTTTTTACCCGATCTCTAGCAATCTGCCAATACGTTGTCATTTTTGAATCCCTTGTCGCAAATTCTCCATTCATCTGATTGATGACGAGTAAAGAATTTCTACTGACTTGTAAATTTCTTTCCCCCAGATTGTATGCCAGATCCAATCCTACTACCAGGGCTTCGTATTCCATTTCGTTATTGGTAGCTTTGAAGTCGCAGGATACGGAATAGACCATTGTGCCCCCATGTGGCGATTTCAAGACGACGCCTAATTCTGATCTTCGTATGTTAGAGGATCCGTCGACATATAATACCCATGGTCTCTCGTCTTGGATCGCCACAGCAAGTGTTTCTTCGGTCACAGATTTTTCCAATTCAGGGCTAAAATCTGCAATGAAATCAGCTAAACTTGCAATATGATCACGGTCTGGGGTTTATAATTGATATCATAGTTATAGATACATATACTCCATTTTGTGGATCGATCTGTAAGCTCGGGTTTTCTTAACACAGATTTCAGTGGAAAGTTAGTAATAACAATAATAACATGCGACTCAAAATAATGTTGAAGCTTCTTAGCCGCTGTGACCAACGATAAAAGCAATTTCTCTATAGACGTATATCTTTTCTCTGCGTCGAGTAAAGACTTACTTACATAGCATATCGGAAGTTGCTGCCCGTTCTCTTGTCGAACGAGAACAGCACTTACTGAGTTCGAGCTCACTGCAAGGTTAACTGAAGTTCTTCTCCGTCTTTGGGTTTGGACAATAGAGGTGGTGATGCCATGTATTCTTTTAAGGCTTGCAAAGCTTTTTCATGATCGCTCGACCAGTCGAGGCCTTTATTTTTCCTGAGAACATTATAAAATAAATGACATTTATCGGATGATTTAGAAATAAACCTGTTGAGGGTGGCTACTCGTCCGGTAAGCCTTTGGACTTCTTTGAAATTTATAGGATATTTTATTTCGTTGATTGCTTTGATTTGATCAGGACTAGCTTCGATTCCTCGTTGGGTCATCATATGTCCTAGGAATCTTCCCGCACGTCTCCAAAGGAACACTTAGTTGGATTCAGCTTCATCTGGTATTCTCTGAGTACGTCGAATGATTGTCGTATATGTTTTACATGATCAGTCGCATGTTTGGTTTTGACCAACATGTCATCGATGTACACCTCCATTGTATCTCCTAGGTATTGTTTAAACATTCGGTTGACTAGCCGTTGAAACGTTGAACCTGCATTTTTAAGACCAAAAAGCATCACCTTGTAACAATAAATACCTTTGTCGGTCATAAATACCGTTTTCTCTTGATCATTCAGATGCATAAGGATCTGATTGTATCCGGAGTATGCGTCCATGAAAGTCAGTAACTCGTGGCCTGTCTTTGCATAGACCATGGCGTCGATATGAGGGAGTGGGAATGGATCTTTCGGACAAGCTTTGTTGTATCGGTGAAGTCTATGCAAACTCTCCATTTCTCATTCTTCTTTTTAACGACCACGACATTCGCCAACCACTCGGGGTATTTTACTTCTCGAATTTTACCTGTTTTAGCAAATTGTCGACTTCGTCGTTGATTTCTTTGTTCCGTTCAGGTGGAAATTTGTGACGTTTTTGTTACACCGGTTTGAACGACGGATCAATGGACAATTGGTGCGATATGATTTTTGGATCGATTCCGACCATATCTTTGTGCGACCAGGGGAAACAATCAGCGTTCTGTTGAAGAAATTCGATAAGTTCCTGTCTGATGACTAGATCGAGAGATGCTCCAGTATAAACTTTTCAATTAGGATGATTCGGATCAAGAATAACCTCTTGCAGTTGTAGGTCGTCGGCCGAATCCTCTTGGTTCTGTAATTGCTAGATGTGCTCTTTACGAGGTTTCATCGCTGTCTTGTAACATTCGCGTGCTACTTTCTGTTCACTTTTTATTTCTTGAACCCCCCATGGAGTAGGAAATTTAAGCACTTGATGATACGTTGAGGGGACAGCTTTCATGTCGTGAATCCTCGGTCTGCCGAGGATAACAGTATATGCGGACGAACAGTCGATAATGTTGAACCTGGTTGACTTATTGATTTCTTTCGCATAAATAAGAAGGGTGATTTCTCCGACGGTGTGAGTTGCATCCCCATTGAATCCAATTAAGATCGTCGAACATCGCACGATCTCAACGTCATTGATTCCCATCGCCTAAAGAGTGCTGAGGAAAATTATGTTGGCTGAGCTGCCTCCATTGATAAGGACCCTTTTCATGGAACAGTTCCCGATTGTCAACTGGACTATAAGACCGTCGTGATGCTAGGGATATAAATCGTCCAGATCATGTTCGTCGAACGTGATCGACATGCTTTCCAGGTCGATGTCCGATTTTGGTCTATGTGCTAGGGGAATAGTGGAGTGATCTGATCGTTGTGTAGCATGTCTCTTTGTTGCCGAGTTATCTGTAATGCAGTTCACAGTTTTAGTATCGTTCGGAGATGGGGGTTTAAGAACATTATCTGCTTTGTCATTAGACAAAAGGTCTGGAATATGTCCTTTCGATATAACCCATGCGACTTTATTCTTAGTGCAACACAGTCGTCTGTCATGTGACCATGATCGTCATGGAAGTCGCACCACTTCGTCGTATCTTTTTTCTCATCCAGTCGATCACTTTTCTTTGGCCATCGTACGGTCATTGGAACTTCTTTCAAGGCTTGGATTAGATCTCCTGTCGTTCCTCTGAATTCGTAGGACGAAATCTTAGGATGTTAGGGATATCGAGAAGAAGGCGCGTCTTTCTTTATGCCGAACCGAACGTTCGATATCTGCTTTGGTGGGTTTGATTTGGATATCGAACGATGCTTGAAGTCTGGTTTTTGATGCCAAGAGGACGTTTATCGTCAGTGTGTTTTTGTCGAAAAGAAACGTCGTCTTCGACTCTCAAATAAGCTAGCATTTGTGCCCGTACGTCCTCGAATGTTTCGGCTGGATATTTGGTGAGATCCAAATATAGATCGGACGTGCTGTCCAGTCCTCTTTTGTATGCTTTGATCGTCGTCCCAATATCGCAATTTCGTATACCTATCATTTCATAGTTAAATCGGTTAAAGTAATTGCGAATAGATTCACCAGTCTTTTGATTAATATAATATAAATCTCCCGTCTGTTTTTCCATTTTACGGCTGCTGGCGAATTATTGGAAGAACTGATTGGCAAGATCTACAAAGGAATTTATTGTTCGGCTTCATGTTTATTAGCCACTGCAGGGCAGCTCCGGTGAGTGTCGCTCCAAAGCTTTTGCACATGCATACTTCTTGTAACATCCACTCTCCTACATATTCTTACCTAGTGATTTTTAAATATGTATTATACGTTAAAACATGCTTTATGTGTTAATTGTATTTTATAAAGAAAGAAGAGAATTAGCTAAAATGCTAAGTGTTTTAGTGAGCTATAAGTTGAACCCATAGTTGGAATCAGATGTAGAGGGTAAGGTTGGTTCTAACAGCTCACAAATGACATATTTAGATAATGTGAAGGTTCAAAATACAAAGTGCATTGCTTAAATAGAAATTGGGTAGATAACTATAATGCCTAAATGGGAGAAATCTACCCAGAACTTGAACGGGTGATCTAAATGGTGATGTAAAGGATGAAACACCTTTCAATAAGTTAATATGAAGTGTTAGAAGTGTTGGAAGTCGAATAAGTCACATACATTGCATTTTATCCAAGTTTTACAAAGTACGTTGCTTTTTCGGTAACTCACGTGCACGTCACTCAAACAGTGGGTGTTTCTAGGATGTTAAGCTTTAGAATTAAGTTTTGGACCTACTAGGAGTTGTTGGAGGTGTCGGAAAATTTTTACGAGATTCCGAACCCAAAACCAAAAACGACAAAATTGCAAAGGAAAGCATAACTCGTACGAATATGTAAAACTGCTCTTATTGGGAGATCTTTTCTGGATTTTCTTTATTGGAACTTATTGATTATCATGTTACGAACACATAGGCGAAAACCTCATCGAAAACGGAGTCCCGAGCAAAAAGTTATGGCATTTTTAGTGTTTAGTGGCCAAAATGAATACCCAGTCGGGTCAAACCCGACCCAACTCGGGTTTTAGTTAATATGAACGAACTTTTGACCTATTTTTCACCCATTTCAGCCACTGATTTGTGTGAGAAATTCATATGCATTTTTCATCTATTGAGGTTGAATCTAAGTCCATACTAAGGGGATTAACATCAATCTTGAAGGATTAAACAACAAATTGAAGGTAAATCTCATCTTTGTTCTTGTTCTTAAAGTTGTATCAAGTATGATGGTATTTGGGTGATATAAGTTTAATGCATGTATAAAATAAATGTAGAAATCTTGAAATGATGCTT
This sequence comes from Silybum marianum, assembly GCA_036898165.1. Taxonomy (NCBI): domain Eukaryota; kingdom Viridiplantae; phylum Streptophyta; class Magnoliopsida; order Asterales; family Asteraceae; genus Silybum; species Silybum marianum. The sequence goes on from CM072541.1 coordinate 16,807,018, forward strand.
ATATATGAAGATGAATTTTCCGTAAAAATTTGCAAGAAGATGGAAATAAATGTGGGTTTTCACTATAAGAACAAATTGACTATTTGCTTTACTAAGTTGGAGTTGATGAAATTTATAGAAATGGTTGAATGAACAATGGTTTCTTGTTGATTGTACCTGTTAATAACAAAACTAAGTTAACATTTGAATTTGGTTAAGATTATAATGGAAATGGATACTTAATTGGACAAAAGTGTGATTTTTCGAGTTTGAAAGTCATGTTACAGCACTGTTTTAGAAAAATCGTATAAAATCGTTTAAAAATCATAAAAATATGAGGTCAGAGGAATTTGAAAGCTAGAATTGTCTGTTTTTGTTTTGTATTCAGTCATCGAAATCTAACTCCAAGCTTGAGATGGGTAAAAAGGGTCATCTTTTCTGTGTGTTAAGGCTGATTTTTGACAGCCTCTTGTTGCTGTGTTGTAAGTTTCGTAGAAAATTGTAGAAAAATCCTAAAAATCTGTAAAAATAGGCTCTGGAAAGGTATGATAAAGGGCTACATTTCATCTTTAGAAGCCATATGATGATTTTGAGTTTAATATGGGCAAAACAGGTCTGCAAGTAGATGTTGTATTGTAAAAACAAAGTAGAATGCTTGAATTAAAAAGAGTCAAGTTTGTGTTATTGTTGTGCTTTGCTAATGGGACTCTATATATGAACTTCAGGTGTAATTTAAGTATATTTGAAGGCCTTGGAAGTGTTTTTCAAACCACTGAACAGGAGTTGGGATTCGACCTTTCGGTTTGGCTTTCCGTTTGATTAACCAAATTCAATAAACAACACAGTGAGTTTATGTGGACATATGTGTTACTTTGTGGTTATATATGCATATGTGCTTATTTTTTCTTCAATGAATCATACTAGATTCTAAATATTCCCTTGAGTTGACATATTATTAATATCGAGCTTGTGGTGCGTTTTGGGCGCCAATTGTCGATATACCATGGAGTCCGGTAAGACAATCAGAGGGGCGGCCGTACTCACTGCTCAGTGGGAGTCAGGGGGTGAGTATAGGACTTTGGCACAATTCGGGAGATGATGGACGGATTCGGTGCCAAATCTTATGTTTGTGTAGAAGTTAATTGGCATTGAACTTACATGATCTCAAAATATATAATTAATGTTGATTTTATTGATGTTTTCTTTGTGATTCCTTCTTTGAAAGTATGTTTTATATATATGACTTCATATGGTATAACTAAGTTGTTTCATTGTTTCTATGTAAACTTGTTCTCAAGCGCTTCTTCGTTTCCTAGTATACGTATGTTTATATAATACTTTGTAACCTCACATTTCATCATGAATTCACTAAACTTTATAGCTTACATTTTAGTGTTTTTAACTTTTCAGGGCAAGTTAATCGGATGATCGATTTAGAGTTTGACGTGTGAAGCCTACTTTTGTTATAGGTATATGTTATGCTTTTGGATTGTATATAGTTTGAACTTTCCGGGTACACATGTCCCTGATGTTTACGTCATGGTTTCTTATGAAATTGTTAAGCCTTAAACTATGTATTTTGGGTTGTAAATTGTTATCCCGTATTTTGAGGTTTTTTTAAACTAAATTAATGATGGTTTAGTAAGTGTTAGTTTAGTAACCGCGGTGTTACACTTCTTGATACGGCAGAGGTATCAATACGGTCCACATTAGTTGCTTATACTAGGCGACATGTTCATTAGGATCCGTTAGTCCCGAATACTTCCGGGTGAACGCAAGAATGTTGTACTTCTTGGGAACGTCGATCAAGGCAATTGCATCGGAGAATGGTGATATCTGAAATCCGGTAGGGGGTTCGACATCTACGGGCATGGCTGCTCCAGGTAGCTTGGACAATAAAGCTAACACTTTTTCGCCCTGTTCCTCCAATAGATTTATGCGTCGTGAAATAGGTTCCACGACAGGAATGCTAAACGAGCCTTGTCGTCCGATCTCCGGATTTGTTGTGTTGACGGAGGATGGATTTTTGCACGTAAGCTTCTGGTTGTTGTCCCGCCGGCATCGTATAACCGGAGTTCTGGTTGTTCGGATTTTGATACTGGCCGTTATGTTGTGACTACGATCCAGGTTGCTGATATTGGAACTGTGAATTAGCATTTTGATGCTGAAAATTGTTGAATGGCCGACCGACATATTGTGCCCTTGGTAGTCTCGGACCGGGCGGTGGCGGAGGCAGTGGAACGTAACCCCCGTGAAGATTTCTCTGTGCCTCCAACTCCTGAATGCGTATCTGTGCGGCATATAATTCGGCCCTTAAACCTGCTTCCGCGGGATTGGCTCCATGATATGCCATTCAGGAAACCAAAAAGAAAATGTTAGTGACGATTGCTATTGTCGAAGAATTACTTTGATCGAGCCCGACGGTGGGCGTCAAATTGTTGATGCCAAAAATTGATTTAACAAAAGTCAATTTAAGGAGTTTGTGGAGATGATCGGTCAAAGGTAGTATTCTCACGACAAACACAATTAAGATAACAAAAACTAAAGACAAGATATTTGGTGACGCGGAAAAACCTTTTAACGAGGGAAAAAACTGCGGATGATAGGATCTAACGTCATTGCATTATGGAAAATTAATGTCAAACAGGGACGTCTTCCTTTGGAACTGAGATCGTACGATTGCAGAGAGAAATGTAAAAAGGACAATAATATCTTATGAAATCTAGAGAGCTATTGTATGATTTTTGATGCTTGAGTGCTGTGATTGTCAATCGGGTCGTCTTCGTTGATCTGGGTGTTGATTTTATACTCGAGGTGGTTTGTATCCATTGTCTGACATTGATGACCTTCGTAAATGTCTTTAGTGGTGTTGACTGTAACTGTCCAACGGCCCTGTACAACATGTAACAAATGACTTAACAGTTAGTTCGTTAAAATAATACATCTTATGTTGAGATCGTGCATCGAGCGGATGTCCATCGTCTGTGTGTCGTACGTCACGATCGTTCGTTGTGAGTTTCATTTGACCATTGAACTCGAAGTCATAATAAATATTTATAAGTTACAAAGTATGCTTGGTCGTACATATTAGTCAACGGTCGTATGTTTCGGAGTTTTTTACCCAAACACTAACCACTTCTTCTTATCTAATAATTCTTTGACAATGATAGTATTCTTCTTCATAAGAATCTTTTTTTCAGAAGTAACGATCTTTCTTTCACATTCTAATGATTTCTGAAGTACAGAAATCTGCTTTGTTAGCTTACAACGTTGCTCACACTTCTTATCAGACTTCTTTCTTTCACTTGCAAAATCTTTCTGTTGTATTTCTAATCTTTGCTGAAGATTAGAAATTTGCTTGGTAAGCTCCAAACTTTTTTTCTCATTTTCTTTTCTCTCTTCTTCAAACTTACTTCTTTCAATGACAAGTATCTTTTCAAAATCAGATATTTGCTTTGAAAGGTTAGCAATTGTCAACTCACAAGATTTGAGTTTACTTTCAATATTATTCTTTTCAGTCTCCAATTTGAAGTTCTCATCCGTAAGCATTTTTAAATCAGCTTCAATGTTCCATTTAATCATCTTATCCTGAACTAGATTAGCGCTAATCGCATTCTGATAATCACAATTAGTCTTTATCAGATCAATGTTCCTATTTTTCCATTCCTTATGATAATCGTGACTTAAACGTTCCTTCTTAAGCTCATCTAATTCTGGTTGCAATGCTATTTGTTTAGTACAACCAAATTTTAAAGAATGGATCAATTTTTCATTCATAATACAATCGATTTTAAGATTATAAATCACTTTCTTCTAACTAGCAACCTCTGCTTGAAGAGATGATACCTGCAAATATAAATCAGTAGTAGACATCGCTATCAGATTTAATGATCGTTAATCAAATGATTTGTAGAAGATTTGAATAACTTTGACTATCAAACAAGTGCGGAAAAATCAAGTTAAAAGGTTAAAGTCAACTCTCGGGAAAAAGTCAACCAAAAAAAGTCAAACCCCGAAAAAAAAATATGAAATATATTTTTGATGATAAAATCTGAAATATAACCCAAAAGGTCAAATTTGAAAGGGCAATTTTGGAAATAAGTATCTGAGGGCTCGTGCGAAGCTCGGATGAAAATTTGATATGCGAAGCTTCGGATCAAACATTGTGCGAGGCTCGGATATGCATCATGCGAAGGTTACTGTGCAAGGCTCGAATGACACTATGCGAGGCTCTGATAGGTTACTGTTCACTTGAAGTGTTATGCGAGAGCTCGGATGATACTTGTCCGAAGGCTATGAATTTTGTCTATCCGAAGGCTGTGAATATAGCCTATCCGAAGGCTATGAATATGGCCTATCCAAAGGCTAAGAACATGAACAGTAAACTTGAACTTTTTCGAACAAAAACCCCGAAATCTCCGATTTCGAACCCAAAACTTATCCAAATGCTCTGAATTTTGGATATGTTGTTCGCATCACTACCATAAACACATTTAATTTTGCATATATAACAAAATCAGCCTAGAATTCCATCTTTTGATCCAAAACAGTAACTTTTTTACAAAACCCAAAAACTCACAAATTTGACCTAAATCCTTATCTAATTTGTTTCAATTCCCAAATCGATTACAATCGAGTAATCTTCTAACAAAAACGAATCCAACAAGCCTAAAATCACATCAATCCATCCATAAAATCTCCCAATTTGATCATGTGGATCCCAGATAATCAGGTAAACGTATGAATGTATGCATGAACACGAACAACACTTCTAATATTTATGAAGATCCGATGTCGGATATCTCACTTGTATTAAATATCGGTTACACTGATATTATCTAATATGCTCTCTCTAGAATGATATGAATTAACGTTCTATTTAATTGCTAGCCCTAACCCTCTATTTATATGTATAGGAAATACGGTATAAGGAAACTAGGAGATTAAGGCATTATATACTTGCCTTATTTACAAAAGGAATGTTTCCTTATATTTAAACATTAAACATTTCCTAAATAATGACTTTGATGACTTTGCATTTTGATCCTTCATGTCTTCAATATTTGTGATCTCGGATACAATCTTTTCAGACCTAACAGATCAAAATCAAAATTTTCAAGAAAAACTTAAAAAAAACTTCAAATTTCTTCTTCAAATCTTCATCAAATCTTTGATTCATGCTCTGATACCAATTGTTAACTCCAATATATCTAATGATGATGAATCTAAACTATAGTATCATGAACAAAATCAATGGATCTTCAAATCATATGTATTCCATCTTTCTCTCTCTACAAACTCTCTCAAACTCAAGATTAACAAGATATGAAAATTACAAATCTAAAGTCAAAGTACATTGACAAAGGGTATTTATACCCCTACTGTATACAAAGAGTAAAATACAATTAAGCATAATGTTGACTTTGTTGACTCACTATGTTGACTTTCTTGACTTCAAGCTTTGACTTTCTCGTCTTCCATATTGTAATCTCAGATACAATACATTTATATCTAACAAGCTCAAAATAGTCCTCTAAATTGGATTCCAGTGTACTCTTTTCTAAAATTTTCATATATGGGCCTAGCACATTGTCGATGCTCAGCTAAATGGGACACATCTTTCACTGCTTCAACAAGTCCTTATTATTAACCGTGAATAAATGAGCAACATGTTTATAATAGACTAGAAAAGTAAGTTCATAAAAGATTAGCAAAACAAATCTATATATTACCTTAGGTTGATCTAACATAAGTGTTAACCCCAAACCAACGGTTAATCCAATGTCTTCTATCAAATACCACTTCCAGCTATTTTTACTTTCAACTTCTACGACAGCCCATGCAAGTGGGTAGATGTGGCTATTAGCATCCCTCCTAACAACACTTAACAATTCCCCTTTGCATACCGTTTTAAGAAAACATCCATCTAACCCAACGAATTTCCTACATCCCGACAACCAACCTTCTTTCACACCCTTAAAATAAACATAAAATCTTTGAAAATAATCTGAAATAAAATGTTTAATATTTATCCATGACATTCCTAAGTAGTCTACCTACAACCATTTGATCACCTATTAGAAGCTCGTGCCACTTGTCATGTGACATTGGCAACACTTAAATAAAATAACTGAAAATTGATGGTTGGCTTGGTACACTTTATATAAAAAATTGTTTTCATTTAATTTAATTTTTATGATTGGTTAAATAATTTGGAGGTCCGTAAATATTCTTACAGTTTCATAAAACATAAGTGTTCCTTGTTTGAACATATTTAAAAGAAACCATTTTAGCTTTTACAAACGTCATATGTTATGTTCCTACGGTATAAAATTTTAAAAATCGGTGAATACAAAACCACATTATTCCAACAGCAAAGACACTAGTGGAGATGGCCAAAAACTGGTCCCGACCCCAAATCGTTCCCAACCTTTTTTTCAAAATTCAATTTTAAACACATAACAAATCTTGTTTGAAGAATTTTCTTTTTCTTGAGTAAATATTTTATTAAAAAAGACTTTGAAATATCTAATTGCATCATTCAAATACACTTTAAATATTTTTTAAAATATTTTTTACACAAAGTTCTTCATATTTAATGATTACGATTTTTAAGACTTAGGGTCCGTTTGGTTTGCAGGATTGTTTTTAAGAGATTTGGATTTCATGGAAGGATTTGGATTTGAAGGGATTTGGATTTCCATTATTTATAAATAATTTATATAAAAATATAAATAATATAAAAATAATTAAATTACATTTTTATTAATCAATTATTACAAAACAAATGTTTTTAACATTTTAAAAACATTATTTCATAGAAATCCTATGAAATCCCGAACATCCGTCAAGGATTTCAAAATCCAATGTTCATGGGATTTTAAATGAATCCATGGATTTAGAATCCTTACCATTAGGCAAACCAAACACTGGAATGGATTGAATTTGAAATCCAAATCCCTCCAAATCCCAATAAATCCCGCGAACCAAACGTACTCTTAGTAATAAAATACACTTTAAATAATAAATTGAAGCAGATAAAATCTTGAAATACTTTAAATAACTTGAAAAACTTAAAAGAAAACAAATTTGAAAGTTTCGAGAAAATCTTGAAGAACTTGTTATATAATAAGTTATAAAACTTAATTTTTTTTAAATCGGCATATATAAATAATCCTAGGTCTTGCATTTTTGCTAAAAAACATAACCGATTTTAAATCACCGAATAATTAATGATCTCTACCAGTCTCGTGTCAACAAGACCCAATTTAACTATCGCTAGACAACATTGCTTGCTTTTGCTTCTACTACAAAGCCCATTAATCACCCTCATCAAACAATGGACTACTGCCAACTTGGGATAATGTAAGGCCCTCTCGATGTGGTTCTAGCCTAACGTTCAATATCTTTAGGCCCTCTCTAGTAAATACGTAAAAAAAACGCTGATAAAAACCATACAATATAGATAAAAAATAATTAAAAAATACGGTTTTTATCAGCGTTTTTTTACGTTTTTATTAACGTTCAATATCTTTCGATGTGGTTTTAGCCTATTTCCATCGTTTCGGGGAATTTTTAAAGTTTTTTGCTTGATTTCAAGGGTTTTTATGTTCTTTTTTATCGATTTCGATGGATTTTTAAAGTTTTTTTTGATTGATTTCAAGAGTTCTATTTTTATTTTTTTGGTTGATTTCAAGAGTTTTTTGTTTTTGGTTTTTTGGTTGGTTACGAGGTACGGTAGCATTTTCCTGAACTTCTGAATATCATACGGTGGTACATTTGAAAACGATACAGTTGCACTATTCACAAACCCAAAATATTTACCCCCTGACGGAGAGATAATACGGTGGCACGTGCCACCGTATGCCTCTCTTCAGGTCTGCCCCTGTAAATCGGTACGGGTCCCAAACACTATTGACCGTAGCCGGTTCCGCTCGTGAAGGTAAGGCTCGGTTAAGCTTGAGTTGTAACCGTTCCCTGTACCAGGCCGGGCGGGCCCAAACCGGTCATATGTTAAAAAAAAAATTAATTTAAATTTTAATATGTGTAACTGAGTCACTCAAATATATTTTAAATTACGTTTTATTATAGTTTCATAATTAGTTTTCAACCAGATACACTTAAAAATACGTTTATTATAGTTTTTTAATTGGTTTTCAATCAAATACACTTAAAAAATTATATAAAAACCAATCCCGGGCAAGGCCGGTCCCTGAAAATCGCTCAAATCCATAACTGATACCGGTCAGCAGTCCCATTACCAGGCCATACCTGTCTCGGGCCAGACCGGGCCATTTTGCCATCTCTATTGAAACCACCAAGAAATCTAGGGCCCAAACCTCATCTACAATCCATTCACACTTCTGTTTTGTGGTAATTGTAAGTTTTAAGCCCAATCAAATAATAGGATTTTGTCAAAATGTTTCTCCGATGAAAAACTCAATATTTGCATGAGTAGATGATTGTTATGATAATATCTAAAATAACTAATGAGCTTTGAATCTGCTTTTTTTTTCCATCTTTAAATTAAATTTACTACATTCTACTCATCTCCCACACAGTATCTTATCTTGGAATACCAAGTGTGACTGTTTATGGTATGCATGGAAAGTGTTCGACGAAATGGGTCAAAGAATAACTTTTTCACAAGATAGTCATGATTGCAAGACTATTGAAGAAAGATATGCTTCAATTTTCTTCTAATTAAAGATGTAAAATGAAGTTCGTAATTGCTCTAATTACTTTGGGTGGTTTGATTTTTGATGATTGGATGGTTTGGATTTTAGCATCAAACATGCTAGAATTTCTCAAATTTCCTGCCATATATATATATATATATGATAGATGCAATTTCATATTTTGCAAGAAAATTTAAATTGGTTCGATCATTTTGTTGGTATCAGATGAAAAAATCTTTACAAATATACATAACTAATACCAATTACAACCAAAAGACCCAATGACCCATAAACCTAAATCTATTTTAAAAAAAAATCACAAACCATATGTAAAATAGAAGACGAAGTTGATGTATTTCAAGAAATCTTGATTATATATTTGCCTTACACCTTCAAAGCCTGATCTTTACAAAGAGGGCAAACATTCTTACAAAGAAACCACTCCTCAATGCATTTGGGATGAAATCGATGTCTGCATTGAATCACTCCAACTATCTCATTCTTTTCAAATTCAACTTGTCAAATCACACAAACCTCACTTTCTTCTTCACGATATTTCATTATCCTTAGATTCTTGGAGATCTCTTTCTTGGTCCTTGGTCAATCCACTGCACGCCACGAACTCAGATGCTTGTTCAAAACTCTCTTGTAGTATAGCAACTTCATCTATAGTCTTAATACCGGTAAGATGGTGATGATTGTGTTGGTTTAAAACAAATGGATCGACTATGTGTATGTAAATTGGACGAAAAGAAAGAAAACAGGAAAGTGAATATTAGAAGAAAGGAGACTTAGAACTTTCTGTTGAAGGCTTCTTGATTCAAATCGAAAGGATTACAATACGTAAAGAAAAATAAGGAGAAGGCTACTGCTTCTTGTGATACATCCAACGAAAAAAAAAAAAAGCTTAAATAGGAAAAGATACTTGACTAAAAAGAAATTAAAGAAACTAGATAATGGGAGAAAACGTTGCCACCACTTTCTCCATGATAGTAATTTCTTCCAACTGATCTCTAAAAATCTGGAACTCTTCCAACGTGCCAAAAGACTTGGTCATGCATGCAGACTTGGGTCGGTTCCGGACCGGGATGACTCGCCCGAATCCGGTTTACACTTCACAGATTGTTGGTGGGTTTGTTGTTCGTAGGCTTGTAGATCATTAATATCGACAATAGCTGTTTGATCTTTATAGACATACCATGTATAAGGGTAAGGAAGGGGACGATAAAATCGTAATTGGTCTAAAATATCAGGACGGAAGTAGCCTGAAACAATGGAGGAAAGGAAATAGACACGTATTCTTGTGCCGTTAAGCAAGAGATGGAAGGAAACGGGAGTTAACATATCATCTAGGTGTGGATTCAAATCCATGGGAAAGTTGTTGAACGGTGCAAAAAAAAAGAAGATGAAGATGGTGATGGTGATACGGATCGCCTGGCCCGACAGATCAAAGAGAAACGCGACCGAGCCAGAAGCATTAACTCAATGCACCATTAAATCCGATTATTTACAACTTTCCTTATTTACAGTTTCCTTATTTTAGTTTTCTTTATTTCATTACTTTTCTTTTATTAATTAGTTTTCTAGTTAACTTAGGATTGATTTAGTTTCCTTTTTCTAGTTTCCTTTTCTTTTAACGTTTCCTAGTTTAGTTCTATTTCCTAGCCTATTTAAAGCCTCCTAGCTTTGTCAATTAGTCATTCAATCAATTATCAATACAATCTAGCTTTGCTTCGCTTATCGTTTTACGAGTTCTTGTTTAATTTCACGCTTGTGGAATTTGTTTACTTTTCGGGTTGACGCTGGTCGATCCTATTCCGCGTAACCTGCTGCGTCAGTTGGTATGAGAGCACAGACTTCCTGTCTCTTCACCTTCGTGATGGCAAATCACCAACCCTTCACCCAAGCCGATTTTGACAACCTTACCGCAGCTCTCACCACGGCTCTAACCAACGCCCTCACCAACTCCCAAGACACCCTTGTCAATCGAATCGGTACTCTCATCAACAGGCGTCCGGTAAGAGACAGGCACCCCGACCGTGGACCACCACCCCGTCATCAACCAAACCCTAGCGTTCACTCTAGTTCCGAATCAGAACCTGAGGAGGAAGAGCGACCGCCTCGCAACGGCCCAGACTACCGAATGAAGGCCGACATCCCTTACTTCCATGGGAGTGTAGGCGTCGAAGATTTCCTCGATTGGCAGATCGAGGTCGATCGTTTCTTCGAAATCATGGAGATTCCGGAGCATAAGCAAGTCAAGATGGTGGCTTTCCGCTTAAAAAGCACCGCCGCCGTTTGGTGGGATCGTTTAACCACCCAACGACAACGACAACACAAGGGCCCGGTTCGTTCATGGAGGCGAATGAAGCAATTAATGTCAGATCGTTTTCTACCGGAGGATTACGAACAAATTCTCTACTGGATGTACTTGGATTGTTCCCAAGGTTCCAGATCCGTGTCCGAATACACAACGGAGTTTATCCGTTACTCCGATCGAAACGAAATAAATGAAACGGAGGGTCAAAGAGTCACACGCTACATCAACGGTTTGAAGCCTTCCATTCAAGAGAAAATCGGACTCCAAACCGCGTGGACCATCTCTGAAGCCTCCAATTTGGCCATGAAAGCCGAATTAATGGAGAAAACCACCCGATCTCCGTACCGCCGCTACCCCACTCAAACCTCCACCGACTCCCTTAGTTCAAACCTCGACAAAGGAAAAAACGTAGTAACTCGTCCGACTCTACGCGAATCCGATGCCCCTCGAACCACAACCACCGCCAAGCCGACCGCACCAAAACCCACGAATCCCTACACGAAACCATCAGCTCCTAAGTGTTATCGTTGTGGCCTACCAGGTCATAAGTCGAACGAATGTAGCAACCGAATAACCACCGGGCTTGTGAACGAAGAGGAATACTACGACGAAGAAAAGGAGTACGAGGGCGCTGATTTTGCGAAAGAAGATTTCGAGGAAGAAAAAATAAATATCGTGTTCCAACGAGTTCTTCTCGCCCCAAAAGAAGACGGTCAACGAAAAAACCTCTTCCGGTCTTATTGCTCGATCAACAAAAAGATTTGCAATTTGATCATAGACAATGGTAGTTGCGAAAATTTGGTGGCTCAAAAGCTTGTCGATCACTTGGGTCTACCGACTCAACCTCACGAGTCGCCGTATGCACTTGGATGGGTCAAGAAAGGGAAGCAAGCACGAGTGACTCAAGTTTGCAAGGTTCCTCTTTCTATTGGCAAATACTACAAAGAAGAAGTACTTTGCGATGTTTTGGATATGAATCCATGCCACATATTACTCGGACGACCGTGGCAATACGATAACAACGTCACTCACAAGGGAAGAGACAACGTAATGCTATTCCAACGGGGAGATCGAAAAATTGCCATAGCACCCGTTGCCCGATTTGATAAAGTCCCGGAAAAGCAAAGCAGGAATTTCTTGGTCGTAACATCAAACGAGCAAGACATGGAGGAAGCATATAAAGAATCTCAAGTTTTTTGCCCAATCGTCGTCAAAGGGTTGATGCATACTGAAGAGACCGTTTCCGAGATTCCGGAAGAAGTCGATGAGATCTTACGGGATTTCAAAGAATTAACCGCCGACGACCTCCCACCCGAACTACCACCTATGAGGGACATCCAACACCAAATTGATTTAATTCCCGGTTCTAGTTCACCAAATCCGGATCCGTCCGGGTGACGAATGGAAGACGGCGTTCAAAACACCTTTTGGGCTATATGAATGGCTTGTCATGTCTTTTGGCACTTCCAACGCGCCAAGCACTTTTATGAGGACGATGAATCAAGTCCTTCGCCCTTTTATTGGATCATTCGTGGTCTTGTATTTCGATGACATCCTCATCTATAGCCGAAGCAAAGATGATCACTTGACGCATCTCCGATAAGTTCTTTCCTTACTCCAAGATAGTAAACTCTACATCAATCTCAAAAAGTGTACTTTTTGTACAAGTAAGCTTTTATTTTTGGGATTTGTTGTGGGAGAATCCGGAATCGAAGTTGATGAAGAGAAGGTACGTGCAATCAAAGAATGGCCGACACCAAAAACCGTTTCCGATGTCCGAAGTTTCCACGGTTTGGCCACCTTCTACCGGAGATTGTGAGAGACTTTAGTACGATCACCGAACCCATCACCGAGTGCTTAAAGAAAGGGAAACTTCAATGGGGACCCATTCAAGATCAAAGCTTTGCGTTGATCAAAGAAAAGTTGAGCACAACACCGGTCCTCGCGCTTCCCGATTTTAGCAAGATTTTTGAAGTCGAATGCGACGCAAGTGGTGTGGGAGTAGGAGCCGTCCTATCCCAAGAAAAACTGTTGGTCCCTAAAGGGTCTACAAGAGTTCAATCAAGAGAGAACAGTTTGTAGAAGGGGGGGGGGGTTGAATACAAACACACACAGATTTTGGTTTTTAAATGAGTTTATTGAAAATAAACAAATTTACAGTTACAAGTGGAATAAGAACAAGTTTAACACCTATTCTATTGTAACTTAAGAAACACTAAGTTTGATGCACAAGAAGATGAAGGAAAGAATAAAGAGGGTATAGGTTAGATAGAAGCATGCATTAAGATGAAGAAGATATCTTCATCTTATTTATACTCGTTTGCCTTTAGTGCAAGACAAAAGGTATATGCCACGTGTCAAACTTGGATAGGAAGCTTGTCCTTGCTAATAAGACAGCCATGCTTTTGGCCGAATATGAACAGTACCATATCAGATATGATGGGGACATAAGAGACAAGTCGTACGTCCATTTCTGACATGGTTCTAGGTTTGACTTTTGTGCATCGAGGATAAGATCAATCTTTAATCTTGCAAAGGAAGCTTCATTGATCGCTGATACTGAAACTTCAAGGATGAACTTCAGTATCGCTGAGGCTTCACAAGACTTCACACTTTGAGTAGACAGTCGCTGCTATCGCTGAACCGCTTCAGTTCACTTAACTAATTGTCTCTTTCTTTAGCTAGAGTCTTTGACTTTCGCTGAATGGTCTTCTGGTGTGATAGTTGATCTTCAGGTCTTCAGAGATAAGCTCGTTGTTCCTTGTTCTTCAGCGATCGCTGATGGTTATCTGCGTGTGCTATCGCTGAATATGAACAGAAGCTTATACAATGGAATTTCACTAAGTATAAAAGGAATCATATTCAAATCTTTTAACAGGAGTTATGATCAACAAATACGACCGATTGCGTTCTTTAGCGAAAAGCTAAGCGAGGCGAGACAAAAGTGGAGCACTTACGATCAAGAATTTTATGCGGTCTTTCGTGCTTTAAAACAATGGGAGCACTATCTCGTACAAAAGGAGTTCGTTCTTTTTACCGATCATCAAGCCTTGAAATTTATCAATAGTAAAAAATCGGTGAGTAAGATGCACGCACGTTGGGTAAGTTACTTGCAAAAATTCCCTTTTGTGATCAAACACAAGTCGGGAGTACTTAATCGAGTACGCCTTAAGCCGACGTGCTACCTTGATGGTCACTCTCTCTCAAGAGATTACCGAGTTTGAAGTACTTAAGGATCAATACCAGGAAGATGACGACTTCAAAATTCTTTGGTCCAAATGCAAAGGCGGAACACCGATGGATGATTACTATGTCAACAACGATTATCTTTTTAAAGGTAATCAATTGTGCATCCTAATTCCTCTCTTCACGAAAAGTTGATACGAGATTTGCATGGAGGATGTCTAAGTGGGCATCTTGGCCGAGACAAAACCATCGCTAGTGTCATTGAGCGATATTATTGGCCCCGTTTGAGGCGCGACGTTGGCACCATTGTTCGCAAGTGTTATACATGCCAAACCGCCAAAGGCCATAGTCAAAACACCGGCCTTTACTTGCCACTACCAGTTCCAGACGACATATGGCAAGATTTGTCCATGGATTTTGTCCTTGGATTACCCCGCACGCAACGAGGCGTTGACTCTATTTTCGTCATCATAGATCGTTTCTCAAAGATGACGCATTTTATTGCTTGCAAAAAGACAGCCGACGCAAGTAATATCGCCAAGTTGTTTTTCAAAGAAGTTGTACGCCTTCATGGGGTTCCCAAGACTATTACTTCCGATCGTGACTCGAAGTTTTTAAGTCACTTTTGGATCACTCTTTGGAGAATGTTTGGTACCTCACTCAACAAAAGTAGCACGGCGCATCCGCAATCCGATGGTCAAACTGAGGTAACCAATCAAACGTTGGGAAACATGCTTAGAAGTGTTTGTAGCGATAAGCCGAAACAGTGGGATCTCGCTTTACCCCAAATCGAATTCGCCTACAATAGTGCAACTCATTAGGCGACCGGTTGTTCACCTTTCTCTCTCGTTTACACAACTGCTCCCAAACATGTGGTTGCCTTAGTCAAACTCCCACGTCTACCTGGATCAAGTATGGTTGCGGAGAATATGGCTAAGGATGTTCAAGCCGTAAAAGAAAACGTCAAAGCTCGCTTGAAACAAATTGGTGTGAAGAACAAAGAAGCCGCGGACCAACGACGTCGCAAAAAAGTTTTTCAGATAGGCGATGATGTGATGGATTTTCTCCGAAAGGAACGATTTCCCGTTGGAACCTACGGCAAACTCCAACCCAAGAAGTACGGACCTTTCAAGATCACCAAGAAAATCAACGACAATGCCTATGTCGTCGCCCTTCCCGATTCGCTTCACATCTCCAACACTTTTAATGTCGCGGATCTGTACGATTACTATGCGGATGATTTCCATTTGGAAACGAGCTCGGGGTCGAGCTCTTCAGAGGTGGAGGAGACTGATACGGATCGCCTGGCCCGACAGATCGAAGAGAAACGCGACCGAACCAGAAGCATTAACTCAATGCACCATTAGATCCGATTATTTACAACTTTCCTTATTTACAGTTTCCTTATTTTAGTTTTCTTTATTTCTTTACTTTCCTTTTATTAATTAGTTTCCTAGTTAACTTAGGATTGATTTAGTTTCCTTTTTCTAGTTTCCTTTTCTTTTAACGTTTCTTAGTTTAGTTCTATTTCCTAGCCTATTTAAAGCCTCCTAGCTTTGTCAATTAGTCATTCAATCAATTATCAGTACAATCCGGCTTTGCTTTGCTTATCGTTTTACGAGTTCATGTTTAATTTCACGCTTGTGAAATTTGTTTACTTTTCGGGTTGACGCTGGTCGATCCTATTCCGCGTAACCTGCTGCGACAGATGGTGAAGTTGCAGAGAATGGGTTTGTGATGGATGAGGAATCGGAGATATAAAAGGAGTTTAAATAGGATTGGAATCGATTTAGAATTAGGAAACATTTGTGTTGATTTATGAAAGTTTAAGGTCGGTGGATTGAAATCGGAATTCGTAATGAGATATGAAAAAAAAGGAAAGAAATTGGAATGTTTTAATAGGTGACCGTTTGGGGAAATCAATTCTCGGATATCAATCTCAATCTAAATTTTTATTTATTTATTACTCGAATTTAGTTAGTAGGGGGTTTTGAAAATTGTTCAAATCTATAAATTATAAAATGACAAATCATTTTAATTAATATATACTAAAAAGGTACTCGCGCAATGCAGCAAAATATATCTTGATTTTAAATTTCATTTTAATTTTTGTTTCTATCGATGTTTAATGGTTTTATGTGGTTTTGAAAGAAAAAAAATTAGTATTTCAATTAAAAGATCTCTTTTTTTATTTAATTTCTTTAATTCAATTTTTTTTATCATAATTTAATTTAGGTTTAATAACCAAAAATTTATTTTTGATTTAATAATATTATTTTTGATTTATTTTAATGTGGGACAATGGAGAAATCACCACAACTCACTATTATATAAATTCTTTGTTCTCATCGCGTCATGTCATCTTTTGATATCTTCCTTTATATATATTATTTGTTACAATACAACTTAATATTTTTGCAATGCAAAAAAATAAAGAAAAAATATTATCAATAGAAACAATTCAAGATTGTTTCATAATTTATTTACATGTATATGAAATGTAAATAAAATATTTAACTATTACATGAAATATTTTGCCATCTATAAAAAAATAACTGTTTAACCCAAAATTAGATCAAATATTGGATGAACATTCAAGCTATTGGTTTGTCATTTTATAGTCATTTTCACCTTCAAAGTTTTCAACACCACACCAATGTGGGACAATGGAGAAATCACCACAATTCACTATTATATAAATTCTTTGTTTTTATCGCGCCATGTCATCTTTTGATATCTTCCTTATATATATATTGATTTATATTGAAAATCAAAACTAGAAAACAGAGAATATTTATCCAATAGTTATCTTTCAACATTATATATTCAACATTTCTTTTAAAGAGATTGTATACTCTATTTTTAGCTCATAAAGTTGAAGTTTTAACCATTTTGTATGTGTTGTTTCTTTAAGCAAATATAATATGGTCTTATGAGTATTATGTTTATGGCTTCTATCTCCAAAATGAATTATTATGTTTGATGTAATTAATGTACGTGAGAAGGTATTCATTGGTGGAATTTCTTGGGATGCCAATGAAGGAACTTTAGAGAAGGTTTCTCAAAATGATTTTCAAGAAAAAATGTCACACCGCTGCTTTGCGCAGCTAGACAACTAGTTCTTTTTAAAAAAATTATAGGGTCTTCAAAAATTTTATTCAGATATAAAAAACATTATTGTTTTTTTCAAAACCATACAAACCCTATAAAATCGATAGAGACACATAACAAAATCAAACATTAAAATCAAACACTAGAAGAAAAGTTGCTTAATTTTAGAGACCAAATGTTTAGAGACCACAATGTCTAAAAGTAGACTTTCTGAGACGACTTGTTGTCTCTGTATCCATTTTAAGAAAAGCAAATATTTTTTTAGCATTTAGGACCACAAGTCGTCTCTAATGACTTAGCGGGAAAGCCCCCTCTCCCCCCCCCCCCCCCCCCCGCCCCCACCCCAAATTTACAAGTGGCGCCAATAATTTGAAGACGCAGAGACGTGTGGTCTCCAAAGAGTAAAATTTATTTTGATTATCATTTTTTTAATTCATAATTTTTAGAGACGACATGTGGTCTTCAACAAATAAGAATTTTATTCTGATTATTTAATTATTTTAATTCATAATCTTTAATGACGACATGTGGTCTCCACAAATAAGAATTTTAATCTGATTATTTATTTATTTTAATTCATAATTTTCAGAGACGACATGTGGTCTCCACAAATAAGAATTTTCTTCTGATTATTTATTTATTTTATTTCAAAAAAATTAGTGACGACATGTGGTCTTCACAAATAAGAATTTTATTTTGATTATTTATTTATTTTAATTCATAATTTTTAGAGATGACAGTGTGGTCTCCACAAATAAGAATTTTATTCTGATTATTCATTTATTTTAATTCATAATCTTTAGTGACGACATGTGATCTCCACAAATAAGATTTTTATTCTGATTATTTATTTATTTTAATTCATAATTGTTAGAGACGACATGTGGTCTCCATAAATTAGAATTTTATTCTTATACTTTCATTTATTTTAATTCATAATTTTTAGTGACCACATGTGGTCTCCACAAATAAGAATTTTATTCTGATTATTTATTTATTTTAATTCATAATTGTTAGAGACGACATGTGGTCTCCATAAATAAGAATTTTATTCTGATTATTTTAATTCATAGTTTGTAGACACGACATGTGGTCTCCAAAAATTGGGCTTTAACGGTTTTTATGGGAGTTTAATGAATCTATTGGTCTTACTCTGTCCAATTGGGTTTTAACGGATATTATTGATCTTAGTGAAATTTAATGAATCTTAGTGGGCTTTAGTGAATCTATTAGGCGTTCAATTGGACTTTAACGGTTCTTAGGGGGTTTTAATGAATCTATTGGGTCTTACTCTGTTCAATTGGGTTTTAACGGATACTATTGATCTTAGTGGAATTTAATGAATCTTAGTGGGCTTTAATGAATCTATTAGGCGTTCAATTGGGTTTTAACGGTTTTTAGGGGGTTTTAATGAATCTATTGTGCCTTATTCGGTTCAATTGGGATTTAACGAATACTATTGGGCTTTAACAGTTCTTGGTGGGCTTTAATGAAATTATTGGGCCTTATTTGGTTCAATTGGACTTTAACGGATACTATTGATCTTAGTGGGCTTTGATGAATCTATTAGGCTTTATTCGAGTCCAATACATACCATATGCATGTATAATTATATATACAGTAGATACATGCATGCAAACCGTTGTTGTTATTGGCCCTTAATAAGTCATAATACGTCTTATTGGGCTATAGTGGTTTGTAGTGGACTGTAATGATTCTATTGAGCCTTATTTGGTTCAATTGGGCGTCAACGAGTACTATTGGCTTAAATCGATTTTAATGTGCTTTACTGAATCTATTGGGCATCACTCGGTTCAATTGAGCTTTAATGGGTACTTCTGGCTTTAATCGATTTTAATTGGCTTTAATGAATCTATTGAGCTTTATTCGGTTCTACTAGGATTTAATAGCTACTGCAACCCATGAGCGTCCAATGTATTTACTTAACAGTCATTAAAGCACACAAAGGCCTTATGAGATTGATTAACAGTCACTAGGTCCAATACGACCCATCAAGGACCAATACAACTCAGTAAGAGTTGTTAAAGCCCATCAAGGCCCAATCTTCTAAAAGAACAACTAAAACACACGAAGGTCCAATAGTTCATTAAGAGACATTAAAGCATATGAAGACCTAGTGAGGTTAAATAACAGTCATGAAACCAATACAAACCCATTGGAGACCAAACATTTTCTGAGACGACTTGTTGTCTCGGTATTGATTTTAAGAAAACCAAAATAGTTTCAATATTTGGGACCACAAGTCGTGTCTAACGACGTAGCGGGAAAATTTTGTTCAAATTGGAAATGATATTTCCTTCGGCCTTTTTTGACATAATGATTCACTTGGTTCTTCATCTGCCAGAAGAAGCTACTCTTGGAGGACCAGTTTATTTCAGATGGATATCCCTTTGAAAGATACATGAAAAAGTTGAAAAACTATGTCAAGAATAAAGCTAGGCCTAAGAGTTCCATAGCGGAGGGTTATGTAGCAGACGAAGCTTTGACCTTTTGCTCCATGTATCTTCAGGGTGTACAAACTAAGTTCAATCGTCCTGACAGAAATGAGGATATTGTCATTCCCGAGAGACAGTTATCCGTGTTTCAATCACAATGTCGACCAACAAGCAAGAATACAATTGTATTTCTTGAAGCGAGGGTTCGAAAAGTACTCGAGTGGTATGTACTCAACAATTGCCGTGAAGTTCAACTTTACATCGAGTAAGTGTCTCTAACTATAATAATTTTTTCTTAAATTAAATTTTATTATTCTAATACTTATTATAACAATGTAGCCAATTTACCTCTGAAAAGCCTGAAGGAAATCTTCAAACCGACTTTGCTTCATGGTTTTACTCGAAAGTAAACACATTTTACAAATAGTAGACTACTTAATAATATAAAATTAATTGAACTTGAAAGTAAACACATTTATTGTTCTCTAGATGTTTCATTTTCGAGTAGTTGGATCTCCCGAGTGTACGGAGGAATTACATGCTTTGGCATATGGTTCACATATTAATGCAAACTATTACACCTCTTGTGTAATCAATGGTGTGAGATTTGTGACACACACTCGTGACATTCGATGCACCACTCAAAATAGCGGAGTTGCTGTTCCCGGAGAAGATGGTTCTACATTTTATGGTCAGTTGGAAGATATTGTAGAGTTATTTACATAGTTATTTGGCTGTGTTGTTTCGATGTAAGTGGTTCAACACTAATAGAAGACAGGGCTGTTGTGTTACTAAAAATAATATCACTAGCATCAACATCATTTCTGAATCATTTAGAGACGACCAATTCATTCTTGCTACACAAGAAAAACAAGTGTTCTACATTGAAAGATCCTTCTCAAAACTGTCATTGGAGGGTTGTGGAAGATGTTAATCATCAAAAAAATATGGAATCTTCCAACCATGATCGATGTTAATGAGATAGATGTAGTACACAACAACAACTCGTCTAATCTTGTGTTGACTGTTGACTTGGGAGAATTGCCTTATGTGAGTTCAGAAAGAGTTGGTCAATCAAGTATAGTTGATGATGTCCCTACTACTGATCCAATTTTGGACGATGACAATATCATTAGTGATGAAGACGAAGAAAACGAAGAGATAATGGGAGGATGATAAACAGTTTAATTGGAAGTCTAGTACGTTCTGTCATCGATCCATTCTATATGACTTGGGAAGATGTTCCTAGCGAGGACAAAATGAAGATACTCCCGCGGGTTGAGGTAATACCTACTAAATTCATTAGAGTTTAGTGTCTAGTTTGATTGGTTTTTCATTAAGGGGTTGTCTAGTTATGTCTTAATGGCTTATTTGATTGGTTTTTCATTAAGGGGTTGTTTGGTTGTGACTTAATGGCTAGTTTGATTGGTTTTTCATTAAGGGGTTGTTTGGTTGTGTCTTAATGTCTTATTTGATTGCTTTTTCATTAAAGGGATGTTTAGTTGTGGCTTAATGGCTAGTTTGATTGGTTTTTTATCAAGGGGCTGTTTGGTTGTGGCTTAATGGCTTATTTGATTGTTTTTTCACTAACGGGTTGTTTGGTTGTGGCTTAATGGATTATTTGATTGGTTTTTCATTAAGGGGGTGTTTGGTTGTGTCTTAATGGCTAGTTTGATTGGTTTTTCATTAAGGGGCTGTTTGGTTGTGTCTTAATGGCTAGTTTGATTGGTTTTTCGTTAAGGGGCTGTTTGGTTGTGTCTTAATGGCTTATTTGATTGATTTTTCATTAAGGGGTTGTTTAGTTATGGCTTAATGGCTAGTTTGATTGGTTTTTCATCAAGGGGTTGTTTGGTTGTAGCTTAATGGCTAGTTTGATTAGTTTTTCATCAAGCGGCTGTTTGGTTGTGGTTTAACGGGCTAAATATAATCTTGTTTTGACAGTTTTATTTTATGTCTTGCAGTCTTTTTTTGACATCGGTTGCAACACGTCCAATTGGCCAGCCATAGAGAATGGCCCTAGCCGATATTGCGCGAATCGATATGCTGGTGCTAAATATCGATTACATGTGCATTTCAAGAAACATGGAGGTCTCGAAGATGTGAATACGGCGAGAAGAAATCCACCTACAAACGTGAGACCTGAACCATGGAACGAATTAACAGATGATATTTTCCTAAATGAACAGTGGCAAAACCGTGCGCAGAAAAATTCTGAGAATCAGGCCAAACTACCGTATTGTAGTTTTCACGGATCTCGATCTTACGTGAGTACACGATTTAAAAAGGTAAAATTCTTGAACTTTATTCTATTTTATACATTGTTAATAGACAGAACATGGGGAAGATCGGGGTGTTGGTTTTGTAATAATAATATGTATTTTCTTTTATAACAGATGAATCCCGAGACACAAAAAATTCGAGGATCGATAGATATTTTTCGCGACATGCATTATAAGCCGACGAGTGGGTGGGTAAATGAGAAGGCGAAAGATGATTATGTAAGTAATTATTATGTAATAATTTTTTGGTTTTGATAAATTATTGAATTGACGGTTTGTATCGATAACCATCCTCGTTTGAAATTTTAGAAGAAGTTGGTTGCGAAGTTGGAAAGTCAGACTCAAAACGCATCGGCATCATCTAACTCGTTAAATGAGCAAAAAATCTTCAAGAAGGTGTTCAGTGAATGCCGTGGTCACAATGTCGGATTGGGACGAAAGTTAAAACGCCAATCGGGTTTTCCGTCCTCATCTACCGCTTCAACACCAACTTCAGACGTAGATACGATGCGCGCTGCGCAAGAAGCTTGGGAAAGACATCATGAAGAAGTTGAGCGAAAACGGTACCAAGACTTGGTCGAATACTTCTCAAGTATGGTCCCTAATTGTAATATAGCCAACTTACCACCGTTTGTATCAACAACGGCCCCTCCATTTGACTATGATGCCTATAAGCGAAGTCAAGCATCATCACAATCTCGGGCTGATGATGATGAGGAAAATTCCAACGATGATGAGGAAGATTAGACGATGATTAGACGACTATTATTTAGTTTAACAACTTTGGATTATGATGATTAGTTGGTTTAACAACTTTAAATATTACTAAACTTTGAATATTGGTTTTGTGTTTTATGAAATTGTGGTTTTTGTGTTGATTTATCGTTTGTTTTAGTTAATATGTAATATGTCGGAGACTTTTGCCACGACAAAATGGTCTCTAAAAGTAACTATTTATTTTTATTAGCAGCTACTTTTTCCAGGACATGTCACTATAAAAAAAACACCGCTTTTCCGACGGACCGATCCCTTTTATTAGCAGGTTTGTTTTCTTTTTCTTTTTCGTTTTTCTTTTTGTTTTTCTTTGACCTGCTTGAGCTTGACTGTATATTGTTATTAAAGAGACACATCAATCTACATATTTGCTTTGTTATCTTCTAAGTTATTCCTTCACATGCTTGTAGGCTCGTCATCGTCAAACCAGAGTTATTGTTAATATTGATATTTGCAATTTCTTTGGGAAGCAAATCGACAAAGGTAAACTCAATTTGATGTACAAAGATCTTCTTATGCCTCCTGGAAAGTGAGATTGATAGGGAAAAAAAATGATAAGTTCTTCACCATTTCCCTATAGAATATTAGAAATTGGGTTTCATTATTAATTAACTTTTCATGTTAGTTTTGACAGCAAAGAACATAAACATAAAATGACTGAAGATATGTTTTTTTTGAAGGGTGTCCCAAACTAATCCCGGCAAATTGTGACCGCAAGAAATTAACATGAGAAACGCAGTGGTCACAACTATTGTGAACTCCAACCACAAGGGTGGTGCCTCAATGGTGCCTCAACTATTGTAATCTATTTCTATGTGACGGCAGGGTTAAGATTAAATATAGACGATGGCTCAAGTAAGTTATATGATGAAACCTACATACAACCAATTGATTTTATATAGATATTTTAAAGAACCAATTTTTTGAACTTTCATTTTGCTCCTGCTTTAGTAAGAGCATCCTAATATGCTAATACATTATTTTGTTGGTTTTTGATATTTCTCTGTACTTGTTCAACTTCATTGTGGGTTTTTTACTTTTTAGCAAGTGTTTTCACTTATTGTAAAAATATTTGCATTCTTCATTAAGCTTTGGAAACCATTTATGTGAAGCAATAATTATCATCTTGACATGAGAAATTAAGCAACAACAACAACCAAATGTATGATTCTTCCTTAGAAGTTGTCGTTTTCTTATTAAGAATGACCCTAAAAAGGTTGTTGT
The DNA here is from genome assembly GCA_036898165.1 of Silybum marianum. NCBI lineage: Eukaryota > Viridiplantae > Streptophyta > Magnoliopsida > Asterales > Asteraceae > Silybum > Silybum marianum. The sequence goes on from CM072541.1 coordinate 16,831,025, forward strand.
TGTCAAGTCGCTAACCTAAGCTAATTCCTCTTCATGTCCATTTTTAGGGGTTCTTTGTCAACTCGTCGTTGAGTTCTTCAGTCACCTGAGACTTTTCTTGATTATCAACCACAAGGGTGGTCTACGATTGGTTTGAGTTTGGACTCCAAAGGTTATGTTAGAAATGGGGTAGAAGCAGAAGCTATTTATTAATATATAATGGAAACGAATTCCTTAGAAACAGTATTTAAAATTATAAATATAGAAACAGAAGAAGAACAAACAGAATATTTAAAGAAAAACCGAGGCTCGTGTTAGACACGATGCCCTTAAACAGATTCTCGGTCTGTTCCCAGGGTACAACGGTTCGAACAGTCGAAACTGCCGAAGAAGAAACTTGCCTGAAAAAGTTTGCCGGAAAAGTCGAGAAGTGCGGAGAGATTTTGGAGAATGTCGTTGTGTGTAAACTGTGTATGAGAATGGACCCCAATGTCCTCTTTTATACTCTCAGATTAGCTCCATGAAACCGACGGTAATTAATGCTAATTAATTCTGAAGATCAAAACCGACAGTTACATTTAAAACTGAAACCGAAATTATTAAAAAAAAATAGAACGGATTTCAGTTACAAACGTCCAAACTGATCTCAAAAATTTTAGCAAAACCGGTCCGTGCGAGCCCAAGAATTTGGAACTGCATTCGTGTCCGCAGATGCGCATGTACATGAGTTCGGTCGGTTTAGCCTACAAATTCGCCAAACCGCACCCCCCCTGCGCGCGTGTAGGTGTTGGAGGAAAAACCTATCAAAGAGTTTGTAAGCCATTCGGAGGTTTTTACTTATAAACTACTTCAAGTTTATGTCTCCTTCCTATATGGGACACTTTCCAAATCCATCAAGAGTTGCTACCATTTTCTAACCGAATGCTCTACTTTGAGCATCGATATCTCATTCACACAATCTCCATTTTGGACACATAATATATGGTTTCGAAGCTCTCATATAGGAGAACATGAACCCATAAAAATATTATTATATATAACGCATATACATATAATTACTTGTGTACAAAGTTAGTTAAAAACCACATTTTAACTAAAAATTTCCAACAATCCCCCACATGAATGGAGATCGATCTCTTGCACTCGAAAATTTCCAACAAAATTTCCAATAGTTGAATTCTATATAAGATAGGTAGGTAGGTGATATCCTTTGCACCTTCTCTTGTGAAACACACTTACTTTCCTAGCTGTCAGTGGACTCGATGTCCTTGAACTGGACTGCCGTTTGTGTAGAGGATAATATGTTTCACGTAGAATTCTTCCTAACAAGTTCATATCCTCATAGTCGTGTTCGTTATGGTCATGAACACTAGCCTGGTTCAGCGAGAGCTTTTAGGAATTGAGCCCCCCCCCCCCCCCAATATCCCTTAGAAGCGACTCTAGTTCTCTCTCACATAGGTGATTTTCCAACAATCATTAAAAGCCATGTGCTTATCCTCAATCTTACTAACTATGAAGTTTATTAACTCCTTCACAGTTTCCATTTCTATTCATACAACTAGGTTGTCCTTTTGAACCCAAATCTTGGGATCTCCAGTCTTTTGGGTAAGGTTTCCTTTGCATGAATTACTAATTCAAGGGCTTAAGTCCCATTCCTCTTGAGGACTTATAAACTAAATCTCTACTAAGGCCTTTAGTAAGCGGATCCGCAATGTTATCCTTTGACTTCAGATAGTCAATAGAGATAACTCCAGTAGAGAGTAGTTGCCTTATTGTATTATGTATACGTCTAATATGTCTTGATTTCCCATTATACATTGTACTTTGAGCTCTACCAATCGCCGATTGGCTATCACAATGTATACAAATAGCCGTTACCGGTTTAGGCCATCTAGGAATATCCTCTACAAATAGATGCAACCATTCCGCCTCTTCACCACATTTATCCAAGGCGATGAATTCAGATTCCATCGTAGATCTAGCTATAACAGTTTGCTTGGATGATTTCCAAGATATAGCTGCACCTCCAAGTGTAAACACATATCCACTTGTAGATCTGGAATCTTTCATGTCGGATATCCAGATCGCATCACTGTATCCTTCGATTACAATTGGATAACTTTCATAATGAAGTCCATACTCACGTGTGTATCTTATTAATCTAGTAATACTCTTCCAGTGTTCAGAACTGGGATTACTAGTGTACCTACATAGCCTACTTACTGCATAAGTTAAGTCAGGTCTTGTACAACTCATAAGATACATCAGACTTCCCAATGATTCTTGAGTATTCCACTTGTGCAACACTATATCCTCTATTTTTAAATAGATGTTGACTCATATCAATTGGAGTTCTAGCTATACTAGTATCTCCTTGATTAAATTTCTCAAGAATCTTGTCCACATAATGGGTTTGGCTTAACACTAAACCATTTTGTGTTCTTGTGATCTTGATCCCAAGAATCACATCTGCTAAACCCATGTCTTTCATGTCAAACTTAGATTTTAACATGTCTTTCGTGGACCTTATTATTTTGTCATCACTACCGATGATAAACATATCATCAACATATAAACACAGGATGACGTAACCATGAGCGGTGTCTTTCGTAAAAACAGTTATCACACTCGTTTATTTTAAAACTGCTTCCTAACATGTGAGTATCTTATATATCTGAGTAATCTAGTAATACTCTTCCAGTGTTCAGAACTGGGATTACTAGTGTACCTACTTAGCCTACTTACACTTACAGCATAAGCTAAGTCAGGTCTTGTACAACTCATAAGATACATCAGACTTCCAATGATTCTTGAATATGCCACTTGTGCAACACTATCTCCTCTATTTTTAGATAGATGTTGACTTGTATCAATTAGAGTTCTAGCTATACTAGTATCTCCTTGATTAAATTTCTCAAGAATCTTGTCCACATAATGGGTTTGGTTTAATACTAAACCATTTTGTGTTCTTGTGATCTTGACCCCAAGAATCACATCAGCTAAGCCCATATCTTTCATGTCAAACTTAGATTTTAACATGTCTTTCGTGGATCTTATTATTTTCTCATCACAATCGATGATAAGCATGTCATCAACATATAAACATAAGATGACGTAACCATGAGCGGTGTCTTTTGTATAAACGCATTTATCACATTCGTTTATTTTAAACCCGCTTCCTAACATGGCTTGATCAAACTTTTGATGCCATTGTTTTGGAGCTTGCTTAAGGCCATACAAGGACTTAAGAAGTTTACAGACCTTGTTCTCTTGTCCTGGGGCAACAAATCCCTCAGGTTGCTCCATTTAAATTTCTTCTTCCAAATCTCCATTTAGAAAAGCAGTTTTCACATGCATTTGGTGAATTTGCAGATTTCTAATAGCTGTAATCGCCAGTACCAATCTAATGGATGTTATTCGTGTTACTGACGAATACGTGTCAAAGTAATCTAGACCTTCCTTTTGTCTATATCCTTTGATCAGTAATCTTGCTTTGTATTTTTCAATACTACCGTCAGTTTTCATCTTTCTCTTAAAGATCTAACGGTATCCTAGTGGTTTACAACCCGGAGGTAAGTCCACTAATTCCCATGTACAGTTTTGTAAGATAGAGTCTATCTCACTTCTAATTGCTTCTTTCCATTGAAGACCTTCGAAAGAAGTAACCGCCTCACAATAGGTTTTAGGTTCACTTTCTATCATGTATGTGAGGAAATCATTTCCAAATGATTTTTCAACTCTAGCCCGTTTACTTCTTCTAGGTTCTACTTCTTCCTTTTCAGATAAAGCTTGTTCACCTTCTTGAACAATTTCTTTATCCTTAGAAGATGTGATTTCTTTTTCCTTGTTCAAATAAGGAAATTTATCTTCGAAAAATGAAGCATTTCTTGATTCCATAATTGTATTCTTGTGTATCTCGGGATTTTTGGAATCATACACAAGAAAACGATATACACTACTTTTTTGTGCGTATCCAATGGATACACAATCCACTGTTTTAGGTCCTAGCTTTTGTACCTTAGGTGGTGGTACAACTACTTTAGCTAAACACCCCCACACTCGTAAGAACTTATAAGATGGTTTTCTACCCATCCAAAGTTCATACGGTGTTTCGTCCTTTTTCTTGTGAGGTATCTTATTTAAAAGATAATTAGCTGATAAAATGGCTTCCCCCCACATGTTCTGATTTATATCAGAACTAATCAACATGGCATTTACCATTTCTTTTAAAGTGCGATTCTTTCTTTCGGCAATACCATTTTGTTGTGGTGAGTAGGGTGCCATGAATTCATGTCGAATTCCATTTTGTGAACAAAATTCGGCAAATGGTGAAACATACTCACCTCCCCTATCAGTTCTTACAATTTTCATTTTCTTATTGATTTGATTTTCAACTTCATTTTTATACAAGACAAACTTGCCTATTGCTTCATCTTTACTTTTAAGTAAATATATATAGCAATATTTTGTATTATCATCGATAAACGTGATAAAATATTTATTCCCACCTCTAGTAGGAATTGATTTTAAATCACACACATCAGTATGAATTAAATCAAGGGTTTCAGTTTTTCTTTCAATTGTTTGAAATGGTGATCTAGTAAGTTTGGCTTCTACACAAGTGGGCACTTATGATTTGAGACGATATTAAATTTTGGCAAACAATTTAATTTAATTAAGAGAGGAATAAAATTATAATTTAAATGTCCTAAACGGTCATGCCAAAAAATAGAAGACTCAAGCAAATAAGCGGAACTAGTAGAAGCTTCATTCATCACTTTTGAAACAATTACATTCATTTTGAACATGCCACTCATGGCATATCCTTTACCAACATACATTCCACCTTTGGACAACACAAATTTGTCCGACTCAAACACTAGTTTGAAACCAAACTTGTTCAATAACCACTCGGAAACAAGGTTTTTACAAAGCTCCGGGACATACAAAACGTCCTTAAGCTTGAGCTCTTTTCCCGAAGTCATCTTCAGAATTACTTCTCCAACGCCCTTCACCTCGGCGGTAGCGGCATTCCCCATGTAGAGCTTTTGGCCATTTTTCACATCCTTGTAGGAGTGGAAGCTACTTTTGTCATGACACACATGACGAGTAGCTCCCGTGTCGATCCACCATTCCTTTGCATTTGAACCGATCATATTAAATTCCGAAACCATGGTGGTGATATCCATGGCCGAAAGTTTCGTGATCATAGCAATCAAATCCTCGATCACCATGTTTGCATTTCGCTCCTTCTTAGGAAACTTGCATTCATTTGCCTTGTGACCGGTTTGGCCACAATTGTAGCATTTGAACTTTCTTTTGAAAATTCCTTTTTGTGGCCCAAAACTCCTGGCTTTCCCTTTTCCTTTGTTGTCAACCTTCTTTCCCTTGGCCTTGGAAGATTGACCGTCTTCCACAACATTAGCTACCACACTAGCTTTTGAAGAGTTGGAGTTACCCTTCAAAGCCATGCGGTTGTCTTCTTCAATACGAAGACGCACCACCAATTCTTCCACGGTCATCTCATTTCGCTTGTGTTTAAGGTAATTTTTGAAATCGACCCAACCGGGAGGAAGTTTTTCAATCATTACCGTGACTTGGAAAGTTTCACTAAGAACCATCCCTTCGGAGAGAATATCATGCATGATCAATTGAAAGTCTTGAACTTGACTCATAACAGTTTTTGAGTCAATCATCTTGAACTCCATGAAACGTGCAACAACATGTTTCTTTGTTCCGGCATCTTCAGTCTTGTACTTCCGGTCCAAAGATTCCCACAATTCCTTAGCCGTGGGTACTTTACAATAAACATTGTAAAGAGGATCGGCAAGCCCGTTCAACACGTAGTTACGGCACAAGAATTCGGAATGTTTCCATGCGTCAACCGCGCTCAGAGATTGAGCGTCGGATTGTCCTTCACTGATTTGAGGAGCCGTTTCGGTAAGGAACCGAGCCAAGTTCAAAGTGGTGAGGTAGAAGAACATCTTCTGTTGCCACCTTTTGAAGTTTAAACCCGAGAACTTCTCTGGTTTTTCAGCATGATTTGCCATGGTGTTCGGCAGTGGCGTAGCAACCATGGCAGTGGGGTTGACTGTTGCAGCAGCAGGATTGTTAACCGAATTGTTAATAGTCGCCATTCTAAAAAAACAGATTTTTCAAGAATTATTAACACCACAATACTGAATTGTTTACTTAAAACAGTAGATTAATTGATTTATATAATTTGTTTTAATTATTCGAAACAAACTCAAATCTGTTTAAGATTGTTAGAATTGGGGTAGAAGCAGAAATTGTTTTGGAAACGAATTCCGTAGAACAGTATTTTAATTTAAATACAGAAGGAGTAATATAAAAAAAATTACAGAAGCAGAAGAAGAGGAAACAGAATGTTAAAGAAAACCGAGGCTCGTGTTGAACACGATGCCCTTAAACAGATTCTCGGTTTGTTCCGAGGGTACAACGGTACAAAACAGTCGAAGCTGCCGGAGAGAAAACTTGCCTGAAAATGTCGCCGGAGCAGTCGAAGTGCAGAGAGATTTTTAGGAGAAAGCAGTGTGTAAACTGTGTATGAGAATGGACCCCAAGGTCCTCTTTTATACTCTAAGATTAGCTCCATGAAACCGGCGGTAATTAATGCTAATTAATTCTCAAGATCAAAACCGACAATTACATTTAAAACTGAAATCAAAATTAAATTAAAAAAAATTAAAACGGATTTCAGTTATAAACGTTCAAACTGATCTCGAAAATTTTAGCAAAACCGGTCCGTGCGAGCCCGAGACTTTGGAGCTGCATTCGTGTCCGCAGTTGGAAATTTTAGTTAAAAATGTGGTTTTTAACTAACTTTGGACACAATTAATTATATGTATATGCGTTATATAATAATATTTTTATGGGTTTGTGTTCTCCTATATGAGAGCTTTGAATCCATATATTATGTGTCCCAAATAGAGATTGTGTGAATGAGATATCGATGCTCAAAGTAGAGCATTCGATTAGAAATGGTAGCAACTCTTGATGGTTTGGAAAGTGTCCCACATAGGAGGGAGGGATAAACTTGGAGTAGTTTATAAGTAAAAACCTTCAAAGGACTTACAAGCTCTTTGGTAGGTTTTTCTTCCAACACCTACACACGCGCAAGGGGGGTGTGGTTTGGCCATTTTGTAGGTAAACCGATAGAACTCATGTGCGTGCGCATCTGCGGACACGAATGCAGTTCCAAATTCTCGGGCTCGCACAAACCGGTTTTGCTAAAATTTTCGAGATCAGTTTTAACGTTTGTAACTGAAATCCGTTTAAATTTTTTAAATAATTTCGGTTTCAGTTTTAAATGTAATTGTCGGTTTCGATCTTGAGAAATAATTAGCATTTATTAACGTCGGTTTCTTGGAGCAGATTTGGGAGTATAAGATAGGACCTTGGGGTCCAGTCTCATACATAGTTTTACACAACGACATTCTCCAAAATCTCTCTGCACTTCTCGACTTTTCCGGCAAACTTTTTCAGGCAAGTTTCTTCTCCGGCAGTTTCGACTGTTCGAACCGTTGTACCCTGGGAACTGACCGAGAATCTGTTTAAGGGCATCGTGTCTAACACGAGCCTCGGTTTATTTTAAATATTCTGTTTGTTCTTCTTCTGCTTCTATATTTATAATTTTAAATATTGTTTCTAAGGAATTCGTTTCCGTTATATATTAATAAACAGCTTTTGCTTCTACCCAATTTTCTAACAATTAATTGTTGGAAATTTTAGTTAAAATTGTGATTTTTAACTAACTTTGGACATAATTAAATATGTATATATATATGTTATATATAATATTTTTATGGGTTTGTGTTCTCCTATATGAGAGCTTCAAAACCATATGTTATGTGTCCAAAACGAAGCAAGTGTGAATGAAATATCGATGCTTTAAGTTGAGCTAGCAAAAGACAACCGGTTTTTTGCTGTTGTCCCAGTTTAGTTTTATAACCGAAAATCAGTTTTATTTTTCACAATAAAATTAGTTTTATTTTTTATTTCGGTTTTGTTTTTAAATAAAATCGATTTTGGTTATAATCTTAATATTAAAATTGATAATTAATTGGTTTAATTATTAGTTAATATCGAATTGAATTCGTCAGTTTCATCGGTTTCAATTCTCGTATTTAATATCGAATTGAATTTGTTGGTATCAATTCTCGATATAAAAAGGGTCGTTGGGTTTCATTCTAAAGGATGCTAAACAATATTGAGACTTTGGTTTTCTCTCGGTTTCTCTCTACCACACTCGAGTTTTCCAGTGCTTTTTCTAGGCAAGTTTTTCATATCCGGCAATACACGCTGCTTTAGCTGTTGTACCCTGGGAACAGACGACGAATCTATTTAAGGGAATCGTGTTATACACGAGCCTCAGCCGGTCTCTTCTTACAATTCGGGACGTTACTTTCATCGGGAATCAGGTTTCTCGTTTATGTTAATTTTTAATTATGTTCTAAGGAATTTGTTTCCTAATTATATAAATAAAAGAAACTCTGTTTCTACCCAATTTTCTAATACTCTTAAACAGATTCGAGTTTGTTTCGAATTTATGTAAACAGATTCGTTATTCGCGTTTGTTTCGAATTTAATAATTTCTGTTTGTTGTAAACAGATTTGAGTTTGTTTCAAATTTAATTAATTTCTGTTTTATATAAACAGATTCGTCATTCGAGTTTGTTTCGAATTTAATTACTTTCTGTTTTTTGTAAACAGATTTGATATTCAACTTTGTTTCGAATAAAACAAAATTTTGTTTTTTGTAAACAGTTTCGAAGATTCGAGTTTGTTTCGAATTAAAACACAATCGAGTTAATCTCGATTTAATTTTACGTTTTATGTAATAAGATTCAATATTCAAGTCGATATTCGAGTTTGTCTCGAATTAGATAAATTTATGTTTTTTATAAACATATTAGACAATCAATTTAGTCTCAATTTAATTTTACGTTTTATGTAAACGAATTCTATAATCAAGTTTGTAGAGATTTAGTTATTTTTATGTTTTGTGTAAACATATTCAATAATCAAGTGTGTTTTGATTAAATTAATTTTTCTTTTGTTTTGTGTAAACATATTCGATAATCGAGTGTGTTTCGATTTAAATATTATACCATTTTATGTAAACGGATTACATAATCGAGTTCGTTTCGATTTAATAACTTTTCTGTTTTGTGTAAAGAAATTCCATAATCGAATGTGTTTCAATTTATCTTATTTGGGTTAACAAATTCGATAATTGAGTTAGTTTCGATTTAATTACTTTACTGTTTTGTGTAAATAGATTGATGTTGGACTTTCGGAGATGAATGATATTGGTACAATCTCTAAGGAGTGGTATTATGAATCAACTCCAAATAGGCTCACCTATTTGAATACAATGTCTAGGAAAGATATAGGCGGATAATTTATATTCTAATGAGGTCAGTTTTTAAAATGCTTTTGTGCTTACCACCCTCACCGTCTTTCCTGGTTGTGTTCGAGTAGAGCTACCGAAAGGAATTGAGTAAATAATAATTTCCCCGATTGTGTTTATATAATAATTTATATTTGCCGAATCGGTGACCGTCATGTGTGTCATGACAAAAGTAATTTCAACACCTACAAGAATGTTGATGATGAGAAAAAGTTCTTTATGGGGAACGCCACCACTACCGATGTCAAGGGTGTTGGAGATATGATCTTGAAAATGACTTCGGGAAAAGAGCTTAAGCTCAAGAATGTTTTGTAAGTTCCGGAGCTTCGTAAGAACCTCATTTCGGGGTGATTGTTGAATAAGTTTGGTTTATAACTTGTGTTTGAGTCAGACAAGTTTGTTTTGTCCAAAAGTGGTATGTATGTGGGAAAAGGATATACCGTGAATGACATGTTCAAAATAAATGTAATCGTTCTATTGTGATGAATAAACAAAATACTAATTTTTGTTGATTTTGTTAAGTCATCAAATGTTTGGCATGGTTAATTTTGTAACCGAAAATCAGTTTGATTTTAAATATTATTTCGGTTTCGAATTTAATTTTAAATGAAATATCGGTTTCGATTTTTGCTTAATAAAATCTTATCGGTTACAATCTTGAGAATTAAAAAAAATTGCATTTAATTTGTCGTTTGATTAAATTAAATAATTTACCAAAGCACAAGTTCCCCACATGTGTAGAAGCCAAACTTATTAGACCATGTTTTCAAACAGTTGAAAGGAAATCTGAAACCCTTGATTTAATTCACACTGGTGTGTGTGAATTAAAATCAATTCCTACTAGTGGTGGGAATACATATTTTATCACGTTTATCGATGATAAATACAAAATATTGCTATATATATTTACTTAAAAGTAAAGATGGAGCAATAAACAAGTTTGTCTTGTATAAAAATGAAGTTGAGAATCAACTCAACAAGAAAATCAAAGTTGTTAGAAGTGATAGGGGAGGTGAGTATGTTTCACCATTTGCCGAATTTTGTTCACAAAATGGAATTCGACATGAATTCACGGCACCCTACTCAACACAACAAAATGGTATTACCGAAAGAAATAATCATACCTTGATAGAAATGGTAAGTGTCATGTTGATTAGTTTTGGTATAAATCAGAACATGTGGAGGGAAGCCATCTTGTCGGCTAACTATCTTCTAAATAACATACCCCACAAGAAAAAGGACGAAACACCGTATGAACTTTGGATGGGTAGAAAACCATCTTATAAGTACTTACGAGTGTGGGGGTGTCTAGCTAAAGTAGTTGTACCACCGCCTAAGGTACAAAAGCTAGGACCTAAAACAGTGAATTGTGTATTCATTGGATATGCACATAATAGTAGTGCATATAGGTTTCTTGTGTATGATTCCAAAAACCTATCGTGAGGCGGTTACTTCTTTTGAAGGACTTCAGTGGAAAGAATAAATTAAAAGTGAGATAGATTATATCTTACAAAACTATACGTAGGAATTAGTGGATTTACATCCGGGTTGTAAGCCACTAGGGTATCGTTGGATCTTTAAGAGGAAAGATGAAAACTGACGGTAGTATTGATAAATACAAGGCAAGATTAGTGATCAAAGGATATAGACAAAAAGAAGGTCTAGATTACTTTGACACGTATTCGCCAGTAATGCGAATAACATCCATTAGATTGGTACTGGCTATTGCAGCTATTAGAAATCTGCAAATTCACCAAATGGATGTGAAAACTGCTTTCTAAATGGATATTTAGAAGAAGAAATTTATATGGAGCAACCTGAGGGATTCGTTGCCCCAGGACAAGAGAACAAGGCCTGTAAACTTGTTAAAGTCCTTGTATGGCCTTAAGCAAGCACCAAAACAATGGCATCAAAAATTTGATCAAGACATGTTAGAAAGCGGTTTTAAAATAAATGAGTGTGATAAATGTGTTTATACGAAAGACACCACTCATGGTTACGTCATACTATGTTGATGATATGCTTATCATCGGTAGTGATGACAAAATAATAAGGTCCACGAAAAACATGTTAAAATATAAGTTTGACATGAAAGACATGGGCTTAGCGGATGTGATTCTTGGGGTCAAGATCACAAGAACACAAAATGGTTTAGTGTTAAGCCAAACCCATTATGTGGACAAGATTCTTGAAAATTTTAATCAAGGAGATACTAGTATAGCTAGAACTCTAATTGATACTGGTCAACATCTATTTTAAAAATAGAGGAGATAATGTTGAACAAGTGGAATACTCAAGAATCTTTGGAAGTCGGATGTATCTTATGAGTTGTACAATACCACACTTAGCTTATGCAGTAAGTAGGCTAAGTAGGTATACTAGTAATCCCATTTCTGAACGCTGGAAGAGTATTACTATATTAATAAGATATGTAAGATACACACGTGAGTATGGACTTCATTATGAAAGTTATCCAGTTGTAATCAAAGAATACAATGATGCAAACTGGATATCCGACATAAAAGATTCCAGATCTACAAGTGGATATGTGTTTACACTTGGAGGTGCAGCTATATCTTGGAAATCATCCAAGCAAACTGTTATAGCTAGATCTATGAAGGAATCCGAATTTATCGCCTTGGATAAATGTGGTGAAGAGGCGGAATGGTTGCGTCAATTTGTAGAGGATATTCCTAGATGGCCTAAACCGGTAACGGCTATTTGTATACATTGTGATAGCCAATCGGCGATTGGTAGAGCTCAAAGCACAATTTATAATGGGAAGTCTAGACATATTAGACGTAGACATAATACGATAAGGCAACTACTCTCTACTAGAGTTATCTCGATTGACTATGTGAAGTCAAAAGATAACATTGCGGATCCGCTAACTAAAGGCCTTAGTAGAGATTTAGTTTTTAAGTCCTCAAGAGGAATGGGACTTAAGCCCTTGAATTAATAATTCATGCAAAAGAAACCTTACCCAAAAGACTGGAGATCCCAAGATTTGGGTTCAAAAGGACAACCTAATTGTGTGAAGAAAGTGGTCACTGTAAAGAAGTTAATAAATTTCATAACCAGTGAAAAGGAGGATAAGTCTATGACTTTTAATGATTATGTAAAATCACCTATGTGAGAGAGAAGTGGGGTCGCTTCGAAGGGAATTGTGGGGGGCTCAATTCCTAAAAGCTCTCGCTGAACCAGGCTAGTGTTCATGACCATAACGAACACGACTATGAGGATATGAACTTGTTAGGAAGAATTCTGCTTGAAACATATTGTCGTCTACACAAACAGCAGTTCAGTTCAAGGACATCGAGTCCACTGACAGCTAGGAGACTAAGTGTGTTTCACAAGAGAAGGTTCAAAGGATCTCACCTAACTATCTTATACAGAATTCAACTATTGGAATTTTTGTTGGAATTTTTGTGTGCAAGAGATCGATCTCCATTCATGTGGGGGATTGTTGGAAATTTTAGTTAAAATTGTGATTTTTAACTAACTTTGGACATAATTAAATATGTATATATATGTTATATATAATATTTTTATGGGTTTGTGTTCTCCTATATGAGAGCCTCAAAACCATATATTATGTGTCCAAAACGAAGCAAGTGTGAATGAAATATCGATGCTTTAAGTTGAGCATTAGCAAAAGACAACCGGTTTTTTGCTGTTGACCCAGTTTAGTTTTATAACCGAAAATCAGTTTTATTTTTCACAATAAAATTAGTTTTATTTTTTATTTCGGTTTTGTTTTTAAATAAAATCGATTTCGGTTATAATCTTAATATTAAAATTGATAATTAATTGGTTTAATTATCAGTTAATATCGAATTGAATTCGTCAGTTTCATCGGTTTCAATTCTCGTATTTAATGTCGAATTGAATTTGTCGGTTTCGATTCTCAATATAAAAAGGGTCGTTGGGTTTCATTCTAAAGGATGCTAAACAATATTGAGACTTCGATTTTCTCTCGGTTTCTCTCTACCACACTCGAGTTTTCCAGTGATTTTTCTAGGCAAGTTTTTCATATCCGGCAGTACACGGTGCTTTAGCTGTTGTACCCTGGGAACAGACGACGAATCTGTTTAAGAGAATCGTGTTATACACGAGCCTCAGCCGGTCTCTTTTTACTATTCGGGACGTTACTTTCATCGGGAATCAGGTTTCTCGTTTATGTTAATTTTTAATTATGTTCTAAAGAATTTGTTTCCTAATTATATAAATAAAACAAACTCTGTTTCTACCCAATTTTCTAACAAATTGTTGGAAATTTTAGTTAAAAATGTGGTTTTTAACTAACTTTGGACACAATTAATTATATGTATATGCGTTATATATAATAATATTTTTATGGGTTTGTGTTCTCCTATATGAGAGCTTCGAATCCATATATTATGTGTCCAAAATGGAGATTGTATGAACGAGATATCGATGCTCAAAGTAGAGCATTCGGTTAGAAATAGTAGGCAACTCTTGATGGTTTGGAAAGTGTCCCACATAGGTGGGAGAGATAAACCTGGAGTAGTTTATAAGTAAAAACCTTCAAAGGGCTCACAAGCTTTTTGATAGGTTTTTCCTCCAACACCTTTCAATGAGTTTGTAAGTCCTTTGGAGGTTTTTACTTATAAACTACTTCAAGTTTATGCCTCCTTCCTATGTGGGACACTTTCCAAATCCATCAAGAGTTGCTACCATTTTCTAACCGAATGCTTTATCTTGAGCATCGATATCTCATTCCCACAATCTCCATTTTGGACACATAATATATGGTTTCGAAGCTCTCATATAGGAGAACACGAACCCATAAAAATATTATTATATATAACGCATATACATATAATTACTTGTGTCCAAAGTTAGTTAAAACCCACATTTTAACTAAAAATTTCCAACAGGTTAAAAGTGCATAGAGCTCCCAGGTTCGAATCCAAAGAGGAATAAAAATTCCCTTGTAAGCACGGAGGTTCAAATTCGGTGACTCTGGGCTACCCACGAAGTGGGTGGTCGTCCTGGGTTTAGTCGACTCTCTTAACGGGTTGGATATCCTGATTAAGAAAAAAAAAAAAAAAGCAACTCCAATAGACCAGAAGATAGGTGTTACCAAGAAAAACAACATAAGCACAACAATTGTTGATGAGAAAGTGAGAGAAATGGATCAGAACCAGAACAACTATGGAGCAAATGGTAAGTGGTGTTGGATTTGCCATTACGAAGATTTGGGGCCTATACTTTTTGAAAGAAAGATTTTTATTCTTAAACTAGCAATTGTATTATATTTATTCGTTTTGCCATTTAGTCTTGTTCAATGTTTTTTGTTTAATTTAAGTTCATAGGCTTTGATAACATGTATTATTGTTGCTACACTTTCATGTAAAAAATACAGTGTCGGAATTGTTTTTTCACCAAGGAACTATTGTATTAATTTTCAATTTTTGTTATATTGTAAAAAAGATGATTGCTTCTATTTCTTTCATTGTTTTAATAACATAAACTTAAAATTGTTGTAAAATTTAAATAAAAAGAGTACTACAAATACGTTTTTACTAAAGAAAAAAATAAAATTTTAAATTTTTTAATGTGTAAAAGTTCCAAAGTTATTATCTTATTATAAGTTGTGAAAAATACAAACCATTAAAATCTTATAAACGACTTGTAAGGGTTTCATAATACAATTTCATTTCTAACTATCTATCCAAGCGACCATTTTTGTCCAGTTTGGTTCATATATATATCAAGTTCGAATTATTGTTAAGTAGGGGTCAGGCTTCAATCCGAATGTCTAGTTTTTGATTTGTTCTTTCATCCAATGTATGCATTTTTTATTGTATTGAATCAGGTCAATAACGAGAATTTTTTTTTGAAAAGGGTATTTTAGGCATTTGCCTAGACTAATGTCTGACAATTTTAAGACTGCTAGAGCATGCAGCCCTGAGATAATTTTCCAGTGGCAACAAGTTGTTTGCGTCTGGATTCGAACCTGGGGTAGATGGGTTATATAGCCTTATCCTCCACAAAACTTAACCAGTATGCCACAAGCCTTGTGGTTTCAATAAAGAGAAATTAGGGGACAAAAATGCAACTATTTAGCTGATGGTGACACATTTTGGCAAGGTATGTGTTTTCTCCACTCTATTTTTTGATGATTTAACAAAAACTAAATATCTATTTAAGATCATATCTGCATTTGACAGAAACGACCATTAAGGATCACAAATATTTGTTATTTGAAGTAGAACTTTAAACTTTATTACTTGCATGATATGATGAAAACCCTCCCACATCCCAAATTCAAATTTAAATCGTGAATCTCATTTATAAATTCCTGTACTATCAAAGTAGGTGATATTTTGTTTTTGTTTCTATCGGAAACCGACTTTTAACGTTAATTATGCATAGGTTTGAATCATCGTCAAGTTGTTGGTGGCAGGCTAGTAAAAGAAAGAAAATAGGACACTTAGGTCTTGTTTGTTTTTTCATTTTAAGCTCTTAATCTCCACTTATGTATGATTCGTTTAAACATTTCATAACCATTTCATAACTGAAATCAGACTTAAGAGTTAGCACCTCTTAAAAAACAAACACCACCTTAGACACCATTTACCGAACACTTACCCGATAACTGCTTATCAGTAAATTTTAACACTTTCACTTACTTATCGGGTAAGATTTTAGTCAACAAAAAAGCGCACTATATGCAACAATTTATCGGATAAGCGCTTATCGTGGTAAGAGTCGTCGCCCTCATTTACCGGGTAAAATTCTCCGACCTTGCCTCGCTGTTACCCGGGTAATATTTTTGGTCCTTGCCATACTAATCAGGTAAATTAATGTGACTTGGTAAGCGCTTAACCGGGTAAGCGTTTGGTAAATGGCCTTTTAGAGTTTCTTGTGAAACTATTTCTATCACTTAAACCTCTTCGGTTGCTGAAAAGGGCAAAAAAGTCACTTGACAATCAGTAGTCTATATAGGCCAATTATGATTTTACTAATACGAGCCTTCCACTACTAGCTTTACTTTGTTTTTATTGTTGGTAAAATGGTAGTTGGTCGGTCTGATCAGGGGCGGAGCCAGAAATTTTCATGAGGGGGAGCACAAAAATATAAATAACAATGACCTCGTCGAGTTTTCATTTTCTGAAACTTATCTATGATATCTTCATTATCAACCTTGCCAAAAAACGTCTTTTTCATTATCAACCTTGGAAGGTAAATATGATTGGATTATGATTTTAACGGCGTATGGTTAGGGTAAAAATAATATCTTATGAGGTAAATATGATATTACAATTAATTGGTTAGTGGCTTGGTGGGTTTTAGACTTTTAGGAGGCCCAATTAAAAATTAAGATTAGATGGGTGCAAAGTAAGAAGGTCCAATAATAAATTAAAAAGTATTTCATGTAAAAATGCATTGGATGGGATTCAAACCCAAGACCACCTCCCTATATATAAGGAGCACTAACCAACTCATCCAAAGAACTATTTGTATATTGAATATTTCAATTAAATAATATTATTCGATAATTTATTAAAGTATATTTATATCAATTAAAAAAAAATCAGGGGGTGCCCAGGCCACTTCTGGCTCTGCCTCTGGGTCTGATTTATCGATCATGATGTTTTTCTTTATTATAACCAACCACTTGACCGGAGGTTTGCATTCCTTCTCCTTGTATAAATCTTTGTCAACAAGATAACATGTATACAATGATTGGCCCAAGTGTTATTAAGATTTAATGGGAGTGGGACCATTTACATTTTTAATAACAATTCATCAACCATCAGCTAGAATGCACATCTTTGATCTTCTTGTGGGACTATTGTAAGTTATGCATACCTAGAACTATATAGTTCTATTTCTTCTTGCTACATGAATATCTATGCGGTCTTTTGATGAACTTTAGACCTTGGCAAGTTGGCATGATTAGAATTCCTGGTTGATTGAAGAATTTTCAGTGTTAGTTATTGTGGCTGCCACTTAAAAAGTACATTGATAGTCGCTATCATTTTAATTGATGAAACATTCATTTTATCTTATATTTCTAGGACTTTGATGTGTTTATTTTGCATTTATCTACGCAGATGAAAGGCAAGGATGATCTTTATGATAAAAGAAAGAGATGGAACGAAACTCTTGCAAATGTTAAGAATCTGTACAGGTTTAGATCTTTCCAAGATCGTGCAATCTGGCCATCCCATAGATCATCATATATTCAAAACCATTCATAGAATAAGGATAGAGGAAAAAACAAGAAACGTGGGTAGAACCCTTTAATAATCTTGAAAAATATTAGAATTCCACACTTTTAAATTGTACAAATTGATACATATATATAGACACTGAAAAGGTGCCTACAAACCATCACAATGGTTCACTTATGGTGGTGTTGTTTTATGAAGCATCACACCCTTTCATGAATAGTCACATCCCTTCGCTAAATAACTACCTGCTAAGTAACTAACTTATACTAACCGAATTACATAACTAACGTGTTAATGAATTACTAATTTGTCATTAAGTTCCAACAGCAAAGAGAAGAGAGTTGTGAGTCGGGATATAAAAAGGCCGCCACGAGTATGGTTTCGGGGGGAGTTTCATGGCTAGGATTCCCCACCAGCCGTAGAAACAAAACAGAAGAGGGGGTTTTTGGGATTTTTGAAGGAAACATCATGCACGAAACAGAAAGCGAAATTGAGAGAGGACAACTGGTAGGTTAGGTACTGCTTAGCTACAAACAAGGCCTGTCTTATTAATTGTTCTTAGCTTATTTCAAGATTGTAGAGATGTTTTGCATGTTTCGTTGTTTTTTCATCGATACCTTGCCTTTGTTTTTATTTTCTTTACTATGTTGTTATATATTAACATTTATATTGAAAATCAAAACTAGAAAACTGAGAATATTTATCCAATAGTTATCTTTCAACATTATATATTCAACATTTCTTTTAAAGAGATTGTATACTCTATTTTTAGCTCATAAAGTTGAAGTTTTAACCATTTTGTATGTGTTGTTTCTTTGAGCAAATATAATATGGTCTTATGAGTATTATGTTTATGGCTTCCATCTGCAAAATGAATTATTATGTTTGATGTGATTAATGTACGTGAGAAGGTATTCATTGGTGGAATTTCTTGGGATGCCAATGAAGGAATTTTAAAGAAGGTTTCTCAAACTGATTTTCAAGAAAAATTGTCACCTCGCTGCTTTGCGCGGGTAGACAGCTAGTTCTTTTTAAAAAAAATTATAGGGTCTTCAAAATTTGTATTCAGATATAAAAAACATTATTGTTTTTTCCAAAACCTATAAAATCGATGTAGACAAATAATAAAATCAAACACTACAAGAAAAGTTGCTTAATTTTAGAGAACAAATGTTTAGAGACCACACTGTGGGGTCTCTAAAATTAGACTTTCTGAGACGACTTGTTGTCTCTGTATCCATTTTGAGAAAACCAAATATTTTTTCAACATTTAGGACCACAAGTCGTCTCTAATAACAAATAAGAATTTTATTATGATTATTTAATTATTTTAATTCATAATTTTTAATGACGACATGTGGTATCCACAAATAAGAATTTTAATCTGATTATTTATTTATTTTAATTCATAATTTTCAGAGACGACAATTGGTCTCCACAAATAAGAATTTTATTCTGATTATTTATTTATTTTATTTCAAAAAATTTAGTGACGACATGTGGTCTCCACAAATAAGAATTTTATTATGATTATTTATTTATTTTAATTCATAATTTTTAGAGATGACAGTGTGGTCTCCACAAATAAGAATTTTATTCTGATTATTCATTTATTTTAATTCGTAATCTTTAGTGACGACATGTGGTCTCCTCAAATAAGAATTTTATTCTAATTATTTATTAAGTTTAATTCATAATTGTTAGAGACGACATGTGGTCTCCATAAATTAGAATTTTATTCTGATAATTTCATTTATTTTAATTCATAATTTTTAGTGACCACATGTGGTCTCCACAAATAAGAATTTTATTCTGATTATTTATTTATTTTAATTCATAATTGTTAGAGACGACATGTGGTCTCCATAAATAAGAATTTTATTCTGATTATTTTAATTCATAGTTTGTAGACACGACATGTGGTCTCCAAAAATTGGGCTTTAACGGTTCTTAGGGGAGTTTAATGAATCTATTGGTCTTACTCTGTCCAATTGGGTTTTAACGGATATTATTGATTTTAGTGAAATTTAATGAATCTTAGTGGGATTTAGTGAATCTACTAGGCGTTTAATTGGGCTTTAACGGTTCTTAGGGGGTTTTAATGAATCTATTGGGTCTTACTCTGTTCAATTGGGCTGTAACGGATACTATTGATCTTAGTGGAATTTAATGAATCTTAGTGGGCTTTAATGAATCTATTACGCGTTCAATTGAGTTTTAACGGTTTTTAGGGGGGTTTAATGAATCTATTGGTTCTTACTCTGTTCAATTCGGTTTTAATGAATCTATTGGACCTTATTCGGTTCAATTGGGATTTAACGGATACTATTGAGCTATAACGGTTCTTAGTGCGTTTTAATGAATCTATTGGGTCTTATTCGGTTCAATTGGGATTTAACGGATACTATTGGGCTTTAACAGATCTTGGTGGGCTTTAATGAAATTATTGGGCCTTATTCGGTTCAATTGTTCTTTAATGGATACTATTGATCTTAGTGGGCTTTGATGAATCTATTAGGCTTTATTCGAGTCTAATACATACCATATGCATGTATAATTATATATACAGTAGATACATGCATGCAAACACGTTGCTGTTATTGGCCCTTAATAAGTCATAATACGTCTTATTGGGCTATAGTGGTTTATACTGGACTTTAATGATTCTATTGAGCCTTATTCGGTTCAATTGGGCTTCAACGAGTACTATTGGCTTAAATCGATTTTAATGTGCTTTACTGAATCTATTCGGCATTATTCGGTTCAATTGAGCTTTAACGGGTACTATTGGCTTTAATCGATTTTAATGGGCTTTAATTAATCTATTGAGCTTTATTCGGTTCTACTAGGATTTAATAGCTACTGCAACCCATGAGCGTCCAATGTAGTTACTTAACAGTCATTAAAGTACACAAAGGCCTTATGAGATTGATTAACAGTCACTAGGTCCAATACGACCCATCAAAGACCAATACAACTCAGTAAGAGTTGTTAAAGCCCATCAAGGCCCAATCAAGCTTCTTAAAAAACAACCAAAACCTACGAAGGTCCAATAGTTCATTAAGAGACATTAAAGCATATGAAGACCCAGTGAGGTTAAATAACATTCATGAAACCAATACAACCCATTGGAGACCAAACATTTTCTGAGACGACTTGTTATCTCGGTATTGATTTTAAGAAAACCAAAATAGTTTTCAATATTTGGGACCACAAGTCGTCTCTAATGACGTAGCGGGAAAACTTTGTGCAAATTAGAAATAATATTTCCTCCGGCCTTTTTTGACATAATGATTCACTTGGTTCTTCATCTGCCAGAAGAAGCTATTCTTGGAGGACCAGTTTATTTCAGATGGATGTATCCCTTTGAAAGATACATGAAGAAGTTGAAAAATTATGTCAGGAATAAAGCTAGGCCTGAGGGTTCCATAGCGGAGAGTTATCTAGCAGTATCTTTAGGGTGTACAAACTAAGTTCAATCGTCCTGACAGAAATGAGGATATTGTCATTCCTGAGAGGCAGTTATCCGTGTTTCAATCACAATGTCGACCAACAAGCAAGAATACAATTGTATTTCTTGAAGCGAGGGTTCGAAAAGTACTCGAGTGGTATGTACTCAACAATTGCCGTGAAGTTCAACTTTACATCGAGTAAGTGTCTCTAACTACAATAAGTTTTTCTTAAATTAAATTTTATTATTCTAATACTTATTATAACAATGTAGCCAATTTACCTATGAAAAGCCTGAAGGAAATCTTCAAACCAACTTTGCTTCATGGTTTTACTCGAAAGTAAACACATTTTACGAATAGTAGACTACTTAATAATATAAAATTAATTGAACTCGAAAGTAAACACATTTATTGTTCTCTAGATGTTTCATTTGCGAGAAGTTGGGTCTCCCGAGTGTACGGAGGAATTACATGCTTTGGCACATGGTTCACATATCAATGCAAACTATTACACCTCTTGTGTAGTCAGTGGTGTGAGATTTGTGACACACACTCGTGACATTCGACGCACCACTCAAAATAGCGGAGTTGCAGTTCCCGGAGAATATGGTTCTACATTTTATGGTCAGTTGGAAGATATTGTGGAGTTGCGTTATTTACATGGTTATCCGGTTGTGTTGTTTCGATGTAAGTGGTTCAACACTAATAGAAGACAGGGCCGTTGTGTTACTAAAAATAATATCATTAGCATCAACATCAGTTCTGAATCGTTTAGAGACGACCAATTCATTCTTGCTACACAAGCAAAACAAGTGTTCTACATTGAAGATCCTTCTCAAAACCGTCATTGGAGGGTTGTGGAAGATGTTAATCATCAAAAAAATATGGGATCTTCCAACCATCACCGATGTTAATGAGATAGATGTAGTACACAACAACAACTCGTCTAATCTTATGTTGATTGTTGACTTGGGAGAATTTCCTTATGTGAGTTCAGAAAGAGTTGGTCAATCAAGTATAGTTGATGATGTCCCTACTACTGATCTAATTTTGGACGATGCCAATATCATTAGTGATGAAGACGAAGAAAATGAAGAAGCTGATTTTAACGAAGATGATCCGGATGATGTTGATGGTGATTGTGTAGTCGGATATTGTTCTAGTGATGGTCCCGATTGATATCTTGTAATTTGACTTTTTTTCAATGTAATTTTCCTTGAATGATTCTATTATTGTTCTAGTAATTTGACTTTTTTTTCAATGTAATTTGCCTTGAATGATTCTATTATTGTTCTAGTAATTTGACTTTTTTCAATGTAATTTGCCTTGAATGTAATTTTTTTTTTTTATTATTGTTGTTGGACATTGTTGTAATTCCATTGTTGTATGCCAACTATGATTGTTGTGAAGCCATAGCTGTTGTAGCTCGCAAACATGGTGGAGATTGTGGTGGTGATCCTCCTGATCGTCTTTTGGGTAGGATACGTGCTTCATGTGAAATTTGTAAGTTACTTTTTCTGTTTCATGTTTCTATATTCTCAATATGTCGTTACTTTCTAATGTCTTTCTTAATGTAGCGAAACCAAAAAACAAGCGAGGTCCATCAAAAGGAAAGAATTTAGAGGCAGCTTGGAAAGCAAATGGTAAAAGGCCTTTGCCTGTAATGTTTGATAAATCTGAGAAGACATACGCTGCTATGGGAGATAATGGGAGGATGATGAACAGTTTAATTGGAAGTCTAGTACGTTCTGTCATCGATCCATTCTATATGACTTGGGAAGATGTTCCTAGCGAGGACAAAATGAAGATACTCCCACGGGTTGAGGTAATACCTACTAAATCCATTAGAGTTTAATGTCTAGTTTGATTGGTTTTTCATTAAGGGGTTGTTTGGTTGTGTCTTAATGGCTTATTTGATTGGTTTTTCATTAAGGGGCTGTTTGGTTGTGTCTTAATGGCTTATTTGATTGGTTTTTCATTAAGGGGATGTTTGGTTGTGGCTTAATGGCTTATTTGATTATTTCACTAAGGGGCTGTTTGGTTGTGGCTTAATGGCTTATTTGATTGGTTTTTCATTAAGGGGCTGTTTGGTTGTGTCTTAATGGCTAGTTTGATTGGTTTTTCATTAAGGGGTTGTTTGGTTGTGTCTTAATGGCTTATTTAATTGATTGCTTTTTCATTAAGGGAATGTTTAGTTGTGGCTTAATGGCTAGTTTGATTGGTTTTTCATCAAGGGGCTGTTTGGTTGTGGCTTAATGGCTTATTTGATTGTTTTTTCACTAAGAGGTTGTGTGGTTGTGGCTTAATGGCTTATTTGATTGGTTTTTCATTAAGGGGTTGTTTGGTTGTGTCTTAATGGCTAGTTTGATTGGTTTTTCATTAAGGGGATGTTTGGTTGTGTCTTAATGGCTTATTTGATTGCTTGTTCATTAAGGGGCTATTTGGTTATGGCTTAATGGCTAGTTTGATTGGTTTTTCATCAAGGGGTTGTTTGGTTGTGGCTTAATGGCTAGTTTGATTGGTTTTTCATTAAGAGGTTGTTTGGTTGTGGCTTAACGGGCTTAATATAATCTTATTTTGACAGTTTTATTTTATGTCTTGCAGTCTTTTTTTGACATCAGTTGCAATACGTCCGATTGGCCAGCCATAGAGAATGGCCTTAGCCGGTATTGCGTTAATCGATATGCTGGTGCTAAATATCGATTACATGCGCATTTCAAGAAACATGGAGGTCTCGAAGATGTGAATACTGCAAGAAGAAATCCACCTACAAACGTGAGACCTGAACCATGGAACAAATTAATAGATAATATCTTCCTAAATGAACAGTGGCAAAACCGTGCGCAGAAAAATTATGAGAATCGGGCCAAACTACTGTATTGTAGTTTTGACGGATCTCGATCTTACGTTAGTACACGATTAAAAAAGGTAAAATTCTTGAACTTTATTGTATTTTATACGTTGTTAATAGGCAGATCATGGGGAAGATCGGGGTTTTGGTTTTGTAATAATAATATGTATTTTCTTTTATAACAGATGAATCCCGAGACACAAAAAATTCGAGGATCGATAGATAATTTTCGCGACATGCATTATAAGCCGACGAGTGGGTGGGTAAATGAGAAGGCGAAAGATGATTATGTAAGTAATTATTATGTAATAATTGTTTGGTTTTGATAAATTATTGAATTAACGGTTTGTATCGCTAATCATCCTCGTTTGAAATTTTAGGAGAAGTTGGTTGCGGAGTTGTAAAGTCAGACTCAAAACGCATCGGCATCATCTAACTCGTTAAATGAGCAAGAAATCTTCAAGAAGGTGTTCGGTGAACGTCGTGGTCACAATGTTGGATTAGGACGAAAGTTAAAACGCCAGTCGGGTTTTCCGTCCTCATTTACCGCTTCAACACCAACTTCAGACGTAGATATGATGCGCGCTGCGCAAGAAGCTTGGGAAAGACATCATGAAGAAGTTGAGCGAAAACGGTACCAAGACTTGGCTGAATACTTCTCAAGTATGGTCCCTAATTGTAATATAGCCAACTTACCACCGTTTGTATCAACAGCGGCCCTCCATTTGACTATGATGCCTATAAGCGAAGTCAAGCATCATCACAATCTCGGACTGATGATGATGAGGAAGATTCCAACGATGATGAGGAAGATTAGACGATGATTATTTAGTTTAACAACTTTGGATTATGATGATTAGTTGGTTTAACAACTTTAAATATTACTAAACTTTGAATATTGGTTTTGTGTTTTATGAAATTGTGGTTTTTGTGTTGATTTATCGCTTGTTTTAGTTAATATGTAATATGTCGGGGACTTTTGCCACGACAAAATGGTCTCTGAAAGTAACTATTTATTTTTATTAGCAGCTATTTTTCGCCAGGACATGTCATCTCTAAAAGTAACTCTATATTTTTATTAGCAGTTAGTTTTTGTCAGGACATGTGGTCTCTAAAAGTAAATATGTATTTAAAGTTAAAGTTGTTTTTAGAGACCAATTGTCGTGGCAAAAATTACTTAATAATTTAAATTAATAATTATTTTTAGAGACCACATGTCCTGTCAACAAGAAATTAATAATTTAAATTAATAATTACTTTTAGAGATGACATGTCGTGGCAAAAAGTGTTTACTTTTAGAGACAACACAATGTGGTGGCAAAAGAAACTCTTAGAGACGGGGTTTCAGAGACGCGCACGTTTGGGACGACCGTGGTCTCAAAAGACTTTTTGAGACGACTCTTTAGCTTTTTGCCACGACTTTTGTGGTCTCTAAACATAACTTTTCTTGTAGTGAAAATGCATCTTACTGCATTGCCCGAATACGTTTCTTGTGAAAATAAATACAAATCTATACTATATTATAAACATTTGGATTAAACTCTTAAAACCATTTTTAATGCTTTAAGTACCATTAAATGTTGCATATCACTTAAAATTCAAGATTACAAGTAAATGAGGCATGGTACAAAATTTTAAAGTTATATCTTTGAACTTATATAACTAACTGATAAACATAATCAAATACAGGATAAACATCTCATTTTAAATATTAAAAATCTGAAATATAATTAGGATAATAATTGAGTTTTAACATAATATTTAATTATTATCTTTATAAAAAAAACATTATATTATTAAACCTAAAATAAATTATTTCGTTATTAAAGCTAAATTAAATTATAAAAATATTGAACTAAAACTATCTTTATAAAAAAATTATATTGTTAAACCTAAAATAATTACTTCGTTAAACCTATATTAAAAATTGAACTAAAGGAATTAAACAAAAAAAGAGAGCTTTAAAATATCATTTTTAAAATTTTTATAGGGTCTTTAAAAAATTTATTCAAATATAAAACACATTATTGTTTTCTTAAAACCATACAAAACCGTATTATAAAATTAATGGAGACAAATAATAAAATGAAACATTAAAATCAAAATGTATCTCACTACAATGCCCGAATACGCTTCTATTAATAAATATATTGAAATGAAACTAGTCAATGTAAACTAGTCATGTTGTACCTACGAATAAAACTAATGAAACTAGTCAACACAAAGTAGTCATGTTGTAGCTATGAATAAAACTAATATAAACTAGTCTTATTTTATATGTGAATGAAACTAGTCAACACAAACACTTTTTAAAAGGCTTTTACCAAACACATGATTTACACCCCCTTTAAGGCCTAAGGTTATAATACGACCCTAAAGATCTTGATTTAGTTCGTCAATATCTACTTCCTCAAATCACCGACAATAATCTGTCGTTTATAAATAGAATATGATAGGAAAGTGCATATTATGTTCCACAAATCAACTAACTGGTTACTTATCGTTTTTTTATTTTGATTTTTTTTCTTTGTTTTAATATTTTTCTAACATGGAATCGAGTGTCTGTTGTCCATGGGCATTGGTTGTTTTTTAACCCTCGAAGCTGAATCGCTATAACCACAGTGTTATAGCAATTCGGCTTTGAGTGCTAAAAAACAGCCAGTGCCCATTGGCAACAGACACTCGATTCCCTGTTAGAAAAATATTAGAACAAAGAAAAAAAATCACAAAATAAAAATAAAAAATGATAAGTAACCAGTTAGTTGATCTCAGGAACGTAGTATGCACTTTCCTATCATATTCTAGTTATCAATGGCATATTACCGTCGGTGATTTCAGGAAGTAGATATTGACGAACTAAATCAAGATCCCTAGGGTCATATTTGAACCTTAGGCTTTAGGGGGATGTAAATCATGTGTTTGTAAAAGCCTTTTAAAAAGTGCCTATGTTGACTAGTATATTATAAAGCATTTGGTTCAAAGTCTTGAAAACAATTTTTTAAACTCTTTCTACTACCTATTAAATACAATTTATTATTGCATTAATACAACTTGTTAAAGTATACCTCTCATCTTATCTCTAAATATTAGAGCATCTCCAATATTACCAAAAAACACTTGATGAATGACTTTACCATTGAACCAAACACTTAAGCAAAAGCTTGAAATCAGGAAAAGAAAGAAAAGGGCGTGGGAGGAAAAGAAAATGGTGGGATGATGTACTTTTTTATGTATTTTTTATTTGTTCAGTTTTTAGTATTAAATTTTGCCATTTGGAGATGCTCTTACCTCATTTTTCGATTCCCTGTTGACGGATTTTATCCTTCATCATTTCTGGTATCTTTTACGTTGCTATCGTAATAAACCTTATTCATCCCCATCCTTACTTCCTAAAGTTATGAAATTCAAATTCAGGATTGGATGAAATACCGATTCTTCCTGAGGATTCTATTCGATTATGTCTTCAGTCTTCCATCCCACTGGCTCCCATACATTATTGAAGCAGGTATTATCTATCTCTTTGCCAAAAACCTATCCCAAAAAGAAGAAATGCTCATTTATGTAGTTGAAATTGGAGTAGAATATTGAACAAACCGAAAGTTATGCTTTTTATTCAAGGTCGTAACCTGTGTATATTTGGTTGAACATTTAGTTAGGAGTGTTTTGTCAGAGGTATTATAATCAATCAAAATGAAAATAAAAGAAATTGTTTAGTTTTATATAATATAACAGGTACCGATCATACCCTTGAAAAAATTCATGCCTCCATACCCTTCGATCCATTTCTCCTCCGATCCACTTACCAGATCGAATTGTTTTCATCGTTGCTTTTCAGCAGATCGACTTCTCCACGGGTAATCGACTCTCTATTTCACACTCTCTCCTCTCGATTTCGTCGTTCCTCCTCTGTGATTCTTCTTTTTTGTTTGATTCTTCAGACTTGTGATTTCTTCTTTTTGTTAACATGTTTTAAAAAATTTAAGAGTCGAACACAACCACCAGAATAGATGACTATCTTGGTTTATGATTGGTGTTTGATTTGTTGCTCATTGTTTATAATAATACCAAGGTTGATAGTGCCCTCCAACTGTTCGATGAAAATCCGACCAACATAAACTTTGTGATGTTCTTGTTATATTAATTTAAAAGTATGAAAGATTGGTTACATTACATAGTTTGATTCTTGATCCAGATAGTACTAATTTTACTTGTTTCTATATAGGAAACCAACAAAAGAATGGAAGTGCATTGTTGGAGAAGGGGTTGTTTTTCGAACTCGTGAAAGGTAATTCTTGTCATTAAAATTGTGTGAAATCATGATCATGTTCGATGGCTTTTTAGGACCTTTGGTTTTAAGATGAAATCTAGTTAGGGATTTAGGGTTTATGACAAATTAACCACACACCAAATTTGAGAATCGAGTGTTGTACATGTTTCTTAGAACATTAGCTACTACTTAGAACATGAAACCAAGTTATAAACATAATCAACCATATCTCTTTCATAACATGTTGACATATTCTATTAGATGCATCATTCATAATCTATTAGTAATCAAATTGTTTTAATTTCATTTGATAAGTATATAATGATGTCAATTTGCATAAATCTCATGGTTGCTCTACCTAATGAGCTGTTTGCCAAATTGATTTCATAAGCACTAATTCCTATATCATGTTAAACATGTTTTCTAGATTTCTAGCTTATACATCAAGTTGTTTAATGTATTCCCAATATATTTCTTGAATAACCTTTACTTTCCTCATGTGCATTAATATACACGTGCCTCAATGGTTTGAGCTTGGGCTCCAAAGATCAAAAATTACCTGATCAGGTTAGATCTAGGGAGGGGTAAAAATCCCTTTGTGGCCACGGAGGTTCAACGTTTACATGTAAATCTTTAGTAGATATTCTGGTATTTAGCTTTTTTGTGTTATGGTTGTTTGAGGTGAAAATATCTTCATTTTGTTAGGTCTTTTATGCTTTGGGAAATGGCTGATTTCGAGTCCTTTCTATAGAATTCTTCTCTACCCACAACCCCTAACTTTACCTCTGACTTCAATTCGTTTTTCTTTTCTTTCCAAATAGCAGTACGCATACTGCTTCTTCTCTTGTTCTTGTGGGTCTTCTTCTTTGATTAGCACGCAAGGTACAAAAGTAAGAGGCCATTTATCAAACACTTACCTGGAAAGTGCATACCAGTAAAATTGAACACTATCATTTACCAACCAAGTAAGATTTTAGTCCACAAAAACGGCATTTTATGCAATAATTTACCCGGTAAGCTCTTACTTACCGGGTAAGACTCTTGGTTTTTGTCTCGCTCTTACCGAGTAAGATTCTTTGTCCTTACCATATTGGTAAGCGCTTATTCGGGTAAGTTTTGATAAACGGCCCCTAAGTTAATAAATCCTTTTGGATAAGTAATGACCTATTTTATCTTAAGCAGTTTACATTTCAGTCTACCTGATTCACAATTCAGTTTTCTTACATAGATCATTTTCTTCCTTATTGTGGGCTAGGTTTAACAGGTGTTTCTGATTAAATTCTTTTTCTAAAATTTTATATTGACACAAAAATATATGTATCATACTGGGTAATACAGAAGTCAATCATTTCGTTCAAAAACTTAAGCTCGTCTACTCTTTGCTTTTTTGTTGAGTGACCTAGATGCTTATCCCTAAGACCAGGCTCCAAATGGTCGTACGTCGCAAAGTCATCGTATGTTTTGCTGTTATTTTCGTCGCCACCTAGAGTTGGTTTAACAATTGAACGACACCCTGGTCAAGATAAACATCGTGTTGCCAATCATGGTGCAAATTTTCAGTCTTTTGAAACATTGGAACTGGATTGCAGAGACGTCTATGTTGGTGTAACCAATTTTTGAAAAATAAGAGTTTACATGAGTTTATAGAAACTCCTATTTTTATCCCCCAGAATATAATGAATGTGCATATCCTACAACAAATAAAGATCAACTTCATCATCATCATTTTCTGGTCCTTGAAGATCACCCAACTCTGGCCTCATTTTGTGGTTCTTGAAGATCAGCCAACTCTAGCTACGGCCAACGACGAGAACACTCATCGATGGGGAAGCCAGCGACAGAAATGACTGGCGAGATCGGTCAACGTTGGAGAATCCCACAGTGTGAGATCGATCAGCGTTGGAGACGATGAAGACAACCCTTGTCGGAGACAACACTCGTCGAAGGAGAAAGAGTTGTGATCCTTTTTCTCTTTCTGCCTGAATCGCCGGCGTCTTCTGGTGGGAGTTCCGATGGAGGTTTTGAAGGATCGTCACAACTCACATAGTGGTATTTACCGCCACAACTCTCATTGCGGTGCTCAATGGGTCTATAACGCCACAACTCACATCGCGGTAATTACCGCCACATCTCGATTCATTAAGCCTTGGTACAACTCCCGTGGATGACGATCCTTCAAAACTACCACCGGAACTCCCACCAGAAGACGTCGACGGTTCAGGTAGCAAGAGAAAAAAGATCACCACTCTTTCTCCTCCGACGAGTGTTGTCTCCGGCAAGGATTGTCTTCATCGTTTCCAATGATGATCGATCTCTCATGATCGGATTCTCCAACGTTGACCTATCTCGCCGGTCGTTTCTGTCGTTGGCTTCTCATCGATGAGTGTTCCCGTCGCTGGCCGTCTCTATCTTTGGTCGTAGCTAGAGTTGGCTGATCTACAAGGACAAGAAAATGAGCCAGAGTTGGGTGATCTTCAAGGACCAGAAAATGATGATGATCTTTATTTGGGATATGCACAGTTATTATATTCTGGAGGATAAAAAAATAAGAGTTTCTATAAACTCATGTAAACTCTTATTTTTCAAAAATTGGGTAAACCAACATAGACGTCTCTACAATCCAGTTCAAATGTTTCAAAAGATTGAAAAATTGCACCATGATTGGCAACACGATGTTTATCTTGACCAGGGTGTCATCTAATTGTTAAACCAACTATGGGTGGCGACGAAAATATCAACAAAAAATACCATGACTTTGCAGCGTACGATTAGCAGCGTTGATCTCAAAATCTTCCACTTATCATTTTTTTATGGGAATATGATTTTGATGGAGTAGATACTAAAATTGAGTGGATGAAAAGCGTGTACAAGTTAGCATTACCTTTTTTAATTTCTTGTTGCATGGAGATTTAATTTATTTATTTGTTGTTAATTGGAGATGATGAAAGTCCGGTTTGGAAGATGGCTGAAGATGGTTTGGAAGATATAGTTTTGATATACCTGTCTTATAAACATTACAATACAGTGGTTAGTACATATATACTGGGTTAGGTGGTTCAATTCAGTGATGTAGGTATAGTACGTGCTCAATAGGTGATCTACCTAGTATTGTTTTTTCAATTCCTAACTGCATGCAATCGTACAATATACTAATGTTGGTTTTGTAACAGATACAACAAGTTTTAGTACTTCAATTCCTTCCTATATCTTTTTCTATCTAGATCTACTTACTTAAAAAAATCTTTATACTAATTGATGGGTTGATTGTATGTCATGAATATGCATGCATATATGCACGCATGATTGGATGGGTTAATTGTATAAGAGACCCAAATTGTAGCCCCAATGTGGCGTCTTAATTGTATAATTTGCAGTATTTGTTATATGAGAATGTCGATTGTTATAGATTGGATGGTAAATAGCATATGAGCTTGATCAGATGTTTGATTTATATTCATCCAATTGTTTAACTTTTAAAGATGGGATTTGTGTGCTGATATGTTTTATCTCTGTGTCAGAAAAGAAAAATAAAACGAATTCCCTATTTTGTGTGCTTCTTCTCTGTCTCAAAAAAGTAAGGAATAGAAATACTCCACCATACATTCTCTCTCTCACTCTACATCCTCTTCACTCTTATCCTCTCTCTATGAATTCATGAGATAACATAGAGAAAAAAAAAGCCCCCCCGAAAACCCAGATAATATGTATCTGAAATCGGTTCGTCTTCTTCCGATAAGAAACCCAAACAAGATGTATTTCAAAGTTCTTCTTCTTCTTCTGGTAAGAAACCATCATTTATTTTTTCCATCCCGTCTGACTCAGAATTACTTGAGGAAATAGAAATTGTCGATCCAATTCCAACATATTTGGATAAGTCTCACGACGATCTTTGAACCAAGTGTTGTAGAAATCTCTCAGATCTCGCAAATCCGAATACGAAAATGGGTATGTCTCGTTATGATCGTAGTAATCAAGAATGTCATTCAAAAGTCTAATTTCTTCTCTCCTTTTAGGGCTTGCGATATCTTTCAATTCTATTTCTTTTTATTTTCCTTTTGAAGTTGAAGTTGATGATGATTATTCTGCATGTGGATGTTTAGTTATGGCGTCGTCGTCTTGATGATCTTCGCCGGAGACAAAACTCACTGGAGGAGAAATAGTGGGAGTATGGAGAACGTTGGAGAAATCGGTGAGAAGTGGGAGACGATTCTTAAACGGCAAATGGGGAAAAACTAAGACTCTGAATGGTTTTGTTTCACCCTGGATGCATAATGGTTAAGAGGCATTTGTCACCATTAAGAAGTGTCATGTTTTTTTTTGCCAAACATAACAAGCCTTTGTGCGATTCAGATGTTGGCTCTGGATGGCACCATCCAGATGCAAATAAACAGCCCCTAAAACTAAATGCATGACAAACCTCCTTTAAACTCTAAAGGTGCATTATTATCATCATCATCATCTATATCGTAGAACTCTCCACCATTATAGTCATTGCCCTATGCAACAAAACCCCAAGCAAAAATATGAAGAGCTATATGGCTTGTTGTACTGTCTACCTCAATTTTTTTAAAGAAGGCATACAACAGTGGAAACAATAGCATTCTTCTCTTTCTCCATCTCCATCTTCGACCCTTCCCTTCCCCTTCCTTTTCCCCTTCAATAGTACCTCATTAAAAAAACAGAGCTATGTTCTTAGAGATCTTGACCGGCTCAGTAGATATCCTCTGCTTCTCCGTATTAAAAAAGGTGGCCATTTTTTGTAAAAGACAAAGATCATTTAAACTCCAATCCATTGTTGTCTAGTCGATATTCTCGTTAGTTAAACCGAGTTCCAAGTAGTCATCCTTCCCATAATCGTTGTAACTCTTGTCACTCCCACTCCATAGGTCACGTAACATCGGGTAGTAATTTGGCTTGTAGTGAACATAAGTTGCATTTTGCCACATCTGGTGCCATTTATCAATTTTGGCAACGACAAAAAAACCGGTGGAGGACATGGACGTTTATGTTTGTTCACCCAGTTTTTGAAAAAGAGACACTTATTGGTTCATGAATTGAATGAAGCCCCTGATTTCATACCATCCAGAATGTAGTACTCATGCATTTCTTTCAAAAAAATTCTCATCATGGTCATCAACAATTTCTATTTCCTCAAGTAATTCAGATTCAGATGGGATGGAAGAAATAAATGAAGATTTCTTACCAGAAGAAGAAGCGATTTGAGATACATCTTGTTTGGGTTTCTTATCGGAAGAAGACGAACCGATTTCAGATACATCTTTTTGGGTGCGAGGGTTGCACCCTTCGCACAACAAGATTTGAAGCTTCAACTCTTCGCATGACTCCATGCGAAGCTCGCATGGTACTGTACGAAGCTCGCATGGCTAAGCCGATACAAAAGTGTTAGCTTATCACTAAGCCATTCTCTCAGCTATTCTCTATCGCAATGCTTAATGGTATCTATACCGCCACAACTCACATTGCGGTATTTACTACCACAACTCTTATCGTGGTCTTTACCACCACAACTCTCATTGCGGTGCTCAATAAGTTCTATACCGCCACACCTCATATTGCAGTAATTACCGCCACATCTCAAATCATTAAGTCCTGATACAACTCTCGTTGATAACAATCCTTCAAAACCACCACCGGAACTCCCACCAGAAGACGCCGGCGGTTTAGGTAGCAAAAGAAAAAAGATCACCGACGATGAACCGGAGAATCAAAAAGACCATCAAGATAACGGCGTCATAATTAAACGTCCACATGTAGAATCATCAACATCAGCTTCAACTTCAAAAGGAAAAGAAAAGGAAATAGAAGTGGAAGATATCGCAAACCCTTACAGGAGAGAAGAAATTAGACTTTTGAATGACATTCTTGATTACTACGACCACAATGAGACATACCCATTTTCGTATTCGGATTTGCGAGATCTGAGAGATTGCTACATCACTTGGTTCAAAGATCTTCATGAGATTTATCCAAATATGTTGGAATTGGATCGTAAAATGGATGAGTTGCGAAGAAGATTTCTAGACCAAATAGAGGATATAGTGTATGGGATTGATGTAGTGGGTCAGTTGGATCTGGTTGATATTGAAATCTCTCTATTATCGAAAAGTATTTGGGGTGCGAATATAGATGATGGAACTGGAAATGCAACTGAAATTTCCAAAGATTCTAAATATTCAACTGAACAAGAAACCCAAGATGCAAAAGATTCCAAAGATTCAATGGAACAAGAAACCCAAGATTCTAAAGATTCTAAATATTCAATTGAACAAGAAACCCAAGATTCAAAAGGTTCAACTGATCAGCAAGAAACCAAAGATTCAAAAGCTTCAACCGAGCAAGAAATCCATAGTGATCAAGAAACTGAAGATTCTAAAGATGCAAAAGTTCATAAAGAAAACAATGATGATGATGATGATAATGAAAGTGATTAAGCTGAACAAGAAACCAATGATGATGATGATGATGATGACGAAAGTGATTCAGCTTAACAAGAAACCGAGGAGAATGAACAAGAAACTGGTGATGAAACTGATTCTTAGAAGGTTCAAAAGATTGATCAAAAGATCCGAAAGATTCATAATCAAAAACAGAAAAATGATGGATCATCTTTTCAGCTTCAAAGAACAGGTTTGATTCTCTCTTTAAGGCTATGTTTGGGAAACCAACTAATAAGCTAGCTAATGCCTTATAAGCTAGCTGATAGCTGATAAGCTAGCTGATGAACAAGTTTTGTTTGGCAAAAATTAGTTTATAAGAATGTAAAATGACCAAAAATAACATCTTGAAAAAATAGTCAATTACAAGCATTTCATATTATAATTCAAATAATTTTTCAATAATATAATTAAAATAAATTTCTGATAATATAATATGTTAATTAATACAAACAAAATAGTAAAAAACTAAATAATATAATATGTTAATGGAAAGAATTTAAAGTTGATTATTATATATACATAATATAAATTTTGAATTAGTTAAAAAAATTAGAAAAATACACATTAATCTATGATTTTAAATAACCATTACATATAATACGAATAACAATAAAATTGGTCAAACTTACATATTGTAATTAACTAATGTTTTTCAAAAATATAATTAATAGTTAACTTACATATTTTTTTACAGTTATTTAACATATTGTCATCATTTATAAAATAAAATAAGTATGACTTTAATAAAATAAGTAATCTTTCTATTTTAAAATGTAAAATAGATTTAATTTTTTATTTTTTTATTGTATAAAGTATAAATAATGATTGAAAAGCATAACTGCCTCATATCAGTAGAACACTTTTGATGTGTACCTTCTCGAATTTAATTGTGTTCTTGATATCGAATGGAAAAGAAGATAGAAAATAAGTAAAAGAAAATATATATTTTTATTTTGAGAAATTTTTTGATGCTGCCATGGCCTTTGAAGAAATACTTACTAACAAATTTACAATGTCAATTTGATAGGATGATAATCTTATTCAATAAAATAAATGTGAATGAACTTACTTGTTTAACATATTGTTAGATTTATAATTAATTTTTAAAGATTACTTATCATTAAAAGTTAGACCTAAAGATATTGCAAAAATTATTAAAAAAAATATACAAATCTTACAATCACTTAAAAAAACACAGTTTTTTAAGATATTTACGTCAAGTTTTTTCAAAGACACAAGAAAATAACGATACTGATTTGTTTTTTAGAAAAGTAATAATTGATCTTTTTTTCTTAATTGAAAAAAGGAAAAGTCCATTACAACTCAATGAACTTTATTTTTTGGAGTGATTAAATACTTGGACAATTTTTTGTAACAATTAAGTCCTTGAACATTTTAAAACTTATCAAATAAATCTTTAGTCTTTTTTTAATTAAGAAAAAAAGATCAATAATTACTTTTCTAAAAAACAAATCAGTATCGTTATTTTCTTGTGTCTTTGAAAAAACTTGACGTAAATATTTTAAAAAACTGTGTTTTTTTAAAGTGATTGTAAGATTTGTATTTTTTTTAATAATTTTTGCAATATCTTTAGGTCTAACTTTTAATGATAAATAATCTTTAAAAATTAATTATAAATCTAACAATATGTTAAACAAGTAATTTCATTCATATTTATTTTATCGAATAAGATTATCATCATCCTATCAAATTGACATTGTAAATTTGTTGGTAAGTATTTCTTCAAAGGCCGTGGCAACGTCAAAAAATTTCTCAAAAAAAAAATATATATATATAGTTTCTTTTACTTATTTCCTATCTTCTTTTCCATTCAATATCAAGAACACAATTGAATTCGAGAAGGTACACATCAAAAGTGTTCTACCGATATGAGACGGTTATGCTTTTCAATCATTATTTATACTTTATACAATAAATAAATAAAAAATTATTGATTTTAATTTTTTTTAAACCTGTTTTACATTTTAAAATAGAAAGATAAAACTAAAACTTAATCCTGAAACCAATTTATTGCAAAAAAAAAATTAAACCACTTCAATTTTCATATTCTCATTTGCAAGACAAAAAAAACTTTATTTGTATATACTTCTTTCTTCGATTTTGACTTTTTAAGTCAAAATTCAGTACAAAAACCATCAAGATCATGAGAGAAAAAAGGACACACAAAAAAATGATAGTATCGACAGAAAGGTTCCAAAAGATATATATTGAAAACAAAACCAATCATCATGAAATAAACATCAAAAACAATGATATGAACACCAAAAGACATTTACCGAAAGTCAATACTTTGACTTTCCTAAAAGTCAAACTTCGTTACATCCAAAAACCTTCTTTACGTTGCTTCGTATTCAATAGAATCTTAAAACCCTAATTTCTTGAACTCATTTAATGAAAATTTCAAACTTGAAAACTAAAATTCTGAATACCTAATACTTAAGTATTGTGTGGCAAAATAAGCTAGCTTATAAGCTAACTTATAAACTAAATTTTATTTTTCGAAAGAATCGTTTTGGACGTAAAAAGTTTTATTATAAGTCAGCTTATAAGCTAGCTTATCGATAAACTACTTGGACTATGTTTGACAAACAAGCTGATAAATTAGCTTATGACTGATAAGCTATCTGATGACTTATAAGTTAGCTGGTAGCTGATAAACTAGCTCATGAACAATTTATGTTTGACAAAAACTAGCTTATAAAAATGTAAAATGATCAAAAATAACATCCTGAAAAAATAGTCAATTACAAACATTTCATATTATAATTCAAATAATTTTTCAATAATATAATTAAAATAAATTTATGATAATATAATATGTTAATTAATACAAACTAAATAGTTAAAAACTAAATAATATAATATGTTAATGGAAAGAATTTAAAATCGATTATTATCTATACTATATTATAAAGCATTTAGATAAAACTCTTTAAAACAAGCTATTAAGCATTAAGTATCATCAATTAATGCTTAATTACTTAAATTTTAAGTTACAAGTTATTAATACACCAATACAATTTATTAAAGCACCTAACAAACTCTCCTAAATGTCATACGTTTATCTCCTAAACCCTAAATCATATATGGTCATCTTAATCCTAATCATAATTCTAATTCTAATCCTCGTCCTCATCCTCATCCTCATCCTCATCCTCATCCTCATCCTCATCCTATATATTTAAATGGACCAATTCATACATTATTTGCAAATTGTGGTTTGGCTCTATTCATCTTGGGTTCGTTCTTATTGCTTCCTCTTCGTAAAATTCTTCCTGTAAATCAATGTTTATTTACCTCTCCATTTTCTATTTCCCATAATTGTAAATGTGAGTTATATTTACAAAAATATTTCAATTCGATTACCATTTTTTATTCTGTAATTTCTTTTTTTAGGGTATTGGGAATTTCTATCCCAATTGATGAGAACAGTAAATGGGGACAAGTCTCCAACTCAAGGGGACTCGAAGCATCGCAAATCATAGCGTCTCACGTAAGCATAAAAACCAAGTTTAATTTTTGGTTTATACAAAATAGTATGTATCGACTTATCTCGCTTTGTGTTGTCGATTTTTCGATAACCTATTAGATTTTTTGAATTTCCAATGTAGATTTTTTAATCGAGTGCAAGCTTTCAGAACCGCTGCATTGCGCGAGTACGTTTCTAGTATATACATAATATAAATTTTGAATTAGTTAAAACAAATTTTAGAAAATATACATTAATCTATGATTTTAAATAACCATTACATATAATATGAATAATAATAAAATTGGTCAAACTCACATATCATAATTAATTAATGTTTTTCAAAAATATAATTAATAATTAGATTACATATTTTCTTACAATTATTTAGCATATTTTTCATTATTTATAAAATAAAATAAGTATGACTTTAATATTTATGTATCTTACAATAATATTTTTAGAATTGTTATATTTGTTTTTCCATATCTAAATATATTGAATAATAATTAAAAAATAATTTATATGATAGTTAATAAAGTTTATAAATAATTTCTATTTCTATTTATTATTAGTATATATTATATAATTAAAATTAATTAATAATGTGTAATTAAAAATAATTCATAATTTATAATTAATTTTAATTTCTATAAATTAATGTTTATGAATAATTATTATTTATTTAAAATTAACATTTATTTATAATTAATATTTATTTATAATTAATAATAATAGTAAATAAATAAATAATATTAATCAGGGGTATAATCAAATAAAGTATCAAAAAGCTTCTCATAAGCTACTCCAAGGCTATGTTTGGCAAACTAGCTGATAAAGTAGCTTATGACTGATAAGATAGCTGATAACTTATAAAGTAGCTGATGACTGATAAGCTAGCTGATGAACAAGTCACGTTTGGCAAAAACTAGCTGATGAAAATGTAAAATAACCAAAATGGACATTTTAAAATATTAATCAATTAT
Source organism: Silybum marianum (assembly GCA_036898165.1). Taxonomy (NCBI): domain Eukaryota; kingdom Viridiplantae; phylum Streptophyta; class Magnoliopsida; order Asterales; family Asteraceae; genus Silybum; species Silybum marianum. Next base: position 16,870,148 of record CM072541.1, read on the forward strand.
AATATAATAAAAATAAATATTTAATAAATAATATATATTAATTCAAAAAAGATATTTAAAATAATATAATATATTTATTTAAATAAATTAAATTGATTATCATATATATTATAAATTTTGAATTTGTTAAAATAAAGTTTAGATTTTTTTTACATTAGTTTATACTTTTAAATAACCACTACATATAATATATAAATAACTAGTCATTATAATTAATTAGTAATTTTTTAAAAATTACAAATAATAATTAATTAACATTAGTGAATAATTTAAAATTAAAAAAAATTAATAATTAAATTAATTAATAAAAATAAAAATAATATTAATTAATAATTAAATTAATTAATAAAAATAATATTAATTCATAATTACAATTAAAATTAAAATTAATTAATTAATGAAATTCAAAATAATATTAATTAATAATTCATTTATATTAATCAGGGTATAATCGAAAGAAAATGACAACAAGCTCAATAAGTTATTTCCAACTAGCTTTTCAATTAGTTAGCTTATAAATTAGCTTATAAGTCATAAGCTAGTTTACCAAACATGTATCCTGAAAATAAGTTAGCTTATAAGCTAACTTATAAGTTAGTTTATTTTTGTCAAACAATGCCCAAGTAGCTTATCGATAAGTTAGCTTATAAGCTGACTTATAAGGTAGCTTATGTGCATCCAAACAATTACTTAAAAAATAAGCTAGTTTACAAGTCAGCTTATAAGCTAGCTTATTTTTGCCAAACATTGCTTTGGAATAGCTTATGAGAAGTTTTTTGACATTTTTTTCCGATTATACCCCTGATTAATATTATTTATTTATTTACTATTATTATTAATTATAAATAAATATTAATTATTAATAAATGTTAATTTTAAATACATATTAATTATTCATAAACATTAATTTATAGAAATTAAAATTAATTATTAATTATTAATTATTTTTAATTACACATTATTAATTATTTTTAATTATACAATAGATACTAATAATAAATAGTAATTATTTATAAACTTTGTTAACTATCATGTAAATTATTTTTTAATTATTATTCAATATATTTAGATATCAAAAAACAAATATAACAATTCTAAAAACTATTTATGTAAGATACATAAATATTAAAGCCATACTTATTTTATTTTATAAATAATGAAAAATATGCTAAATAATTGTAAGAAAATATGTAATTTAATTATTAATTATATTTTTGAAAAACATTAATTAATTATGATATGTGAGTTTGACCAATTTTATTGTTATTCATATTATATATAATGATTATTTAAAATCATAGATTAACGTGTATTTTTCTAATTTTTTTAACTAATTCAAAATTTATATTATGTATATATAATAATCAATTTTAAATTCTTTCTATTAACATATTATATTATTTAGTTTTTTAATATTTTGTTTGTATTAATTAACATATCATATTATCATAAATTTATTTTAATTATATTATTAAAATATATTATTTGAATTATAATATGAAATGTTTGTAATTGACTATTTTTTCAAGATGTCCTTTTTGGTCATTTTATATTCTTACAAGTTAGTTTTTGTCAAACAAAACTTGTTCATCAGCTAGCTTATCAACTATCAGCTAGCTTATCAGTCATCGGCTAGCTTATCAGCTAGTTTGCCAAACATAGCCATAAGGCTATGTTTGGCAAAAATAAGTTGACTTATAAGCTAGCTTATTTTCAGTGTACACGTTTTGCAAACCATAAGCTAGTTTATTGAAACGCTACTTGGAGTATCGTTTTTGGAGCTTATTGTCATTTTCTTCCAATTATAACCTTAATTAATATTAATTATTAACTATTGTTTTTATTTTTTAATATGTCATTTTTGGTCATTTTACATTCTTATACGCTAGTTTTGTCAAACATGATTTTTTTTCATCAGCTACCAGCTAGCTAGCTTATCCGTCATCCGCTAGCTTATTAGCTACCCGCTAGCTTATCAGCTAGTTTGCCAAACATAGCCTAAGTCAACTTATTGATAAGCTACTTGAAGTAGCTTATGAGAAGTTTTTTGATACTTTTTCCAAATTTACCTTTGATTCATATTATTACTTATTATTATTGAATATTACCTATAAATAAATATTAACTATTAACCATAAATAAATATTAATATTTATATTCATTATTAATTTATACTAACTAAATTTAATTAAAATCATCAATTAATTTTAATTACACATTGTTAATTAATTTTAATTAAAGTTATGCTTATTTTATTTTATATATAAATTAAAATATGCTAAATAATTTTAATAAAGTATTTACTTTAATTATTAATTATATTTTTTAAAGTATTAATTAATTATAATATTTTTAAAGTATTAATTAATTATAATATGTGAAGTTGATCAATTTTATTGATATTAACATGTAATGGTTATTGAAAATCATAGATAATATATATTTTTTCTAAAATTTGTTTTAACAAATTCAAAATTTATAGTATATATATAATCAATTTTAAATTCGTTCAATTAACATTTTACATTATTTAATTTTTTACTATTTTATTTGTAATAATTAGCAATAACATATTATATTATTAGAAATATATTTGAGTTATATTATGAAATATTTGTAATTGACTATTTTTTTCAAGATGTCCTTTGTGGTCATTTTACATGCTAATAAGCTAGTTTTTGCCAAACATAACTTATTCATCAGCTAGCTTATCAGTTAACAGCTAGCTTATAACTCATCAGCTACCTTATAAGTCATCAGCTACTTTATAAGTCATCTGCTAGCTTATCAGTTAGTTAGCCAAACATAAAAACGAGTTTTTGTGAATGACATAAGTGCCCCTCACGTGGAGGGGGGGCATGTGGGGGGTCTAACAGCAGTAAAAGTGACGGAGTTTGGTCTGAGGGACCCAATTTGCAACAAAAGTGAAACCACAATGATGGTATGGTTTTTGATATAACCACAGGGACCTAATCCAAAATTTTGATATAACCACAAGGACCAAATTTGTAATTTACTCCACAATAAAACTATGGTTTTTGAGGATTCTTTTGAGGTGAGAGGTTTGAATCTTGCAAGTAGGCATGAGAATGAGACTCACATCATTGAAATTTTGATGTACCCGTCCCGATAGGGATGGGATTCCCCGCAAAATCGGAGACCAAGGATGGGGTCGGAGATCCCAAAAAGTTAAAAATCGGGGAAGGAGACAGAGCCAAGTAACGTAGTCCCCGCCCCGCTCCGTCTCCATTTATTAAATATATAATTTATAAAAAGTAAGATTTAAAAATAGTATTTTGACCTTTCTTTTTAGGGAAAAGTCTAAAAAAGCTCAATGGACTTTTGTGTTTTGAATTATTAAGTCATGCACAACTTTTTTGAATGAAAAAACCATTGGACACTTTAAAACATATCAAATAAGTCCTTGTTACCTAGAAATTTAACTTGCAACTTGCTAACCAGGTAAAGTCTTTGTATTGTTTTTTATTTTTATTTTGTAACATCCTGATTTTTGTCCCAGTTGATGAAAGTGTTGAGTCGAGCGGTTTAATAACCAAATGATAATTTCAGAGTTTGAGCAGTGGTGCCACATGAGAGTGACATCTGTCACAATAGCACCGATGGTACTTAGAGCATGTCCATCTCGACTATTGTGCCATGCGATTATGACATCCGTCACAATAGCACCGATGGTACCAAGTGGTTGGTGGTTCCAACAATTGTGCCATGCTATAGTGACAATGGCACAATGTATTAACCGGGGCTTTGGTAAAGCGCAATACCGAGTCCTCTTTGTGTCTCACTCTTTGAATAATTGGAATAGTTTTTTTTTGAAGTTAATTATATTGGATATCACCTACTGGACGAGAAACGAGATCAAAACGGGTGAAAAGTAGGAAAAAACACCTCGGTACAACTCATGCTACTATGACAGTGTCACAATCGCATGATATAGTCGTCGGGAAATCACCTGATGAAATTTGACTCACAGTACATAGCGGGCGACTATTCCCTGCGATTATGACATGGCATAGTCGCGTGTCAATGTCGTGGGCAAGCAGCAGTGCATAAAATCGGGATTTCCTTCATTTGGTCATATCTCTCTCATTTCTCAGCCGATTTGGGCGATTCAAAGTGCTACGGTTTCATCTTTAAAAGCTCTTAAACATGGAAACAAATATAGATAGAGGTTGTTTGATGATTTTGGAGCTCATAGGAGTGGAAGGTAAGATCACATCTCTGAAATCTTGGATCTAGGGTTTGGGTTTTGCACCAACAACTCTCATTCTCCCTTGGGTTCTCTTTTGTATATGTTTTGGAAGATATGTAGGTGTTCTTGAAGGAATTACATCATGGATCTAGAGGTTTATCTTGAGGATCTAAAGTCTTCACTAGATGGAGCTCGGTATTGGGGTAAAACCTAGATTTAGCCTAAATCTAGCAAGGTGAGTTCAAGTTGCTTTGTGAAAACTATGTCCATGCCAAAAATGTCCATTTTGAGGTATTAACAGGCTTTTACTTGTTATTTATCAAATATGTGGGTATTTCGTTAAGTTTGCATATTTGGTATAAAAGAGTTTACAAATCATATGAGAGGCTTATACTTGTGTTTTAGACATTTTGACAAATAAAGTATAAGAATGAGTTATTTGGGTGCATTATCTTTTAAAAGAAAACCATTTGGTTGTATTTTCATCTTTAGAGTATTTGATTTATAAATCATTGGAAAATACATGTTATTGCATTATGAGACATTTTGGAAAATGGTTCGTCTCAACCGACGTTTTAAGTAATTACATAAGTGTTGAGTTACAGAGTCTTTGCTTGGCTTTAAAAAACGGGTCTCATGGACATTTGTCCGATTTAAATGACTATATGTTTTGGGTGCGTTAGTCATTTGTGTAGCGTCGTGTAACTTTACGATTTTCTAACTTTGAGAAATAATTGATCATTGGGAAATAATATTTTGAGCAAAGAATTGGTGTTAGGAAATTATCAATATGTCTTGCTTGATGTATTTGATTTATAGACTAGAATATAATGGATCCATAGGCATATAAGTCGGTCTTAAAATCAGGATTGTCGTCCCTTTTTGGTTAACGTAAGAGATCAACTCAGGCCATACTTGCTTGTATGATTGGTTGCTGTCATTAAGCCATTGATCCTTACGTCGCTAATTGGAATCAACTCAGGCCGTACTTGCTTGTACGATTGGTTGCCGCCATTAAGTCATTGATCTTTAGCGCGAGCTCTTGACTAGGACCTTCGGAGTTCATACTTGCTTGTGTGATGGGTTGCTGCCTACATCCCTTGGTCCTAGAAAGAACTCTTAACATTTAAAAGTGGGTCACTTAGGTGTTCTGTCACTATGAATGGTAAATCGGGTCTCCCCCGTTATTTTCGGATATTTTTATCCGTTTCAAAGGTACGCGTGAGTTAACAGTTTATAAAACTTGGTTAAAGGTATGTTTTCTATCTCCACGTTTATAACTTTATTTACGGTCGTGTGAGTATTGGGTTTGGATCATGTTATATGAGTACTTCTACTTTTAAAGCTTTCATTTCTAATGTCATTTTGGTCTAAAGCTTTATTATGGAAATAATGAACTTGGGAAATATGTTGCTTTTATAATGAAGTTATTTCATTTGAGAACTATCTTTTATCAAACAATTTTTTTGATTTCAATCAATTATAAATATGTTATAAACTCTTGAGCTCACTAGACGTTAAGCCTAACCCTTTTTCTTTGTCGGCATGTGCATCAAGTTATCGTTGGAGTTGGTACTGGCGACACGTGTGAACTTGAGTGCTAAGAAGTAGCACGACAAAGATTAGGCTTTTAGTGACGTTTTCCGCATTCGGAGATAGCGACTCTTTTGGGTTTAGTAACACCCGACCGTAATCATGTCTTAGTATAAGACTTGATATATCTTTTATAGAGGTTTATACCGGATTATTATTTGAGGAACTTCAAGTGTTGATTTATAGGAAGTGTTTTACCTTTCAATTGATGTAATATTGAAAATTTTAATTTAGTCGCTTTTTTTTTTCAAATTTGAGAGTGTTACATATTTACATTTCTTAATAAATATTTTATGATGTTTATTTTTTGTGTTTAAATGAGTATTTTCTTTGTATTTTAACATATATTTATTTTTATGTTTATTTATATTTTTTATAAACCTTTTACAATGTTTATACTTTTTATTTTTATTTTTATTTATAATGTTTATAAATAATTTTTTTATTAAATGTATCCAACATTTTTCTTTTTCTTAATAAGATAACAATATTTATAAATCAAAACTTTTACTAATGCATATTTCTTTTTATTTTAACTTATATTTTTATGTTTGTTTACATTTCTTAAATGTGTGTGTGTGTATATATATATATATATTGGGAAAATATCCATTACAAACCAGTCAATTTGTACAAACCGTACTTACAAATACCATTCAACCAATCATATTTTTCATTTTTTTCATTTTTTTTTCTTCATTATAAGAGTTGATTAGTCAATCATATATGAAACAATTTCATCAAGAATACATGAGGGTTGATTGTAGATCCCAGATTTATCAAGCACAATGATATGAATGCAGTAAATACGAAGAACACAATGAATATATTGAATATGCGTAGTTGTATATCTCACTTGAATATCGATTACAATGATATGACAATATCTCGGCTCCTTCTCTCTCTAATGATATGAATTAACGAGTGTATTCTAAAGCTAGCACTAAACCTCTATTTATAAGCTAGACAAATACAAGATAAGGAAACAAAGAGACAAGGCAATATTCACTTGCCTTATTTACAAGATAACAACGTTTCCTAATATTAAACCTTCCTAATTGTAAAAGCTTCCTAATTATTAAACATTTCCATATTTATGACTTTGTTGACGTTACGTTTTTGGTCCTTCATGTCTTCAATAGTTGTCATCTCGGATACAATATTTTCAGACCTAACAATCTCCCCCTTTGTATTCGAGATTACAATTCAGCAAATCGGCACTCTTTTGAAGATGGTGAAACTTTTGTCAACAAATCTTTCTTCTTGATTCTTTTGCTCCCCCTATGAAAATGATCTCTTGTAAGCTCCGTAGCTCCCCCTTAACATTAGCATGAAAAGAAAATCGAAGGAGCCGCGATGTCGTAGGGTTTGTCGGGTTAAAAAGTATGTCGGGCCAGGCGATATCGACGTAAAAAGATCTTGGGCCAAGTAGATTCGACAAGAATTGATGTCGGGCCAAGATAAATCAGGTGTCAGACCAAATGGATGCGATGAAAACACTTAGTCTACTTGTCAATCCTTTGTTGCTCGACAAGAAATTTTGTCGGGTCTTAAGCAGTCGATAAGTTTTCAAAATTGTCTTCATTTGTCGATAAGTCTTCAACTTTTTCTTCATTTGACTTTGAAACACATTTTCTTACCTTCACAATAAGCATTCGTCTTTGATATACCTTTTTTCCCCCTCAAAATGATAAGGAGAAACCGAATCATTATGAACAATCAAAGATCAATGGGTAAAAAAACTAACAGACAGAAGCACGTGTAGCAACTGTTATCACTTAATTAAAACAAAGTCAATTAAGTGGCCTATTTTCAGTGTTGGCAACGGTGTAGCACTGATAGGACTTCCAGTTATCACAGAAGTAAGTTGTAAAACTAACTTCTCAAACTGTTCCGGCATAAACACATAGATATGCAGTGTGAATCACAAAGACTCGTGCAAGTGTAAAAAAATTTGTATATATATTTTGGCTCAAGAGACTCAATGTGCACAAAATATGAAGTTCGAAGACCGGAGGTGCATCTTCTTGTTTCAATATCTAAATCTTCCAAGTGAAGAATAGATAGATGATATGCTAAAGCTCCGTGATATATGAAACAAATATCTTTTGTGAGATACTTGAGTAGCTGGTTGGGGTGACACAAGTTATCGACACTAGGTCCATGTCTAGTTCAATATTCATCTTCAAAGGATCAAGAATGAATAGATTATGTAGCTACCCCGATAACTGTTTAGGTTTGGTGAAGACCAGATATTTTCTTTTAAGTCTTGTCACACTCTCACATTTTTTTTTTATTTAACGCACATGTACTCAATTTTATCTCAATCACACCCTTTCAAAAATACATCTAACCTAGGGATGTGTTTCATGGGTAGGTCCTTCCGGCTCTAGATTGACCATTGAAACATCTAAATCCTATCACACACAAAGAGTTAAAACATTGAAGTCCGAGTTCTGAACTGATGTATTCAGAAGTCATAGTGTACATAAAAAAACGGGTTAAGAGCAGGTCCATAGCTGAGATACTATGAAGCTAAAACTGAAATATGATACTCTCCCTTAAAAAAACTGTGTAACCTTTTGAATGATCATGTCATGTGATGTGAATATTCAGTATTTAGAATGCACATGACATACCTACAAAACAGATTAAAAGGATTTTGGTACCCAAACTTTGTTGGGTCCTCGGAGGTTAGCTTTGGATGTAACAAATGCGGAAGTGGGGATATTATAAGTACCATATCATTTATGTGTGTACCTTTGACTGACAAAATCATTTGTTCCACAAATAGAACAACAAAGATTTGTGGCGCTTAGACTGATTAACTGATTGATTGTTTTGACAAAATGAGGTAAATTAGTCTTGGACACAAATGATTTTACATCAACTACAGGAGATGTATGTGGCATGTTTCTAACACTATAATATGTAGTTGATTTCTTTCTCCAAACCATTTTAAACTTCTTGAAATTACCAGATTTAGCAACAAAATCATTTTGAAACTGGTTAGAATTATGAGTTCGAGAATTTGAAAAACTATATGATTTGGAGCTGTTAGAATAACTATTTGATTTAACACTTGAAAAACAGCTATTCTTACGGATAGGAGAAAGAGGCGTTTGCTTTGAACTTGAAGTAAAATCAGAATCATGAGAAAAAATCAAATTTTCAAGATCATCTAACTCCGCATTTAAATGTTCGGGAGTAAGTTGTTTGACTGATTCTGAATTCATTTGTTTTTGTTTTGAAAGCTCGTTTTCAAGTTCTTTGATTTTGCAGGATAAATCATCTCTTTCTTTTGTGACCAAATCATATTTATTTTTAAATTCAGATCTCAAATTCTTTTCAGTTACAAGGTTGTTTCTAAAACAGATAATTTGTTTGAAAGTTTGTCAATTTTATTTTCAAAGACTTGCTTCTCTTTTTCAAAATCTTTTTCCAGATTTTTGCTTTTAGCAATGATCAAACTACATTTCTTGATTAAATTCGTTTCCTCAATTTTAAACGCATTTCTTTCATCTCTCAAAAGTTTTTCAAGATCAGAAATTTGTTTTAAAAACTCCAGACTTTTTGTTTCGGAGGATTTTCTCTCTAAAATCACAATTTGCTCAAAATCTTCCACTTGTTTTGACAGTTTTCTAATGGTCAACTCAGAAGTTTTAATTTTGTTTTCAAAGGTTTTTCGCTCAATTTCAAACTTGTGTTTGTCATCAGAAGTTAAAATCCTTTTATTCTCCTTTTCCAAAAATTCATATAATTTTCTTGAAAGAACAACACTGTAAATCTCAGAATCTATAAGCTTTTCTAACTCAGAAATTTTGTTTCTCAGAAATTTTGTTTTTCAGATCAAAATTTATTTTTATCAATTCAAAATTTTTCTTTTTGCAAACGTCTTCATAAAATACATGATGTGTATTCCTAATATGCTCGGTGAGTTGTGCTTGCAAAAACTCTTTTTCATCTTTCAAAGTTTTGCTTGTTTGTTCTGAGTTATGAAACTTAGTTTTGAGAGTGACATGTTCTCTTAAAAGTTCATCCAACACTTGCATGTTGTTCGTGTGTCTGGATTCAAGTTGAGAAATTTTTGCATTTAGCTCAGAGATCTGTTTTTGAGAAGTCATTTTTGAAACAACGTAAAAGCACGGGTTACCTGACGAATTGATCTCGATCGATGAGTTTTTGGAAAAGTTCTGAGTTTTCTTTGGAAAACAGAAGGTTTTTCTCTCGATAGGAAAAGGTCCGACAAGAATTTATGTCGAGTTAGGCTGGGTCGACAAGATTTCTTGTCAAGTAAAGCAGGGTCGGCAAGTTTTCTTGTCGGGTCAAGAGGACTCGATAAAAAGTTTTGTCGGAAAAAAAACGGGATCGACAAGAATTTTTTTTTAATTTTAACCAAAGATGTCGATTACTAAGGACTCGATAATAGAAGTTTTCGATTGAAAAAGACTCGATAAAAACTCAAGGATATCGAATCTGAGTTTTCTTAACTGATAACTCAGAAAATAAGAACAAAAGGTTCTTGACTAAAAAGAACAAGTCTTTTTATGGACAAGAATAGCTAAGTTCTCGAGTTTCTTATTTTTCAGTCAAGAACAAAAGCCAAAATTACTAAAGTTTATGATTTTTACTTAAGAATTCTTTAGTAAGAAAAGCTGCAAGAGTCACTAGTTCCTGAGTTTTCTTATGTAAAGAATTTCAAAAGTAACCAAAGTAAACTAGAATAATTTTAATCAAAACAGATTTAAATTATCCGAATAAAAATCAAGTTTATCTAATATTGATCGACAAGAATTTATGCAGACAAATTTTAAGGTTTTATCGAGTAAAGGATCTAGACAGAAATCCAGATCTGGGTTTTTAAGAAAAAAAGACAATTTGTCGATTCAGAGTTATGATGATTAATCGAGTAAACTGTATCGAGAAAAAAATAAGCAGATCTGGGTTTTATCAGAGATAAAACGTTTTGTCGGGTCAAGTTATGGAAGCTTGAATCGATAAAAATTCAAGTTTTGCAGAATTCGAGAATTTACCTTATTTTCTTGTGATTGCTCAGAAATTAGCCAAAACTCAGATCGCAGGCTCTAATACCAATTGTAGATCCCAGATTTATCAAGCATAATGATATGAATGCAGTAAATACGAAGAACACAATGAATATATTGAATATGCGTAGTTGTATATCTCACTTGAATATCGATTACAATGATATGACAATATCTCGGCTCCTTCTCTCTCTAATGATATAAACTAACGAGTGTATTCTAAAGCTAGCCTTAAACCTCTATTTATAAGCTAGACAAATACAAGATAAGGAAACAAAGAGATAAGGCAATATTCACTTGCCTTATTTACAAGATAACAACGTTTCCTAATATTAAATATTCCTAATTGTAAAAGCTTCCTAATTATTAAACATTTCCATATTTATGATTTTGTTGACGTTACGCTTTTGGTCTTTCATGTCTTCAATAGTTGTCATATCGGATACAATATTTTCAGACCTAACATTGATTAATCAAAAATATATGAAACAAGTTTCATCAAAATCAAGAAGTACATGAAACAATTTTATTTTCATATAAAAACAAAAATATATGAAATAATTTCATGAAGAAATTATTATATGAAACAATTTCATTATATTAAACACTTTAATGAAACAATTTTACTCAATAAAACAATGAACCATGGAGTTTGTACGGTTTGTTCGATTTGACTGGTTTGTAATTGAAATCCCCTCTATATATGTGCTTAATCATTTGATAACCCAAGAAATTGTGATAACTTTAAGAATTGTTAGATCGTGTGCTAGTTCACGTGATTTTTTCCCTCTATGTTGAATTCAGTGTATTGATTAACATATATTTGTTTTGTAATGTGTTTGTTTCATATGTATTATATTCAAAATTACTTGGGTATATTTTGACCCAATTTTTGGAATATTTTAGTGCAACTTTTAGTAAATTTTGGAGCAACTTTTGATATATTTTGGTGTATTTTGAATCTTTTAGTATATTTTGGTGTATTTCGAATTTTTTATGCAACTTTTGATATATTTGACGCTACTTTTTAGTATATATTTTGGCCCAACTTTTATAAGTTTTGGAAAGTACAAGATAAACGGTATTATTCATTTGGTTTTATAAATATAAATATTTATTTGTTAGAAAGATATATTTAACAAGTTTCAAAAAGTTCAATGATTTATTTAACAAGTTTTACAAAGTCCAATGATTTTTTCATTCAAAAAAATTGTGCAAGGACTTAATCATTCAAAACACAAAAGTTCATTGGGTTTTTTTAGACTTTTCCTTTCTTTTTATATACATTTAATCTGAGTTGTCTTTCCATTTTTAGATAAAAAACGTTGAGGGGTAAAAATGATAGATCAAACAATTTCGTATGAGGTTGTGATTTTGTTTACATATGCATCCGAAAGTGTTTGATTAAATAATCACGAATGAGATCGTGATTTTGTTTACATATGCATATTTGATACCGCATAAAGGTAAAATTTTAAGAAATATGTGAGATTTAAACATGAACCATTATCAATCGAATGTAGTGTTTAATATATTTGATTTAAAATATCTCATATAAACGAAGAAAAAATCTCCGATTCTCTGTTGGGGATCCCTGTTCCCATGTGATCATATTCGTGGGAATGGAGATAAAGATGTAGATGAAGATTGGGATTGGGGTCCCCGTCCCATTTCCATACCTACTTAGAGCATCTCAATAGCATCTCTAAAATAGAGAAAATAAAAATTTTTAGTAATTTTTTGCTCCAACAACATCCCTAAAACTTTCTCCAAAATAGAGAAGGTAGGAGAACGGATATAAAAATCTCCAAATTTAGAGATATCCCTAAAAATGATTTTTTTGAGAGAGAAACATTATTTTATTATCTTCCGCCAATAATAAATATTTAAGTTAAATGTTTAGATGAGAGAAATAATATTTTATTAGAAATACATAATATTAATAATATAATAAATGATTTAATCTTCAAAATAGAGAAGCTATTGGAGTTGAATGTAATATATTTTTGGAGATTTTAAATTTTAAAATTTTATTTTAAAAAATTATAAAAAAACTGTTAGATGCTCTTACAAAATCATTGAAGTTTTTTCGTAACTATTATTTAAAGCTTATGAAATTAATGGAGATATGCTTAAATTAACTTGCACACCTACAGTTAAGAGAATATAAAATATACCTTAAATGGAGAATTTAATTTTTAGATAAAGAGCTGGAATTTATTGTTGAATCTTGAAATTGGAGAAAATGTGGTTTCATAGTGAGCACCGCCCACATTTATGCATGTACGGTGCATATTCACTTACCCACCCTTGGGTTTACATTATGTTGCCATTTAGTCCCTTCGTTCATATCATTAAAGTATTTAATAAATTTAATATTATTATAAATTGTCAAGTAAATTTTATATGAAATAGATCGTTTTATCTTCTCTCTAATTTTTTTTATTATTTTAGAAATTTGTTCTAGGAAAAAAATCCTCTAAAATCTTTGTTTCTTTATATTAGAATATTATTGAAGATGTTATCAGACATCAATAAATTTGTACGAATAAATGATATATGAAAAAAAAATTAAAACATTACCAAAACATAAAAGTGACCATCAAAATCTCGAACAATCACACACCATCGGTTATAATTTTGGTAAATACAATAAATTCTGGTTCGTACGAGTATTTACCAATGTTCTAAAAAGCTCGTCGCACAGCCGTCATGACGCGCCATGACACCAAGGCTTGTGTCTTACGCCACGTTAAGCCCGTGGCACGCCATGGCCTAATGCGCAATTTTCGTAATTCGATATTTTATTTTTCTTTACGTTTTTAATGTCGTATCTACTAGTTTTTAATATGTAACTTAATTTAACTTGTTTATTACTATTAACTCATTGAGTAACAATACAAAACATATGTTATATATATATATATAATATTGTATATGAATTTGAAATTTGACGCTGTAAGTCACGCCTTGAAAACGTCATGGCTTCGCCGTGGCTCCTAAGGCTTGAGGCTTGGCCTCACCGTCACACCACGCCTCACGCCATTTAGAACCTTGATATTTATTACGACTGTTTAGACACTTACTAACCAATTTGACAGTTTCCTTTGACAATCATGAATGTCCAAATCAACTTGCACACATCTTTAAAGATCCCCTTGTCCCTTGAGACCCTAAAGTTAACAGTTAGACAAACCTTATAGAGGTCGTGTAAATACTTAAATTGGTGACCTATCAAAATCTTATCAATTGAGTTACAACTCAAAGGTACCAATTTGACAGATTTCTTACTTTCAAAATGAACGAGTTCATATGAGTTCCTTAAAATTTTACGAATATTTAACATGTTCAAAGTTATGATAAAATAAAGAAGTTGGTAAAGTGGTATGCCAACCTTCAACCTAACTATGAGGGAATTGTTCTATACAACAAAAACCAAAACCACCATGATAAAAAAGCATCAAGGTATTGTTTGATAATTTTAGCTTTATGTTTTTGTGTTTATATTTTTATAGAAAATGAAAACCGAATATAAAAGGTTTCTTGTATGGAACGGTCAACGTGACTTAAAAATTCTGTAATTTTGTCACATAGTGGTTTTTTGGTGTTTTATTTTTTAGATTTTAGAACAAATATTTAACTTATATTGTTACATCATCATAGTTAAAAACATTAACTAAATCACAAACGATTGTATAGGTGATGGAAGATTGTTATCGATAAATATAAAACGTTTCTTGGTTCTTGCCATGAAATTTACGAGAAGTGATATATTTTTTTGGCTTTTTTCCTTAACTTTATAATTATTAATATATATTACTATAATAATTATTGATGTTGAAAGAATGAACGGAACCTATAAAAGAAAAAGAGTTTCTTATAAAAACTACTATTATACACCTTTTAAAAAATTCTTGGCTATGTTTGATAAAAATAAGTTAGCTTATAAGCTAGCTTATTTTCAATGTACTAGTTTAACAAATTATAAACTAGTTTATAAGCTTATAAACTAACTTATTGAAACGCTACTTGGAGTAATGTTTTGGAGTTTATTGTCATTTTTTCCAATTATAACTCTCATTAATATTAATTATTAATTTTATTTTTCTATATGTCATTTTGGTCATTTTACATTCTTATATATTAGTTTTGTCAAACATGATTTTTTTCATCAACTAACTTATCAGCTACCAGCTAGCTTATCAATCAGCTTATCGGTTAGTTTGCCAAACATAGTCTTAATTTCATGAGTTGGAGGTATTGACATGCAACTTCTCTGAAACTTAAAGGGGGTGTTAATAGAAATATACAAAAATTGACACCAGTAATCATCTTTGCTTATTCAAAATTGCAGCTCTTTTCTCTTCGATATCCATCACTCTCTCCGTCCTCCATTAAAATCTCCGAAACCTCTCTCTGTATCTTTATCCGATACACCCACTTACCGCCATACCCACATATAGTTTCTGTTACGGTGCTCGTCGGCCATGGCGATTGCAGCAGCAGCTGTTATCGTCCCTCTCGGTGTCCTCTTCTTTGTCTCTGGTCTAATCATCAATCTCATTCAGGTCATTTTTTCCCTACTGGATTTGTGTTTCTATCTGTATATTAATCTCGATGTCATTATTTGTCTATTTTTTCTAGGGATAATGCTCAATTTTACAACTATTTACCACTGGGATCGCGCAATGTTTATATAGAATTTTTCTGTTATCTCTATCGGTTTTTGTATCTTCTAGATTTCGTCGTAATGGTTTCTGTTATTTTGTGGCTGAATGGGAATGTTGAATTTATTTGTTATTGTTTGCTTTTTAGGCGATATTTTACGTGATTGTACGGCCGTTTTCGAAGAATTCATACAGACGGATTAACAGGATGGTGGCGGAGCTGTTGTGGCTTGAACTTGTGTGGATAGTTGATTGGTGGGCTGGAGTTAAGGTGATGATTTAGTAAGGTTCAATGATTTTTTTATTCACTCAATTATGTTTATACAGACTCTTATATAACCTATTAAGACGAAAATAGGGTTATTTACTTGGGGCTTATTGATGTTCAGCCCTTTCTGTTTGGTTCATTTTCTATTAAGACCTGTATGGATAAATGGGCTTGGATGTGCATAGATGAACAAAAATGGTTTCTTTAAATTTACTTTAGTGAAAACAAACAATGAAGATTCTGATAGAATTACTATGTAGCATCTGTACCTGCAACTCGATTGCAGGATTCAATATTGTTTTATTAAATAGTTGTTTGTGTTGTCTTACTATCCCGTTTATTGGGCTGAATGAATTTTTTGTATACATTCGGTATATAAAAAACAATTTAGTATGTTGGGTAGGATATACTTGGTCAGTTTGGTTTGATTATTCATTATGCATTTAATATTTCCATTTTTTATATTATTATAACGAGTTTTTTCATGTACCATTTACTTGCCAATAAAGATAAAAGATCATCTTGCAAATGCATAGTTTATTCAGAGGATTCACGTTAGCGCTGTAATCTGTCTTTATGTTTTTCCAAGCATCTGAAGATATGTTGTTTTTTCAATTTTACCTCTTAATGACCGCTTATCACTTATTCATTCAAAAGTTTTTAAATTCAGACCGCTTGTTTTTTTTTCAGACCCTCTTAAGTTTGAAAATCATCTGAAAAAAGTGGTAACCTCACCACTTAATTCCTCTTATTTACCTACACCCGCATTGTTAGGGATTTATAAGACAATGATTGATTTCATATTTTAGACTTCAGATGTAAAAACAAACAGTTTAACTGATTCAGATTTCAGACTTCACCACCACTTCTTATAAATCAGAAGTGAAATCAGACTTCAGCACCTCTTAGAAACAAACGTTACCTTAAGTTTATAATCAGCTAACGGTCTCATTCTTTTTATTAGCTTTAATTTTAATGGCAGAGTTTGTTTGTTTAGTCGATGGTATTCACATAATAACATCTCAAATAAACCTGTTTTAACTCATTTTTGTGCTTATAAATTTAGTTTCTCTGTTTTTCTTTCACTAAATCGGTTACTTATGTTTATTACGATCTTTTTTTTCTCCTTTGATTTATCACTTTCCAATTTGAAACTAGTGGAGTTTGGTGTGTTAAGATGTTCATATTTTACCTTTTATTTTATATTTTTATTCATATTTTTGTGATCTTGAAACTATATTCTCTTCTATTTGGTGGATCCAATACATTTTGATGTGTTATAGTTTTGTTTTTTTTAACATTATGTGGCGCAGGTTCAATTATACACAGATTCTGAGACGTTAAAAATGATGGGTAAGAGGGATATACTGATAAATTTTTGTGTTCTTAGACACCCGGATAAATAATATATATTTCATCTTCTATTTATATTGATTATATATTTACAGGTAAAGAACATGCCCTTGTTATAGCTAATCATAAAAGTGACATTGATTGGCTTATTGGATGGGTATTTGCACAGGTGAGATCCTACACTTTGAAAAGCATGAGATGGTTGTGTTTTGGAAATTATATATATATATATATATATATTACTACAGTATTGCTTTTGCAAAAGAGTTTTATTATATGGTTATCAATATCATATCTGCAAATGTTGCACCCTAATGTTCATTGGATTTGTTCTGTGACAGCGATCAGGGTGCCTTGGAAGCACATTAGCTGTTATGAAGAAATCATCAAAATTTCTTCCTGTAAGTATATTCAAAAAGTCGCAATGTTTTTAATGCTATCTTTGTATATGTGCTTATTGAATTCTCGTAATATATTCCCTCTATTTCGCTTTATATAGCGGCTGTTTGTTTACCTATTAAAAGTCCCGTTAAGAGGCAGCCTCTGAATCGCTAAGAGGTGAATCCTGTTTGGCAAAAAATAAGTTTGTCTCTTAATGGTTTCAAAACCCTCTAAATCATTTTGTACCCTAGATCTCTCTTAACCGTTAAGAGCCCTAATTACATCCTCAACAGTTTTCAAACAATTATATTTCATTTTGCACTATAATTATAAGAGCTTCTTAATCATTCTGACCACTTAATCATTCTGCACCAAACCATTCAGCAACCGCCAAACAGCCCCTACAAATTCTGAATAAGGAAAACTACTCTCAACTTCAAAACTGACTTAAATATATTTAAGTTTGTACGAAATTGATAAATGCGGCATTAAAGTGTGCAAAAACTACTGGAATTAGAGAATTCTGTGATAGGGATGTAACAAGTTCATGTGAAATTTAAAGTTATTTGACAGTTAGAAAATCAAAAAGGGAATATTTGAAGTGGGCGTCTAAATTGAAATTGGTATATTTGGAAGTCGTATTTGTATAAATACAGACTTATGTTAGATTTGTTTATATTGCTTATCTGGAGGTTTGCAATGGAATGTGAACATCTTCTTCATTATAGGAGTGTTATGTAACATTAGCTGTAGTCCTGCGATGTTGGTGCTAAGATTATTGAATACGACAGACAATGTGCTTGAAGAATTTCAGAACAAATATCGAATAACTGCCTTTGCAAATTATGTGAAATTAAATCTTTTAATTGTGCATAAAGTATCATTAAGATTTGTTGTCTAGTTGCTACAGTGAGAGGCGTGAACCCTCAATTTTCTATTTCTCTAGTTATATATATATATATTATATAGAGGGAGGTTTAGGGGAAAATGCATACACAAGCGATTGAAGCTGTTTTTTTCTATGCATTAGTGCATGTTCCAAATTACCAGTATGCATTTGTGCATACCGTCTAGATGGAGGGCTCCCAGGGTGTTCTTCAGTTTTTTTTGAAGGTTTCCCCTAAACTTGGCCCTATATATATATATATATATATATATGGATGTCCTTTGTGGAGCCTGATTGCTGGGGTAGGCACTTGACAAAGTGTAAATACTAAACAGACTAGATGGTAAAACAGAAAATCAGCATGTTTCTGTGTGAATCATGATTTTGTGGAGATTCTTTGTTGAGATTAATGAATGTTTAATGCAAAATGTTAACAAATTTAGAAGTTTGTAGTTTGTCAATTATGCTATCTTTATGATTGATCATTATGCTATATTTGTAATTATATCACAAGTTTTTTCCCTTCTAAATTTGATGTCACAAGTTACAAGAATTAAGCGGTTGTATATATATATATATATATGCAGGTGATAGGGTGGTCAATGTGGTTTTCCGAGTATCTTTTTCTTGAGAGAAGCTGGGCTAAGGATGAAAATACTCTAAAGGTATTATTATTCCATTCAATTAGTTGTAGTACTAGTATAGTCTACTTATATAAATAAGTATTTATGTTGAACCCTCTTTCTCTCTTATTATATAATTCTAACACATATTTTATTTGAATTTTCAGTTTGGTCTTGAGCGTCTCAAGGACTATCCTCAACCCTTTTGGTTGGCTCTTTTTGTGGAAGGAACTCGATTTACTCAAGCAAAGCTTTTGGCAGCTCAAGAATATGCATCTTCTAATGGCTTGCCGGTTCCTAGAAATGTGCTCATTCCACGAACAAAGGTTAGACATCCCTAACGAGCCAAGCCGAGCCGAGCCGAGTAGTAGATTAATCGAGCCGGGCTCAAATATTTTTTAATACTGGGCTCGAGCTCTAACTCGAATATTTTTTGAGTTATCGTTTATGGGTTCGAACTTGCGATCAATTAGCTTGTTTATCGGCTTGAGCTAGATAATTTTTATATTTTTATTCTATGATTAATAAATATATGAGTATGTTTGGCTTGAAAAATGAGTATGCTCGAATGGCTCGGCTTGGCTCGGCTCGAAAACGAGTCGAGTCGAACAATGATGTTATGAATGTCGGTTCGTATAGTTAAATGAGTTCTATTTTGTAGTCGAGTTTGAGAATTAGTAAGCTCGAATTGTTTACACCCTACCTATCACCAAATGTAAGATGAAAATAGGTTATGAAGATAACAAGTTTTCAGGGGCTGTTTGGTTGGTTTTTCATCAAGACATGTATGGATAAAGCTGTCTGTGTGGAATTAATCTTTCTGTATAGATTGGGAAGGTTTTTTTTTCATAGATGGAGGGGCAGCTTTGGAAAAAACTTGGCTTTATGCATAAAGCTCTCCCTCCCTAGAAGCTTAATGAATAAGCCACTTTCTATATCATTAAGCCACTACCAAATAGTCGTATATAGCTGAGTAGCTGACCAAACAAGCTGAGGGTCCCATTAATCTCATTCAGTTGCCAACAAACTGACCCTTAGTCAATCTGTTTTTGATAGCTGTTTATTTATGTACTTAATAGTTATTTATTTATCGTGTTTTTTTATGTTGTCAGGGTTTTGTTACATCAGTGAGTCACATGCGATCATTTGTTCCAGCCATTTACGATATGACTGTTGCTATTCAGAGAAATTCGACCCCACCAACAATGCTTAGACTCTTTAAGGGGCAGCCTTCTGTGGTAAGCCATCTTAATACTCAATAAGCCAGTGGGTGTGCAACTAATTTGATTTTAGCTGCAACTGTTTGAGCTACATTATTTGAAACTGAAGAATTCGTTTATGAATAGAGGAATTCATTTGTTGCAGGTTCACGTGAAAGTTAAGCGCTATTTGATGAAAGATTTGCCAGAAACCGATGAAGCTGTTGCACAATGGTGTAAAGATTTATTTGTTGCCAAGGTACAACCTTATAAAGCATTTGTTTGTTATTACTATTTTATCATTTAAGTTCGTTATTCTTGTTTTGTTTGAAAGAATCTTCTTAGGTACATTTATAGTAGAACCTAGAAACATCTTATAAATCTAGAAAGTTCTTAAGCCTAGAGAGTTTTTGTTTCTAGAAGGTTCCATGGAGAACGAAGCCCCCTATCAAAAAATCCATCCCTCATTAGTAATAACCGAAGCCTCCTTCATAAACTCATTCTACAAACCTTTCAAAGAGTTGTGCTGATTTCTTCAACCAGCCAGATACAGTTTTTCCGAGGCACTAATGTACTAAGGCCACATGGGTGATTAAGCAATCATAAGCTAACTTATTTTTTGAGCTTATTAAAAAAGCCTCGCTTGGTTACACATAAGTTAGGGGCTTTTTTTTACCTCTTAACAGTTCCATTAAGAGGCAGCATCTGAATCGCTAAGAGGTGAATCCTGTTTGGCAAAAAATAAGTCTGCCTCTTAATGGTTCCAAAATCCTCTTAATCATTTTGTATCCAGGACCTCCCTTAACCACTAAAAGCCTTGATTACATTCCGAACAATTACCAAACAATTATATTTCATTTTGTACTACATAAGAGCCTCTTAATCATTCTGCACCAAACCATTCAGCAACTGTCAAACAGCCCCTTAGCTTATAAACTACATGAAGTAGCGTTTAAGGGTTTTTAAAAATTCAATTTTTTGTCCAATTGTGCCCCTTATATTGTCCACTCTCTTTTCATCGATATCAGAAAGCATTCAGCTTATTTGATTGATGGTCAAACAATACATAGAATTATATGCCTTATGTTTAATGAGTTTATGATATTATTTGCTTCTCTACAGGATGACTTATTAGATAAGCATAAAGCAGAAGACAGCTTTCCTGATTCAAATCTCCATGACATCGGCCGACCTTTAAAGTCTCTCGTGGTAAGAATACTATTTTAACATGAACACAACCCAATCAGTACAGTCTCCCATATAGCCCATAGCGTTTCTGTAAGACAGTGATATTTTTTTTTTCATAAAAGATATGTTTTTAATTTTTTTTTACACTATTAACTTTGGATTTTGCACTTTTATAGATTTATCTAATCACATTACTTGTAGTTTCATGAATTCATAAACGTTATGGGCTCACGATTAAAACAAAGTTGTAAAATTACTTTTACAAGTTCTATTTTAAATATTTAATCAAAAACTATATTTAAAATAATGATCTATTTGATTTTTCTTCTTCTAATATAAATGTACAATTTTTAATAATATCATTATCCGATTAGATAATATAGATATGGGGCTTAATCATTTGAGAACACATGAAATTGTGATAACCTTGAGAACTTGTGCATCATGTGTTATTTCATATGCTTTTTTTTCTATCTAGGCATAATATTTAACGTATTACTTGACATATATTTGTTTCACAAGTACTCGTTTCACAATGTGAAACTCTTTTATGTGTATTTTTTGTTTCACAAACACTCCTAAAAGTTTCACATTGTGAAACGAGTACATGTGAAAAAACTCATTGTGAAAAAAGTATATGTTATTCAATATTCTAAATTCTAGTCTTAGATGAAAATTAATAATATGAATTAACACATGATGCACAAGTTCCCAAGGTTATCACAATTTCATGGGTTCTCAAAAGAAGGTTCCCCAGATATATAAAAAATATATAATTTTATATATGACATAGAAATTTGCCGCCTTATGTCACGCCCCATGCCTTTTTGAACCTTGGGTATAACAACAAATGTTTGCATATATATATATATATATATATATATATATATTTACAGGTGGTTACTTCATGGTCATTCCTGCTAGTTTTCGGGACCTTCAAATTCTTCCGATGGTCTAATCTCTTCTCCTCGTGGAAGGGTCTAACGATCACAGCAATTTGTCTATCGGTTGTTACCATCTTAATGCAAATCTTGATTCAATTCTCTCAATCCGAACGTTCCACACCTGCAAAGGTGGCACCATCAAGGAGCAGCAATGGCGGAGTACATGACAAAAAGCAGTGAGTTACAACAAAGCATTTATTCAACAGATTTATATATGGAAGTTATATCTCAAACTCTTGAGACCATTTGTGCAAGTTTTTATCTAATGTTTCAAGTACTAACTAGTTAATCATGTGTTTTGAGTTTTTGTGTATCAAAGAAATAGAAAAAGTTTTTTCGGTTTTGTTCTGATTATTTGTATGCATCGTATATGTATTTTTTTTTTATGTTTTTTTGAAGTTATTTATTTTATCATCGGTCTTTACATAAAGTTCAAATCATGAAATTGGAATAGTTTTGGAAAAGGATATAATGTCGTTCTCTGGAGTTTTATCTAATGGAGACGTAAAGATAAAAGGCAAAGAGGGTGTTTACAATTAGCTTTATGTATTCAAGTGGGAGGGGCGGATTCAAATGAGAACTCAAATTTGGTTGTGAATGTGAGAACAAATGAGAACGTGACACGTCTCGAATAATCAAAGAAATATTCAGACTGAATAGAACTGAATATACTGTTTATTCAGTCTGAATAATGCTATTGAGACTGAATAAGCATTATTCATACTGAATAAACACTATATTCAGTTTGAATATTTCTTTGATTATTCAGTTTGAATAATCTACATCGTGTCTCGCTCTCATTTGTCCTAACGTTCATAACCAAATTTGAGTTCGCATTTGAACTTTCCTCTCAAGTTGGGATGGGGTTAAAAGATTGGAATGCATTCTTTTATATTGTGAAATTACTAATTTACCTTTGCTATCATTTGTGCAAATTTAGAAGAAATAGTTGTTTAATGTCAAATATTAGCTATCCATAGCTCCCTTTCAAACCTTTTGCAAATCTATATGGGGTATTGGCATTGCCACATAGGCCAATATTATCAAATAGACAAATTTGCAATGCCAATAGAGATCTTGTTAGATATCCACATTCATAAACTCTAGACATTCATAAAGTGTATACTTTATCAACGTCAGTTTTCTTTCTTGCGTACTTCATAAAAGTGTTTTCTATCTTTTGTGTATTTTATAAACATTTTATCCTAATTATAGAAAGGTTCATGGTTTATATAATAAAAAGATATAATAATAAAAAGAGTTAAATGCAAATTTGGTACTTATGGTTTATATAAAAATTAATGAGCAAGAAACCCTGAAAAGAAATTTCAACGAAGAGCATCCCAATGGTCTCACTTTTATAATGGATATGGACTCTTCTAATAACGCTGTTAATTTGAGTGGTGTTAGTGAGAGGTCGTTCAATCCATTAAAACCTCTTGCCTCATCTACTTTCATATTTATAACACATTTGGTGTAACATTAATTTGAGTGGTGTTAGTGAGAGGTCGTTCAATCCATTAAAACCTCTTGCCTCATCTACTTTCATATTTATAACACATTTGGTGTAACATCCCATACTAACCATACCATATTAAAAGTATATAAAGGAACTAACTTAATTACATAACAAAAAGCAACTTATTACATTAAAAAAAGTATCATGACCACCAGATTTTATGTTACATACATATTTACAACCCAAAAGTAGCTATATCCAAAAGTGAGGTTGTCTGTTAAGTTAAAACTCCAAAAATACACTCCAGGTCTCTCAACTCGGATAGTCCCCCAGCCTGTCTTTAGAACCTGCCACAGAATAACAAACGTGGTTGAGTAGTAACTGAGTGAACAAATCAACAATATGAATAATATGAAATATAGAATAAATAACGAAATGATAGAAATCAATCGAATATCACAAAATCTGTAGACCAAAATGTCGTTAGAAACAAAAGCTTTAAATAAAAATACTCGTTTAACGTAATACCAAACCCAATACTCACACGACCGTATATAAGTTTATAAACATAAAGATAGAAACATAGCCTTAACCAAATTTTAATAATCATTTACTCCCGCTTACCCTTGACAGGGTGAAAATATCCGAAGATAACGGGGGAGACCCGATTTACCATTTGTAGTGATGGAACACATAAGTGAGCCACTTTTAAATATTAAGCTTATGAAAGGAATCAATGGCTATTGGCAACAACCAATAATGCAATAAATGTTGTTAGACCTCATTTCAGAAGAAGTATGAATCAGAATTATGCAAGTATAGAAGTTCAGAAAGTCCTCTTCTGAACTACTTATCTCAGAAGCGCCCAGAGGAAGAAAAAGCCGCTGGACTCCAACAGAAGCATCACACGTGCCCCTGATGATGTGGCAGACACATCTTCCGTGTGTAACTGAATTAGTTATTCACTTAGCTTACGTGTCAAGATGTAATAGGCTAGATAGTTGACTTTCCTTATTGTAATCGTATAAATAGCTCAGTCGTTGTTTGTAAAACAATATGATTTGAAAAGTATTGATTCGAGAGCTAAATTGTGCGTACTGTTATTATCTTCCAAGTAATTCAATACGAATTAACGGTTGTGCTTCAATACTGTTCTTATTAATCTTACTGTTTATCATAGATCTGTTTGCTTCCGCTCATATTTACTTGTTTGATCTATCGATTAATTGTTAGAAAAGGGATCTGGGTTCCAACAATTGGTATCAGAGCCTGATAATCAATCTATTGATTATTGGCAACAACCAATAATGCAATAAATGTTGTTAGACCTCATTTCAGAAGAAGTATGAATCAGAATTATGCAAGTATAGAAGTTCAGAAAGTCCTCTTCTGAACTACTTATCTCAGAAGCGCCCAGAGGAAGAAAAAGCCACTGGACTCCAACAGAAGCATCACACGTGCCCCTGATGATGTGGCAGACACATCTTCCGTGTGTAACTGAATTAGTTATTCACTTAGCTTACGTGTCAAGATGTAATAGGCTAGATAGTTGACTTTCCTTATTGTAATCGTATAAATAGCTCAGTCGTTGTTTGTAAAACAATATGATTTGAAAAGTATTGATTCGAGAGCTAAATTGTGCGTACTGTTATTATCTTCCAAGTAATTCAATACGAATTAACGGTTGTGCTTCAATACTGTTCTTATTAATCTTACTGTTTATCATAGATCTGTTTGCTTCCACTCATATTTACTTGTTTGATCTATCGATTAATTGTTAGAAAAGGGATCTGGGTTCCAACAATTGGTATCAGAGCCTGATAATCAATCTATTGATTATTGGCAACAACCAATAATGCAATAAATGTTGTTAGACCTCATTTCAGAAGAAGTATGAATCAGAATTATGCAAGTATAGAAGTTCAGAAAGTCCTCTTCTGAACTACTTATCTCAGAAGCGCCCAGAGGAAGAAAAAGCCGCTGGACTCCAACAGAAGCATCACACGTGCCCCTGATGATGTGGCAGACACATCTTCCGTGTGTAACTGAATTAGTTATTCACTTAGCTTACGTGTCAAGATGTAATAGGCTAGATAGTTGACTTTCCTTATTGTAATCGTATAAATAGCTCAGTCGTTGTTTGTAAAACAATATGATTTGAAAAGTATTGATTCGAGAGCTAAATTGTGCGTACTGTTATTATCTTCCAAGTAATTCAATACGAATTAACGGTTGTGCTTCAATACTGTTCTTATTAATCTTACTGTTTATCATAGATCTGTTTGCTTCCGCTCATATTTACTTGTTTGATCTATCGATTAATTGTTAGAAAAGGGATCTGGGTTCCAACAATTGGTATCAGAGCCTGATAATCAATCTATTGATTATTAGATCTCTTCCATTTGGAGAAATCCCTCTTCTATTTGCAGTAATCTTCAGTTTTAAGATACTGTTCTTCATTCTACCCTGTTTTACGAGATTTTGTTAATTTCATAACAATTTTATCTAAATTTGTGGTAATTTTGGTTTAAACCTGAGATTAGTAAGAATATTGTCTTGTTTCGATCAATTTGAAATTTATTTGCTCCAAATTTCAACGAATCTTCAGTAATTCTCAAATCCCTGTTTCTGATAATATGGCTAATTCTAATCTGAATGCCGTATATACTTCTGGATCTCTGACCAAACCTCCTACTCTAATACGTGATGAATATCCACAATGGAAGATCCGTATGATCAACTTTTATGAAGGTTTGGATATAGAACTCTTTCTTATCGTTCAAAATGGTCCAATCATTCCAATGACTACAATTCCGAGGATTAAGGCTACTGCTCTTACAGATGAAATCCCTGCTAGACAAGTTCCAAAGCAGAAGGGTAACTGGTCTGATGAAGAAAAAGCCAAAGTGGAATTGGCCAAAAAGGCAAAAATCCTCTTAATCATGGCAATTCCAAATGAGATTTTCCAGTCTCTCGATTCCTGTGACACAACCAAAGAGCTATGGGATAATAGTTTCCAGGCTATCCCTGAAGAATCTCTGGACCAGACTTTTCATAGACTTAACACTCTGATAAATCTATGCAAAAGATGTGACATCATCAGATCTAAGGAAGACAATAACGTCTTATTCCTCAAACGATTAAATCCAGAATGGTCAAATCTCTCGATGTCTCTGCAAGCTAATCAGGATCTGGAACAATGGTCTCTACACGATGTATTCGGTACTCTACAAGCTCATGAGAAAGAGGTCGTTCAGAAGAAAACTACTATCGGTGGACCTTTGGCTCTAATTTCTGAATCCAGAGGATCGGTCAGAAGGAGTAAGGAAGTAGAAAAGAAAGGAAAAAGTAAGGCTCTCATATCAGAAGCAACCCCAGAGGATGATTCTGATTCAGATGATGAGATCAAAGCTTTTGCTAAGTCACTAGCACTCATTACCAAACAATTCACAAAGAAGTTTGGTAACAGATCTTTCCAAGGAAGCAAAAGGTTTGATCGCGCTACTCCTAATTATGCACCTCGTCAAGAGATACAGAGATCTGAGAAAACAGAAGCAGAGAAGAAGGAAGAAGAATTGAAAAGAAAGAAGGATGTGTGCTACAGATGTGGAAAGCCAGGGCACTATTCTAAAGACTGCAGAGGAGCTCTGCAAAAAGATAAGTTGTACTATCAAAACAAATACAAGTACAACGTCGCTGAAAGAGCTCATTTTGCAGAAAAAAGAGAACTGGTTAGGAGATGAGTCTAGTGAAGATGAAGCAATGTTCTGCGGAATGGAAATAACAAATGAATCAGAAGATCAGCTATCTGAAACACCTGTAAGTACTCTCTCTGACACATCTGAACTTGAGAACACCATTCTGCAACTATCAAATGAGTTTGAAGAACTTAAACAAAAGCTTAAGTGTGAAAAGATATTGCGAAAGAAGATTGAACAAACTCTCTCTAAAACTCAAAAAGAAAGAGAAGTTTACAAAAGATAGATGAATCTTTTAACTGAAGAAAAATTGGAACTCTATGCTGAAAATGAGAAGATTTCCAAAAAATTTAAAAATACAGATGTTAAGTTCAAGGAAGAGAAATTGAATTTAAACAAACTTTTGGAAAACAAAGAAAAGGAGATTAGTGCTAAGGAAAGTGACATATTAAACTCTGTTGCACTTAAAAACTATTTTCAAAAGGAAAGAGAGTTTTTATATGTTGAACTTCAGAACAAAAAGCTACAGATCAAAACGTATCTCGATGCTCAAAAAGTTCATAACAAAATTAATACACAAGTAGGAAGATCTGGACTTGGTTTTGAGGATCTGGATCCCTACACCTGTGAAAAGAGGTCCACTCTGAAATCTGTTTTCTATGTAGGACAAAAACAAAAACCCGTGTTTCCAATTTTATATGAACAATCTATTTTTAAAACGTCAAAATATGAAAATGGTCATCCTCAAAGAAAACTCAAATTTAAAAACGTTGAATACTCAAATTCAAATGTTAACCTAAATCAAATTCAGAGGAGAGACGACATTTTCAGATTTGGCTCAAATACTCATATAACTTTGAATCCAGAGGCGGATGTATTTATTCCTTTATTAGAAGAAGAAGAGCTACGACTTAGTTTTGAAAATGATATTATCTCCACTCTGGATAAATGCTTTAGTCTCGAACATGAAAATATTCAGAAAATCTCTTCAGAAAGCAATCCAGAGATTTTTCCTTGTTCTTTTGTAGACCTAAATCTTTCTGAATCTCAAGATAATTTTGAAAAAGTTACATATCCATGGGAAAATGATGATCAAGGTGATGATTTCTTTAACTCAGAAAAATATCTTTCAATTTTGGAAAACCAATTAACTCCCGAGTACAAAAAGGTCCCTGAAGTAACTAAGAATAAGGAAGCTCCTTTCTTATATACTAATGAACCTCTAGAGATCAGAGCTTCTGATCTGAATGTTGAAAGGCATTCAAGTGGAATACCAAACCTCTCTGTTCCTCCAACAGTAGGGATGGTAATGGGGCGGGTATGGGGCGGGGACCTCGATCCCCATCCCCGTCCCCGATTCCTCAACTTCATCCCCGTCCCCGTCCCCATCCCCGCCGGGGATTAAAATCACATCTCCATTCCCATCCCCAACGGGGAACGGGGATCCCCAACGGGGAAACGGGGATTTTTTTTCCCGTTTATATAAGCTATTTTAAATCAAATACGCGAGAGACCACATACGTTAAGTTTATCGTATTTCCAATAAACATAAAATCAAAAGAATTTTAATTTAATACAAAAAGAATCACAACATTATATAATAACTAATAGCCTAAAACTAAAAGAAATTCAATTTAATCCAAAAAATACTTGACGTCACACGTACCAAAACATATAACGAGTAATATAAAACCATATACAGTAATATACAAAACATAAGCGTAATTATGTTTTGACTTGACATCGAAAATAATACACACTAACATCGAAAATAAATAAAAAATTTAGATTATAAATCTAGATAGGAAATATGAAATCGTGAATTACCAATTTAGTTAAAATAAATAATATATATAATTTATTAATTAATATATAACGGGTACGGGGCGGGGCGGGGAGTACGATACCCTTCCCCGTCCCCATCCCCGGTTTGAGAAAAACGGGGATCCCCGTCCCCATCCCCATCCCCGATTTAGCGGGGAATCCCCGTCCCCGACCGAGGCGGGTGGACCAGGTTCCCCGACGGGTCGGGGACAAGTCCCATGCCTATCCAACAGGACAGAGAAAACCATTTCACATTAATCCAGACTTCATGGGGATGTGTCTTAAGGCAAAATCTTGTCTTGAACTTGAGAAAGAAGAAAGTCTTAAAAAGAAATCTTCTGTTCAGCAACAATCACCGCAATCAAGTTATCCAAAGTTTACTTCTGCTCAAAAAGGCAAATGGAAATCTAATCTTTCTGCTCCTTTTTCAGTAACTTCCAAAGCTTCTGAGAAGATTTATCAGAGAAAGCCTATACAGAAGAACACTTCTGATTCTAAGCATAAGTCTAGTCTAGCTAAGAAGTTCAATAGAACTACTAATACTAGTTTAGACAGAAATAAGAAGAATTGTAATTCTCATTATTATAATGAAAATTCAAGGCAATCTTTTATGTTTCAGAATTCTGAATGTTTTTCTCTATTCTTAAAATTAAAACAATTTTTCTCCAGGCCCTCTGATCGCTCATATTGTAATTTCTCAACTTTCAGAAATAAACCAAAGAAAGACAAAAACACTGAAAATAAAAAGAGCAAATCTACATACTCTGCAAAATCAAATCAGAAACAAGATATACATACTGAAAAGTTTAAAACTAACATTAAAGGACCCATTATGAAATGGGTACCTAAATCTCCCTAATTTTGATTGCAGAAGCAACGTGTGCACATCTGGTATCTTGACTCTGGATGCTCGAGGCACATGACTGGAAAGAAAAACTTACTCTCCAAATTTAAAGACAAATGTGGTGGAGTAGTAACGTTTGGAGACAATAGTAAGGGTCAAATAAAAGGCTACGGTACTTTACAAGAAGGTAATATTACCTTATCAAAAAGTAGCTCATGTTTCTGGACTGAAACATAACCTACTGAGTGTAAGTCAACTTTGTGATTCTAAAATACTTGTTGTATTTGATGAAAAGCATTGTTACTTGTTTTCTAAGGCAGGTGAAGAACTCTGGAGAGCGGACAGAAAAGGTAATCTGTATATGATGAACTTCACATCAAAGGATGGTAAAGAAAGCCTTTGTCTTATCTCCAAAAAGAGTGAAGTTGCATGGTTATGGCATCACAAAATGTCTCACTTAAATTTTGATAACCTTGAGATGCTTGTCAAACACAATTTGGTAACTGGTCTTCCAGAAGCCCACTTTCAAAAAGATCACCTCTAACCTGCATGTGAAATGGGAAAAATAAAACGAGCATCTCATAAAACAAAGAGTGATCATTCTTGTACTAGACCTTTGCAATTGTTACATGTCGACCTCTGTGGTCCCATTGCAATTCAAAGTTTATCTGGTAAAAAGTATATACTGGTACTTATTGATGAATTTTCCAGGTATACATGGCTCGCATTCGTTAGACAGAAATCAGAAGTGCCTATTGTCTTGCAAAATATGATGACCAGAATCCAAGTTCTCTTACACCAAAAGATGCAGCAGCTAAGAAGTGATAACGGTACTGAGTTCAAGAATGTCAAGCTTGAAGCATACCTTGTTGAAAATGGAATTACACAGAACTTCTCTGCTGTGCGTACTCCTCAACAAAATGGTGTAGTAGAACGACGCAACAGAACATTGGTTGAAGCTGCCAGAACGATGCTTGTAGCTTCTGGACTTCCCATCCATTTCTAGGCAGAAGCTGTGGTCACTACGTGTTTCACCCAAAATCCCTCCATTATTGTCAAGAGGCATCTCAAAACCTCATATAAACTTATAAATAATCGAAAACCCTGTGTCAAATTCTTTCACATTTTTGGATGCAGGTGTTTTATTTTAAATGACAGAGAAAAAGTTGGCAAGTTTGACAAGAAATCAGATGAAACTAAATTCTTAGGATATTTGTTGAATTCAAGAGATTTTAGAGTTTCTAATTTACGTACTAAGACTGTTATGGAAAGCATTAACATCGATTTTAATGATCAAACTCAATTAACTTATGAGTATGCTACTTCTGAACTTAAACTTAACACAGTAACCTCTAATTATCTTTCAGGTACCAGAGAATCTGAAATTGATGTTATTTTTCAAGATTTCATGGGCGAAGAGATACTTTCAGAACAAAGACCAATCAACCAATCATTAAGTATTCCTGAAGTTCTTCAAGCTTCTGGTATTACATTTTTTGGTCCTGAATCACCTGCTGAGAGCCCATCAGAACCTTCTGTCATTCCTGTTTCATCTAGTGACTGTCCAGAAGTCACTTCTGTGCCTTCATCTGAGGGGGAGACTTTAGATGATCCTTAAGTTTCAGGATCCCTTCCAGAAGAGGTTATTCAATCCTCTGAAACAGAAGTTCACGCTCAACCAGTAACTCAATCTAGGATGACAAGATGGACCAAGTCACACACACCAGATCTCATAATTGGTAGTCCATCTGAAGGTGTTAAAACAAGATCTTCTACTGCAAATGAAGCCTTCTATGTAAATTTTCTTAGCATGATCTAACCAAAGCATGTTCATGAAGCCTTGCAAGAACCCAGTTGGGTGGAAGCTATGCAAGAAGAACTGCTCCAGTTTGATTGAAACAAAGTCTGGAACTTAGTACCTTTACCAAAGAACAAAGTAGCCATTGGTACTAAGTGGGTCTTCAGAAATAAGAAAGATGAAGACGGAATAGTGATCAGAAACAAAGCTCGACTGGTGGCTAAAGGGTATTGTCATGAAGAAGGAATCGATTACGATGAGACTTTCGCCCCTGTTGCAAGACTTGAGGCGATTCGTTTATTTCTGGCCTTCTCTGCATATAAAGACTTCAAAGTTTATCAGATGGATGTGAAGTGTGCATTTTTAAATGGATTCCTCAAAGAATCCAGATTACGTTTATCTTCTGGATAAAGCTTTATATGGTTTAAAGCAAGCGCCAAGAGCCTGGTATGACCGCTTATCCACATTTCTGATCCATAACGGTTACGAAAAAGGTAAAATCGATACAACCCTGTTCATCAAAAGAGGCAAGGTATGTTAACTATTGTCCAAATCTATGTGGATGACATAATTTTTGGTTCTACTCATCAAACAGAAGTTGAGTTGTTTTCAAAGTTAATGGAAAAAGAATTTGTAATGAGCATGATGGGAGAACTATCATTCTTTCTAGGACTTCAAGTCAAACAAAGTGCCTCTGGCATTTTTATAAATCAGGCCAAGTATGTTTCTGACATGCTAAAGAAATTTCATCTTCAAAATTCCTCAACTATGAAAACTCCTATCTCTCCTAGCATGAAACTTGGCCTTGATCCCTCTGGTAAATCAGTGGATGTTACAAGCTATAGAGGTATGATAGGATCTCTTCTATATTCAGCAAGTAGACCAGATATTATGTTTGCCACTTGCCTCTGTGCTCGATATCAAGCGAATCCTAAAGAATCACATTTGGCCGCTGTCAAAAGAATTTTTAGATATCTCAAGGGCTCTCCATCACTAGGTCTCTGTTATCCAAAAAATTCTGGATTTGATTTAATGGCATATACATATAATTATCATGCAGGATGTAAGTTGGATAGAAAGAGTACCTCTGGAAGCTGTCAACTTCTGGGTAACGAACTTGTAAGTTGGACATCCAAGAAGCAGAACTATGTTTCCACATCAACAACAGAAGCTGAGTATGTTGCTGCTGCCAGTTGTTGTTCTCAAGTAATATGGATAAAAATTCAGCTCAAAGACTACGGTTTAATATACGACAAAATCTCTATCCTATGTGACTCAGAGAGTGCAATCGCCATTACTGAAAATCCGGTTCAGCACTCAAAGACCAAGCATATCGATGTCAGGTATCATTTTATTAAAGATCATGTAGAGAAAGGCACAATTGAAATGTATTTTGTCTCTACTGATTATCAACTTGCTGACATTTTCACAAAAGCTCTGGATGAGAAACGATTCAATTTCTTAGTCAGCAAGTTGGGCATGTTAAATATGTAATTTTACTTAATTCTCTGATCTTCTTAGGATTCTGTCAAATTTCTTATTTCTGTACATATTTTTTTTCATATTGTTTTGGTTTGGTTTATCTTGTATTTTCTGTTTCGCACAAATCAGAACCGTCCAGAAGCCTCTGGTCACTTCTGATGATTTAATTCAGAGGCACTCAGAAGCCTGTGGACACCTCTGTTCCACACCGATTACATCTTACTTTCGTGATCCAAGTGACAACAGAAAGGGTGCTAATCTTACATGTTCGAGAGGGAGCAGAATGTAATTTTTAAGGGGGAGCATATCTTATTTGTTCGAGGGGGAGCATATCAAGTCTAACATTTATTAGCTGTCTTCTGAATCTCTCTTTACTTAATAATTTTCTTTGAATATGTTTCTTCTGAATAACTCTTGCTGTCAAGGTTACAAAGACTTTTCATATTCAACTTAAATTTTTCTGAAAAGATGTTCCTTGACATTCTTGGTCAAAAATCGTTTTCTAGGACCAAATATTCTCTGCCTTTGTGTTTTTCTCTTAAATTCTTGTTGATAAGTTCATTTTCTTTAACTCTTACCTTCAAGGTTAATCAAAATTTTCTTATTCTATAGTTATTTCTTAAATAAATACTTGGCTTAGAATGTTAAACTTTCATTTGGTGCAAATGTGTTTTCAAACCAAATGTCTGCTTTTAATTTTTAAAAGGAATTATTTACTTTAAAAATTATTTTTTATTCAACAGGTTATTTGTTTGTTTAAATTGTAATTTTTTTTAATCAATTTCTTTTTAATTTTTTTTGGGGGAATACTCAATCGTTTTAAGCACTAAAAGCTTTTCCCTTGTCAGTGTTCATTTACACGTGTCACTCATCGTGCCATTGCATGATGACACTCCTTCCCATCACTCGAATACACGAACTGTTTTTGTTAGTCCCCAAATTAAAACCTTTCCTATTCACAAATCACTAGAGTACCCTCTCTCTCATATATAAACCTCGATTTGGGATTTTAATAGTACTGTGCTTCATCGTCTTCCTCACGAATCCGATCATCGGCGTCTTACTCTCTCCCAAACATCATTCATCAATGGCGTCTCCAGTTGCAAATCCGAATACCCAAAACGACGACGGTAATTTTATCGCATCAACGGCTGATAGTGCTCCAGTCGTCAAGCTACCGTTAAAACCCAACAATGTTCAGGTTCTTCTCGATCCTAACACTTATTTGTCTGATTTCAGGATTATGATTGAGTTCTTGCAAAACCACTCCCTGAACCGAACCCTAACCCTGACGAATCCAAACGTTCCTGAAATCTATGTACAAGAGGTGTGGCAGACAATGTTCGTCAAGGATGACAATACTTTACTTGGAAGCTTTGGACACCCCACAAAACCAGAAACTGCCGTCCAAATCCCAATCACACGTAAGAAAATAGCAAGGTATTTTCATCTTCCTCAACCCTATATTGAAGCTGAAGGTCAAACTATCCCCAACCCTGACCTAGAACCAAATCCAACACCAGAAGCTCTACTCGTTTTCATTCGTTTCTTAAGTTACAATGAACAACTCAATAGGCTATCTGAGTTCAAAAGAAAGAAGTTGCCCCCGATGTGGAATGTACTGGTCTCCATTTTGAATAAGAGCCTCACCTGCAAAATTGGTTCCCTAGACCAAGCCAGTAAGAATGTCCTCACCATCATGTATGGGATGTTTTTCAACAGACCTTTAGACTACACTAGCCTAATATTTCAAGAAATAAAGGCTGCTGTTCAAACAAAAGTTTCCCTCTAGAGCCAAGGGAAAGCTCTTCCTGCTTTAATGTTCCCACGATTTCTATCATTGTTCACCTGTCCAGCTATTGGTGCTCTGAAAGCTCCTCTCATTCAGCCGTTCTGCAAAATCGCCTCTATGAGCTCCCACAAGCCAACAATTGATAACAATGGTTATCCTACACTCAGAGAACTCTCCAGGTACATGCTAAACTTTATTCCTTCAACCTCTCTTACTCTCATATCCTATATACGCGCTATGATATTCTCAGAACAGAGAGTATCTACCCCAGAGCACTCAGAGCCCAGATTAGGTAGTGAGGGGTCAAGCAAGAATGAGCATGAAAAGAACTTGAGTGACCACCCGAGTGTTTCTACCCATCAAGACCTCTTAATGCAAGAGGGTACAGAAGATGTCCATCGAGACACATTTGAGCGAACCTCTCCAAGTTCCCCACGGGTACCCACATCTCCTGAGGTAGATGTCAACACATCTACTCTCATTGAAAAAGGACAACCCAGTCCAAACCACCCAGAGCCAAACTGATCAGAGGATATTCTTAGTTCCTCTGAATCAAGCACAACAGGGGAATCCACCTCATCTTCATCATCCTCTTAAAAGGGTGACGATGAAAATATAAGAGTTCCATCGCCCCGGAACTCGCCTCAACCTATACAGAACGTTGATGTCTTCGTGACCAACGATGTCTTAGGGCCAACAGAGGGTACGTCCATACCCTCTGTTAGTTTAGATGCTGATGAAGTCCTATCAGAAGGGTTACAACCATAGGATGCACCACTTACCGGGGTCTTTACCCTTCATAAAGGCAAGCACATTGTGTTCAGTTCCCCATCCTCTGGTGATAGGGAAAAAGCTGCACCAATCAGAACAACCGAAGAGGTGTCTGTGAATAACAGCCCTCGAAGACAGGTTGGAAGTCCCTCCACACTCAACATCGAAATAGGTGTGAAAGAGGGCCTCTCTGAACGCGAGAGACAAGGGGCTCCATGTGTTGGAGATGCACCGGTTACCTCTTCTGAATTTGTCACCCATGCAGCGTTCAAGGCATTTGGTGATCAAATTCAGAGATCTGTGAAAGATCTAAAATTATCCCTGGTATCTCAACAACAAGTAATGGCAGCTATACAAGCCCAACAAGCAACTCAGACCCAAACGTTGGAGGCAATTCGACAACTTCTCTCTGATAATGCAGAAACTCAAAGGAATTCTGCTGCTGATCAATTCTGGGTTCTGGACGCAGGGATAAAGGCTAATGCAGAGGCTATCTTCAATCTCCCTTCAGAGCTTCCTACTCCAGAAGTCACAATATCTGCTGATGAATATGGTTCATTTGTTGCCGACATCCAGAAACTCATACAGGCTGTATTTCCTTCAGAAGATGCTTCTGCTTCTGCTTCCTCTTTGGTCAAAAAGTCTGATATGGCAAACTTTCAAAAGGCAATGATTGAACGTATCAACACTCTGACCTCCAAATACGCATCTAAAACCAACTCCAGCAACTTGCATATGGATCAAAAGCTCACAACCTTAGAAACCTCTGTTTCAAAGTTATCTTCTCTGGTAAGTAAGTTATCTGCCTCATTTGAAGATCGAAAGAAAGCCAAAAAAGCTCGGGCCTGTAAGAAGGCTGAGCTGAAACGTAAAAGATCTGAGGATCAGGACCCTGATTCTCAGAAGGGGGTAAACATGGAAAATCTTAAGAAGATGAAAACTGAAATGGGTCAGAAGATGGAACAAGAAAAAGGTAAAGCTTCAACCTCCTCACCCTCTGCACCTCCTCCCTCTAAACAAACTTCGATGACGCCTACTCCTCTAGCTACTCATAAAGGTCCCCTGCCCAAGGATCCAGAAATTGCCAAATTTATACTGGAGATAATTGGCAATACTAAAACGCAATCTCAACTGGCAGAAATAGCGACAGCCAGAACAGAAGAAGAAGCAGCCAGAGCTGAGGCAACCAGAGCCGAGGCAGTCAGAGCTATAGAAGAAAGAATAAGATCAGAGGCTGAACAAAAAGCTAAAAATGAAGCTGAAAAAGCTAAGGAAGAAGCCATAAAAGCCAAGGCTGAAGCAGAAAAAGCTCAGGCTTAAGCAGAAAAAGAAAGAGAAGAAGCTGAAAAAGCTAAAGCTGAAGCTGAAAGGACACGTGCAAATTTTGAAGAAACAAAAAGAAGGGAGTCAGCAAAGTTCAAATCTTCAAATGAAGAAAAGATACAGAAGCTCCAAAAATTAGAAGAGTCAAGCATATAAGCAGAACTGGTACTAGCTTCATTCATCACTTTGGAAACAATTATATTCATTTTGAACATGCCATTCAAGGCATATCCCTTACCAACATACATACCATTGTTGGACAAAGCTAACTTGTTCGACTCAAGCACACGTTTACAACCAAACTTATTCGACAACCACCTCGAAACGAGGTTCTTACAAAGCTCCAACATCCTTAAGGTTAAGTTCTAGAAGTCATATTCAAGATCACTTCTCCCATACCCTTGACTTCGACGGTAGCGACATTCCCCATGTAGAGCTTTTGGCCATTATCAACCTCTTTAAAAGTTTTGAAGTTGCTTTTGTCATGACACACATGACGGGTAGCCCTGGTATCAACCCACCACTCCTTGGAGTTTGAACCGATCACATCACTTCCGAAACCATGGTAGTGATATCCATGGTCGAAAGGTCCGTGATCACATCAACCAAGTCCTCGGTCACCATATTAGCATTTCGCTCTTTCTTGGGAAACTTGCATTCATTCTCCTTGAGACCCGATTGTCCACAATTGTAGCATTTGAACTTCTTGAAGGTTCCTTTTTGTGGGCCAAGACTCTTAGCCTTACCTTTGCCTTTGTTGTCAAAGTTATTTCCCTTGGATCTGGAGGATTGACCATCTTCCACAACATTAGCTACCACATTAGCTTTTGAAGAACCGGATTTACCTTTCAAAGCCATGCGGTTGTCTGAATACGAAGATGTACCACAAGTTCTACCAATGTCATTTCCTTTCACTTGTGTTTAAGGTAATTTTTGAAAAATCGACCCAACCGGGAGGAAGTTTTTCAATCATTACCGCAACTTGGAAAGTCTCACTAAGAACCATTCCTTCGGCTAGGACATCATGAATGATAAGCTAAAAGTCTTGAACTTGACTCATAACAGTTTCTGAGTCAATCATTTGGAACTCCCGTGCAACAACATGTTTCTTTGTTCCGTCATCTTCAGTTTTATACTTCCGGTCCAATGATTGCCATAGTTCCTTAGTCGTGGGCATTTTACAATAAACATTGTAAAGAGAATCGGCAAGCCCATTCAACACATAGTTGCAACATAAGAACTCGGAATGCTTCCATGCGTCAACTGCACTCACATATTGAACTTCAGCTTGTCCTTCACTGATTGGAGAGCAGTTTCGATAAGAAACCGAGCCAAGTTCAAGGTGGTGAGATAAAAGAACATTTTCTATTGCCACCTCTTGAAGTTCAAACCAGAGAATTTCTCCGGTTTTTCAGCATGGTTCGCCATGGTGTTTGGCAACGTTGTAGCAACCATGGAAGCGGTGTTAACAGTTGTGGCAGTGGTGTTGTCAAGAATTGTTAGCACCACAAAATCAAATTGTTTACTTAAAACAGTAAATTAATTATATTCGAAACAAACTCGAATATGTTTAAGATTTCTAGAAAGGGAGTAGAAGCAGAATACTATTTTATTTATAATTGCAGAAAACGTATTCCTTTACAAACAGAAAATAAGAAGAACATTTCAGAAATATAAAACCAGTGTCGAGGCTCGTGTTATACACGATACCCTTAAACAGATTCGTCGTCTGTTCCTGGGGTATAATGGCGAGACCAATGTACTGCCGAATAGAAAACTTGCCTGAAAACGTTCGCCAAAAAGATGAGTGCAGAAGAGAGAGATCGAAAGTTGTTCGTGTCTGAAGTGTGTCTTAGAATGAACCCCAAGGTTCCTATTTATATCGCGAATTAGCTCCATGAAACCGACGACATAAATGTAGTTTTAATTGTCAAGATTGTAACCGATACGTTTTTATTAAAATGAAATCAAAACCGAAATTTCATTAAAAAATAAAACCGATTTGATTTTAAAATTGTTTATGCCAAAAATTGGTTTAATAAAATCAATTTAAGTCAATGTGGAACTTATCCGACTAAAGAAAGGATTCAATGACAAACACAATAAAAATATAAATTAACAGATGACAAAGAGATTTTGTGACGCGGAAAAACTCTTGGTCGAGGAAAAAAATCGTGGACGATGGATGATATCGCCAATGCACTAGTGAAGTTGACGTCAATAAGGGACGTCGCCCTTGTAATACAATGATCGTGTGTAATATTAAAGTAAAACAATAAAGTGGATTGAGTATGCTCTGTGTCGCGAGTATTTCTAGTGTCAGATATTCTTGGTCCTCTTCCTGACTTCGTGCCTTTCCATTTATATTGGTTGAGATCATAACGATTGAGGCAGTAATTGAGCTTTTAATCGTGTCCGTTATGTTTGTTGTCTTTAATAATAACGGTCATGTAATTAAAAACATAATTGAAACGTATATCATGTCGTTAGAAACACGAACGTCTAACAACTCACTCGACGGTCGAGAGATATATGCGACGATGTTTGATTATGTTACTGGTCGATCTTCCGCATCTTCCGCCGTGTGATAGGAGCTTGGTTGTATGATACTATCATCGATAGACTCGACGTTTCCTCCTTGTATCGTAAGTCGTTAGTTCTTTACACCTTGGTACTGATGGTCATGTGATTCTATGCGATGGTCGTTAGTCGAAGATTTTGGTCCAAACAGTTTGCCTCTAAATTTAAAATGAAACCAAACAGTTTGCCTCTAATATTTTGGTCCAAACAGTTTGTCTTTAATAATAACGGTCATGTAATTAAAAATATAATTGAAACGTATATCATGTCGTTAGAAACACGAACGTCTAACAACTCACTCGACGGTCGAGAGATATATGCGACGATCTTTGATTATGCTACTGGTCGATCTTCTGCATCTTCCGCCGTGTGATAGGAGCTTGGTTGTATGATACTATCATCGATAGACTCGACGTTTCCTCCTTGTACCGTAAGTTGTTAGTTCTTTACACCTTGGTACTGATGGTCATGTGATTCTATGCGATGGTCGTTAGTCGAAGATTTTGGTCCAAACAGTTTGCCTCTAAATTTAAAGTTTTGAATTTTAAATTTAAATGTTAAAGAGGTAACTGAGTCGCTTGATTGGATTATCTACGCATGGTTGTGACGTCATACTCGACGTGGGCGCATGTGTCAGTCATGCCAATTGTAGAAGACATATGTCATCAATCCGGTGGTTGCATGTGAAAAGGCGGAGGACAGGTGTCGATAGGGTGCGAGCGAACGGTTTTTTGGAAACTGTATAAATACTGGTTGGTTTCCATACTTGTCTTTTTATGCTTCACCAGTCTTTCAAAAGAGATCTCTCAGAATCTTTGTTAAAAGTTCGGAATATTTTTCGCTAAAAACCAACTCCTTAGTTCGTTAGTTGAGTGTGTAGAGATGGCTAAGAGTTCAATCATTACTACGGATGATCTGCGGGTTTTTAAGAACCTCGCCGATATTCCGGATGGTTTTTATCTAGAGAACCCCGGCAAGTTCAGGCCGAATGAATACCCCGAAGGATATTTCGTTTTATACGAATATCCTTTTAAGATTGGGCTTAAATGGCCCTATCCTCGTTTAGTTAGGGAATTCTTGGGTAGGTTCGGTATATCTCCGGGGCAAACGATGCCCCAATTTTGGAGGATCGTGATGATGATTGATTGATTGGCGTATGACTGGGAGTCTCCCTTCACCATTCATGAGCGTCTGTCGGCTTACGCGGTGAAGGTCGATATGAACAATCGATGCAGTCCTTACACCCGTGTTCGGTGGGAACAGGCATTCATTCAGGGGACGGCTGTGAACGATCGTGGTTGGAAGGAGCGCTACATATTGGTCGCATGTTGGCTCTTGGCGAGGACGATCAGTGGCTTGCCTGCGGTTGGCCATACGGGGTAAGTGCAATATTTGAGAAGGTTATATTTTATTGTTCTTTGTAAATTTCTGACTGATCGTATTGTTTCCTTTCATACAGCGGCGAACTGTGACGAAGTCCAGCTCATTCTTGACTCGTCGGCCAAGATCGAGCGTTTTCTGAAAATCCCTGATCGGACGTTTAGGGTTTACGTCCATGTGGATGAAGATGATGAGGGTGTTGTTTCCTTAAGCACCTCGGAGGCAACCGAGAAGTCGAGGTGGAGGAGGAAGAGATGATGGGCAAGTATTTTATGTCATACGTTTTCGATTCATTCATCTCTTATCAACTTCTGTCGTTTGTTTTCCAGAAGAGGCAGCGGATCCTCTGGTTGGCCAATCCGGAGATGGTGTCGGAGCATCTTTCTCAGGGGATGCCTTACACGCGATTACGCCAACGTCGGGGACCAATAGGCCATTGAGGCTAATCATGAAGGAACCATCTTTTGAGGTTTCTAACCCTAAGAAGGCCAAGACATTGACGACAACGAAGCCTGGTCGAGCGATCGTGCCGTCGATCGTAACCGGCGTTTTACCTTCCCCTTCGTTGCAAGACAAGGGGAAAAAGCCGGCGGCAGAGGTTTTTGTCGCTCGATTCGAGATCTCTTCCGATTTCTTGAGGGAGGGGTCGATGGATCGAGAGGGGATGGTTAACGTCCTTGAGAACGTTAATGTTTTCAAGGATCGTTACAAAGGGATGGCTTTGGCCGATAACCATGCCAGGCTCACAAAGCATCTTTTCCAGATAATCTACAATTGTGTATCGTGCGCTTGCGTGACTTGCGTATTTTTTAGTTTTCCTAGCAATCGTGCGTCGTGCGACATGCGTTTACGTGCGACCGTGCGACTCGCGATTTTATGCCTTTAGTCATACTGACGTTTGCTTTTTCATTTTAGGCCTTCTAGGCGTCCCTTAGTATGCAAGCTAAGGTGAATGAGGCGTCCCAGGTCGCCATCGTGGCCTTGAATGCGGAGAAAGAGGCGTGTGAGCGCGATATTGTCATTCGGGCGAGGAAGAGGAGGTGTCGGCTAGAGCCGATGAACTTCGCCTCTACCTGGAGGATGCTCGAAATGACTACGAGCATGAAAAGAACGTTAGTTTCAACCTCAGGGATCGCCTAAAGGAGGCTCTGGACCAAGTAAAGGCTTTAGAAGCCGAATTGGAGACATCCAGGGCGACTCTTGCTGGAAAAGCCAAGGAGGTCGAGGACCTGAAGTCACAGTTGGGTGATCGCCCGTTGCCAAGTGAGAGGGTCGAGTCTTCTTGAAGGATGCCCAATTAATCATTGATTAGTTTAGGGTTTTTAGGGCGACTCTTCATGGTCGTGTCCTTTCACTGGTAATTTTTTCTTGAAAATCAATACAAGTGACTTTCGAATTTTCATTTGCATCGTTGCAGGAATTAGTTCTTTTGAATATTGCCAAGTAACTTATGACAATCAGACATGAGGATAGTCCGACTAGTAGGTGTTTTAAGCAGAAACGTTCATAGGTAAATTTCATCTGACGGGTAAATGACCAAATTTGCGACAAAAGAATTTGCATTTGAAAGAAAACTTTAATGATAAGCATGATTTGCGACAGAGGCAAATCCTACGAGACCGTCAGCAAATAACATTAGTTGCCCGATCGTATTTTCGTTACATCAATGTTCTTTATGTCTTGCGATAATCATATTCGACCGATAAGGGTTCTAAGTGACGAAGTAAGTCACGATCGGACTTGCAATTCGCATGAGTTACATATATCATTTGATCTATATAGATTTCCTTGCGATCCTGCAGAAGATAAATGTTAGAGTGGCCGTTGGTTTGACCAACGACCCTCCGATGCTTAAGTCAGTAACGTTCAGTGGATAAAAAAAGGAGAAGGATCAGAAAAAGTACTTTCTTAAATGTACCGCGTTCCAACTACGTGGGATATCTTGTTCGTCGAGCGTTCGGAGGCGATAAGCTTCTTTGCCGACTACTTCTGATATTTGATAGGGACCTTCCCACTTTGTGGATAATTT
Organism: Silybum marianum; assembly: GCA_036898165.1. Lineage (NCBI taxonomy): Eukaryota > Viridiplantae > Streptophyta > Magnoliopsida > Asterales > Asteraceae > Silybum > Silybum marianum. Next base: position 16,913,485 of record CM072541.1, read on the forward strand.
ACTTGCGTTTAATTCTTTGGTGTTTTGAAAGACACGGCGTACGACATAGTCGCCTTCCTGAAAGACTTTAATCTTGATGTTCTTGTTAAAATGTCGAGCGACAACCTGTTGTTGCGAGGCCATCCTAATGTAAGCTCGATCTCTTAATTCTTTGAGAGCGTCCACGTCGTAGCTTAAATCGACCAAGTTATGATCGGTAGACGAATGTCGTGCGATCAGTAGACTTATTTCAATTGGTAAGACCGCTTCACAACCGTAAACCAAGGAAAATGGGGTCTGAGCCGTCGAAGTCCTTGGTGTCATGAAGACAAAAGGCAATTCCTCAGCCCACCGTCCTTTCGCAACCTTGAGTCTTTTCTTGATTGAATTTATGATCACTTTGTTAATCGATTCAGCCAATCCGTTAGATTGTGAATATCTTGGGTTCAACATTATGAGTTTGATTCCCCCATCTTCACAATATCGTCTTGTTTTTTCGTTGATGAACTGTGATCCATTGTCACATACGATCTCCGAGGGAATTCCAAATCTGCATACGATGTTAGTCTGGATGAAAGATATGACCTCTTTATCTCGAATCTGAGAGAAAGCGACTGCCTTTATCTATTTTGAAAAATAATTTGTGAATACTAAAAGATAAACCCTCTGACCTGGCGTCGGCGTAGCTTACCAACAATGTCCATTCCCCATCGCATGAAGGGCTATGGGACAAGCGTTGAATGTAGTACTTCAGGGGGTTGGTGCGTAATACCTGAATTTCGTTGACATGCTTTGCAATTATGTACATATTCTGACGCGTCTTGTCGTAAGGTAGGCCAATAGTAGCCTTGTCGTGAGATTCGATTGGCAAGACTACATCCGCCAGAATTGTTTCTGCATTCTCAATCGTGCATCTCTTGTAAGATTTTTGGTATGTCATGCTTAGTCACACATCGTAGATTTAAACTTGTCAATGAGCCTCTGTGAACTTTTCCGAGATGATGATGTACCTAGAGGATTTAAACCTGATTCGTCGAGCTTTTAATTTGTCATCGGGCAACCGATTATTTATCAGGTAATCTTTGATTTCTTTCATCCAGTCGTTTTCGTCATCGTTTGGTTCAATGGTAAAGACTGATTTGTCCTCTTCGATTGATGGGCCCAACAAATGGATTATAGGAATTGCGTCGAAGGATGACTTTCCCAATGCTGATCCCAAGTTTGCTAATGCGTCTGCTTGAGAGTTTTGATCTCTAGGGATTTGTTTGATATCAAACGATCGAAATTTTTCTATTTCAGCTTTAGCCTTTTGGAGATAGGTCGTCATCTTGGAATCTTTTGTTGCGAATTCTCCGTTTAATTGATTGACAATCAAAAAAGAATTACTTTCAGCGTTTAAGTGCTTGATTCCTAGGTCGTGTGCCAACTTCATCCCTGTTATCAAGGCTTTCGTATTCTACTTTGTTATTTGTTGCCTTGAAATCACATGATATGGAGTACACCATTATGCCCCCTTGTGGCGATTTTTAGACGACGCCGAGTCTTGCCCCCCGTACGTTAGAGGAACCGTCAACGAATAATGCCCAAGGTCGTTCGTCTTGAGTCGCCACAACGAGTGTTTCTTCCAAGGCTACCTTTTCAAGCTCTGGACTGAAATCTGCAATGAGGTCTGTTAGGACCTGCGACTTGATGGCTAGAACTAGAATAGATAGTTTTTGTTGCCTACTCACACGAACCCATATCCTTGCTTTTGGGGCCTTTTTTTGTTCCAACAAATTCCCTTTATTTATAGGCAATATAAATAAGATACCCAATTTGGTCATAACTGCTAAGGTAAATACTCCATTTCGCTAGTCAACCTGTTAATTCGGCTTTTCGTAGGACAGACTTTAACGGATAATTAGTAACGACAATGATAGGATGAGATTCAAAATAATGTCGAAGCTTTTTAGCAGCGACGATCAAAGCCAATAACAGTTTCTCAATTGATGAATACCATTTTTCTGCGTCCAACATAGACTTACTTACATAGTATATCGGCAATTGATGTCCGTCGTCTTCTCGCACCAAGACGATGCTTACGGATGTCGTGATTACCGATAGATAAAGTAGCAACTCTTCTCCGTCTTTGGGTTTCGAGAGTAATGGAGGCGATGACATGTATTCCTTAAGATTTCGTAATGCTTTCTCGTGGTCGGCCGACCAATTGAACCCTTTGTTCTTTCGTATGACATTATAGAATAAATTACACTTATCGGAGGAGCGAGAAATGAACCTGTTGAGCGCGGCGACGCGGCCCGTTATTTGTTGGACTTCTTTGAAATTTCGGGGCGACCGTATGTTTACAATTACTTTTATCTGATCTGGGCTCGCCTCGATGCCTCGTCGTGTGACCACATGGCCTAGAAATTTTCCAGCATATACTCCGAAAGAGCATTTTGTTGGATTTAATTTCATCGCATATTTCCGAAGGATATCGAACGACTGCCTTAGATGACTAATATGATCTTTTGTTTTTTTAGATTTGACGAGCATGTCGTCGATATAGACTTCCATCGTATCTCCCAACTGCTCTTTGAACATTTGATTGAGCAGCCGCTGATACGTCGAACCTGCATTTTTCAAACCAAAAGGCATAACCTTATAACAATAAATACCTTTGTCGGTCATGAAGGTCGTTTTTTCTTGATCGTGCAGATGCTTTAGGATTTGGTTGTAGCCTACATATGCGTCCATGAATGTCAGCAATTCGTGACCAGCCGTCTCGTCGACCATGGCGTCGATGTGTGGTAAAGGAAAAGGGTCCTTTGGACAAGCTTTATTGAGATCTGTAAAATCAATACATACTCGCCACTTCCCGTTCTTCTATTTTTACGACCACGAAGTTTGCAAGCCAGTCTGGATATTTTACTTTTCGTATTTTGCCTGCTCTTAGCAGATTGTCGACCTCATCGTTGATGACTTTATTCCGTTCAGGAGCAATTTACGACGCTTTTGCTTGACGGGTTAGAATGTTGGATCGATGTTGAGTTTGTGTGATATGATTTTTGGGTCTATGCCAACCATATCTTCGTGCGACCAAGCCAAACAATCCGCGATTTTCTTTAAAAAATTCCAGGATTTCCTTTTTAATAATGGGGTCGAGTGATGCCCCTACTAATATTGTATGATCAGGTTGACTCTCGTCCAACGCAACTTCTTCGAGTTGTAGATCGTCGACGGAATCTTCCTGGATCTGTAATTGCTATACTTGCCCCTTTCTGGGTTTTATTGCTGCCTTGTAGCATTCCTTTGCCATTTTTTGCTCGTTTTTGATTTCCTGGACGCCCCATAGAGTTGGAAATTTGATCGTCTGATGATAGCTCGAAGGCACAGCCTTCATGTCGTGGATCCATGGACGTCCCAAGATAACGTTGTAGGCTGAAAAGCAATCGATGACATTGAATCGTGTTTGCTTGTTGATTCCTTTGGCGTAAACAGGCAACACGATTTCTTCGATCGTATTGGTGGCGTCGCCATTGAAACTGACCAGGATAGTCGAACGTCGAATGACTTCAGCTTGAATAATCCCCATGATTTTTAGAGTATCTAGGAAGATGATGTTCGCGGAGCTCCCACCATCAATGAGAACCCTCTTGGTCGAGCAATTCCCGATGGTTAATTATAGGATCAGACCGTCATGATGTTTTTGCCGTGTATCGCGAACATCTTGGTCATCGAAGGTGATTGGCATCATGTCTAGCTCTTCGTCTGTTTTCGTTCGATAAGAAAGTTGAGGATTGTTTGTTTGCTGGGACGCATGTCTTTTGGCCGCAGAGTAGGTGAGCCCACAGACGTCGGATCCACCTGTAATACAATTCACAACTTTAGTAGTTGTCGGCGACGGGGGTCTAGAAAGCTTACTTGAGTCAATGGGCAACATGTCTTTTAGATGTCCTTTAGGGATCAACCATGCGATCTCTTTCCTTAGAGCAAGGTAGTCATCAGTTTGATGGCCATAATCATCATGAAAGTCGCACCATTTCGATTTATCTTTCTTGTCGTTGGGTTTATCGCTCTTCTTCGGACATCGGATGGTTGATTGAACATTCCTTAGTGCGTCTATCAGATCTTTCATTGTTCCTGTGAAGTGGTACGAAGAAATTTTCGGATGATTCGGGAATCGCAACTGTTAGAAAAATCTTCGACTACGACCATTAGATAAGATCGTGCAACCACCACTATCGGGGTACCCAGAATCAACGACTCATGGCACGAAGGGAGGATGTCGAATACACTAGCCGTTTCGACGTACGATCGAGCCTCCTTTCGTACGACGGGAGATATCAAGGAGTGACCAGTGGCATAAATCATTGTTAACGTATCTAACTCCAGATCGTCTGACGAATCCCTAATCATTCGCTTAACCGACAATGTAACGTACGTGTTTATTGTATTATTTAATGCGGGGCCGTTTATCGCTGGAAGTAACGGGTATAATAGACGTCATTATGGCCTTCGTCATTGACCAGGCCGTTACGCACTCGATCAAATATAAATAGAAGGATCACGAAGACAAGAGGGGACGCATCGAATACTCGATACTCACAATACAAATTACACTCAAGCTTTTTTTCCACTGTTTTCCTTTAGTTTATATACGATCATTGTATTACAAGGACGACGTCCCTTATTGGCGTCATTTCTTTCTTGCATCAACGATACTCACCATCGTCCGTGGTCTTTTCCCTCGACCAAGGGTTTTTCTGCGTCACCAAATAGCTTTGTCTTTCGTTTATTTACGCTTTTATCGTGTTTGTTGTTCGATCCTTTTTTTAGTCGGATAAGCTCCACATTGACCTTAAGTTGATTTTACTAAACCAATTTTTGGCATCAAAGCGATGAGTTGCTCGTTTCTTTCTTTTTGTCGAACCTGACGTTCGAGATCTGCTTCGTTGATTCCGTTCTGGACGTTGCTTTGGCTTTGAACTCTATCTTTTTACGCTCAAGATGCGCCTATCGTTGGTTTGTTTGTGTCTAAACATGGTGTCATCTTCTACGCGCATGTATGCCAAAGTGCTTGCTCGTACGTCTTCAAAGGTTTCTGCTGGATATTTATTCAGGTCGAGGTATAATTCAAACATAGTGTTGAGTCCTCATTTATAAGCTTCAATTGCCGTCCGCGTGTCGCAGTCTCGTATACCTATCATTTCATAATCTCCCGTCTGTTTTTGCGGCTGCTGGCAAATTGTTGGAAGAACTGGTTCACGAGTTCGACAAAAAAGTTGATTGACTTGGGTTTCAAGTTTATCAGCCGTTGTAACACAGTTCTTGTCAGTGTCGCACCGAAACTCTTGCACATGCATACTTCTTGATAATATTGCGGGATCGAGATCGTCTATATTAACTACTTGTATTGCGCGACATGCTCGTTTGGATCTGACAATCCAGCGTATTTAGGGTTCATTGTCGGGATCTTGTACTTCTTTGGTATATCGACCAAGGCTATCGCGTCTGAGAAAGGTGACGCTTGATATCCCGTTGGAGGTCCGATATCGACGGGTACGGCAGCGGATGGGAGTTTTGATAGTAAATATAGGACTTTCTCGTTTTGTTCCTCCAATAGTTTCAAACGTTGTGCGACTGGGTCGTGCGGCATATTTCCAGATCCTCCTCCTGAAAACAAATCCTTATGAAACATTGATCCAGGATTACCATTATTAAAATTATTTTGAAAAAGGAGGTTATGAAAGTTGAGATTTTGGGCGTGGTTCCTGGTGAACGTGTCATAAAACTTGTGACTCTGAGAGAGAGGAGGTTGACGTAATTCCGTAGTCACATAAGAACTTTGACCGATGGATGTATTATGAAATTGGAAACCGGATTTACTATTTCCCATGCTCTGTCCACTGGACCTATTTTGCATGACGGATACATTCGTCTGGCTAGATCCTGCACCATTAAGGTTTATGTTCGATACCGGCACCCCAGTCGTTGGTTGAAATGTTCCTTGTTGAGACTTCTGTACTCCGGTCGTCAATGGTGGAGGGTTTGGAACGAATGGTGGGGGCATCGGGATGAACGACGTTTGTCCTGAGGTGAACGGTGGCAGACTTGTCAAGGTAGTAGGTGCTACTTGATTACCCAATCCCGTGTTATAGAGAGGAACATAGGGTCTCTCGAATCCTGGAGGTCCTTGTTGGTTTTCCAAATGGTTAATGCGTTGACGAGCGTTTTCAAGCTCAACCATTAATTGTTTGATCGTTGGTTGATTCGACATCCTGTTAATTGTCAATGGCAAATACTAGTAACAAAAAGGTTCGTAGAAGAATTTTCTTTAGACGGGGTCCCACGGATGGCGCCAAACTGTTTATGCCAAAAATTGGTTTAATAAAATCAATTTAAGGTCAATGTGGAACTTATCCGACTAAAGAAAGGATTCAACCACAAACACAATAAAAATATAAATTAACAGATGACAAAGAGATTTGATGACGCGGAAAAACTCTTGGTCGAGGAAAAAAACCGCGGACGATGGGTGATATCGCCAATGCAATAGTGAAGTTGACGTCAATAAGGGACGTCGTCCTTGTAATACAATGATCATGTGTAACATTAAAGTAAAACAATAAAGTGGATTGAGTATGCTCTGTGTCGCGAGTATTGCTAGTGTCAGATATTCTTGGTCCTCTTCCTGCCTTCGTGCCTTTCCATTTATACTGGTTTAGATCATAACGGTTGAGGCAGTAATGGAGCTTTTAATCGTGTCTGTTATGTTTGTTGTCTTTAATAATAACAGTCCTTTAATTAAAAACATAATTGAAACGTATATCATGCCGTTAGTAAGACGAACATCTAACAACTCACTCGACGGTCGAGAGATATATGCGACGATGTTTGATTATGTTCTGGTCGATCCTTCGTATCTTCCGTCGTGTGATAGGAGCTTGGTTGTATGATACTATCATCAATAGACTCGACGTTTTCTCCTTGTAAGTCGTTAGTTCTTTACACCTTGGTACTGATGGTCGTGTGATTCTATGCGATGGTCGTTAGTCGAAGATTTTGGTCCAAACAAAAATCAAAACTGGGGATCAAAATTTTTAGCAAAACCGAACTGTGCGAGCCCGAGAATTTGGAGCTGCATTCGTGTCCGCAAATGCGTACGCACACAAGTGCGGTCGATTTAGCCTACAAAATCGCCAAACCGCATCCCCCGCTGCGTGCGTGTAGGTGTTGGAGGAAACACCTATCAAAGAGCTTGTAGGCGCTTTGAACATTTTTCATTATAAACTCCTCAAAGTTTACTCTTCCGACCTATGTGGGACACCTTCCAAAGCCAACAACTTTTGCTAATATTTCTATCCAAATGCTATACTTTGGGCATTGATATCTCATTCACACAATCTCCGTTTTGGACACATAATATATGGTTTCGAAGCTCTCATATAGGAGAACACCAACCCATAAAAAGATTATTATATAAAACACATATATACATATTTAATTGTGTCCAAAGTTAGTTAAAACCCACAATTTTAACTAAATTTCCAAAAATTTCCAACATGTACGGCCCTTGATGATCCCAATCAAATCCCAGGTCAATGGCTATTGGCAACGACCAATAATACACTTGTGTACGGCCCTCAATGATCCTAACTAAGATCAATGGCTATTGGCAACGACCAATAATACATCTGTGTACGGCCTTCGATGACCTAGCTAGAGCACAGACGTAAGGATCAATGGCTATTGGCAACGACCAATAATGCAATAGTGCACGACCCTCGATGATCCTATTCGTTTACCAAAAGGGGACGACAATCCCGATTCTTAAGACCGACTTATATGCCTATGGATCCAAATGCAATTCAGTCTAGTTTACATGACTCCAATATGAATGGCATTCGCATTAAGAGTACCCGGGCTTCTCAAACCCACCTTTATCCCAACAACCCCATGATAAACAAATAGATTCTAATGAAACTACTTAAGAGTAAATTATAGCCGTAAAATTTTAAACAACTCTTGAGGGAGACCCCTTTCTATTGCCTTCCCTTTCGACTTCTAGACTGGTTCGTCAGTGGGACTGCTCGACTCTACTCTCCAAGCTTACTGCAAGGATGATTAGCTACGTTCCAATGAAGCACATTTGTGAATTTCTACCGTTCAGGTTTAAATCCTGAATAAAGAAATTGAGGGTCCCTTCCATGATATTTCGCTGAAAGGAATGCTGCAAAGAGCCCACCCGAACCTTTTGAGTAACTATAGTGATTCCTTCCTGTTCTCTTCCTTCTTTCCCAGAGCTAATGGCTCATTTCACTCTCTTTAAATAAGACCAAGCGAATTTGTTGATGTTTCACCCATCAAGTATAGAAAGTGCCAAACATTGGGAACTACCCGGGGAGGAGTTAGGAGATCCTTTCTCCCCTATGACCGCTATCAAAGAGAAGCTTTTTCCTATACCATAGTTGCAAGTCTATTGTTCTCTTTCTGAATTAACGCACTCAAATGATGTAAAATATCATTTAGTTATGCCATAAGTGTGTATAACCCCAAAAGCTCGATGTATGTCAATTTAATTCGGACAAGTGTCCATAAGACTAATTTTAGTCAAAATCCGGGTTAAAGCATAATAACTCAACACTTATGCGATTTCTCAAAACATTGGTTGAGACAAATCATTTTCTAAATAAAACATATTCATATGTTTCCAAATTAACACATAATGCAATAACATGTAGTTTCCAACGATTTATAAATCAAATACTCTAAAAATGCAAATACAGCCAAATGGTTTTCATTTAAAAGATAATGCACCCAAATAACTTAAACTTATTTTTTTTTGTCAAAATGTCTAAAACTCAAGTATAAGTCTATTACATGATTTATAAACACTTTTATACCAAATATGCAAACTTAACCAAATACTCACACCTTTGATAAATGACAAGTAAAACATGTTAATACTTCAAAATGGACGTTTTTGGCATGTACATAGTTTTCACAAAGTATCTTGAACTCATCTTACTAGATTTAGGCTAAATCTAAGTTATACTCTAAACTTGAGCTTCCAAAGTGAAGAGATGAGATCTATAAGCTACAAATCCGGATCCATGATGAAAATCCTCTCAAGAACACTTTCTTTACTCCCAAAACATACAAAAACAACCCAATATAAAGAATGAGAGTTGTTGGTGCAAAATAACCAAATCCTAGATTCAAAGAACTAAATATATGCTCTTACCTTCACTTCTATGAACTCCAAAATCAAGTAATAAACTCTAAACATCATTGTTTCCATGTTGTAGAGCTTCAAAATACGAAATCGTAGCAACTTGAATCACCCAAATCAGAGCAATATTGAGAGAGATATAGCTAAAATGAGAAGAATCTCGTTTTTCGGTCCTTTTAAATGTTGAACAGTGGCGGACTCTAGTTATCAAGTGGGTTGCTTTTTCGTAACCAACTTGGTAACCCACGCGAAGCATAATTCACAAGAACAGTGGCAGATGCTAGTTGTCAAGTGGGTTGCTTTTTCGTAACCAACTTGGTAACCCACGCGAAGCATAATTCACATGAACAGTGGCGGACGCTAGTTGTCAAGTGGGTTTCTTTATCATAACTAACTTGGTAACCCACGCTAGCCTTTGTTAAGTGTAATAGTCCCTTAGGCTAGTTATCAAGCTAGTTTCAGTTTCCGAACTCACTTTTCCTCCTTAACCAAGCATTACCTTGAGTTTTGAGACCCCAACACTACAACACCCAAAAACTTTCAAATGAACTCGATTTAAACCTTAAAGAACTAATATTTAAAGACGAACCCACGATGGAAGGTAGCAACAAAAATTCTGGGTGTTACAAATACAAACCAAACAAATTAAACAAACCATACAAACTTCTATATATATATAGAGGCTTAATCTTTTGAGAACCCTAATTTTTGTGAGATCCATTCTTAGCCAACCATTCTAATTAATTTGTTTTCTTATTTAATTAATACTAGAAGGCTAATTTGGTAATTTTATAAAAATGACAATTAATTCATTAATTATATTTAATGCTATTATTACTCTCTCTCTCTCTCTCTCTCTCTCTCTCCCCTTATTTTGAAACCCTAGCCGTCTCCACCTTCTTCTCCAAGATCAATCTCATATTCCATCCTTCCACCTTCTTCTCCAAGATCAAACCTTTATCCCATCGGGAACAAAGTCGATGAGGAGCATCCAAGAAAAAAAATGTAATTTATCAATCAATTCATTGATTGGAGACGACAACGACGAAAATCAAGAAGGAGAATTTAACACCCTCGAATTTGGAAAGAACGACTAATTAAAAAATTTCATCAACGCAATAAATAAGAAATAAATCCTTCTCTTATAAATCAATACTTGAAATTTCTCCAAATAAAATATCTAAATGAACCTCAACAAGAGTTAGGCCGGGTCTTATACTAAGACATAATCACGATCGGGTGTTACTAAACTCAAAAGAGTCGCTATCTCCGAATGCGGAAAACGTCACCAAATGGCTAGGTCTTCATCGTGCCACTTCCTAGCACTCAAGTCCACACGTGTCGCTAGTACCAACTCCAACAAGAACCTGATGCACATGCTGACAAAGAAAAAAGGTTAGACTTAACGCCTAGTGAGCTCAAGAGTTTATAACGTAATTTTAAATGATAGAGATCAAAATATTTCTTGATTCAAATAATAATTTATCAAATAAAATGACTCCATTGTAAAAGTGACATCTTTCCCAAGTTCATCATTTTCGCAACAAAAAGCTTTAAATCCAAATACCGTTAGAAATGAAAGTATTAAGTAGAAATACACGTTTAAATACGAACTCTACACCCTTTACTCACTCAAGACGTGAAATAGTTTAAATGCTTCAAATACTAACATATGGATAAAGCTCCATTATCTAGAACACCAAAACACGGTTAGGTCTCAATGATCCAATAATTTAAATTATGGGTTACACTTCATGCTCTAAAATACGTCACCGAAAATAATGGATAAGACTCGATACCCAAAACAACACATTTCGGTGACGGGGGAGACCCGTTTTACCATTTGTTGTGACGGAACACATAAGTAAGCCACAAGATTATGTTATAGGAATATTATTCATTGATAAGCATACCCTGACGTCAACCGTATCCAGTATATAGTCAATTAAGGTAGTAGGCTTATAGATAGGTACACCTTGACATCATCCGTATCCAGTATATAGTCAGATATGTGCACGATGACATCAACTATATCCAGTATATAGTTGTTAGGTCCGATTCAACAAGATCAATAAAGGAGTTCATATGCAAATCATCGAGTCATATGTTTTATTATTGAAAGCATTAAAGAACTACAAACGCGAATGTAAATTATACGACTCTCATTAACGAAACCTCTACCCTAGACTCCTTAATATAGTAGGGTCTATTACATTAAAAGCCCAAGCCCATAAGGTATTTAACACAATTTAGAATATTACATTAAATCATTTCCTTCTTTATAAAACTTTCCTAATTTAGGATATTTGATCCTAACAATAGTCCAATGAAATCATGTGCATGTAAATAGGTACACCTTGACATCAACCGTATCCAGTATATAGTCAGATATGTGCACACCTTATAATCAGAAACCGACTTTTATGCTTATGGATCCATTGCATTCTAGCCACAAATTACGTGACTCTAATTGAATGATCAATGCACCTAAAACATGTAATATTCATAATGAGTACGCCTTAAATGTGTATAACATCCAAAAGCCCAAGATATAGTAATTTAAACCGGACAAGTATATTCAAGGCTTATTTTAGTCAAAATCGAGCAAAGCTCAACAACCCAAATGACTATTTTATAGAAGTCATCAAAAACACTAAAACATATTTAACCGACATTTATACAAATACATGTTCCAAAGATATGCTTAACTCAAAACTCTTCATTGATTGGGACGAAGTTTTCCAAACAAACCATACCGTTTATATTTCCAAAATATCCCATAACTCAATAATATGCATTTTTCAACCAAATATTCTAAAACGCATTTAACACCAAACAATCTTCATTTAAAAGATAATTCATCAAAACAACCCACACACACTTATGAATTATTTACCAAAATATAACGTTTTCAAGATGTATTAACTCAAGAACCCCATGTATGTCTAAAATCAACATAATTACTTTAGTTTAATCTGTCGTACTTTTGCTTCACTTTTATTAGAAAACTCAGGGTCTCTGACTTCTGCAGCTTTTCTGGTTTAAGGGTTCTCAAGTACACACCTTAAACTTTGGTAAATAAGGATAAAACGGAATTTCGATATCTTATTCTAAAATCTTGTCGACTCCTTTTTGACCTGATAAGAATTCTTGTCGATTCCCTTAACCCGACATCGCTTCCTTTATTATCGACATCTTTTTTATCGAGCCCATCTGACCCGAAATTAATTTATATCGAGCCTTCTTGACTCGACATAAATTCTTGTCGAGATACCTTAACCCGACATAAATTCTTATCTCATCTTTGTCTATCGGCATCTTTTCTGGCAAATCGAGAATTTATTTTAAAAGGAAATCTTAGAATTTTTTTCAAAACTCACCGATCGAGATCACTTTATCAGGTAACCAGTACTTTATTTTTTTTCTTAAGATGAGTTCTCAAAATCAAATTTCTGAGCTCAAATCTGAAATTGAAAGACTCGAAGCTAGGCATACAAATAACATGAAAGTGCTTGATGAACTTTTAAGTGAACACGTTTATCTCAAACCTAAGTTTCTTTACTCAGATCAAACAAGCAATACTTTGAAAGATGAAAAAGAGTTTTTGCAAGCACAACTCACCGAGCATATTAGGAATACACATCATGTATTTTATGAAAACGTTTGCAAAATGAAAAATCTTGAGTTGATAAAAATAACTTTTGATCTGAAAAACAAAATTTCTGAGTTAGAAAAGTTTATAGATTCTGAGACTTATAGCGTTGTTCTTTCAATAAAATTAATTGAATTTTTGGAAAGAATATGAACTTCTGATGAAAAACACAAGTTTGAAACTGAGCGAAAATATTTTGAAAACAAAATTAAAACTTGTGAACTGACCATTCAAAAACTTTCTAAACAAGTGTCAGATTTTGATCAAGTTGTGATTTTAGAAAGAAAATCTTCTGAAACAAAATGTTTGGAACTTTCAAAACAAATTTCAGAACTTCACAAACTTTTGAAAGATGAAAGAAAAGTGTTTGAGACTAATAAAACAAATTTCATCAAGAAAAGTACGTTGATCATTGCTAAAAGCAAAAATTTGGAAAAAGAATGTGAAAGAGAAAAGAAAATTTGTGAAGAGAAAATTGGCAAACTTTCAAACAAATTATCTGTTTTAGAAATAAATCTTGTGAATGAACAGAAAATGAGATCCGAATCTCAAACAAAATATGATGTGATTATGAAAGAAAAAGATCATCTCTTGTGCAAAATAAAAGAACTTGAAGGTTGCTCAACTTCTTCAAGTTCAATTAATAAGATGAATCCCCTTTCTACAATAAGTGTCTGTAAGAATAACTCGTCTTCAAGTGACAAATCAAACAGTTATTCTAATAGTTTCACATCATATAATTCTTCAACTTCTCGGACTCATTATTCTACTTTTTCTCACAATGATTTTGTTGCCAAAACCGGTAATTTCAAACAGTTTAAAATGGTTTGGAAAAAGAAATCAACTACAGATGATAGTGTTGGAAACATGTCACATACATCTCCTGTAGTTGATGCAAAATCATTTGTTTCCAAAACTGATTTACCTTATTTTGTCAAGTCAATCAATCAACTAATCAGTCTAAGCAACACAAATCTTTATTGTTCTACATGTGGAACAAATGATTTTGTTCACCAAAGGTATGTTCATAAATGGTATGGTACCTACAGTATCCCCACTTCCCCATTTATTGCATCTAAAGCTGGCCTCCAAGGACCCAACAAAGCTTGGGTACCAAAATCCTTTTAATCTGTTTTGTAGGTACGTCATGTGTGTTCTAAATTCTGAATATTCAAATCACATGACAATCTTTCATAAGGTTATGTTACATTTGAGGGGGAGTACCGATTTTTTTTCTTCATTCATTTTTTTTCTTCATTCATTTTTTTAGCTTCATAGTATCTCAGTTATGGACCTGCTGAGGTTAGATGTATTTTGAAAGGGTGTAATTGAGATAAAATTGAGTACATGTGCGTTAAATAAAAAATGTGAGAGTGTGACAAGACATAAAAGAAAATATTTGGTCTTCACCAAACCTAAACAGTTATCCGGGTAGCCACAGAATCTATTCATTCTCAATTCTTTGGAGATGAATATTGAAATAGACATGGACCCAATATCGATAACTTGTGTCACCCCACACAACTACTCAAGCATCTCACAAAAGATATTTGTTTCATATATCAAGGAGAATGAGCATATCTGCTATCTTTTCTTCACTCATAGCATTAAGATATTGAAAAAGGAAGACACACCTCCGGTTTCCGAACTTCACATTCAATGCACATTGAGTCTGTGAAATGTCTTTTCACATCTTGAGCCTTAAAATGCTTAATGTTTTCTACACATTGCACGAGTCTTCGTGATTCCACAAGCATATCTTTGTGTTTATGCCGGAACAGTTTGAGAAGATATGTTTATAAACTACTTCTGTGATAACTGGAAGTCCTATCAGTGCCAACCCGCTACCAACACTAAAAATAGGCCACTTAATTACTTTATTTTTGATTTAAGTGACAATAGTTGTTATTTGTGCTTCTATGTTAGCTTTTTACACATCATTCCGCTTGTTGTCTTTGATAATTTTCATAATGATTCAGATTCTCCTTATCATTCTGAGGGGGAGAAATAGTGTATCAAAGACACATTCAAAAAGATTAAAAGGAAGACACGTAATTAATGAAAAATTTGTCAAAATCAAGTTATCACATCATCACATCAGCCTAACCCGACAACCTCAAGAACGAAAAGTTCAAATTGAAGAAATCGCATACGACAAGTTCATCGCTCAAAACATCAGTAGCCCAACATCCGTTTCTGTCAAATACACTTTGCACGACATCATTCTCGGATCTGCCAAACCGACAACATCAAGATGTCCCTACATGTTCGACCCGACCAGTTCTATTTGAAGAAGAAAGATACCCTATGACTTCACGGCTTCTTCAACAATCTGTTAATTAACTTCATGTTATGGGGGAGCTACAAAACTTATCAAGTGATCATTTTCGTAGGGGGAGCAAAAGAATTCAAGATAGTGATTTCTTGACAAAATTTCATCGTCTTCAAAAGTGCTAATTTGATTTTGTAATCTCGAATACAAAGGGGGAGATTGTTAGGTCTGAAAAGATTGTATCCGAGATTACAAATATTGAAGACATGAATGGCAAAAGTGAAAAGTTAGCAAAGTCATTAATTAGGAAAGATTTAATGTTTAAAATAAGGAAAGTAATGTTCTGTAAGAAAAGGCAAGTGTATAATGCCTTATTCTACTATTTCATTATATCGTATTTTCCTATCATATAAATAGAGGGTTAGGGCTAGCATTAGAAGACAAGATCGTTAATTCATATCATTCTAGAGAGAGAGCTTATTAGAGATATTCTTGTAACCACAATATTCTACAAGTTAGATATATGAATTATTGAAGTTATTCATCTTGTTATTCGTGTTCTTGCTAATTTATACACCGTTACCTGATAAACTGGGATCCACAATCCTTCACTAGAAATCATCTCTAGTTCACAAACAAACTAAAATACATCAATAACAACTCCCAACAACCAGATCTTATATAAACCTTAGACGAAACCCCAAATCTTCCAAAAATGGTCAAAACTCTAAAATAAGGAAGATGCTTCAAGATAAATAACTAAGTAGGAAGGTTTTGACAACAAATAAGGTTTAGAAGGTTAGGATGGACTTACGTTTCGATTTTAGGAAAAAGCTCCAAAGTTAGGTCAACAATGGTGGAAATGGAGATGAAGAAGATGAACCTGAATCTTGAATATAAAGTTGAAATCTTGATGTTTAAGAGCTCTTAAATGTTTAGATAAGATGAATAAGAACACTAGCAAGTCTCAAAATCAATTTTAAATGAGGAAGCTAGGAGGTGGAAATAGTTGGAGAAGATGAAGATCTTGAGCTTCAATCCACTAGCTCTACTCTTGATCTCACAAACTCTCATTAAGAAATCGATTGGGAGTAACAAATGGTCAAGAACCAAAAATGAGAAGGAGAGAAGTGAGTAGGAGAATAAACAAATGAGAGAAATGAAGAAAATAGGGCAAAATTCGTATTTAAAAGGGGTTGTCCAAGCAAAATAGGCGTGTAGCCGCGAGCAGGGAAAAATATAAGTTTATGCCCACTTTTTGGAGTTTGCTCGCGGGGGCGAGCAAAATAGAGGTATGGCCGCGAGCGGTGTCAATTCCTACCAAAAGTTGATTTTTGCCAAAAGCGATAACCAACATCCACGTAACTTCTAAATGACTATAATAATGCCGAAATACATACGAAACTTGAAATTATGGATCCTAAAATTTTGGGCGTTACAGAGATGTTGAGAGTCGTTACACAAATGATCAGCCTAACGATAATGGAAGTTCGATGATGCAAACATGGTGGAATTGATAGATGTTGAGGATGATGGTGCTTTCTATGCAGATCTGACAAGGCACATATTGCATCTTATGGATGAAGATCATGAGGAATAGTAAGGGGTATGGGTTATTCGATTTCGACTTTTTGATTTTTGTAATTGGTGTTCATCAATTCATCTGATTCTTTGTTATTCGCTTTAGGATTTCTGATTTCCGAAGTAGGTGTTCATCAGTTCATGGTTTCTTTATGTTCTTGATATAGGATTTCTGATTTTTACATATGGGTTCTGTTTATAGATGATTTGATTAGGGTTTTCTGATTTCTTTAATTGCTCATCGATTGCTCTGTTTCTTAACCATTATTCGAAATTGAAGTTCTTTTTTTTGTCTAAATTCATCTGGGTTTTCTTGTTCTTGAATCATGGAAGAAGACGATCAAGAGCATTCTATAATCAAAGTTTTCTAAAATGTGCACAACGTGATCACAAAGTGTGCACACCACTAGTGAATTCAGATCTCGTGAACAATTGGTATTCTCATGAATCCAGATCCTGTGCACACTGTGCACTTTGTCATCTCACCATATCGTGTTCACAATTTTTATAACTGAGGTTGTACATAAATTAGTTCACACTATGCACAATATGTTTTGTGCATATTGTGTTCACAGTTTTTGTAACCATGAGGCGGTACAGAACTTGGTTCACATTGTGCACGATGTGTTTTGTGCACACTATATTAATAAAAGTCGGTTTTTTGAGCGAGAAGAAGGAGACATGAGAGAGAGAGAGAGAGAGAATAAGAGGGAGGATAGAGAAAATTTATAATACCCATAATGTCCTTTATTTGATTTTCTATTTTAAAATTACCAAAACTGATAACTACCTAATTTAATATTAAATAGTGGCTAAGAATGAACCTCACGGTTCCCACAAAAATTAGGGTTCCCAAGGGAAGTCCCCCTATTTATACATATTCTTTATCGAAATAATATATATTAGCGCCTGGTTGGCGGGTTGGCAGTTTGGGTTGGGTTGAGTTTTGCCAGCCCAATTACAACCCTCCTAATTAGCGGGTTGGTGGTGATAACATATGAACTTGAGAGAAAAAGAGATGTTAGGGTTTCATGTCGATGGATATCAATATACAATTGAAAAGCTAGAGATAATACAATATATATATAGATGAACTATAGATTGGGGTTTACTAGTGGGCTAAATAAGGCCCAAGCAAATAAGGGGCCTAAATCAATTCTATTTAGGCTAACATGCCCCCTCAAACTCACAATGAGACATCAATAAGCATTGAGAGTTTGTCAAATAAAAATTGAAAACGAGAAGTAGACAAAGCTTTTGTAAACATATCAGCAATCTGTAGGGTCGATGGAACATGTGGCAGAGAGATGGTCCCAAGTTGAAAATGATGACGTGTGAAATGACAATCAATTTCTATATGCTTCGTTCGCTCATGAAAAAACAAAATCTTGGCAATCTGTATCGCACTGTTGTTGTCACAATGCAAGGGAGTAGCGTGAGAAGTATCAACTCCCATTTCAGCAAGAAGCCAACGTAGCCAAACAATCTCACAAGTGGTGACAGCCATAACTTGATACTCAGCTTCGGTAGAGGACCGAGAGACAACATCCTGTTTCTTACTCTTCCATGAAATCAATGAATCTCCAAGGAAGATGCAAAAGCCAGTGGTGGATTTGCGATCATGAGGATCGCTATCCCAATCAGCATCACTATAGGCATGCAACTCGAGGGAGAATGTGGAAGGAAACACAAGGCTTCGGAACTGAGTACCCCTGAGATATCTCAAGATACAAAGAACAACTCCCCAATGAACAGTAGAAGGAGCAGTGACAAACTGGCTAACCACATGAACCGCATTAGCTATATCCGGCCGAGTGATAGTAAGATAAACCAAACTCCACACAATGGTTCGATATAGGCTTGGATCTGACAAGGGGACACCGTCAGTTGGAGAATACCGGGCATTAGTCTCCATGGGTGTATCAACTGTCTTGTTGTCAGAGAGATGGGCACGTTCAAACAGGTCAGAAATATACTTCGTCTGAGACAAAAGATAACCTTTTGAAGGTTGAGCAACTTCAATCCCTAAGAAATAACGCAGTAAGCCCAAGTATTTCATAGTAAAGCGATAAGCCAATTCACGCTTCAAAGACTCTATCCCATCATGATCATCAACAGTAATAATCATGTCATCAACATATAAGGATTGCAGAATCCGTCCAGCACACGTACATCAATTAAATAGAGCTGAATCATGATGACTAGAACTGAAACCAAGCGAAGTAATCACCGTAGAGAATTTCTCAAACCAAGCATGAGGGGCTTGTTTGAGACCATACAAAGCTTTCTGAAGCCGACAAACTTCACCTGATTGTGAGCAATACCGGGGGGAGGGGACATGTACACTTCCTCATGAAGATCACCATTCAAGAATACATTCTTGACATCCATCTGGAATATCTTCCACTTACGAATAGAAGAAACAGCAATCAGAGTGCGAACGGTAGTCATTTTTGCAACTGGAGCAAAAGTCTCCTCATAATCCATTCCATACTTTTTTGAGTATCCTTTTGCAACAAATCTGGCCTTATAACATTCAATGGACCCATCAGACTTGGTTTTGATCTTGTATACCCATCGACAACCAATCGTATGTTTTCCTGGTGGGAGTGGAACCATATCCCACGTATGAGTCTGATAAAGAGCTGTAAGCTCCTCAGCCATAGCATTCTGCCAAAGAGGATCAAAGACAGCCTCTTTGTATGATGTTGGTTCAGAGAGACGGTGTATATTGGCAATAAAGGATGCAAATGCTGGCGAGTAGGAGGAATATGCAAAATCTGAGAGCTTTGTGGACTTACGAGTACGAGTAGACCTCCGTGGTAGTGTAGTATCAGAAGGAGCAGGAGCAGCAGGAGGGTTGTCGCTAGCTGCGGGAGCATCAGGAGCAGAAGCAATAGGAGGGTTGTCACTAGCTGCGGGAGCAACAGGAACAATAGTGATGTCTAGAGTTGCGGAAGCAGCAAGAGGGTTGTCGCTAGCTGTGGGAGCATCAGGAGCAGACGATACGTCATCATTGTCAGTGTTAAAAGGATCAATATTCCGAAGTTCTGACTTAATCATCTCGTGAGACTGAACTGGAATGGTATAAAATGGTATATGCTCCAAAAAGATGACATTTCAAGAGACATACAATTTCTGAGTCGCCGGGTCATAGCACCGATATCCTTTCTGACCAATACAATATCCCAAGAATACACATAGAGCCGATTTTGGAGACAACTTGTTCCGCTCAGCATGAGGTCGTAAAACAAAGCACGTACACCCAAAGACCCGTAAAGAAGAATAATCAGGTAATTGCCCATATAATTTTTCATACAGAGTCATCCCAGAGTTGTGTGCAGTGGGGATGCGATTAATCACATATGTAGCGGTTAGAAGAGCTTCTCCCCAAAAGAGACTAGGGACAACAAAAGATAGTAACAAGGACCGTGTAGTTTCTACAATATGTCGATGTTTCCTTTGGGCTACACCATTTTGCTGAGGAGTATCAGTACATGATGACTGGTGTACAGTGCCATCAGATGCCAGTAACTGAGTAAAATGAGTAGAGGTGTATTCCCCTCCTAAATCGCAGCGGAAACATTTTATGATAGACGAGTGTTGGGTCTTGACAAGAGCTCAAAAATTACTATATATGGTGAAAAAATCAGATCTGCGCTTCATAAGATAGACCCATGTAAAAAGAGTGTAATCATCTATGAATGAAACATTATATCTCGATCCTCCTTTAGAGGATACTGGGATGGACCCCATACATCAGAATGTACAAGATAAAAGGGAGCAACAGAACGAGTGACACTTTTATTAAACGGTAAAGCAAAACATTTTGCCAGTTTACAACCACAACAATCAGAAATATCATGACTGTTCAAGGGACCTAACATACCAGTAGAAGATAAAACTGTATACGGGATGCAGACACATGTCCCAAACGAGAATGCCAAAGATAAAAATCAAAATACAAATGACTTAAACGAAAAGACGACAAATCAACACTAGAGGCAGCAACATCAGCAACCAGTTTTACACAACTGACTGATTGAAGCAAGATTCAAAGCGAGTGTGGGAATATAATAGACATCAGAGAGAGAGATATGAGGGGTAACGACTGAACCAATACCCTCTACTAGCATAGGTGTAACACTAGCAGGCATAACAGAAATAGGAGAACCATGTGATAATGAAGCAAAGGATGACAAATGTGGTGACATATGGTGAGATGCACTAGAATCCAATATCCACAAGGATGAATTAATACCTGAAGTACTAGATGAAGATAGACCAGAGTGAGACGTAGATGCTGACATGGTAGTGGGATTGGAGGCAATGAACTGTTTGAATTGCTCAAAAACCTGAGGATCCAATGCTGAAGGTGGTGTAACTGTCGTATAAGCATCTACTGAAGGTGCATCAGCAATAAATTGTGGAGGACGAAATGGTGAAAAAGAGGGGCATGGCTGAAACTGTCCAGGTGGCCTGGTTTGCTATTGTTGATTTCTATTGCCCAACAGCAATGGGCACTGAGACTTCCAATGATTTTTCTTTTTACAGAAAGCACACTTATCAAATGCAACTTTTGGCCAAGACTGATTTGAAATATGAGGTCGTTGTGGAACAGCAAAGACAACAGGAGTAGTGATTGTCTTAGACCCTTTGTCAGCTTGAGACTTGATACGGGTTTCTTCAGCAATCAACTCATGAACAACCGCTTCAACTGTGGGAAAAGGGTGCGATGAAGAATTGTTCCATGTAAGCTTTCAAAACCTGAACATAATGCCATAAAAACTGAACTAATCGTTGCTCTTCCCTTCTAGCAATGTAAGGCATGAAAGCCTTCAGGTCAGCAGTTTCTGTGAGAGCTAACGGATCCCACAAATCAGACATAGAAGCATAAAAATCCTGAATACTCAGATTGTTCTGTTGGAGGGCTCAAATATCAAGTTCTAACTGATACTGTTTTGCAAAGTTAGACTGAGTGTACAGCCTAGCGAAGTGATCCCAAACTTCCTTTGTTGTTTCATACTTTGCCAACTGGGTGCCAATTGATTGAATTACAGAATTGTTAATCCAAGTGATAATCTTGGAATTATCAGTCCACCATGAATCCAATAAGGTTGCATAATTTGCAGCCTTGTCATCTGTTGGTGTTTGTTTTTCACCCGTAACAATCCCCCACATACCCTTGCCTTGCAAAAAGTTCTTCATAACATAACTCCAATAGGCATAGTTCTTGCCATCAAGTTGGGTACTAATGGACTGAAGCGAATCATCTCTTGGAGCCATATTGCCAATAACAGTCAATCGAAAAAAGCCAAAACCAACAATAGATATGAATTGAAACTTGGCAGCAGCAGATCAAAATCAACCAAATCGAACAAATCATACCAAACAGAATACAAAAACGAAGCAGGAAATCATACCCAAAACCTCGAAAAATTTCTAACCCGTGCAACGTCGTGCCTACTACAACTAACCCCCAACAATTGAGAAACGAATGAATGATCAACCTTGCTCTGATACCATGATAACATACGAACTTGAGAGAAAAAGAGATGCTAGGATTTCATATTGATAGATATCAATATTACAATTGAAAAGCTGGAGATAATACAATATATATAGATGAACTATAATTGGGGTTTGCTTAGTGGGCTAAATAAGGCTTAAGCCAATAAGGGGCCCAAATCAATTCTATTTAGGCTAACATGTGGTTCGGCGGGTTAGGTTTAATCGGGTTGTTAGCGGGTTGGGTTGGACGGTTTTTGCGGGTTGACGGTTTTTAGTACACCCCTAACCAACAATACCAAAATGTTTCTATTTTAACATACCAACACTACCACTTGATTTGATAACCATTCTAAACCATATATTGAAAAGCTTGTGAAGTTATTACTTAGCCCAAAGAGGTTTACATATCGATCAATTACCAAGGTTGATGTCTCAAGAAACATCAAGCCTAAGGTCGATTCTTTCTGGCTGGTATTAACTTTTGAGACCCAAACCCATTAATCGTAAGACCTAAAATTTGGTCGGGTTATGTGGAGAAGACGTCTTTCATAAATTTGTGGTACTATTTGGACACAAAATGCTAGCTACCATAGTTAACAAACCATTTTTTTAAATGGTTTGCTCATTGATATAATCTCCTGATAACGAATAACGATGGCGAACCTTGCAAATAGAAACATTTGTAAAGAATTATATAATGAATGAGCATACCATTTTTTTAAACTAGAGCTAATAAACCAACCGTTTGACAAGAAATATGGACATACGTAGTATAAGCTATAAGGGATGTATTGCACAAATATCTTGTCGTACATGGAAAACCAAAGAAAGTTCGAACGAGAAGTTCCTACGATGTAAAAGATATCTGTAAAAACTGATTACAAATGCATCATATATGAAACCAACACTTTATAGGGATAAGATCGTCAAATGTCAACGACACATTTTTAGGGATGCATTTATCAATAACACATTTTACAAGGTTTTATATATTTGAGAACTTAAAAAATTGTGAGATTTTTTCTCGATTAAATCTAGTATTTAATGTATTGATCATTAACATATAGTTGTTTTACAAAATATTTGTTTCATATGAATATGGTTAAATGTAAAACTTTTTTACCTGTATTTTTTGTTTCACAAAAATGTAAAAATGTTCATATTGTGAATCGAGTACATGTCAAACAAACACATAGTAAAATAAATATATATTAATCAATATTCTAAAGCATAATCTTAGATGGAAAAAACCATATGAAATAACACATAATACACAAGTTCTCAAGAGTATCACAATTTCATGAGTTCTCAAAAGAAGTACCCCTTGTATGGGGAAATTGCCTCAAATTACCAAAGTACACAACCAATTTGGTCTTTTAGTCATTCATCTCCCTGATTTACTCAAATGTCACTATGTTTGTAAGTCTCATGTCTGCAACTTGCAGACTTAGTTAAAAGACAAAAAAAATCAAATTCAACCAGTTTAGCAAGTGGTATCGTCGCATTTACAGATTTGGGTTGAATCTGGTAATTATTTGTCTTTTAGCTAGGTCCATAAACTACGAATGTGAGACTTACGAATATGAATAACTAGTAGACCAGTTTAACCTTGATAGTCAATAGTACATTTTATAGGGACGTATACCTCAATGACACATAACTGAAAAGCGACGTCGTATAAACACATAGACCCTTGAAGGTTGAGATCGCAGGCCCCTTTACAAAATCGGAGCCCTAAATCCGTGGTTCTCTTCAGTGGTATCGTCATAGATATGCCGTCTGCTAAACCCTTCTCCGCCGCCGCAGGCATGCTCCGATCACGGCTTACCTCCACACTCCGGCGACGTAGCGGCGGTGGTCCTAGCCGGTGGACCACCCCAGGCCACCAGGACCGCCCTAACGGATACTTTCTGAATCGGACCCCTTTGCCACCTGGTCAGTCACGAAAGTGGGAAGATTGGGAGTTACCATGTTACGTCACTAGCTTCCTAACGATCGTCATCCTCGGCGTCGGACTCAACGCAAAGCCTGATCTAACCCTAGAGACGTGGGCTCATCAGAAAGCCGTTGAAAGAATGGAGGCTCAGCGGCAAATCGTGACGGCAGATGATTCCGATTGATTGTTGACGGTATACTTGCATTATGTTTTGACTTTTTTGGGTGTAATTGGGGGAATGTGTTCAAAATCTGTCAACTTAGATTTGTTCATATGTGTTCTGATAATAATGTATAATAGTTGGGCTGTGAAGCATCGAATTACTTTGAAATTTTAGGTCTTAATTTGGGTAGGCATGTGTTGATATGAATGATAATGTTTCTTAAAATCTGTTGCAAGTTCATCGGAGATTTTCTTAGTTGATGGTCAATATATTTTCTGATTTATATACTTGTTTCCTAACAGTTCCATTAAGAGGCCAATCTCTAAATCGATAAGAGGTGAATCCTGTTTGGCAAAAAATAAGGTTGCCTCTTAACGGTTTCAAAACTTCTGAATCATTTTGCATCCTGGAACTCCATTAACCATTCAGAGCCCTAATCTCATTTTGAACAATCATCAAACAAGTATATTTCATTTTGTACTATATCATAAAAGTCTTTTAATTATCCTGACCACTTAATCATTTTGCATCAAACCATTCTGCAACCACGAAGCAGCCCCTTAGCGGCTGTTTGGCAGTTGCTGCCGTCAGAATGATTAAGTGACTCTTAATGGTTAAGGGAGGTCCATAATACAAAATGATTTGGAGGGTTTTGGAACCATTAAGAGGTAGACTTATTTTCTACCAAACAGGATTCATCTCTTAGCGATTCAGAGGCTATATCTTAACGGAACTGTTATGGGGTGTTATGCAAAGTAGAATTACATGTTTTACATGATGAAGTTGCAAGTATTACCTGTGACTGTGAGTGATTATAATAGAATAAATGGTTAAATTATGAAGCATGATCCATGAAAGCACCTTTACCTGCTAATCGGAATATAAGCATACTTTGTATAATTATTTGGAATTTATATTTCTCTGCTAATCGGAATATAAGCATACCTTGTTTGGCAACAACAACAAAAAGTTGGCCTCTTAACGGTTCTAAAACCCTCTAAACTATTTTGTATCTTGGACCTCCCTGAATCATTCAGCGCCCTAATTTCATTGTGAACAATTATCAAACGGCTATATTTCATTTTGCACTATATCATAAGAGTCCCTTAAGCATTTGATCACTTAATCATTCTGCACCAAACCATTCAACAACTGCAAACAACCCCTATACGTAGGAAACAGATAATGGTGGCTATTTATTTTATATGTTTTCAAGTAGGGATAAATTATATATTTCATGGTTTAATATGGATTAGCTGCTCAACATGTCTGCTCATTCTCGGAGCATTGTAGTGATACCTTTATAAACATTTACATTTATATCCTTGAAGGAAAACGCGATTCCGCTTTTTAAAACCTTGATAATAGTAACAAACATAGAATTAACAAAAAGAACCGTTCACAGCTGTCTAGGAGTTTATCCCTTTGTTTAACAAGTAATTAAAAGTTAGCCCAAAACCACAAGGATTGTGGTGTGGCGTAGTGGTTGAGGCCCTAGGGATGTGGTGGAATATTCCATCTGTCCAGGTTCGAATCCAGACGTACACAACAATTGTAGCCACTGAGTTTATCAGGGCTGATGTCTTGCAGTCATAATTTGTCGGGATCAGCCCAGTTCCAAAAAAAAAGTTAGCCCAACTCAGAAAAGTCTAGATTGAAATACACTTTCCTCTGTCGTATTCTGATTGCTTGCTTTCCGATTAGTCTAATGTCTTTACATCATCGAAGTGTATAATTATGTTTGTTTAACACTATTTTGAAGATTGGTAATCATAAAATTTGCATACTAGAAGTCTAGAACTTGCATGTTAGTTTAGTGATCGACTTTTCCCTTAACAGTTTCAATCAGCATCCAATTTCTAAATCTAATGATTCATAATGTAGAATAACACTGCCTTTATATTCTACTCTTTGTGGTAAAGGTCAGACCCGTTAAGTGGGATTTTCTGGGTGCGTTTGGTTCATCTTAGTCATGTATAGATTTTTGTCATATTGCTAAAGAATTCTCAAATGTGTCAATACTTGTTATAAATCAATCATGTACCAATCTTCTTCTTTCCTTTCAAGTAAATAAATCAACTACAGTTGTTTATGGTATTATTGCATTTTATTTGTGTGGTGATGTCTATTCTCTTTTATCTTTCATTTAGGGGTGTTTTGTTGGAGGTAGTAAGCAGTAATCAATGAGAATGAAAATAAAAGAATGTGTTTTGTTTTTTTATAATATAATGGGCTTATTCCTTTAGAAACCCAAACCTCCATTCTAGATTAATTTTCATTTTCATTTTCTTGGCTGAACCAAGCACACCCTTACTGAGAAAGACAGAAGATTTTATGTTATCTTATCATTGCCGTTACCTGACCCTATTTTCGGATATGATAAGATAGGATAGAATGGCGGTGGATTTAAGAAGGGTGCTTTTCTTTCCCCTACGCTTGCAAAACGTGATAGTGTAATTGTATGCGGAATTAAAGGTTGCAAGTTCGAATTCTTCCGGTGTCTTTTAAAGAAAACAAACCACTTGGGTATTGCAAAAATTCCATAATATGTTTTTAATTTTATTTTATACTTATTTAAATTATTTTTTATTTTATTTTATATTATGCCTATTTTGGATAATCGTGGGTCTCCGGCCTAACTTACGTGCACTCACTAATCACAATCACGAGAAGTCATCTTAGTTGAACCTCCATCTTTAACAGGACCTGAATTTGAAGTCAAGTAAATGAGATTTTTCATTCCATATACACTACAAGTGGTATGGTATAGTTGGGTTTTGAGAAGATTGTTGTGGATACAAAGCTCTTCCTCCCATTTCTTATTCTTTATTTTTTATGAACCAATGGTCTTGGATTAAGGTTGTAATTTTTAGTTTTTAAGGTTTTATTTCGTTAAAGTTTACTTTTTAACACTAAATTCGTTACCAACTTATAAACATGAGTAAACATACATGGAAATAACAACATACATTGGTCGTGGTTCTTATTTTGGAAGATTATGGGGTGTTTTGTTTGTTTTAAGGAATATGAAAGAAAATGAGAATCAAAATATTAAAAAAATGGAAAATGAATATATTCGTTACATTATTTTTATATTCCATTGCATTTCTTTATATTGTTGATATTCCCCAACACAATTCCTTCGTCACCGAATACTAAAGAAACCAATAAAATCCAACTTTCTCCATCACCAAGACGTCATCCCTAGGGGTGAGCTCAGGACCGGACCGGTACCGAAACTAGGTAGTACCGAAACCGAGACCTCAAAAATTCAATACCGGATCCTGAACCGAAAGTGAAATTCGGTACTGGTTCGGTTTCGGGATTTTCGGGACTAGAACCGTTTGGTAAAGGTTTTTCACCGTCGACCAATAAACGCAATATCCTTTCCTTGATCCATGTTAAGCAAAAACCGGATTGGAGGAACCGATTATGCAAGAACCGGGTTTTGGAGAATTACGTAACCGAAAATTTGAACATATAGTAGTATTCTATCAACAAGGCATGATGGTTAAAAGTTATCGTCACCGTAAGAAAAAGAACGTAGAGAATACAACACATTTCTTATGTTTAAATAAGAGCCCCTGAGTCAAAAAAACACTCCTCAAGACATTGCTAAAAGGTGTCCCTTTGAATTCCCGGTTCAGGATTACCGGGACTAGCACCGTACCGAAACCGGGTAGTACTGAAACCGAATTCGTCAAAAACCAATACCGAATTCCGAACTGAAAGTGAAATTCGTTACTGGTACCAAAACCGGTTCGGTTCGGGATTTCGGTCCCATCCGCTCATCCCTAAATTCATCCCCATCATCAAAAACACATCTGTGTCACCGAGATACTTACGTTGCCTAACATCACTCTCAAAACCCTAATTGAGATACCTACGACGCCTAGCATCACATTGAGAAATGAGAACCCTAACTAAGAAGAAGAGAAATCATCCCTTATTTCTTTCTTCCTTAAAAACTGAAGTGGATGAGAAATCAGAACAGGGTTTGCCTTTGATCTGATGGAGAGAACCTTCGATCTAATGGATGAAACCTTTGTTTTGATGGTATGAACCTCTGATCCCTTGTTTTTTTTCTTCCTAAAAAACCCTAACTGATCGGAAAACTTGAGGTGTATGAGAGACGGTAAGGGAGATGAGATATGGTGGAAAGGATAAGGGAAGAATATTTTCATCGCATTTGTTGCTAATTCTATTCCCCCCAATATAGGGACGATAGATTTTTACCATTTTGAAACCAAACATTTTCATCCCATTTTCATTCCTTATTTGAACCAAACATAATCAATCATTATCATTTCCATTTATTACCTCTTAATACCTCCAACCAAACACCCCTATATCTCACAAGTTTTATTTATAGTTCGAAAATATATCTATTTTAGTTGAATGTTTTGTTCATCGTGACTCAATTTCGGTCATGTGAGATGGTCTTGTGACTTGATCTCGCAAATTGAAGTTGTTGAGAGGTAAAAACTCAAAACCAATGTTTTCATAATTGTGGCCATTCAAACTTTAATCAATCAAATCCAAATGGCGTAGATCAACACTATATATAGTTAAACCAGATAATCTCAACACTATATATAGTTAAACCAGATAATCTCTTTGTTACCAAAAAGAAAACTAGAATGAATTGATTCCTAGGTACTTGCTTGATAAATCCATATGTGTAGGTCGACAAAATAATTTTTATTTGTTTTTTAATATACATTTGATTTAACATGTAGTTTAATAAAACTTATGTTACATCGATCAAGTACCAAAATCACAAACAAGATGAAACAAAACTTGTCAATTGACAAATTTAAAAACATGTTTTCAAAGAAACTGTTTGACCACATGAGATTTAAGATGATATTTAATTAAAGTAAACTAAATCAAACGCATTCAATATAAGGTAAAATGAGGCTCAAATAAACCAAACATACCTAATATATCTCGTATAAAAGAAGAGTTTGAAGGATACGAAGCAATTTGACTGCAAAGATGAGATAGGAGTCGTGCATTGAAACTAAAGGCCTTCCCATAGATTAAGGTTTGGTACCAAAGGGTATTCTTGGTTTAATGGTGTTCAGATTGCCTGTAAAACCTCCCAAAAGGTCAAAGATTCAAACCTTACTAAAACTGAAGAAGATGTGAGTTCATGCTAAAACCAATCTAATAAGTTTCTAACAAAGTAAAATCTGAAAAATGACAAGATGAACATAAACCTTTTCTGTATCTATCCAAGAAAGAGAGACGATAAGATTCGAAAAAAAGATACTTCCTCTGTCCAAAAATAAATGTTCACTTTTAAAACTCTACAATATTGCACCTTTTAAATAACCGATTGACACTTTTACCATTACAGGTAAATAAAAAATTAAAAACTTACTTTTAAAATTGGACACTTATTTTAAAACAAACAAAGATAATAATGTGTACATTTAACTTAAAACGAAGGAAGTAATATATACACAAACCTTTCCAAAAAAAGAAATATTAAGATTGTTTTTGTAAAAAACCCAACTTCCAATTTGATATGTTTCAAAATCTAACTTACAAAAAACCAACATTACCATATGTATCAACATTCACAGCTTACCTCCTTTCAAAATCTTCATCCACTAAAACACACAAACCAACCAAAAATAACCCAACTTTATAACTTCCAATCCCCACCAAAACATTCTAGCATTTTCTTTTTTCTTTCTAGAATGTTCTGGTCTTCTTCATCACAAAAATAACTAAAAACCATCATCCACATTTCCCTTTTTTAGGAAATGCCATGATTAAAATGAGTTTTTGCAAAGATGAAAGGGATTCATAATTACAGATCATCAACACAAACAGATCCATCCAAAACACACAAACATCCAAACACACATTCGAAAACAAACGGAACCAGAACCAAACCAAACCAATCCCTACCAACCAACAACGAGAATAAGTATGTTCATAACACTGGCAAGGTACCCCCCCTATCTTCACGGCTTTTTCTAAATCAACTTTTTTTTTCAAAACAATCCCACCAGAGAGACAAAAGGGGCAACTTCGACTTTTCACTAACAAGTATTTCATCATAATAACCACCCTTTATAGGAAATGACCAAATAACCCTTTTTTTCTTCTTCTTCTTTCATATCTTATCAAGCTTTTCAGCCTTCACAACCGGATTCGCTTTGGCTATGGCATCACGGCCAGCACTTCGGTAATCAAAAGGACACTCGTGTTTATCCGAGTAACGATGAGCGGAACAAAAGAGATTTCCACACCTGCAATTGAAACCAGTTAACCCTACTCGTTTACGACAAGTCATGCATCTGGTGGGTCCCACTTTCTTCACCTTAGCATCATCCTCCAAGTTCACTTGTGGTTGACTCGAGGATGAGTCATCATCAGGCCGTGCTTCCATTGGAACCATCATTTTCAATTCCACTGGTGGTGGTGCTTTGATGGCATCAGTACCACCATTGACGATGTTATCAAAGGATGAGGCTGCAAGTTTTGCGTGTTCTTGTTTCAATATCATCTCTTTGTGGCATTTGGAACACATGTTCATGGTGGCTGCACTCCCGAAGAAGCCACAGTTGTTGATGCAAAGGATTGGACCTTCTGGAGCCGCTTGGCAACCTGTCTCTTTGCTAGATTCCATTCCTGCATATAAAGACCAATCGTTATGCAAAATCCCAATTGCGTATGACGTAACTAGCTAAAGGAAAGAAGGGTAGTAGACCATCAGAAACTATAAATAAGAAAGCCATCAAAAAAGTCAAATTCGCTAAATATCATATATATATATATATATAGAGAGAGAGAGAGAGAGGAAAGTTCAAATGCAAACTTAAATTTGGTTGCAAACATGGAACAAAGGAGAGTGCGACACGTGTCCATTCAGTCTGAATAATGAAGGGCGTTCGGTATGAATAACGAAGGTGAAGTTCATACATTATTCGGTATGAATAACACAACATTCAGTCTGAATATATTCAAACTGAACGGGACACGTATCGTGCTCTCCTTTGTCCACATGTTCACAACCAAATTTGAGTTCGCATTTGAACCTGCCCCTATATATAGGGGAGGGTCCAAACAAGAACTCAAATTTGGTTGCAAACGTGAGGACAAAGAAGAGCGCGACACTTGTCCTATTCGGTCTGAATAATGAAGGAAAATATTCAGGCTGAATGTTGTGTTATTCACTCTGAATAATGTATAAACTTCACCTTCGTTATTCATACTAAATGTCCTTCGTTATTCAAACTGAATGGGACACGTATCGCGCTCTCCTTTGTCTTCATAAAAGTCAAATTCGCTATATATATATAGGGTCAGGTTCATGGGAAACCTCAAAGAAAAAAAAACTAAAGAACACCCTGGAACCTCCATTTGGATGGTATGCACAATGCATACAAGCGATTGAAGCTGTTTTTTTTTTCTTTGCACGTGTGCATGTTACAAATTACCGATATGCATTTGTGCATACCGTCCGGATGGAGGGCTTCCAGAGTGTTCTTCAGTTTTCTTTTTTTGAGATTTTCCCCGAACCCGACCCTATATATAGATATATAGAGAGAGAAAAGTTCAAATGCGAACTCAAATTTGGTTGCGAACACGAGGACAAAGAAGAGTGTGACACGTGTCCCATTCAGTCTGCCTAATGTAGCGCATTCTGAGTGAATAATGAAGGTGAAGTTCATACACTGTTCAGACTGAATAACACTTTATTCAGTCTGAATATTTTCCTTCGTTATCCGGTATGAATATGACGCGTGTCGCGCTCTCATTTGTCCTCATGTTCGCTACTACATTTGAGTTCTCATTTAAACCCACCCTCAAATTTGGTTGCAAACATGAGGACAAACGAGAGCGCAACACGTGTCATATCCAGACCGGATAATGAAGGAAAATATTCAGACTGAATGTAGTGTTATACAGTCTGAATAATCTGAATAATAATACATTCGGTCTGAATATTTTCCTTCGTTATTCAGTCTGAATATGACACGTATTGCTCTCTCATTGTCCGCACGTTCACAACCAAATTTGAGTTCTCATTTGAACTTTCCTCTCTCTCTCTATATATATATATATACATACATATATATATATATATTACATTCAAAGGCCTTCTTAGTTCTTTCTACTTTTCAGTATGCATTATCCTCTCTACTACATCATTCAATGTGTTTCAAGGCAATAAGACACAGCCAGCGCTGCAACTCCTATTAAGTCTCAAGGATTCTAAGCATCCCTCGGTATTCCAATTAGGTAACCTATAGCCGATTCAAGCAAAACCAACTAAACCTTATATAGTAAGATATACACTTAAAACATAACGATACTGAATTCAAGTACATATATATATATATATTCTTATCGTCTAACATGGAAATAGATTAAAAATCAACTACAAGTCGGTCAAATTTACTAACACCTGAATTTTTTTTGGTAATTACTAGAGAATATATTTAAGATTGACTTGGCATATAGAGGATGATCCACTAAACTACATGTAACGATTCAATCTACAATATGAATCAAAAAACGCTCACTCTAATTTTCTCGTCTGCAACTGTTTCCTAGAAAAGACTGTTACCATCTCCATAAATTGTTATGCATACATCAGCATAGGTGGGAATGTTATATTAAACAAATCAATCAAACACCTTAAACATGATTAGGTTCTCTTCCATTTTAGGCGAAAAGCTTTAGATATACTAAATAACTTTTATACAAGTTTACCGTCTCTAATCAAAGAAAAGATTAGCATCTGCGTAGATATCTTATTATTTAACAAAATTTAATAAAAGGCTGATAGATAAGAAGACAGTTTCCTCTGCAGTAGCCCATCAAATTGAACTAAATGCGAGTACTAACTTAAATTAGCATCACATGTTGATTCACATTACGTATTGGTGCATGCTATAAGTAGTTAGTGGTACATGGTTCATCAGGGGTAGATGGGTGGTCTTATTCAGTAAGCTATTTTGGTGCACCATAGACTTGAGTGAAATACTTATTGTGCTAAACCCCATGGCAGAAACTGTCATCTGGCATTCAAATATTCACATTGAACACGTTCTTTAAGCCTATATTTTTTAATTTGACCAAACCACATCCCATCAAATCCATTCAGCAAAATAGAACCTCCCAATCATGTGATCTTGAACACAAAGCTTTAAAAAAAGGTAAAGTTAGTGCTTTTATATGACATGGACTCCATATCTTTGAGATATAAAAATTAAATAAAGGCAGGGAGCTCCAAGGCCCAAGCTATGACTTGATCAATGATTCAATGTGACTAGAGAATCACTATTATCTAAAAACATACATGTAACTTGCATATTCTGGTAGAAAGAATGAACTTCAGGCATCACCATGGAAGATATCTAGGGGCTAACCTAACAATATACCAAGAAAGTAAATGGGATGTTAAATCCATCATACACCAAGAAGTCCTACATTCAAGAATCCCTATTCTGCACGAGAAAAATAAGATCCATTCCCCTCTCACCAATTGATTATTTTCTTTGATAGTTATACTACATGTTAATTAGTGCTCTAGTTTATATTAGATCTTTTCAAGATGGGTAGGCAGATCGAAATGGAATCAGCTTTGGAACCATTTGTTAACAGAATATTTAGCAATGTACCATTTACAAGAAGTCAAGAACTGAATTAACCCCCTATCACCACTGGTTTAATTGGATGGTTCTACATCCACTTATGTGACTCCATAGGGAAGTAGAAAAAACAAGAAGGCACGGATAAAATGAAACTATACAATACAGCCAGTGGAATAAAGTGAGAAGAAAAGGAAAACTAATATTTTGTTTAAGAGCAAAAAGATGATATTTTCAGTCTGGGTGTTCCATCAATTGTAGGGTATGAAGTTTATTCAGTGGATATTTAACGAATATTTTTTACTACTAAAGAAATTTTTTGGCTTTAAGAAGTACATTGGGAAAAAGGAGCCTTCCCCATCCCTTAAATGGTGCCCCGAAAAACTCAAGATGAAAATCACATACAAAAGTTTGTGAACAGTGGCTTAATCAACCTTCACTGCACAAAGCATAGTCTGCATGGACTTCTAAATCATATAGAAAGCTTAAGTTAAATAACCTTAATTCCTCACTAAGCAAGTAAAATATATTACATAATATCAAACCATGCATAAGCAATTAAGCATAGTGAAAATTCAGCATATATCTGATCAACAACTGAAACAAATTAATAGGAGTAAGTTTTGTATAAACAAACCATAATAAGTTAATAACTGCATATATCTAAATCACTTGCTCTGAAGGATGCACCAAGTCAGGAAAGATTTGTCAACAGATAATATAAATTTAACTTATATGAACAGAAAAGGCTATAATCATAATTTGCTTATTGCAGTATCTAGAAAGAGTAGGTATATATTAGGTTCTATCTAATTCTTACATTCCTGAAAACTTGGCAAACAAGTTAATAGTTATTACAACAAAGAAACACTGAACCAAAATTGTAGACATATCCCAATCCAACAAACAGCAAACAATAAAACCCCCAAATATTCATCATCACATACGATTTTACAGATTAACCTTTCAAAATCGCAGTTGAAAACCAAAGGCACACACAACAGCATCATTCCTTGGAAAGTAAATTAACACACAGAGACCGTATATATCTTCCAAGAAGCAAATACAAACCAAAATTGAGACAAAAAAACGATCGATTAAAAGAAAACAAAGGAAACCCTAATCATCGCCAAAATTAAGCGGAATTGATTTCAAATTACACCCCAATTATCAAACAACGACAACCAAGACCGATCGCTACTGCAAAATTACAAATACAAACACGGAAAAAACACATAGTTTGATATCGATCTAGATATGGCGAATTGTTGTGACGATATTCAAACCAAAATCATGAAAAATTAGAAGATAACATCGAGAAAGAAATCAAATTTTCACCTGTTATTGAGTAAATTAATCGATGATTTTGTCAGGAAAACCGAGAGAAATCGAAGGAGGAGATTTTTGATTTTGAATAATTTGGGGGTGGATGAAATTATTGTGATCTCCTCTTCTCAGTCGTTCGACCTATTTAAGACTTGCTTTCTTCCTTCCTGCCAACGAAACTCTAATTTTCTATTACGTAGTCGGTGAGGCCCAAATTTGCCTTCCCCTCACCACTACTTTATTACCATTTTGCCATTAGGATTTTGGTTTGGATAACATGTCTTTAACACGGAGCGTTTGGTATCCAGACAGAACACGATCAGATTAGATTGGACAGGACAACAGGACAGGACATGACAAAAAGCTATTTAACGTTTAGTAAGATAGAACTTGACATGACAGAACAAATAAAGTGGCCAATTTACAAAGGAATTACTTGTCAACCTGAAATTAAAGGGTACACAGTACAAAAGCGATACACAGTATTTAGGTGATATTTGGTTGGTTGAAATATGATTTAATTTGAAGGAATTGGAATGTCCAATTCCATTGATCGAATTTTATTTATGTGGGGTTTACTTTTTGGGTTTTGATAAGGAATTTGAATTTCACATGTGATGGATTTTTTTTTTACTTTTTTTACTTTTACCAACAAATTCCAATTCCATCATACCATCTTTTAAGATGAACTATTAGGGAGCGTTTGGTTCACAAAATGAAATTTGATGGAATTGAAGTTCATCAAAGAAATTTGACTTTAAAGGAATTGGAATGAAATTTGACCACGCGTTTGGTTCGATGGAAAGAGATGGACGAATTCTTTAACTTAAGGAATCCAATGGAATTGAAAGGATTCCATCTATTTAATTCTGAGAACTAAACATGGCATTAGGGAGCGTTTTTGCAAAATGGAATTCAGTGGAATTGGAATTCATCAAAGAAATTTGACTTTGAAGGAATTAGAATTGAATTTGACCATGCATTTGGTTGGATGAAATTGAATTCTTTAGAATATCCAATGGAATATTGAAATCTTTAATTTAAGGAATTCGATGAAATTCAAAAAATTCCATCATGTTTAATATGTAAACCAACATAGATTTGGAATTTGGTTAAAAGAATTATCCATTCCAATTCCATCAAAATCCATGAACAAAACACTTTCTTATACTTTTATATTTACTTCATGTCATTCCATCCGACCATGATGGTCGTCATCACTGTTGTAATTGCTACTATCACTGTTGCTACCACCACCATTTGAGTCTTTTAAGTTCAGTGAAACTTTAAAAGTATGACTTAGCTTTTGATAAGTCTAGAAATCATCTCGTATGGTTTGCATATTGCTTTGAAAATAGTCCTTAATACTAACTCCGTTAAAAATGTCCGTTAAGTGGGGATAGTTTGTCTTTTTTTTATTATTATTATTGAGTGAAAAATCAAAAACGTAAAAAATATTATATACACAAGAAGATTTAAGTAGAAACCATATAAATCTTACAAAATCAACGTCTATATATGAAAACAATTGATTTATTTCGTACAAAATAATCACGGTTCATTCATTATAATCGAAATATGTATGAATGATGATAAGATTCGTTCATTATGATCATTGTTTTAAATTAGGAAACAATCGAGATGTTTATAGAACATATATTCATTAGGTTGTATGAACGGTTAAAATTGGTCCGTATGATTTGTAAGATTTCTATGGTTTATATTTTCAACTTCCTCTATAGATTACCCAAATGACACCATCATTGTCCATCCTCTCTCCATTTCCCGATTTTCCAACCACCCCCTCCTCCTTTCCTAATTTCGACCAAAAGAATTTCATCATCCTTAATTTATGTCATATCCAATTGATACACCACTTGAGAAGGCTAGAGAACTTCTCCATCATATTGAATCAATGTTAGGCAAATTTATGTCCCCATGCACATTGAGGGCAAAACGGAGGAGAGGTGAAATAGGTTTTGACCATGTAGGTGAAGTTGGTTTTGTAAATGAATTTACCAATGAGTTTCACATTCAACTGATACAACCTTGAGGTGCAAGTCCACTTGTCTGTTGACACGCCAAATATATATAGAGAAACTAATGTAGCAATGTTTACCAACAATGGAGTGGCGCATGGAGCCAATGTATGCAACATTATGTTCGGGAGGAAGCAGTGGATTTGATGTGGCCTAGGTATTTGTTTAGATCGATAACATTTTTTGATTTAAGGTTTTGGGTTTTGATTTAAAGTGTATATTGATGGTGAAAACATAATGTAATATATATTGATGGAGAAATTATTCATCTCCCTCCCGTACTATATCTTTATTTATGGATAATACATATTATGTAGTGTATATTGTAACCTTAATGGAGAGAGTTGAAACAACAAAAACCAAGGGAGGAACGGGAAAGAGGGTTGCAAAGGAAAACAAAAGAGAATTTGTAACACCCTTAAATCTGGAAAAAGCGATTAATTTAGAATTTTCTAATATTACATCGAATAAAGGGTAAATCCCTTCTCTATAAGTCAATACTTGAATTTTCTCGAATAACAATAGATAGAATCAACAACAATGAATGATAGACTAAGACTTAGATAAAACTAAGTTAAGGTCGAGTGTTACTATAACCCAAATATTGTCGCTATCTCTGATTGCGGAAGACGTCAAAGGATAACTAAAACCTTCTTGTGCCTCTAGCTAGCACTCACATCATCATAGTGTCGATAGTACCAAACCCAGCAAGGACCTGATGTACATGCCGACAAATAAAAAGGGTTAGACTTACGCCTAGTAAGCTCAATTAGTTTTCATCATATTTGTAAAAAGGAAAACTGAAAGACTGCTGATTTAAATCGTGATTTTTTTAGAGGAATGTATTTATCGTAAAAACAACATATTTCCAGAACCCACAATTTTCTTGATGAAAAATCGTTAATCAAAATATCCAATTAAACGCACCCAATATTCAATATTCACATGACCAGGATTAAAGCTATAAAGTACTAAAACGGAAAAAATAGTAATTTAATCAAGTCTTTTAAACAATTAACTCATGCTTACCTTGGAAGAGTATAAAACATCATAAGATGACAGGGGAGACCCGATTCACCATACATTGTGACGGAACACAAAAGTGAGCCACAAACTAATGTTAAAGGAGTTTTCCTTATAGATAAGTTTCCATCGACATCAACCCAATCCAATATATAGTCGTTTGGGTAGGATCCTCAGTGATACCTAAAGACTCTATCCTTGAAGTCTCAGTATCAGCGATCAATATGAAGCCTACTCAACAAGATCAAAGTTGATCTTATCATCGATGCACAAATGTCAAACCCCCATACCTTGTCAGAAAGTACATACGGAGTTACTTTACCGTCACTCCACGTGCTTACCAACTCTTATTAGATTACTGTTCATATTCAGCTAAAAGCTTAGTTGCTTTATGAACAAAGGCAAGTCTCCTATAGAAACTTGACACGTGGCATGTACCTTCTAAGCGGCATTAAATGCAACGGGTATAAATAAATAAAGTCCTCCATCTTCATCTTCATGCATGCTTATCTCTCCTTCAAACCTCTCATCTTATTTCTTTCATTCCTTGTGCATCAAAATACTTAGTGATTTCTAAAGTTGTAAAAGACCGCTTACAACTTGTAAATTTGTTTATTGATATAAACTCATTTAAAAACCCTAAAAGTTGTGTTTGTATTCATCCCCCCCCCTTCTACAAACTGTTTATATACCTATACTATATTGTAGACTCCCTTGGGACCAACAAGTACACATTGACGCAGCCCCAATCTAATCTATTTTTGATATAATAAGTGCAAATTGTATATAAAGAAACTGAGTTCTATGCATATGGATCCATTACATTACAGTCTAAAATTAAACGACACCAACGAAATGACCAACGCACTCAAAACGTGTAATTTTCATAATAAATATGTCTTAAATGCATATAACTTCCTAAATCCCGATATAGAGTAATTTAAACCGGACAAGTGTCCCTAAGACTCATTTTAGTCAAAACCGAGCAAAAGCTCAACAACTCAACACTTGCGTGATTACTCCAAACAAACAACATTATTTGAGATAAAATATTTTCCAAATGAAATCATACTCACATATTTCCAAAATGTCTCATAATGCAATAACATGTATTTTCCAATGATTTATAAATCAAATATACTAAAAATGCATTAACACTAAATAACCTTCAATTATGAGATGAATCATCAAAAGATCCCACACATATGTTTTATTTGTCAAGATGTCCAAAAACCCAAGTATAAGCATTTTACATGATTTATAAAACCAAATATACTAAATAAGCAAAACTCACCAAATACTCACACATTTGATAAATAACAAGTAAAACATGTTAACACTTCAAAATGGACATTTTTGGCATTTACATAGTTTTCACAAAGCAACTTGAATTCACCTTGCTAGATTTAGGCTAAATCTAGGTTTTACCCCAATCGTGAGCTTCCAAATTGGAGAGTTGAGTTCCAATATCTATACCTCTATATATATGGTGTACCTTCTATTGTACGTCGATGATATGCTTATTGTGGCCAAGCGCAAAGAAGAAATCCAAGTTGTTAAAGATCAATTGAACAAAGAGTTTGAGATAAAGGATTTGGGGCATGCACGAAAGATTCTTGGAATAGAGATCATTAGAGATTGAAAGGCGGGAACTTTGATTCTAAGGCTACATTGAGAAGGTGTTGAAGAAATTTACATGACTGGTGTCAAGGCGGTCTTTACTCCGTTAGCTTCGGATTTTAAGATATTTTCAAGATTATGTCCCGCTTCAAATTCCGAGAAAGTGTATATGTCACGTGTTCATTATTCAAGTGTTGTGGGATCATTGATGTATGCAATGATATGTACACGACCCGACTTGGCCTATGTGGTGAGCATGGTAAGTCGTTTTATGGCCAACCCGGGAAAGGAGCATTGGAAGGCGGTGCAATGGATTTTTAGATACCTATCCGATACTAGAGATTCTTCTTTGCAATATGGAACATCTAGAGATGGTGTTGTTAGGTATGTTGACTCGGACTATGGGAAAGCCTTGGATGGGCGTCGTTCTCTTACAGGATATGTGTTTATTATTGGCTCGTGTGCTTAGTTGGAAGACCATTTCACAACCTACAATTGCTTTATCTACTACCGAAGCGGAGTATATTGCTATAACAGAAACGATGTGGCTCAAAGGCTTATTTGATGAGCTTAGCAATGATTTGGTAGTGGACTCGGTCTATTATGATAATCAAAGCACTATCTTTGTAGTGAAAGACCAGGTGTTCCATGAGCGTACAAAGCACATTGATGTGTGTTATCATGTTGTGCATGAAGTCATTGCTAAAGGTGACTTCAAGGTAAACAAAAATTGCACTCATGATAATCTGGCGGATATGATGACAAAGGTTCTTCCTACTGCTAAGTTCAATTTTTTTTAGCTTGGTCGGTGTTCGTGGTTTGAAGTAGCACGTGAGGGGCTACGGTGAAGGGGACTAGTTTTTTGATGATTATTTTTCAGAGAATTCAATACGTTTGCTAGATGATGGTTTATGCTTTGCGGAGCTTTGTTCTTGGAATATTTTTAGTTGGGTTATGTTCTTTGGAAGTGGATTTTGAGTCAAGGTGAATATTGTTAAATGATGCCTCAAATTTTTGGTCTAATCGCGGGCGCACTGCTTATTTGCTTGCGGGCACGCCAAACATGCAGTTTGAAGGCAGGGATTTTTTAGGAAGTGATTGCGGGCGTGAGGTTTTATAGGGTGCGACGACGAGCATTGTTCATAGTTGCTCAAAAAGTGACTTTTTCAACAGATTTATCTTTCCCTATGTTAAGAGATTATGTCCCTTTTCTGGAATCACTCTCCTTGGTCCACAAAATCTGATTATTTTTTTTCTTGGAAGACTATCTTTGCCAACTACAACTTTCACCAAAATAGGTTCTTCAAGTTTACACTCCATTAATCCCATTTGAGTGCTTTCTCAAAATTTCTAGAGCTCCTAGCATAAATTATCAACTGAAGAACATGTTTAGACATCACCCCTTTTATCATTTCTATCTCCAAATACACACACTCATTATAGTTGTGATTCTTTCATAAGCTTTGTACTCTTCATCTTTCACTATGGATTTCTCTCTGTAGTCTCCTCCACCCGTGGTTTTTTTTTCGAATTGGGTTTCCACGTAAATCTTGGTGTTGTCTTCTAACGCTGTCTCTTTACTTTGTGTTGGATGCATATTTAGTTGGTAAATCATCATATTTGTATGTTTTGGGAATCTTGTCTTGTACACTAAGAACACCCTTGAGTGTTCAAGCTAGAGATTCATTGGGATCACTAATTTATCCCTTGTTTGACTTTGGTTAAACTCTTTAATTTGGGATTAAGTTAGCATTATCTCCTTTACGTTTTACAACAAAAATTTAACCTAAAATATCATGAAAATGGTGAACGAGTCTGAATGAATGTAAAATATCAAAATAAATGGAGAATGTGAATGTAACCGTGGAACCAACTAAATCGAATTAGAACCTTAGAGAGTGAAGTACCAAATAAATCGCATACCAAATTGTCTCTTAAAGAAGGTAAAACATCAAAACAAATCGAATTTGAACCTGTTGGTGGAACCGTGGAAGACGATGAGTTGATGAGAGCGACTGCGAGTGATTGATAAGGGGTTTGCTTAAAGCTTTTTGTTCTGAGTGAACGACCGATTACAATTTACAAATAAGACATGAGATAGGACTAAGGGTGAGACCGTGAGATTGGACTTGGAATTTTGGATACTTGGATTGGAAATAAATTAAAGGGGTTGTAAATCTATTATGAAAGCCCACGTTGGTTGGATTAGCCCAAAAATGCCTTTAGCTTTTTATGGGCCAAAGTTCTAATATTAAAATGAACGAACGTTCATGAACATAAATGAATAAATAAGATATCTGTTCATGTTCGTTCGTTTAACTAAACGAACAAAAAAAAACTGTTCATGTTCATTCATTTATCAAATAAACAAACATAAACGAATTTCTCACCGAATAGTTCACTAACAGTTGGCTAAATGTTCACTTCGTTCAAATACCTAGTTATTCATGCATATGTGCATGCAACCTATAAAACAAAGGACATTGAATATTAGGGGTGTTAAAAAAACGTTGGACCGTTCAAACCGGACCGTTTTTGGTGGTTTGAGTCGTCTGTCGGTCCGGTCTGGTCTGGAAAATTGCCAAACCGCTTGGCCCGGTCTGGTCTGCGGTTTGAACATTTTTTTGAGCGGTCTGGAACGAATCGCTCGCCAAAAAAATTATTTATTTTTTATGTTGTAGATTTTACTTGTATGGTCCAGCTATAAAGAATTTGTCAAAGACGTTATGTTTTTAGTTTCATTTCTAAATAGCAAATTTCTGAAATCCTTCAAAAATCAAATTCCAAAGACGTTATGTTTTTTAGTTGGTGGATTTGTTTACTTTTTTTTATTTGTTTGTAATTTTAGAGATAAATGGGTTTTTTATAATTTCGTATATGATTTTCTAATAGTGCGATAAATATAGAAATTTATTTTATATATAGATCTCGTTTTTTAGTTTAAAGCATATACGAGGCTCAAACCGTCTAAACCGGTTAGACCAGACCGCTTTTTTGTGGTCTGGTTTGACCGGTTTGGTCGCTTGCTTCCAAACCGCTCGGTCTGGAAAATTTCTAAACCGCCATATCGGTTTAGTCTATGGTTAGAGGGGTTAAACCGTCCAAACCTGACTGCGAACACCCTATTGAATATGTGATTATTCCATACACCCGTTAAGGGGGTGTTTGTCTGGGCTTATCAAAACAATTTATTGACTTATTCCGGTTTGACACCAATAATAAGGAGTTTTGAGTGTTTGGGTAAAACAACTTATCCGGTGCCAAACTGGAAATAAGTGATTTTTTAAGAACTCAAAAGTTTTAACTTATGAGTCTTTTATAAGCACTTTTCCAAACTGATGATAGAATAAGCTCATCCAAACACCCCCTAATTGAAAAGGTGGAGGTTTGGTATAAAATTAGAACAATGATGACAGCAAAAAAGGCAGGGACTGTTTATAATTTTATATAATTCATTTAAAAAAACAAAACAGGGACGCTATGAAGATCACCTGTTGCAATGGCGGGAAATAATTGAACCGTAAGTGATTTGTGGCGGGAAAATCCACAGTTCGTTGGAGCCCATTACTTTTCTTTTTCACTTGCAGTATATATTTCTGATTTGATTGAATTCAATTTGTTGTATTATAATTTATATCATCAATAATCTTCCGCTCTAAATGGGTAAAAGTAAGGATTCTTTGGTTCGTGAGGAAATCATGGAAGACGACTATGAACAACATCCCCAAAATCAAAGCAATCTAGACGACGATGAACAACAGCAACAAAATCAAAGCAATCTAGACGAATCTTCGTGTTTATCGAATGATAAGAGCTTGTATGAGGTATCTCATCTGATTTTAATCTTCAACAGAAATCCACTTGCAATTTCGTTTTTAGCTGTTTGAATATTGCTTCAATTTCGTAGAGCTAACAATCATAAATTGTTAATCGGCTAAAACCCTAATTTTGTTTCAATCACTAGCCATTAGTGTTTTCAATATCTTAATCAGAATTGTAAGTTTCATGTCTATGATTCAATTGCAAATAGTGATGCTACTGGTTTCTAAATTACAAAATAAAATAAAATGGGATGATGAAAAATATGTTGTAAATAAATTTGAGTTTGATTATATCGTCCTATTTGGCTTTAGGTAAGGATCTGAGATCCTATGCTTTCTAGCCTTCTTTTTGAGCTGGGGTTTTAATAACGAAATGATAACTAGAAAAAGGATTGGGTTCAGTGAGAAGTGAAGTTATGGTGAGAAGGGTAAGAAGTGGTCTTCACCCTTGGATGCACCGAGACGAGATATAATGAGATGCACGGGATCAATTCTCGTCTCAAACGTAATTCATGGATGAGTTT
This sequence comes from Silybum marianum, assembly GCA_036898165.1. Taxonomy (NCBI): domain Eukaryota; kingdom Viridiplantae; phylum Streptophyta; class Magnoliopsida; order Asterales; family Asteraceae; genus Silybum; species Silybum marianum. The sequence goes on from CM072541.1 coordinate 16,957,763, forward strand.
GAGATTAAAAGTGATCAAGGGTCAAGATGCCTTCTTATGCTTCTCAACGTAACTTCACTTCTCACATGATCCCATGGCTGCTAGAAAATTACAAACATAAAGATAAAAGAAGATGAAAGGTAAATTACTTACAATCCCATTTGTTATGGATTACTTAGAATGAGTTGGGTTCCGGTGAGAAAGAGAGTTAAGGTGAGAAGCGTAAAAAGAAATCTTCACCCTAGGATGCACGTTAAGATGAGATGCACCGGATCAATCCTTGTATGAATCGTGATTCATGGGTGGGTTTCAAATTAAAGGTGATTAAGGGTCCATATCCATTCTTTCACAAGATTCTTCGGCTACTTAGAATCTTACGTGGAATTATACATGCCCAATAGCTTATAGGTGAAGGATCGTGTAAGAAAAAGAGTTAAAGTGAGAAGCTCAATAAGAGATCTGAACCTTTAATCACTTATAATCTCATGCTCACCCATGAATTGCGTTTAGAAAGGAATTAATCCGTTGCATCTCGGTGCACCTCATTAGTGTTGACATTCAATTACGTTTTTTTTGGGTAACCGTGGGTTTCCGGCCAGCTTACGCACACAGACTATATAAACCTGAAACATTGCCCACTATATTTTGTGTTTGATTACCCACAATTTAGAACCAAAATTATGCATCTTGTAACCATTTCAATTTTCAAACAAACTAATATGTTTTCAATGACAATGTTTTTTAGATTCTTGGGGTAGAAAGAACAGCATCTCAACAGGAGATAAAGAAGGCATACCATAAGTTGGCATTGCGATTACATCCTGATAAGAATCCTGATGATGAGGTGAATTTGATATTTTTACTTTTATCCTCCCATTCAGACATTTTAATTTATCTTCTTAACGTCCTCTTATCTGCATGTAGGACGCTAAAGAAAAATTTCAGCAACTGCAGAAAGTTGTGTCGATACTTGGTGATGAAGATAAACGGATGCTTTATGATCAGACCGGGTGTGTTGATGATGCTGTGAGTAACTTTGCAATTTTACAGTTATACAAGTTTCGTCATTTATTTCACTTCTGATTAATAAGAGGTGGTGCTGAAATCTGAAATCTGAAATCTAAATCAATAAGACTTTGTTTTTGTAAACTGATGAATGTTTGAATTTGTTTAAAATTTAAATTGTCTATTTTATCCATTAAAAAATTATAGTGTTGAATTTATAGATACGTTCATACACTTTCACATATTTATTCATCATTTTTACGAAAATTACATTAATATTATATAATTAGCATTCATTTAAACGAAAATATGTCATTGATGGTATTTAACACATTTAAATTCTATTAAAATAATTGATGAGGATCAATTTGTTAAGAATCGATTGAGAGAAAGGATTGATTAAGGTTAGTCGGTCAAAAAATGTCGTTGATGAGGAGTTGGAAAGAAGAGAGGCAAATAAGAGGTTGGTTTACCTCTTAGCAGATAAGAGGACAATAAGACATAATTGCCTCTGAAAAATTAAAAAAAAACACAGTCTGAGTGGTCCTACCTCTTTATCTGAAGTTTTCTTAACCTTGAAGATGCTGACTTGCAGGATCTTACTGGGGATGTGATTCAAAATCTGAAGGACTTGTTCAGATCCATGTACAAAAAGGTTCTATTACTTGTATATATATATATATACAACTTTCATATAACATTTATATTTTATCCTCTAAAAAGTGGAAAAAATCGAATGCTAATTGTAGGTTACCGAGACTGATATTGAAGAGTTTGAAGCCAGTTATAGAGGATCTGAATCGGAGAAAATTGATTTGATTGACCTTTACAAAAAGTACAAAGGTCATATGAACAGGTTTACACATTTGCTATACATTCCTCATTTTGTTACAAAATCACTTATTAATTTACTCCCTTGAGAAGGGAAGGGATGTTTCAATATATGTTGAGAAGAAATGGTTCAAGTTGGTGTTGTTTGTTTGCCTCTTAATAGAACTATTAAGAGGCAGCATTTGAATTGCTAAGAGGTGAATCTCGTTTGACAAAAAAAAAGTTTGCCTCTTAATGATTTTGTATCTTGGGCTTCTCTTAACCATTCAACGCCCTAATTTTATTATGAACAATTATATATCATTTTTGCACTATATCATATAAGAGCCTTTTAATCATTTTGCACCGAACCATTCAACAACTGCCAAACAGCCACTGATGTAAGGGGCCTGTTTGGTAGTTGCTGAATGCTTAAGTGGCCAAAATGATTAAGATGCTCTTATGATATAGTGCAAAATGAAATATAATTGTTTGATAATTGTTAAGGAAGATCCAAGATACAAAATGATTCAAAGGGTTTTGGAAAAATTAAGAGGCCGACTTGTTTTTTTTTGCCAAACATGATTCACCTCTGAATGGAACTGTTAAGAGGTAAACAAACAGCCCTTTAAGATTCTAATAATTTCTCTAAACCTTTTATTTCACATCCATGACAGGCTCTTCTGTTCAATGTTATGCTCAGATCCTAAACTTGATTCACATCGATTCAAGGACATACTTGATCACACAATTTCTGCAGGTAATATCTTTCGACAATATCACAGACACAGTCAAACAGCTGAATCAGAGTCAGACTGATTGATCATTATCGATCCCATTTGTTGACTTGAGAAACCAAACCAAACATGTTCAGTATGTCCCGCTTGGAGGTGGGCCCGTGGGATGTACTTAGAGCATCTTCAACAACATTGCTAAAATAGAAAAGAATGAGTTTCCTTTTCTAAAATGCTTCAACAAAATTGCTATCTTGTTTGCTATTTTAGATAATAGGAAGAACAGGTTGGGTTCCGGTGAGAAGTGAAGTTATGGTGAGAAGGGTAAGAAGGGATCTCCACCCTTGGATGCACATTAGGATGAGACGCACCAAGATGAAATGCACCGGATGAATCCCCGTATCAAATGCGATTCATGGGTGGGTTTGAGATTAAAAGTGATCAAGGGTCAAGATCCCTTCTTACGCTTCTCACCTTAACTTCACTTCTCACACGATCCCATGCCTAGGAAGAATTCTCTAAAATCTCTAAACTAGGAGAAAAAAACAATAGTTGATCATATACAGCCAATCAAAATTATTGAAGTTAAACATGTAGGAGACATAAATAAGTATTTTATTAAATGTATTGAATATTTTAATAATATAGTTAATGATGGATTCTCTAAAATAGAAAAGCTGTTGGAGTTGGAAGAAGATACTTTTAGAGATTTTATCTTTTTTCATTCTCTATTTTAGAGAAATTATAGAAAAGCTGTTGGAGATGCTCTTATATACACCAAATAGTAGAACGGTTGTTTAACTTTTGAGATGGGTTCATTATATGGTTTGTTTTCTGGTTACAGGAGAGTTGAAGTCCACCAAAGCATATCAGAAATGGGCTAAACAAGTGTCGGACACTAAACCGCCTACAAACCCATTACGTCATAAGGACAAGTGAGTCATATTATGAATTTATGATCCTATAAAGTTTATGGCTATGTCGTTTTTTTGGTGTTTACTTTTGTTTGAAAAACAAACTTATATTAACAGATCAAAAAACAAAGAGTCGGATGATCTATATGCCATAATTTCACAGCGGCAAATGGAGAGAAAAGGCGGTCTAGACTCAATGTTCTCGTCTCTAGTCAGCAAATACGGTGGAGGGCAACCAAGTTCGGAACCTAGTGAAGAAGAATTCGCAGCTGCAAGGCAAAATATCGAAAAACGGAAAAGTTGTAGAAAAAACAAGCACAAGTAAACTTTCAAGACATCTCTATATCAACAAAAGAGAAGTTTCTTAAGATATCTAGTGTGTATGTTTATAACTTTTTTGTGAAGGGTATCCCAGGCTATGCCATAGCCTGGACTAATCCTGACAAATTATGACTGCAATACATAATCCCTGATAACTCAGTAGCCACAATCGTTGTGTACGCCTGTATTCCATCACATCCCCTAGGGCCTCAACCAGTATGCCACAACCCTTGTGGTTGTTGTGTATGTTCATAACTTGTACAATATCTTGTGGATTCTGTTTGATATCAATTCTCAAGTGTGTATGGTTTTTTGGTGCCTATTTTTCCTATTTTAGTTTTAACTGTTTATGGTTTTTTTGCTATTTTTGAGTCTTAAAGGGACTGGACTTCCTCTTTATTATATCACCGAGTATTTTATAAAATAAATATTCATAACTACAAAACTATTAATAATGTAATTATATTCTTATATAAAAGCACAGGATCGTGTGAGAAGAATAGTTAAGGTGAAAAGCGTAAGAAGAGATTTGAACATTCGATCATTTTTAATCTCACAATCCTCTATGAATTGCGGTATCATAGGGATGAGCGTCAGAACCCGAATAACCGAACTGGAATTGGTACCTAATTCGAGTACTCGGTCCTCACATTTTAATGAAATTGGTTTTGGTTACAGGTTTTCCCAAATAAAACCGAACTAAACCAAATCGGGTATAGGAATAGTCATTTAGATTTTTTAGGTGTCTTTTTCATTTTCCAACCACAATCTTTTCCATGTTTGAACCAATATTCATCTAAAAGTTTTACCTCCTAAACTAATCTTTTTCCTACTTAAAAAAATAGGTTTCTCCAAATTCATTAAAAAAACTGCTTTTTATTATCAAAATTCGGCTTCTCCGAATTGGCTCCTACTCCAAAGTAAGTTTTGGTCGTTGAACTTTTGAATTTTACATTGTTGAACTTTATATTGGTTGTGATTGTGTCAGTATAACTTTTTAAATTTTCGGTCCCAATCCGTGCTAGTCCCGAATTTCTTGAACTGAAACCGACGTATTCGGGTATTCGGTTCAGTATTTGATCCTCAAAATTTGTTATAAATATTTTCGGTACCAGTCCGGGACCGAATTCATCCCTAATTGATCCGGTGTATCTCATCAGTGTCGATCTTCAATTAAAATTGATCCAAGGGTCGTTTCTCAGCATAATTTCTCTTCTCACATGAACCCAACCCCTTATATAAAACAGTTATTTCGAAGTATATAAATATTTATATACGGCAAATACTCATACATAATTCTCGTGTTTGGATTTGAATCCTTAGACCTCTTAGAAGGTTGGGTTCTATTGATACCAATAGCCCTTCTGTATATATGAAACTATATGTTCTTGTATGATTTTACTTATTATTGATTTGGTACAGCGGATTATGTGAAGCATAAGTTATATTTTTTGGAGATCTGGTAATTTTTTTTATGGATGACGAGATCAAACGATTCATAGGTTTGAGATCAAAGGTGAACTAAGGTAAGGTCCTGATCTCTTCTTATGTTTTTCTCACTTTAACTCTCCTTCTTGCGTTTGCGTTTGCCTTAGTCATAGAATAGAGGTTTATATCATTATATGTAAATTAAAATTTTCTAATCAATAGTCATTAAAGCATACATTTTTCAAACAAATTTTTTTATGTGTTCATAAGTCATAATCAAAATAAAAAATGATTTGAGTTTGAACCAACAAACAAGTAATCAATCTCAGTAATAATTATTTTGAAAAAGTTATTTGACTTGGGCATAAATTTGATATTGTTTGCATATAACCTCACACCTAACTTTGTAAGAGAGTTGTGATATTATCTTAACAAATTTTGATGAGAGAAATGTTCCATCTTTACTGTCTTCTACTCGCTTGTTTTAACTCAAAGAATCACACAGTAAATCGAATAACAATTTCAAACAATTCAAATCACTCAAAACTAAAAGAAATCATGAATGTTGTTATAATAATATAGCTTCAGAAATTCATACAAATAACAATAGATACCAAAAGAATCAATCCAATACAAATATTGGATAATCACAATGAATCTGTATATATATATATATAATTAAATATAGAAGCAATCGATCTCTTCAAAAACAAAAAACTCAGTTTCTGAGAAGAGCGACGAAAGAGAGAAGCAGAGAGGATCCGATGATAAGACCTGAAGCAGGAAGAGAGAATGCAGATCCAGCATCAGGAGATGGTGATGGTGCAGGAGCCATAGACAACTCCTGCGCACAGACAGTTGCAGCTGCAGAAAGCGCCATCAAAGCAACAACTGATGCCTTCTTCACAATGCTAACTTGTGCCATTTTTTCTTCAAATTAATAAAATGGCAGAAAAGCAGAGTGAATAAATATGGAAATTAGGGTTTGTTTGATGGAGAATCCATGGCGGAAGTGGTCGTATTTATACAGGTGTGGAAGAAGGAGAGGGTTGATGGAAGAATAGGGAGACGTTAAAGTGACAGCGCTGTTGGTCATCTAACGTGTAGTATTTTTTTAAATGTGAAAACGGTCGGGTCAATTATTTATTTTTTAAAAGTATGACCGACTCTTAACGGTTAGTTTCGTTGATCAAGTAATTTGTTGACACGTGTCAGTATCTTCGTCGACCGACTTTTTTTTCTCACGGCTAGTCGGCTACTCCATACCTGACGGCACGTTTTGAGTCCTAAACTAAAAGCAATTTTCATTTATTTATTTATAGCGTCAATAAATTAATGTTTTATTTGAGTAAATCACACAAAATCTCGTAAGCAATGTTTGTGCTCTTTCTTTGTGTCAACATTAGGGGTGCTCAAAAACCCGATCAACCCGACCAACCCGATCAACCTAATCCAACCTGACGTAAAATAAATCAACCCGAAGCAACCCGATGTCTAATCGAATAGTAAAAATTTCAAACCGAAGGTATTGGGTTGATATCGGGTTACGTTTATTTGAACCCAACCCAACCCGATATCATTTTATTTTTTGAATATTAATATGATTGTTGAGTATTTATTAATATATATTAGACAATTACACCATCACGTACTCTTTTCATATATATATATATATATATGTAGTTAATCTATTTTCCATCTCTATATACTTTCCTTTGTATACATGTCCATTAAATATGAATATATATATATATATTATATATATATAACATTGAGATGAATGTGATATACTTAAGATCTAAGAAATATGAATATATTGTACCAAATGGCTGACGGTGAAAAAGAAAATTATGAGAAGACTAGAGAAAACAAAATATTGAAGGTTAAGAGAATATTTTGTTGTACCAAAGTGTTAACCCGATCAACCAGACTAACCCGCACGAGTTGGGTTGGGTTGGGTTGCACTTTGGTTTGGGTTGGGTTGGGTTGAGATTTTTCAAACCGAAGACATTGGGTTGGGTTGTTGAAATGCCTTCAACCCGATCAACCCAACCCGTGAGCACCCCTAGTCAACATAAGTGGAATTCCTTTTGAAAATCAGTTGTTCTTGTGTTGTTTTTCATTTTCTTCTATCGTTTGATTTAAGGTTTAGGATCGTTTCAACGTTTTTAAAAATCTTATCATATTTATTATTTATGACTAGAAGGGTTCTTGCAGCGAGATATATTTCGATTTTAAATTTTATTTTAATTTTTGTTTCTACCGATGTTTTAATGGTTTTATGTGGTTTTGAGAAAAAGATTTTAGTATTTCAATTAAAAGTTCTCTTTTTTTTAATTTAATTTTTTTGATTCAATTTTTTATCATAATTTAATTTAGGTTTAATAACCAAATAATTTATTTTTGGTTTAATAATAAAATTATTTTATTTGTTAGAAGTTAATGATTATTTTAATCATATTTTAGATTTTTTATATTTAAAATTATATGTTTATCCTGTAGTTAATCATAGCTATCTGTAGTTAGTTACACGAATTTAAAGATGAAGCTTTAATAGGTTGTACTTACGCACAATTTACTTGTAATCTTGAAAATTAAGTAATTAGCATTAAATAGCAGTAACTAAAGTTTAAGAAGTTGTTTTTAAGAGTTTTCAGCCAAATGCTTTATAATATAGTATAGATAAGACAAAATATAAAATTTCAAACGATATATTATATTAAAAATATTGTAAGTTAAAATTGAAAAAAAAACTGCATGAAGAAAGCTTTAGATGCAAATATCCTTCTGGAAGGACAATTTTGACGTGGACGTAAGGGACTTTGTGACACAGTTAATAATTTGATTTGTTTTCAATTAGCCCTTAATGTGATAATCTATATATATATATATTAAAGGAACAACCGGGTAAGCTTACGTGTCATCATCTAAAAACAAGAAACACAATTTTCTTTTTTCTCCTTTATTCTAACTTTTCTCTACTTTTTCCTTCCATTTGTCTCCTACACTTCCAAGTAACCGATTTCTCATAAATATTAATTATTCATTTATGTTTGTATTTAACACCGTCTTTTCGCTTTCCCTAACCCCTCTTCATCTCCAATTGTTTCATTTTGCCAAGCTTTTGATTCTCTCCATCTATGAAGCAATCTCTCAAGAATTACTCCATCAATTTAATATTCATATTTTACTTTTTTGATCGTGTTTTGAGTTCAAGTCATTTCACCGTCCCCTCCATCTCGACTCCGATCGTTCGTATACACAACGTCTTCTGTTTGGACCGTATACACAACGTCTTCTGTTTCTCTATGGATCGTATACACAAAGTCTTCTGTTTCTCTATGGATCGTATACACAACGTCTTCTGTTTCTCTCAAACCAACCTATTGATTTCAATTTTGTAGTTTATTGATTTGATCGTGTCTTTTTTCTTGAAAATTTGAGTTCAAGAAACAACACCCAATTTATTTAGATTTCAAGCAATCGCAAGTAAGATTTCTATATGTTTAGTATATTGTTACTATAAACCTCTTATCATCTACGAATTTCATTTGCCTACTATTATTTTCTTCAACAAAATCGTTTTCAGGTTTATTTCGAGAATCGTAATTTAGGTATTATTCTTTTTTGACTTTTGTTGACATTCTAGATTTATATTTTTTACTTATGTCTTCTATATTTCTTAAGTTGTTTTATATGGAACCGATGGTTTATTATTGACAACGATTTTAGATTTCAGGTTTATTTCGAGAATAATAATCTAGGTATTATTCCTTTTTGACGTTTGGTGAAATTCTAAATTTTTATTTTTTACTTTCGTCTTCTATGTTTTCTTAATTTGTTTTCTATGAAGGCGATGGTTTTTTCTAGACAACGGTGGATTAGATGAGAACAATGGTTTGATAACTGAATCTTGAAGGTATCACAATATATGATATAACCTAAATAAGTCATTTTTAAATGAATATTTGTATTATTTTCAGGATTAATTCGAGACAACTAATTTGGGTATACATTTTTTAGATTTTTGTTGGATTTTAAAGTTCTTTTTATTTTCGTCTTGTATATTGTTCTTACGTTTTTTATTTTAATAATCATTTATAATTTAATAAAATAAATAAATTTCTTTATTTACGTTACTACCATGTATATTTATCTATATATATTGTTGGGTCACCGATGATTTGGTGATGAACCACCTTCCTTTATATGAATGAATTTTTACAGGTTCTTTTGAAGGTCTGAAATATGCTTCAAGTATTGAAGAGTCAAAGACTATTCAATCAAGGGGTTGTACATCAAAAAGTGGAATTTTGGATGTATCAACCAACTTCAATATTCAGACCATTTTGCCAAGTCAAGATTGGGTCACCAATATAGTGGGTCACCGATGGTACACTCAAAAGTCATCAAAAGTACTAAGGACATCAAATAAGATGAGGTCATCAAGTTTGATGTCATGGTCACCGACACTATGATCTTGGTCACCGAAATTGCAGGTATATTTTCTAAGGCTGTGATATCAACTCACAAGGGTATACACTTTTGTCACTTAGTGAAAGAAGAAGTTATCAAGCAAAGTGTACACTTATCAACTCCAGCCTTATAAGGTATCCACCGATGTGATACATAGTGAGATGTATCACTTAGCAATTTCAAAGAGATAAGTTCTTGACTCACATCAATTGCAAGACACGTGAGCCAGCAAGAACTTGGGCACCAAGCCTTAATTAAAGACATTCTCTTTTATTCTTATAAAAGGAATATTTGTCTTTTAGCTAAAAGGCTTGATGGGACTTCACAGAGCATGAAGAAAAGAAGATAAAGTTATCTGACATTACGTGCTACAAAGAATGGTTCATCCATTATTCTAGTACAAAGGAAGTGGTCTCTTCCTTTGTCCATCAGATAATCTTCCGGCTAATGAAACCTTGATGTGTCCACTTGCATCCCATGCATGGACACTATAAAAGGAGATGAAGTCCTTCCCGTAAATCTCACGCTTTCAACAAATCTTCGTAGTGATTATTTGTTTGACCGTGGCAAAGCCGTGTGCTATAACGATATTGTTTTAACTTGCTTAGTGTAATAGTTAATTATCGTTATCTGTGTGTTTAGTTTGATAGAATAGTCTCCATCGTTCTTTTCCGCATCAAACTATCTGTGTGTAAATTTTTAATATTTATATTAAAAAATTTAAAAAGAGTATATTCTGTGTGTTTTATATTCAACCCCCCCTTCTACAAAACCCTCTCTTAGTTAGCCATCTCTCTTTGGGGACTAACAATTGGTATCGAGCGCTTGGTTTAATCTCATAAACCAGATTCGTGATGGCTACTACCTCAAATGTTGATGGTACCTTGCGTACCTCTTCCAAGAATACATATGATTTAGGATCTTTGGCTAAACCCCCAAGATTCAACCCAAACAACTTTGGGTTATGGAAAAATCGCATGTTATTATTCTTGGAAGGGATCGATTGCGTGTATCCCAACATTCTCGGTGAGGACCTATTGTTCCTAAAATATGGGCTCGCTTTGGCCCTCAAAAGGACGCTGAAGGAAAGGACATAGAGTCAGATGACGAAAGAAGTGAGAAAACTGGTAGATATATCATCAAACCTTCTAACAAATTTAGTGAAGATGATAAACGCCTAGTCGCTTTAGATACTAAAGTCAAATCGCTCTTCTTTGTTTCCCTTCCCCGATGATGTGTATCATTCTCTTCTTAACCTTCCCAATCGCTAAAGAGATGTGGGATACTTTGAGTGTCTTATATGAAGGCACCAAAGAAGTAAAGAAATCTAACGAGGATCTGTCTTGTTAGAAAGTATGAACTCTTCTCCCATGAAAAGGGAGAATCTCTTTCTACCTACTTTAATCGTTTTAACTGTCTTCTCAACGATCTCAAAGTTCTTGGCCGAGTTTATGATAATGAAGAAATCCTCTGCAAGTTCATGGATTGTCTTCCAGATTTCTGGGAAACTATCTGTACTTGCATCAAGCAAACCAAGGACTTAGAAATAATGCCTTTAACTGCTCTCTATGGAACTCTTCTTCACTATGAACAAACTAAGAATCAGAGAAAGTCTCTTATAAAGGATATCAAATCCTCCTCTATTGCTTTGATAGGTGATTCAAAACCTTCTTCTTGTATTCCTAGAATCACCTATCCTTCTTCTAATTCTGAAAAAGATATTAAGGAAGACTCTTCTCATCTGTCAGATGCATACTATAGTGCTGCTGATGATGAAGGAGAAGAATCAGCCATTGACATACTTTCTGATAGTATGGTAATGCTTGCTGGAAACCTTAAGAACAAAAGATTTTCTTCAAACCGCTCCAAATTTAATAGAAAATCTTTTTCTCAAAAATCCTCTTCTGATAAAGCAAATGAAGAATGCTTCAATTGTGGAAAGAAAGGTCATTTTGCTTCTGAATGCAGATCAAAAGCCTCTTCTTCTAAACCTTCTTCTTCTTATGGCCATGACTTCTCAAAATCAGCTTCTAGGAAGCATGAAGAGAGAAATAGCCAATCCTCTAAGGAAAACTCTGAATCAAAAGAAACCTCAAGGTACAAGAAATACAAAGCCAAATACAAGAGAGAAAAGGAGAGAAACCAAGGTAAAAATAAAACCTTAGTTGCTGAGGCTCATTGCTGGGAAGATGAGCAAACCTCTGGAGTGAGAGTGAGTATGTCACTAAGTGCCTCATGGCCAAAATTGATGAGATAGAAGACATGGAGAAATCACTCTACACCACTCTTGTATCTGCTGAGGGATCCACTTCAGGGACAAAACCTCAGGTACATTCTTTTACCTTTCTCTCTGATGATCAAAAGGCTGATGCATTTGATTCTTTAACTGTTGACTTTTGTGACTTAAAGATTCAAAAGAAAAAGGCTGATATGCACATAAAATGTCTAAATGATCAACTCCTCTCTTGCTTTTCAAAACTAAAAGATTTTGACAAAATGAAAGCTGATCTGGAAAACCTTCGGTATTTAAACGACAGTCTTTCTGAGGAAAAATCAAAGATTTCTTCCACTCTTGAAAAAGAACAAGAGGTTCTGTCTAAATGGACTAAATCCTCTAAGAATCTAGAAAGGATCCTTCAAGATCAAATCACCAGCAAGGATAAGTCTGGCCTTGGTTATGGAAAAGATGCTCCTCAACCTCTTGACCTTCCACTCCCTTCCTCTTCTGAGTGTCAAGGTTTTCCTGCTGGTTTCCTTTCCGATGACGATGATGATCTCTTCGGTTACTCATCTGAGGATTCTACCTCCGTTCACTCTATAGATCTACTTGACATGCTCAAAGTAGAATCTGGTTCCAAAAAGTTTGGAGTCTTTGTTAAAGCTAAAGAAATCTCTTCTGAGTCTTCAATGGTTTCAACTCTTCCAAGCTCTTCTTCTTCTCCCAAACCTATCCAAAGACTTTTAAATTCCTTAAGTCTTCATGAGTCAAGGTACTCCCAGGAGCAGCCTTCTGAAGTTGCTGAGTATTCTTCTTCAAAAAGATTTTCTCCTCAAAAGAAAAATTTTTCTAAATCAAAATTTTCATCTAAAAGGAAATCTCAAATAGCTACTGACTTTATTCCTCGGTCAGTAAACTTGAAGAAATCAAGAAATCCTGGTAAAGGTATTCTTGGACCAAGACCAGGTGTTGGACATCCCTCTTCTTCTCATTCCTCAACCTCTGTCCAAAGTTTAGATGATAGGGATTTTAAAAAGGTCTTTCCTTTAAAGAAGTGCTATAACTGTGGCAACACTCTTCATCTTGCTAAAAATTGCCCAAAAGACTTGGCTCCTTGCAAATCTAAAATGCCTTCTAATCCCAAAGGACCCACCTCAAAATGGGTACCAAAAGTCTAAATTTGTTTAAGGTGCAGTACCAAATAAAGATCATATATGGTACATGGATAGTGGATGTTCAAGACACATGACCGGAAACAAACTTCTTCTCTCTAACTTCTCAAAAGAAAAGGGACCCACTGTTTCCTTTGGAGGAAATGGAAAAGGGGTCACCAAAGGATATGGTACCATTTCAAATGGAACCATCACTTTCTCCAGAGTAGCTCATGTTGAAGGGCTGATGTACAATCTTCTAAGCATAAGCCAAATATGTGATTTGGGCTATAAGGTCATGTTCCAGCTATGTGTATGTTTGGTCTTTGACGTACAGAACAAGATTGTACTAGCAGGAACCCGACTGAATGACGTGTACATAATCAACATGAAGGAAAGTGCAATAGGAGAAGCTTTGTGTGTCTCCTTTCTCAAGAACTAGCCAAACAAAGTTGGTGGCATAAAAGGTTCTCTCATCTAAACTTTAAAACCTTGAACAAACTCTCCAACAAAGAGCTGGTTGTTGGAATGCCAAAAATAGCTTTTGAAAAAGAAAAGCTGTGTGGGGCATGTGAAAAAGGAAAACTCACCAGAACATCCTTTAAAACAAAACAATGCTCTTCTATCTCTCAACCTCTTCAAATGCTTCACATGGATCTATGCGGTCCAGTCAGTACACCCAGTCTGGGTGGTAAAAAGTATATGCTAGTAATCGTCGATGAATTCTCTAGATATACTTGGGTGTTCTTTCTGAAACACAAGAGTGATGCTGCTGAAGAAATCATCAGGTTTACAAGAAAAATTGAAAATTTGAATGGTAAACTGGTGAAGTCCTTCAGAAGTGATAATGGCACTGAATTCAAGAATGCTGCTCTGGAAGATTTCTTTGACCTAAAAGGAATCTCTCAGAACTTCTCTGCCGTACGCACTCCTCAGCAAAATGGTGTTGTTGAGAGAAAGAATAGAACACTATGTGAAGCTGCAAGGTCCATGCTGAGTGAATCCAAGTTGCCAACCTATTTTTGGGCAGAAGCAGTTAACACTGCATGCTTTACTCAAAATAGGTCTATCATAGTCAAAAGGCATGACAAGACTCCGTATGAAGTTTTCCATGGTAGAAAACCTGCAGTCGACTTCTTCCATGTGTTTGGCTGTGCATGTCACATGCTAAATGACAGGGAACAACTTGGAAAGTTTGATCCGAAGTCAGATGATGGAATTTTCATGGGCTACTCTCTCTCCTCAAGAGCCTTCAGAATTTTCAACCTAAGAAGACAATGCATAGATGAATCCATGCATGTAAAGTTTGATGAGTTTGAAACTTCTTCAATATCTTGTGATGAAGAAGAATTAAACCTATGGATAAATTCATGTGTTAGTGAAATTCCATCCTCCTCTCAAACCAATCCTCCAGATAGCAACCCTTCTCAGCCTCCCATAAACACCACCTTACCTTCAAAACCTTCTCTTTCTTCTCCACCTCCTGAAACTAACTCTTCAGAAGACCTTACCCACCAAAACACCATATCTCCCTTAAACCCTTCTTCACCATCTCAAATTCCTACCTCATCCTCTTCTCTACCTCCCTCCTTACCTCCTCGCACTAAAGTGGACCATGGATCATCCAATAGATCAAATCATAGGTGATCCACAAGTTGGTGTAAAAACCGAGAAGAGGCATAAGCAATGCGTGCTTATATGTCAACTTTGTTTCCCTTATTGAGCCTAAGCTGATAAATGAAGCCCTAGCTGATCCAAGCTGGGTAATTGCCATGCAAGAAGAGCTCTCACAATTTGAGAGAAACAAAGTCTGGAAGTTAGTTCCTCGTCCATCCAACAAAACAATTATTGGAACAAAATGGGTGTTTCGAAACAAGATGGACGAAGAAGGAACTGTCATAAGGAACAAGGCAAGGTTGGTTGCTCAAGGATATCGGCAAGAGGAAGGAATTGATTATGATGAAACCTTTGCTCCGTTGCCCGTATTGGAAGCTATCCGAATATTTCTTGCCCATGCAAACTTACAAGAATTTTCGGGTATTCCAAATGGATGTCAAAAGTGCCTTCTGAATGGTGAATTAGTGAAGAAGTGTATGTGAAGCAACCTCCTCGGGTTTGAAGATCCGATCCATCCATATCATGTATATAGGTGGATAAAGCTCTATATGGACCGAAGCAAGCTCCACGTGCACAGTATGACACTCTCTCAGAATATCTACTTAGAAATAAGTACATACGAGGCAAGGTTGACAACACTCTCTTCTTCAAGAAATCACAAGGTAATATCATTCTTGTTCAAATCTATGTAGATGATATTATTTTTGGAGCCACCGATGAATCCTTGTGTGATGAGTTTAGCTCCCTCATGCAAAAAGAATATGAAATGAGCATGATGGGGAGTTAACTTTCTTTCTTGGTTTGCAAGTAAAACAATCTTCAGAAGGTATTTTCATAAATCAAAGTAAATACACTAAAGATCTTCTGAAAAAGTTTCAATTTGATACTTGCTCTACCATGAAAACTCCTATGGCTCCTCCTCTTAAACTCTTTTCTGATCCTGATGGCATTTCTGTAAATATTACAAATTATAGAGCCATGATAGGATCCCTTCTTTATCTAACTGCAAGTAGACCTGACATTATGTTTGCTACTTGTCTATGTGCCCGATACCAAGCAAATCCTAAAGAATCACACCTAGTCATTGTGAAAAGGATTTTCGTGTATCCGAAAGGTACCATAAATGCGGGTCTTTGGTATCCCAAAGACTCAGGTTTCGATCTCATCGGGTACTCTGATTCTGATTTTGCAGGTTCAAAAATAGACAGAAAGAGTACAACTGGAAGTTGTCAGTTACTTGGTGGGAAGCTTGTGAGCTGGTCAAGTAAGAAACAACATTCGGTGTCTACATCTACTGCTGAGGCAGAATATGTGGCTGCTGGAAGTTGTTGTGCACAAATATTGTGGATGAAAAATCATTTGTGTGATTACAATCAGATTTTCTCAAATATCCCAATAATGTGTGACAACTCAAGTGCAATAGCCATTGCCAACAACCCTGTGCTTCATTCAAGATCCAAGCACATTGATATTAGGTATCACTTTATAAGAGATCATGTCTCTAAAGGTGATGTGGAGTTACACTTTATTCCCACTGATTATCAATTAGCTGATCTGTTCACAAAGCCCCTTGATGAAGCAAGGTTCAAGTTTCTCATCGGTGAGTTAGGTATGGTAAACATAGACTAATATATTTTATATTTATATATAATGTATGTTATATATAAATATTCCATATATATATATTATATACATTTATATATTTATAACTTATATATGTTATATGTTTCATATATATATATTATATGTATACTTTATAGATATATTATATATTATATTATATATTATATTAATATATTTATATAAAAAGAAAAATAATGATAATATATATATATACCATGTCGGTGACTGAGTCACCGACGAAATCTCTCTCTCTCTCTTTCTATTTTCTCTCTCTCCAAACCCTAACCCTATTCACCATCACCATTGAGCCACCGATTCACGGCCACCAACCACCGAAAGTCACCACAAACCACCGTGGTACACCATCGACGGCACACCGACGAAACCCCCCTTTCTCTCACCTCGAAGCCACCGACACCATCCATCACTTTCCGACGTCTCACTCCTCTTCTCTCCGACGTCGAGCCACCGACGACACCACAGCCATCCACCGACGGTCGCTCGTGGTTTCCTACGTGTCCCTTTCCGACAACCACCCCTGAGCCACCGACGTTGCTCCCTTGTTCGATTCACCGACGTTTTCAATGACGTCATCCATCGACGTTTGCTGACGTCAGCCTCACGAGCCACCGACGTTTGCTGACATCAAGCCACCGACGTTTATCTCATTACTGAGCCACCGACGTTTGTCCCTTTTATGAAGCCACCGATGTTTTAAACTCTCCAAGGTAACCATTACAAACCCTTCACTTTCTTAACCCTTAAAAGATAACTCTTGACTTATCACTCTTGATAAGCAAGATTATTTGTTCTTATCCCTAATGACATCATCAATGTCAGACCATGCGCCGAATTCAACCCTAAAACCCTTAGAATTCTGACCTTTCAATCACCAAAAATAATCATTATTTTTGAAAGTTGAAATTTCCCTCTCATATATAACCTCTTCCCCCACTACTTCACCACCTTTCTCGCACCCACCTTCTCCTCACCTTCAAAAGCAAAAACCTGCAACCTGCAACTTCATTTTCTTCTTCAATGACTTCTCCTTCAAGAATTGGTGAAGAACAAACAATCACTTTTGGATCTCTCTCCTTCCCTGCATGCAATTACTTTGGAAGAATAGGAGTTGACAATGCTCATCCAGAGTACAATGATGTTTGCTGGTTTCTTCGCAGATGCCTCTACAATATGCTCGACAAAGAAACCCAAAATGAGTAAGTTTCTTCTTGGAAGCTTTTGGTTAACCTGCACATTTGATGCCTCATCGGATCAAATTATTGCATCTGTTCTAAGTAATGATGAACATGATGTGATATTCAATGTGGAAGATGTTAGAAGCATTCTCAAGCTTCCTGTTTATGATTCCTATGAACCATTCCCTCTTGGTAATGAACATCAAATGGTGGTTGATGTGTTAAACTATTTGGAAGAGAAGAAGGGCTCAAAGTCAAAGGGTCCGGGTACTTTATTGCGCAAAAACATGGGAAGTATTTGGAACTTCTTCTTTGCTCATCTGATTCTGTGTCTGA
Organism: Silybum marianum; assembly: GCA_036898165.1. NCBI lineage: Eukaryota > Viridiplantae > Streptophyta > Magnoliopsida > Asterales > Asteraceae > Silybum > Silybum marianum. The sequence continues at coordinate 16,975,571 of CM072541.1, forward strand.
GCAAGAAGACAGGTGGTCCGGATCAGTCACCTTCTCAAGTAACTGAGCTGGCACATGCTCTTATTTTTCAGAGAAAAATAGATTATGCCAGCTATTTCTTTATGAAATGATCTCCTCGTTCTCCACCCTCCGACGTCCCTCAGTACCCTTCCAACGACTTTTCTCTCTTATTATTCATGCAAAGTTGGCAGATAAATTAGAGAAAAGAGATGATATCGTATATGATCTCCCTCTCCACCAAGTGGGTAACCAAATCATGAAAAAGGCTGTCTTAGCATCAGACAACCCTCTCAGACCTTCTATGGTTGAGTTTGCAAGGAATGCAACTCTTACTTGGGGAGAAAATGAACCGCGTCTTCAGAGAACCTCAGGTATGTCTTCTATCCCCTCTATACCTAGAGTCACTGGTGTGCCCAAATCTCTTAAGAGATCCAAAGCGTCGGGCACATCTACCTCCGCACCCACCGATGCTACGAAGCCAAAAGAGCCTTTGGCTTCCACCCAAGCATCCAAATCCCATAAGCGGAGAAACTCTAAAAGCCCCCGAAAGACTTTCTCAAAGAAGTCTAAGGGAACCCAAAGGGTTAAAGCACATGATCCATCTACTGGCTCCCAAAAGCCAGTAGGTGTTGAAAATATCCTCACAAAACCCAAGGAACACTTAGCTACTCCCATCTCCTCCATGCCCTCTCAAAAGGACATGGTTGTACAAAGGGACACCCCTCTTATTCCTTCATCAACTTTCTCCTTAGTTGATAAAGATGACTTGGAGTCTCCCATCCAAGGTACCTCTTCTTCACCCCTAGAGCTCTCTCAGCTCCGTGTCCACACTCCACGTGAGAATGCACCACAACCAGGTGCATTTGATGGAGCAACCCTCTTTACTGATTTTCTGATGTCCGACACTACTCTTTGGATAGGTACGTCTCCCGTACATGACAAGGGTGTGGAGGAACCCATTACTGAGGAATCCCCTCAAAGACACTCTCCTAAGAGTGTCTCCCCCTCATCTCCTAAATCCCCCCCAAGAAAATCTACGGGTTTGGTGGATTATTCTTCCGGTGATGATGATGATGCGATCAACCACCAAAGCCTCATCCTATCGCTCCCATGTCTTCAAAGCAAGGGAATGACCTTCTACAGGCTTTCACCACCTTTACCAGTGATACTATCAGAAGGGTGGAGGTCTTAGAAGAACATGCAACTAAGGAAAAGGAAAGAATGGATTCCCTTTCCTCATCTCTCAGATCTAACATAGAGGAGTTGTCGGTGAGTCACCCAACTCTAATGACATGTTTAGATCTTCTACATTTGGATATCCTTGATCTTCAGCAAGGATTCTCTTCAAGCCAAGCTTCTATGCTTTCATCCATTCAGGATCTTCGAAGCACCTCTTCTAAGCAAGCCACCGATATTTCTACTCTTATTGCAAACCAACAGGCAATAATGGAGTCTCTCTCAAGTCTACACACCAAGATTGATAAAGTTCCAACCTCTTCTCCAACGGTTGAACTTGATATTGGTGATTCTTTCTTCCAAGATGCGACAGGTTTGTCCTTCAAAGGGTAGAAAAGAAACTTGGGGGTCTCTCGCTTGCGATGTGGAAAGGATTAAGGAGTTTCTCTCTTCGGTGGGTTTCGTGGGTTCAACCACCGAGGGGAGAAAAATGTGAAGACCTCTACAACGGCGGCCAAAGCCGCCGACGTCAGCATGCCAGCCGCCGACGCCAGCCATACAGCCACCGATGTGGCCTCTCAAAATCACCCAGCCACCGACGTGGCAACCACCAAAGTGGCTCTTACAGCCACCGATGGTGGTATGGTCACAGAGGTGGTCCCTGTTCCTTTGGTACCCGAAGCAGCTGTTGAGGGGGAGAGTGTCAGTGCTCAACCCCTTGAAACTGAAGAAGAGAAAAGAAGAAAAGAAAAGCCAAAGGAAAGAAGCCTCTTTCCTTTGAAGAACAGAAGGAAGAAAAGAAGAGAAAGAAGAAAATGAGAGATCCTAATGCAGACACTCTCAGACTACAGCCTGCACCTGCACTGACCGATCCTATTGGGGTGATTCTTACTGAGGCTGAAAGAGAAGAAGCTATCAAGGCTCAGCTTGAGTATGATCAGACAAATGTACTCAAGCTAGCTCATGATGAAGTTGTTCATGCCAAAGTCACCGATGCAATTCAAGCTCAAAAAGATGAGCTTGAAAATATAAAGAAGAAATCTGAAGCTGCAAAATTGGTTGATGAGGCCAAGAAGGCAAAGGAAGTAGAGTGGTTCAAAAGGAGGTTGAAGAATAGAAAGGATGATTCAAAGATCATCGGTGCTACCATCCATCCCCCAACTAAGAATTCTCCCAAACTTCTTATCACTCTTAAAAGAGCTGATTCTCTTATGAAAGTTTGTGAGGTTGATTGGCTTGAAGCTCTTGGGATCTCTGAATGGATAGAGGTTGGAAATTGCATTGACAAGAGCAAAAGCAAACACAAGGAATTGATACTGAATACCATCAGAAAGCTCTTTGTCAAAATGGTGAAGATTCAAAAGGAGCATAATATTCTTGTCACCTTTCTTGAAGGTCAACGGATGTACCTTATTCAAAAGGGTCTCTCCGGAGAGTTGGTCAAACCTCCAAAGAACAAAAAGAAAGGACACTTTTCCATGCTTCATGAAAGGGGCATAAAGATTGACGCATCAGGTATTAATCTCTCTATTCCCACTCCTATTGCTTATCCTGAGCAAACCATGATCACAGAGCCTGAACTTGGAGTATTCTTTGAGGACATCTATGGCAACATAGGTTTCTTCAGAGCCTCTGACATTCCAAGGGCTCACAGCTCCTTCCTCTCTGCTATTCTTGGAGTGCCTCCCATTGAAGACCATGGCATCACAAGATTGATCCTGAATGAACTTAAAAGAAGAGAACCCTCCTCGGATCCTTGATCCTGCGTACGTATAGTGCGGTATGAACTTTATTAATCATGTACTCGATCAATCCTATGTGTTGATTAATAAAAGTTCATACTTTTCTTCCATCCCATCTCTTGTTAATATTTTTACAAGCTTTGCACATATTTAAACTTATACTTATTCTTTTATTCAGCTTTATACTCTATCTTGTACATACTCGCTTAAAAAAAAAAAAATAAAAAAAAATGAAAAAAAAATCGAGTCAAAAGAACCCAAAAGAAAAATAGAAAGGGTCAAAAAGAATTCTTTTCTAACCTACAGGTATCATCATCAAATAGGGGGAGATTGTTGGGTCACCGATGATTTGGTGATGAACCACCTTCCTTTATATGAATGAATTTTTACAGGTTCTTTTGAAGGTCTGAAATATGCTTCAAGTATTGAAGAGTCAAAGACTATTCAATCAAGGGGTTGTACATCAAAAAGTGGAATTTTGGATGTATCAACCAACTTCAATATTCGGTACCATTTTGCCAAGTCAAGATTGGGTCACCAATATAGTGGGTCACCGATGGTACACTCAAAAGTCATCAAAAGTACTAAGGACATCAAATAAGATGAGGTCATCAAGTTTGATGTCATGGTCACCGACACTATGATCTTGGTCACCGAAATTGCAGGTATATTTTCTAAGGCTGTGATATCAACTCACAAGGGTATACACTTTTGTCACTTAGTGAAAGAAGAAGTTATCAAGCAAAGTGTACACTTATCAACTCCAGCCTTATAAGGTATCCACCGATGTGATACATAGTGAGATGTATCACTTAGCAATTTCAAAGAGATAAGTTCTTGACTCACATCAATTGCAAGACACGTGAGCCAGCAAGAACTTGGGCACCAAGCCTTAATTAAAGACATTCTCTTTTATTCTTATAAAAGGAATATTTGTCTTTTAGCTAAAAGGCTTGATGGGACTTCACAGAGCATGAAGAAAAGAAGATAAAGTTATCTGACATTACGTGCTACAAAGAATGGTTCATCCATTATTCTAGTACAAAGGAAGTGGTCTCTTCCTTTGTCCATCAGATAATCTTCCAGCTAATGAAACCTTGACGGCTGTCCACTTGCATCCCATGCATGGACACTATAAAAGGAGATGAAGTCCTTCCCAGAAATCTCACGCTTTCAACAAATCTTCAGAGTGATTATTTGTTTGACTGTGGCAAAGCTGTGTGCTATAACAGTATTGTTTTAACTTGCTTAGTGTAATAGTTAATTACTGTTATCTGTGTGTTTAGTTTGATAGAATAGTCTGCCTGTTCTTTTCCGCATCAAACTATCTGTGTGTAAATTTTTAATATTTATATTAAAAAATTTAAAAATAGTATATTCTGTGTGTTTTATATTCAACCCCCCCTTCTACAAAACCCTCTCTTAGTTAGCCATCTCTCTTTGGGGACTAACATATATATATATATATATTAAATAACAACCGGGTAAGCTTACGTGTCTATCACCTAAAAACAAGAAACACAATTTTCTTTTTTCTCCTTTATTCTAACTTTTTTCTACTTTTTCTTTCCATTTGTCTCCTACACTTCCACAAGTAACCGATTTCTCATAAATATTACTTATTCATTTATGTTTGTATCTAACACCGTCTTTTCGCTTTCCCTAACCCCTCTTCATCTCCAATTGTTTCATTTTGCCAAGTTTTTGTAAGGTAATACCTTTTTATTATTTATTTTATGATTTATATGTTGTTGATATGTGTATAGTACAATGGGTATCGACGTTTTTTTTTCTTCTATTTATTTCCATATTTTATTATGTTCAATGTATATTGCATATTATTGTTAAATAAGTTTTTGGTGTTTTTATTCGGAATTTATTCACAATTGTTACGTTTGTTTTTGTTTTTCTCATTCACAATTCCTAATTGCTATTATGTCGGTATTATAATTGTTCTTCTTCCCTCAAATATTTCAAATAATGTTGATGCTTTTTGTGTATTATATATGATTGTTAATGAGTTTTTGGGTTTTTATTTGGAATTTCGTCACAATTGTTATTATTGTTTTTGCTTCTTCAATTCATGTTTTCCAGTTAATATTTATGTTATACGAGTGTTTTATGTGGGGTTTGTCCTCATTTTATTTTGCTTATATTGTCGTAGATTCTTAAAAACTATTTTTTTATTTTATGTTGACGATAATCAAACTCCAAAGTGTATTTACATGGGGGTTCTTTTTACTTTTTTTTATTTCTGTTGTGTGAAATATATATATATATATATATTAAAAGAATAATCAAGAGAATTGAGGTAGCGCCTTCTAAGGTCTAGAACTTTTTTCTATGTTTATTCTCAAATTTTTTATTTTTTTAAATGCTGAAATTGTTAAAGACTTTTCCGCCCCTGTATGGAAATTGTTAAAGACTTTTCCGCCCCTGTATGGAAAATGTCCATTGACGATAATTGTTTATGCGTGATTAATAATCACATAATTTTTTGATTATTTCTACATTTTTCCTATTATTGTAGTGAAAACTTATGGTGTCTATGACTTCATCCTCAAAAAACGTTTCTTAAATCTTAGTGGATCAAACATCACAAAAAGTACTTTTGTATAGAAACATATCATTAAAGGAATGTTTTTTTCATTTCTAGACGCAACAGATTAATTATTAAACATTTTTTTACATAACAATCAATATGAATAATTTTTATCGTTCTTTATTCTATTAGCTTAACAATCAATATAAGTTAAAAGTTTTGGTTGTATTTACAATATCTTTTTATTTACACATCAATTAATACATTAATGTAATATTATAAAAATAGCTAAAAACATATGTTGGCATTTTGAGAATGCGTGGATGGTGGATTTTATTATCTATCCAACGTTTAGTTTTTTAAAATTTTATTTTAATGTCTTATTAATTGATTAAATATTTTATGTAGTTTTGTAATTATTACAAATTAACATACTCATTAATTGATCCAACATTTCACCTTTTTTTTAATTATTACAAGTCATTGTATAAAATTGAAATATTTATGACAATTTAATACATTTAAATATAAATGATAAAAAGAATTAATGAGAACACTCAATCATATTTATAGTTCTTTTTCTCTCAATCATATTTATATTTTTAGTCTAAACTCAACACATTAATTTTCTAAAATTCAATTTTCATTTTTTATTGCATAACAATTGATATATAAAAAATCCATTTATATCGGTGACATTTAATATAATCAAAACTACAAATATCGCGATAAAACACATTTTTCTTAATATTTTTCTCATTTGTTAAAGAAATCTTTCATTAATTTTTATAAAATATTTTAAGTATATATGATTTGATGATAAATCAAGAAAAAAAATGTGTATAACAATGACGAAGTATAAAAGACAAACGTGCTATGTGATTTATGCGGTGCTATATATATTCATTTTGCTGTTCAAAAAGGCAAAATATTAATTCACGAAGATTTCAAAACTATATTATATAATTTACATGATATAAATAATTCACTTTATGATAAAATATTTTTTAATAATGTAATATATCTATTATCTATTATATCTATTAAAGAAAAGAATTTACCAAACCTAAACATGTTTTATTTGTATTATCCCTTGGTAGAAAGATGAAGGTTAAGAAAGGAAAAGTTGAATGTATCAAAACAGATGATGGTTTATTTGTGTGAAATTATAGAGTTGAAGAAAATAAGATATATCAAAAGAAGGAAACAATTCTTTTGGATACACTCAAAGGCTGCTTATTTAAATCGAAGTTATCCCACATTCGTGAAAACTTAAAATACTGGAATAAAAAAGTGTATAAAATAAGAGGATTAGATGATGTTGCATCATAATAATTACTGTAATAATCTGCTATTGAGATTTTTAACACGATTCATCCGTGGATATTGGTCAACTGATTTTGCATCTTTATATTGTTTTCTATAACAGTGTTATCATTTTTGGACATGTCGCTTGAGTTTTAATAACAAAATTATTACCGATGTAAAGTTATCGTAATAATAAACGAGAATGAATACATGCAAGTTAAATCACTTTATGAAGAATACCTTCATTTTTTATATTGTATTTCAATAATTATAAGATAAGGATTACGCTTGATTTTAGTTCGGTTCAATATTCACTTTAGAAAACTATTATCGCCGCGCAAAGCGCGGGCTTACACTAGTTTACTTAAAGGGAGAGTCTCTGGTCGAAGAAGAATTCGATAAACTATTAACAAAATTCACACTTTTTTTTCTAACATTGTTCGAAAGAAAATATTCATTCAATTCTTCGTAATCAACTTTCTTTAATAAGTCGTCAATTTGAAAATTAACACATAAGAGTTTACCAACTAACGACTGTTGTTTACCTTATGTTCTCAAGAAAACCCAACTCGATTCTAGGGTCAGATTCTCTCTAAACTCTCAACTTTTTGATGTTTGCTATCAAATGGCTATAGTGCTTTGAACAATGACAATAGGTATCATGGTGAAATAAGTCAACAAAGTTGAAGGTCTCGTCGAATAAGAAAGTGGAAGATTATTAAACAATCCGTCTTGGGTGTTTCAGTTATAATATTAGCAAACAGATATGAACACCAAGAGAGTTTAAGCTTTAAAATATAGACATAAGAAGAAAGAACTATAGATTTCCAGTTAATCATCAATTCTTCGTAATCAACTTTCTTTAATAAGTCGTCAATTTGAAAATTAACACATAAGAGTTTACCAACTAACGACTGTTGTTTACCTTATGTTCTCAAGAAAACCCAACTCGATTCTAGGGTCAGATTCTCTCTAAACTCTCAACTTTTTGATGTTTGCTATCAAATGGCTACAGTGCTTTGAACAATGACAATAGGTATCATGGTGAAATAAGTCAACAAAGTTGAAGGTCTCGTCGAACAAGAAAGTGGAAGATTATTAAACAATCCGTCTTGGGTGTTTCAGTTATAATATTAGCAAACAGATATGAACACCAAGAGAGTTTAAGCTTTAAAAATATAGACATAAGAAGAAAGAACTATAGATTTCCAGTTAATCAGAAACTAGACGAATCAGCAAATCTGGTAGAAGAGGGAAATAATAGGGGCATTTAAGCGAGATTGCTAAAACATTATGATTGTCAAATGGGCTTATACTATATGGGTATTGGAGAATCATGAATGGATTGAGTTAGAATGTGGGCAAAAAATCAAAATATATATAATTAGATACATGTTAATATATTTAAAATTAGGTCCAGGAAAAGTTGGGGGGACTGTCTGTCCGTCTGCGATTGTTGCCCACCCTTCACATTACTAGCCTCCTCCACCTTTTCACCATCTATGGACATCGCCGGAGATCCTCTCCATCTCGGCATCACTTTATCATCCCAACCTAGAGCTCCGTCATCATTGATTTGTCATCCTAAAGCATCACCAAATCTTGTAATCTGGGTTTGAATTTTTGGGTTTCGTTTTGATTTTGTTTCTGGATCTGAGTTTGATCTCCTTTCGTTCCTACCTATTTTCTTTTCTGGTTTTGAACTTGAGTTCCGATTCATTCTCAGAGGAAGCTGTCGATGGGTGGCCAGAGAAAACTGCACATGGTTAGGGATGGGAATGGGGTTGGTATGGGGTGGGGACCTCGATCCCCATCCCCGTCCCCGATTCCTCAACTCCATCCCCATCCCCATCCCCATCCCCATCCCCTCCGGGGAATAAGATCACGTTCCCATCTCCTCCGGGTAATAAGATCACGTTCCCATCTCCTTCGAGGAATAAGATCACGTTCCCATCTCTTCCGGGGAATAAGATCACATCCCCATCCCCATCCCCAACGGGGAACGGGGATCCCCAACGGGGAAGCGGGGATATTTTCCCCGTTTATAAAAACTACTTTAAATCAAAATATGCGAGCGGCGACACACGTTGAAATGTATTATATTTTCAATAAACCTAAAATCAAAAGTAACTTAATATAATAAAAAAAAGTCACAACATCATATAATAATTAATAACCTAAAATTAAAAGAAATTCAATTTAATACAAAAAAATACTTAACGTCACTCATACCAAAACATAATGAGTAATATAAAAGCATATCGAGTAATATCAAAATATATGCGTAATTTAATACAAAAAATACTTAACGTCACTCGTACCAAAACATAATGAGTATTATAAAACCATATCGAGTAATATCCAAAACATAGGCGTAATTGTATTTTGACTTGACATCGAAAATATTACACACTAACATCCAAAATAAATAACACTTTTAGATTTTAAGCCTTATTAGAAATATGAAATCATAAATTACCAATTTAGTTGAAATAAGTACTTTATATACTTTATTAATATATATATATATATATATATATATATATATATATATATATATAACGGCTCCGTGGCGGGGCGGGGAGTGTCATACCCGTCCCCGTTCCCATCGGGATCCCCGTCCCCATCCCCATCCCCATCCCCGATTTAGCGGGGAATCCCCGTCCCCGATCGGGGCGGGTGGACCGGGTTCCCCGACGGGGCGGAGACGATTCCCATCCCTACACATGGTGGTGGTGTGGTATTCATATATATGAACCTGTGTATATATATGTATGATTATGTGTATTATATATATATAATCTATTAATATAACATAAATTAATAATTATTTGTTGGTCCCAATAAGGGTCTACAAGAGTACAATAAATAGTAAACAATTCGTAGAAGGGGGGGGGGGGGTTGAATACAAACACACAGATTTTGGTTTTTAAATGAGTTTATTTAACATAAACAAATTTACAGTTACAAGCGAAATAAGAACAAGTTTAAAACCTATTCTATTGTAACTCAGAAACACTAAGTTTGATGCACAAGAAGAAGGAAGGAAGAACTCAAGAGGGTTTAGGCTAGAAAGAAGCATGCATGAAGATGAAGAACATATCTCCATCTTATTTATACCCGTTTGCATTTGATGCAAGACAAAAGGTACATGCCACGTGTCAAGCTTAGATAGGAAGCTTGTCCTTGCAAATAAGACAGCCATGCTTTTGGCCGAATATGAATAGTACCGTATCAGATATGATGGGGACATAAGAGAAAATTCGTACGTCCTTTTCTGACAAGGTATTAGGTTTGACTTTTATGCATCGAGGATAAGATCAATCTTTAATCTTGTAAGGGAGGCTTCATTTGATCGCTGATTCTGAATCTTCAAGAAGGAATCTTCAGTATCGCTGAGGCTTCACAAGACTTCACACTTTGATTAGATAATCGCTGCTATCGCTGAACCGCTTCAGTTCACTTAGCTGATTATCTCTTTCTTCAGCTAGGGTCTTCGACTTTCGCTGAATGGTCTTCTGGTGTGATAGCTGATCTTCAGATCTTCAGAGATAAGCTTGATGTTCCTTGATCTTCAACGATCGCTGATGGTAATCAGCGTGTGCTATCGCTGAATATTAACAGAAGCTTATACAATGGAATTTCACTAAGTATACAAAAGGAATCATATTCAAATCATCGAGAGGAGTTATGATCAACAATCTCCCCCTATTTGATTATGATTAAGCAATCATAGGAAAATTGCTTTAAGAGACTAGTAAGGACTTAGGAAACATTTAAAGACAATTTTCTAAGTACTAATCTGTAAAGTCTTTTTCAGCTAGTCTACTATCTGATCGAGTTTCATTTATAAGGATATGAAAGCACAATTTTTACAAGTAAATAAGCATAAAGTACATTCACTGATTGAATTTTCAGAGTGAAAGATCAGTGAGTGAAGATAGTTTAAAGAAAATAGAACTCTTATGTTCATTGTCCTTTTTTCTGTTTTCAGGGATCTTTTCAGTACTAGGATGGAGTAAAGTACTCTGATTGAATTTCATTAACTATAATATGAAGAAATTACAGGGAAATGAAATTACAATAATAAAAGTAAAGTACTTGTACACTGAAGAAATATTACAAAGGAAATAGAAATCTATAACTAATTAGAGATATTCTCGTTTCGTCTTTGTAACTCATTCTCATAAAGCGTCTTCTGTCGATTCATCATAGGGGTATCTGACCAGCAGCGCCAAAGCATGATCTTTATGAGAGAGGATGGGTCCTTGTGAATCTCTTGGTTTCTGAAGAGTCCTAAGAACCCTTCATTATCCAAGAATACCATACCAGGTTCAGGCAGTGAGATGATTTCATCTTCTTCATATTTTCGGTCTTGAGGGAGAGAGGTACAAAGCATTGATATATCAGGGAGTTCAAGATGACCAAGAATGCTTTGATAATCAAATTTAGTTTCATCCTCATTCTTAGAACTTGAACTACCTTCAGCAGTTGATCTTTTCTTCTTAGATGATTCAGGAAGAGGGGGAACTTGCACATGTTGTGACATCCTTTGTAGCAACTGATCCAGTACTCTGTCCACCACATCCTTGAATTTGGATTTGGAACCCTGAATGGCGTCTCTGATTTCTAACCATTCAGTGTATCTATAAATCCTTAAGAACTTGGCTTCTTCTCTCTCTGTTCTGTTCGTCCTTGTCATTCTTACTATCTTTGGACCACCTCTGTTGGAGTGTCGCCCTTGGATAGTTGCATGAATGATTTTGGCTTCAGATCTTCGAAATTTCAGTATGTCAGTGCACCAGTCAAGCTCTTTGTCTTTCTGCATTGTGGCTTCAGCGGACAGTGCACTTAGAATCTTCTGTTGAGCAAGGATTGGATCTACATTCAAATTTTCTTGTGCAAGTTCTCTCTGTACAAGAGCTTCAACGACCCTTTCACTCTTTTTCAGTTGTTCCTTGGCCGCCTTGTCTTTTGCAGAGTCTTCCCTGAGCAATTTTCTTGCTAAAGCAAGATCATTCTCAGTTTGATTTAATTCCTTATCCCTGATTCTTTGTGCTTCCAATGCTTGTTCTCTCTCTTCGCTCGACAGAAAGTAGAATTCATCTACTATCCTTATTGGTACAGCGTCAATGGGTTCAACTTGAGGCACCCTTATTCTTCTAGCTTCGAATTCCCTAAGGAATTTTATTCGCCTTTCTTCTTCTTCAGGCTCGCTTATTATTGGCTTTTGAACGCGACGCCTGGGATTGAGGCCCTCTTCTTCTTCAGAGTCAGTTTCTATTATATACATAAACTGCTCTTCAGAGGAAGGTTCCTTCCAGGAAGTTGAGTCCATTGGGGGACGGGGATCACTGAGGGAAGGAGAGGAGGAAAAAGAATTTTCAGAGAGAGGTTTTGTAGGAGAAGGAGGTGTGGGGGTTTCAGAGAGAGGTGTTATATAAGGGATAAGAGGAAGAGATACCTCATGAGTGGTCTCCCCTTCAGATATTGGGATAGTGGCATCCAGATCTACCACTTCTTTTCCTTTGCCTGAGGGACCAGATTGTCCCTGAGAGGGATGTGGTCCGTCCCTCAACGACTCTTGATGAGCGACTCTAGGCCTTGACAATCTGAAGTGCTCTAAGGCACTTCCAATGTCATCGTCGTCATCATCATCCATTCCCCCATAATGAGGGATATGGTCTTCTTCTTCTTCGTCTTCTTCTTCTTCTTCTTCTTCTTCTTCATCATCTTCATCTTCAACAGTCATCCCTTCAGGGAGGGATGATCCCGTCTGCTGGATATAGGGATAAATCTTCTCTCCAGGGAACCGCTGGTTATGCTCCGAGATGAGTTCATCTACAAACTCTTTGGCACATGTCACCCCCTCGATGTTATCAGGAGGTAGACAATGCACCATCAGAGTGCGAACATTGGTCTGAACGTCCTTAAGCTTTGTATAAATATCCTGAAGCGTAGTCCGATCAGCAGCAGTGAAGGAGGAACTAGCCTCAGAGAGCTTGGTGAGCATTTGCATCATGTCGGATTGAGTCTTTTGAATAGACTCAAGAACGTTCGCCTGAGCAGTGACCTTTTGCTCCAAGCTGGACAGGGTCTGATGAAGGGCCCTGTTGTCTTCCTTCAGAAAGAAAACGTCAGTGATGAGGTTGCTGACGTTGGTCAGGATCGCTGGTGTCCCAATGATGCATTTGAAGATGAGTTCAGCGGACGTCTGAAGGTTGTCCACCCTGGCCCTAGTGAGAGCACATTCCCTGACCAAATAGTCAACTGCAGGGAATGTAGGGTTGGGAAGGACAATTGGAGGTAGCTCAGTGACTGGAGCGGGAAGCTTGGGAGCCGCCATCTCGATCTTGACCTTTCTGAGCTTTGCAGCAGTGGGAGGCCCTGAGGAGACTTTCCCATGTCCTTGCTGATGGGAGGAGCACTGGTGGTGGTGGTTGTCACTGTCACTGAGGAGAAGGGAGGAGCGACACCTAATGACGGCATAGACAAAGTAGCCAAAAATACATCTGGATTAGATGATGGATGAAAAAGTTTATTTTTCTCCTTGAGAGTGTCATGAGGATCACTCTCAGGGACTACATTTGCAGAAGTAGTGTCTTGAGGATCACTGACCAGTGTCTTAGAGTATCTGAGAGAGATACTCTGAGGTCCTTTTAAATTGGCCTTCCAAAACTCAAATTGCCTAAACAATATTGAGGTTTGGACTGCGTGCATTTCAACATTGTCAGGGATAGGGACAACTATCGCTGAGTCATGTGCTGAGGTGAGGACCAAAGAAGAGGAGATAGAAGAAGATGAGAAGGCTGTGAAAGTAGTACCTGATCCAGCTTCACGAGGCGGCTATAATACCCTCAGTGACCGGAGTCCCTGAAGATGGAGGTAGTGCTGATGAAGCAACAACGGATGTAAAAACCGTTGAAGTGGTTGCGGCTGCAGTTGGTGTTGGTAGTACACCGAAATCAGAGAGGGTGGTCTTTTGAGAGACCAACTTCTTTGGCTTCTTGGATGCGATGGTCTTTTTATGACCATCAGAAGGTTGTTTCCTCTTGGTAGCAGTAGTAGCAGCAGTGTCCGGGATGCTCGCTGTTGGGTTGGGCAGCGAGGTAGACACAGAGAGAGGGGCCCCAATCACTTTCAGCGGGCGTGAAAGGGGCATCACCTGGACGTTCTTCAATGTCCAGAGACTTCTTCCCTACTACGGAGAAGGAGTGATCGCCGACCTTCGGGTATTATTTCCCGAAGGAAACCTCCATAATGGTTGCAAAGAAACGAGGGTAGGGGATGACAGGGTGTCTGGTTACGGCGCTGGTGCGACTGACCATGTCGCTGAAGATGTAGTCAGCGTAATTGAGGTTGTGGCCAGTGCAGAGGGAATAGGCAAGTTCTTGAAAGTGCTTGCTCGCTTGGTCATGCGAGCCGATCTTCGACCCAAGGCATTGGATCACCTAGGTGAAGATATATTGCCAGCGAGCAGGTAGCCTTTTCTTTTCTACCTTGGATCCCACTGTCTTCATAGAAGGATTCTCCCAAGCATATCCAATGGAATCCAAGAATGCGTCGATTTGCATCTTGGTGGGTTCAGCGCCCCATTGTTGATTCTTTGCGCGTACAGGGAGACGAAGAGCCTTCCTAACAAACCCAACAGTGAAAGAAAAGAAACCAAGATCTGGAATCCTGAAACCAATAGCAGGGAGCTCGGTTCCCTTGTCCGTCGTCAGCATGGTACAGTGAGCCGTGTACCAGAGAGCTTGGAGATGAGAGGAGATGCCCACTGGTTTGTGGACGAAAGCGTATATCAGCGGGCACGCTTTTATGAAGGTAGCTCCTTCAGCAAAGTGAGGGCGGTCAGCAGGGATATCCACCAATGCAATGTAATTGCTTGACTTGAAGACGACTTTTTCCATAGGAAAGTGGCAGGTTGGTGCAGCGATCAAAGTGTTGTCTTCAGCAGCAGAGGTTGCAGCGGTCTTACTTGCAGATGCCATTTCTGTAGTAAAAATGGGAACACCAAAGAGATAAATCACGGTTTGATACATGAATGTATAAACCAGAGTTTGGTATAAAGAGTACCAAATGAAAGATTTAAAGAAACAAGTATTTTGATGAACAAGATCAAAATGCTTGTTATAAAAGCAATAAAAAAAAGATTAATAAAAATGAGAAGATAAATAAAAATGGATAAAACTTTTAAGAATAAAGTATTCTGTTCTAAGGAAAGAACTTAGAACAGGGTTTTTGATAATAGAAAACTTTTTAACGTTTAATCCAGATTAGTTTTATTTTCTTTTATTTAAAACATGTTTTTACACCATATTAGAAGATTTAAGGAGAAGAGAATGTGAAACAAGAAGTTTCCAGTCTTAAGTAAAAGTTTAGATCAAACCTTAGTTGATTTTGAGAAGGAAAAACACAAGTGCGTGTTCTTGGTGTTGTTGGTGAAAACTTGAAGAATCAAAGGTTCTTTTGCCTTTTTGGAGAGTTATGAAAGCGGAAGGAATCAAGTAAGGCAAAAGAATTGCTTAAATAGCAAGAGGAGAGAGAAAGGAAGGAGTGCTAAACGACGGTTTTAGCTTTTTGAAAAAGAAATGATGACCTGGCGCACGTTCCAAGAAAGGAGTTGATATGGAAACGTCGCGGTCCGTCGTGTGTCAGAAAAAGGTCCGACGTGTCCTTTTATTATTTTTTAAAGATTATAATGATAATTATCCATAAGGAAGGTTAATCATTATTAATTTAAATTAAAAAAATCTTCATCACTGATAATAAAGGATTGTCAGTGAAGGGTTTTAGTTTTTAGAGATTCATTCTTTGATGAGAAAAGTTATCAAAGAGTGATAAGAATTAGAAGATAATACCTGAGGAGATAACACAGATATCGCTGAATCAGAGTTCAGTGAATGAAGAGTTTGAAGGCTTTATTTGTATCCCTTGTTGTTAGTCACTGAATAAAAAATTATTCAGCGTTCAACATACCAAGTTCGCTGATAAGTAGATTAAATCTAGTTTCATCAAGAGGCTTGGTGAAAAGATCAGTGAGCTGATATTCAGTGGGCACAAAATGAAGCTCAACTTCACCATTCATCACATGATCTCTGATAAAGTGATATCGGATCTCAATGTGCTTGGTTTTGGAGTGAAGTACAGGTTGTTAGCAATTGCAATAACACTAGTACTATCACAATAGATAGGAATTTTAGAGAGCTTGAGATCATAGTCTCTGAGTTGATTTCTCATCCAAAGGATTTGAGTACAACAACTACCAGGGGCTACATATTCAGCTTCAGCGGTGGAGGTGGACACTGAGTTTTGCTTTTTACTTGTCCAACTAATTAACTTTCCATCTAGTAGCTGACACCCACCAGTGGTGCTCTTTCTATCTATCTTACAACCTGCAAAATCAGTGTCAGAATAACCAATAAGGTCAAATCCTGAGCCTTTGGGATACCAAAGACCTAGATTTGGAGTTCCTTTCAGATATCTGAAGATTCGCTTTACAACGATTAGATGGGATTCCTTCGGTTCAGCTTGATACCGAGCACAGAGACATGTAGAATACATGATGTCTGGCCTGCTCGCTGTAAGGTACAGCAGAGATCCAATCATCCCTCGATAGGCAGTGACATTGACTGGTTTCCCATTGGGATCTTTGTTCAACGTCAGAGGAGGCGCCATAGGGGTCTTCATCGCTGAGCATTGATTCATGTCGAATTTATTCAGCATGTCTTTAACATATTTGCTTTGACAAATAAAGATTCCTTTGTCAGATTGCTTAATCTGCAAACCTAGAAAATATGTTAGTTCACCCATCATACTCATTTTATATTGATTTTGCATTCTTGCAGCGAAACGAGTACACAGTTTGGGTCTTGTGGAACCAAAGATAATGTCATCAACATATATCTGAGCGAGTATAGTATGACCTTTATATTTTCTTAAAAACAGGGTTTAGTCAATTTTTCCACGAACAAATTTTTCTTTAATAAGAAATTTGAAAGGGTATCATACCAAGCTCTAGGAGCTTGTTTTAACCCGTAAAGAGCTTTTTCAAGTTTAAAAACATAACCAGGATGGTTTCTATGGGGCGTAGGCCTCCCAAAAGGTAACGGAGGCGTGCAAAGGTTTCCTCGGGCCGGACGGAGATTGGCCCTCGAGTTAAGGTCTGAGAAACCAGAAGGTTGTTCAACATAAACTTCCTCGCTGAGTTTTCCATTTAGAAAAGCACTTTTAACATCCATTTGAAAAACTTTGAAGTCTTTTTGGGCAGCATAAGCTAAAAAGAGTCTTATGGCTTCTAAACGAGCAACATGTGCAAAGGTCTCATCATAGTCCATTCCTTCTTACTGTCTATAACCTTGAGCAACAACTCTAGCCTTATTTCGAATTATAGTCCCGTTTTCATCTAGCTTATTTCTGAAAACCCATTTGGTTCCTATGACAGTTTTATCAGAGGGTCTAGGAACAAGATTCCAAACTTTATTTCTACGAAATTCAGTTAGTTCTTCTTGCATAGCTGAAACCCAGCTAGGATCAGAGATAACTTGATCTATCTTTTTAGGTGCAGAGAGAGAAATGAAGTTAACATAAAGACAGATATTACCTGTGCCTCTACGTGTTTTGATACCTGCATTGAGATCACCAATAATTTGATTTATTGGATGATTTGCAGTCCATCGCTGAGCTGGTGGTTGAGGAGAGAGATCAACAGTAGATTCAGCGACTTGTTCTTCAGTTTCTGGAATAGGACTTGTTGTTTCAGCAACAGGTACTTCATTTAGAATCAATTCAGGGGATTGATTTTCAGATATAGTTTGGTTGTTCACTGAGGAATTTCCAAGAGAGGAGTCATCAACAGGAATCTGATTTAGAGGAGTAACATTCATCCTTGAAGATGGATGATTGTCACTTGAAGGATTTACAGGGATTTCATCATCACATTCTTCAGCAGGAGGTTGATTGCTGAAATATGTTTCAGGTTCCCCATAATGAGATTTCATCCATGCATTCAATTCTTCATCATCCTCATGAGAATGAGAAGCATGAATGGGACGAGATTCATCAAAGTTAACATGCATGGATTCTTCAACATGTTGTCTTCTTTTGTTGAAGACTCTGAAGGATTTAGATACAGAGGAGTATCCAAGAAATATACCATCGTCAGCTTTTGGATCAAATTTTCCCAAATGATCTCTGTCATTCAGAATGTAACATCTACATCAAAAAATGTGGAAATATTTCAGAGTAGGTCTTCTCCCATGAAACAATTCATAAGGGGTCTTCTTAAATCGCTTAACTATCAGGGATCGATTTTGAGTGAAGCACGCTGTACTGACTGCTTCAGCCCAGAACTGAGTAGGTAGATGCGATTCGCTGAGCATTGAGCGAGCCACTTCAATGATAGTATGATTTCTTTTTTCAGCAACATCATTTTGCTGAGGAGTTCTCACTGATGAGAAGTTGTGAGAGATGCCTTTTTCTTCAAAGAGGTTTACCAGAGTACTGTTTTTGAATTCAGTACCATGATCACTTCTTATGGAACGAACAATTAGATTGTTCAACACTTCCATTCTTTTGATAAAAGAAATTATCATTTCAGGGGTATCACTTTTGGATCGAAGGAAGAACACCCATGTGTATCTGGAGTATTCATCAACAACCACTAAAGTATATTTCTTCCCAGAAATAGATTGGACATTGACATGTCCAAATAGATCCATATGGAGTAGTTGAAGAGGAGCGGTCACTGAAGAAATTTGCTTCGACCTGAAGGAGGCTTTTGTCAGCTTTCCCTTTTCACACACTGAACAAAGAGATTCCTTTGTAAATGTATGATTTGGGAGGTCTCTGACTAGATCTTTTTAAGACAATTCATTTATTGTCTTAAAGTTGAGATGAAAGAGTCTTTTATGCCATAACCAGTTTATGTCAGTGGATGCTTTAGAGATAAAGCACATATTCTCAGAGTGAGAACTATTCATATTTATGACATATACATTTTCCACTCTTTTGCCTGTAAGGGCAAGCTTATCATTTCCGTCAGTGACATCACATCTATTCTTTAAGAATAGAACTTTGAAGTCTTTGTCACATAACTGACCAACGCTCAAGAGATTGTGCTTTAGTCCCTCAACGTAGGCAACTCGAGAGAACGATGTGGCTACGTTGGATAGAATTCCAGAACCTTTAGTGTATCCTTTGCCATTTCCACCAAAGGTCACTGATGGACCAACTTCTTCTTTGTAATCAGAGAGCAGAGATTTTCTGCCAGTCATATGCCTTGAGCATCCGCTATCAAGATACCAGATACCCTTGGCACTCTGCATACAACAAAAGATTAATTGTTTAAAGGTACCCATATTACTATGGGTCCTGCTTGGTTAGATAGAGGATTGGCGGAGGAGCTACTAGCTAAAGAACTCTCTTCAGTGGATATCTTCACCTTTGGTGGTTTTGCAACCTTGGTGGATTTCACTCTCGCTGATTTATCAGCTTGAGCTACTTTCTTTCCATGAGCTAGTTTAATTCTGGGGGTTGGTCTATGAGAAAATTCAGAGACCTTCTTCCTAGATTTAGGATTTTTCTCTAAAGATTTCTTGTTCCTGTTCTGAGTGATCTTATTCTTAGGAACATGGTCAAGAAACTCGTTCTTGATCACCTTCTTAGAATTTATCACAGACAGCTTTTCTTTAGAAGAAGAGGAAGAAGTTGAAGAAGAAGGATCAGGGATGGAAGAGAAGAACATTCCAAATTTGAGCATGGAACGATCATTCTCTGATTCTTCCTTTTCAGGGTTATAGCCTAACCCACTTCTAGTTTTCATAGGTATTTGGGCATTGATGATCTCATTGACTTTATCAGAAGCCTTACACCATCCTTCGATGGTTGCCTTTTCAGACTTGAGATTAGCGATAGCCTTTTCCCTATCAGCGATAGATTACTGCTTCTCAATGCTTATGGTTTGATTTGCAAAGACTTGGTCCTGAAGAGTTTCCTCTATTTTAGAAAGTTCTTTGATTCTTATGTGGCAATTTTTTAATTGCGCAGAGAGATCAGTGTTAATTTTCTCAGCCTTAATCTTTCCATTTAAAGCATTATAAAAATCAACAGTCATAGCATCGAGAGCTGACAAGTTGTCACTTTCAGAAGGTAAAGCGAGAGTGGAGGTTGTTACCTGAATAGAAGGGGACTCAGAGGAAGAAGTTTCAGTTGCTTCTTCAGTGTCCTCTATTCTTGCCATTAGACAGAGGAAGGCAAGATCTTCTTCATCTGAACCAGACTCTTCAGAGGTCTTGGCCCAGTCATCTCCAGCGTCCCAATCAACTTCTTCAGCGATAAGGCCTTTGCCTTTTTGCTGGTGTTTTTTCAGATCCTTGTATTTGTTTTTCAATTTCAAATACTTCTCCTTTTTATCAGAGGTCTGGGAGGTGGTGGGAGCTGCAACTTTCTTTGACCTGCATTCACTAGCAAAGTGACCCTTTCGCTGACAGTTGAAGCATATCGCTGAGGCTTTCTCAGCGGGCAACGTTTTTTGCTTTTCAGAGTCAGAGAGGTTAGAAGGTTTTCGAAAGTTGCTTTTTCTAGCGAATCTTTTAAAATTGTTAGTTAAGAGGGCTAGAGAGTTATCAAACTCAGAGATGTCAGCATCAGTGAGTTGATCTTTTGAATCAGTTTGACATAATTCAGTTATGGAGGTGATAGTAGAAGAAGAGACATTTTTAGGAGGAGTTGCCTCTGAAGTCACAAGTGCCAAATAAGTACTTTTGGCACCTTTGAGTTCATTAATGAGGTTCTTCCTCAGAAGTTGAGATTGTTCCTCATTTAAGAGCATTCCATATAACGCACTTAAGTACAAGGTTTCAAGATTTTTTGACAACTTTAGACATGTAGTGTACACTGCCCATTGATCGGGCAGTGCCTCCATAAATTTTGTCAGTATTTCAGCGTTTGAATACACTCTGTCGACTGATTTAAGATCAATCAACAAACAGTTGAAACGCTGGTGAATTTGAGAAAGAGATTCACCTTTTTGATACATAAAGCTCTCATATTTTCTTACAAGGTTTATGCATCTAGTGACTTTTACCTCAGAAGTTCCTTCATATTGGATACATAGAGTATCCCACATGGCCTTAGAAGTCCTCATTTTCATAACAGAATGATAGACTTCATCTGGTAAAGCCATTGCTATTATAGATCTAGCTTTAGAATCAATAGCAATTTCTTTTTTATCTTCTTCAGTCCATCTGTTAGGAGTTTTAACGATACTCCTTTCAGGGATGGCTGGAGTAGTAGTGGTGGCAGGAACACTAGCTACTATGGTTGTAGGAACAAATGGTCCATTTTCTAGATAGTAGGGAATCTTTGGGTCAGATCCTTCTAGAAATAGAGACATTCTTTCCTTCCATAATGGAAAGTTATCATGGCTAAATCTGGGAGGTTTAACTAAAGATCCATTATCATTGTAGTTCGTATTAGGGTTTGACATTTTAAAATAGTTTTTAAGAATTTTTTTAAAGATTTAAGAAACAAAAACCGCTCTGATACCACTTGTTGGTCCCAATAAGGGTCTACAAGAGTTCAATAAATAGTAAACAGTTTGTAGAAGGGGTGGGGGGTTGAATACAAACACACATATTTTGGTTTTAAATGAGTTTATTTAACATAAACAAATTTACAGTTGCAAGAGGAATAAGAACAAGTTTAAAACCTATTCTATTGTAACTCAAAAACACTAAGTTTGATGCACAAGAAGAAGGAAGGAAGAACTCAAGAGGGTTTAGGCTAGAAAGAAGCATGCATGAAGATGAAGAACATATCTCCATCTTATTTATACCCGTTTGCATTTGATGCAAGACAAAAGGTACATGCCACGTGTCAAGCTTAGATAGGAAGCTTGTCCTTGCAAATAAGACAGCCATGCTTTTGGCCGAATATGGATAGTACTGTATCAGATATGATGGGGACATAAGAGACAATTCGTACTTCCTTTTCTGACAAGGTATTAGGTTTGACTTTTGTGCATCGAGGATAAGATCAATCTTTGATCTTGTAAGGGAGGATTCATTTGATCGCTGATTCTGAATCTTCAAGAAGGAATCTTCAGTATCGCTGAGGCTTCACAAGACTTCACACTTTGATTAGATAATCGCTGCTATCGCTGAACCGCTTCAGCTCACTTAGCTGATTATCTTTCTTCAGCTAGCGTCTTCGACTTTTGCTGAATGGTCTTCTGGTGTGATAGCTGATCTTCAGATCTTCAGAGATAAGCTTGCTGTTCCTTGATCTTCAGCGATCGCTGAATATTAACAGAAGCTTATACAATGGAATTTCACTAAGTATACAAAAGGAATCATATTCAAATCATCGAGAGGAGTTATGATCAACATTATTTAATACGATAAAGACAAAAAAGAGATTAAAAGACCAAAATGCCCTTAGATTTAACTAGGTTAACGAAATCATTTGGATTTCGTTAGAGAGAGGGACCAAAAAAGTGTGAATATATATATATATATATACACACACACACACACACATATATAGGCATGGGATCGTATGAGAATTGAAGTTAAGGTGAGAAACGTAAGAAGGAATCTGAAACCTTGATCACTTTTAATCTCACATCCACCTATGAATTGCGCTCCTTACGAGAAGTGATCCAGTGTATCTCATCTCGATGCATCTCATCCTAATGTTCATCCAACGACGGATATCCATTCTTACGCTTCTCACCGTAACTTCTTTTTTCACCGTAACCCAACCCTATATATATATGTATATATATAACTATATATATAATATATATGTATATATATAATATATATGTATATATATATGTGCACACACAATCATACATATATACACATACAACTCTCCTTCTCTATCAGCTTTTTACGGCCACCATTGCAGCTACCTCCGGCTACGAATCATACGGTCATACATATGTACACACACACTCAAACATATATACACACAAACACACACACTCATATATAAGCACATATATATATATATATATATATTCACACACTCGTATAGTCGTAATATATGATACCAACTGAGAAATCAAATCAAAATACAAGTACAAACCCATAAATTGGATCATAAGTTCAAATCCAAAATCGAAACCGAGAATCAAACCTAGAAACGAAATAGATCTAGAGGTTCAATACCGAGAAATCCAATGAAAAAACAATTCAAAATCAAATCGAAATCGAAACACATGTTTTGAGATGCAGAAGATGATACACGCGGGACGCCAACGATGATTTATGTGCCAATGGTGGACATGGGAGGCTGACGAACCATTCCTTCTGCGGAATAGAGGATAGGTTTACCGACGACCCCTTCTTTCCCCTCTCTTGTGGCGGCCGGATAAGGGATTCACCAACCCCTTCTAGTCTCAATTTCTTCATCTATATTTCTACTATTCCTTCAGAACTTTCTGTCGTCAACTTTCCACGTTCACACAATATCCTTCAATGCCAGTCTAACGTCTTCCTCACAAAACTTCTCGTATTCAAGTGTATCGTCGGATGCCTTCGAGAACTCCACCACGGTAATCTCTGTCGCCATCTCAAACACTTCCGTCGTCACCGCCAACACTCCTTTCCGTCCTTCCTCCGTTCCTTCCATGCTCACCTTGAAATCATCCTCCCTCTCCACCCTAAGCCTTAGCCCCTCACCGCCACCTCTATCCTCTCCATGATCGTCGACGCTGAAAACTTTGACCTACATTGGTCCTTCTATCTTCACCTTGAAATTATAATTTGTTTTTTATTTTAATAAGAACAAGACAAATTAAGGATTAAAAAGACTAAACTACCCCTGGATTTAACTGTGCTAACAGAATCATTTGGATTTGTTTCGAGAGAGGGACTAAAAGAGTGTGAAAATACGTACCAGGGATATCAAATTTGTATTTATCTTGATTTTGGGACCAATATGGTGGAAAGTGTGAACCACATGGACCAAAAATGTAATTTACTCAAAAATAAATGAATTAGAAATAAAATAGGGATGGAAACAAGGCAAGCCTTCTCTACCTTATTCTCTCATCCTATCCCCATCCTTGGAAGAAGGGAATCAAATTCCATCCCCTTTGGAGTATGGGATCATCCTTGGTCCTTTCCCAATCAATCCCTAACAGAAAAACTTTTAAGTATATTATTTAAGAATTCTTTTAAACATGTCTTTTACAGAATTTGGTGTATAGAGAAATTCAAATAATTAAATAAAATATATTTAATGCGCGATCTTCTAATTTATAAGTTTTCATAGGAAACTAGCATGTTGGATTAAATGTAAAAGTAGTCGAGTGAGTTTCAAATCAATATTCCCTGAATTACATATCTTATTTTTGAATAAGTAATTGTGGATGCTAATTATTTTGAGATCAAGAAAATGAATTTTTCGTATTACCCAAAATCTGTAAAGAATTCGAGAATATTGAGAAATAAATAAGCGAAACAGTGCATAACTGATAGTATTTGATTCATTTTAATGTGTGACACCAAGAGCCAAATCGAAGCTTAACTCAAGAAGGTGTTCTTGGTGCTAGAGGTGGGTCACTATTGTGACAAATGGCAAGATCGCTTCAAAAGGGAGGGTCTCGTTACAGTTGGTGCAATTATGTCATGCTATTGTGCCTGGCACAATCACGGAGCAGGATCGTGTGCGGTTCCCCGACTTAAAACCTAGTTTTAGGTTTTTTGTAATGCAAAGACTTTCGTGTGTCCTTTTTGCATAGACTTTCGCATGTTCTTACTACTCATCGGGAAATACGAGGGAGAAGTTGAGAGAGTGAGTTCTTAGGGTTACATTTGTCATTTGAAGCTTGTAATCGGCAAGAACTCCTTATATTCTCCTTTCAGTAATGAATATATGCATTAGTTGTTGTTTTAGGACCTAAATGTTTTGTTAAAGATAAGTGATTATCTCCCAACAATTGGTATCATAGCTCATACAGTTTTTTGGTAATGCTTTTGTTCGGTTTCTACTTAGTGAAAATTTGGTGCATATCAAGTGCTTAATAAAATGTATCAGATAACACCACCTTTTAGGTAAGCCTAGCACATCAGCTAAGCCTTATGTACAAGGTTCATTGGCTGCTCGGTGCCTGTTTACCCATTTAAAAGTGGATTAAAGTAGGTGATTTTTGCAAATGACAATGGAGATGAAAGAGACATCGAAGAGGAATTGGGTACATACTGTTGTGTATGCTTGGATGATTTGAACCAAATATTTCTAAAGAAGAATTAATAGATATGATAGATTGGGCATAGACTACACTTTAACTTTCTATGGGTCCACCCGTGATTGTGGAGGTAAGTGTGGAAGACACGACACATGGTTTGTGGATGAATCTTGAAGATCTTTACATAAAAAAGTCTTCAATTTTAAAATTTATATTCTAAAGTCATTAGCATTTCATTCGATAACGCTAGTAATAATAATCGATGTGTGGAAAAGTTAAGGTTGAATTTTACCCCTATTTTAGACGGTAAATTATTTCATACACATTGTTGTACACAGCATAATAAATTTTACCATTCAACACAGTTTAAATGAATGTAAGACGTAATAGATAAGTTTAAACTTATGTTACGAAATTTTTTCACAAAGGGTAAAACAATGCACGCGACATATAAAAAATTATTGCAACGATGTTGGTTTTCAAGCTTTGGGACCGAACTTTGATATGCCTGTTACATGGAATTCGACTTATTCTATGATTGAAAATTTGATACGCCAACAAACTCATATTCATGCATTTTATAGCATTCATTACGTTTTTTTATTGGAAGTCGGGATTGAGTCGTTCTTTAAGGATTATACAATATTTTATTATCCAATAACCCCTTTACTTTTAAAACAATTATTTATTTTTGCAAGAAAAATTGCACAATACGAAGACCATTATGGTTGGGGAAGTTTGATGGCTTCAATGAAAAAAAGATTGTTAAAATATTTTCTCAAGATCCCATTTTCGTTTCTTTGTGTCGCGACATTAAATCCATATCTAAATATTATCGGTGTTTAAATTTTATTTACACAAATATCAGTGGCATTTGGTTTAGATACGACTATGGATAACTCTTTTTAATGGAACAAAAACAATTGTTCAATCGTAATTTTCAAGAATAATTTGATCATTATAAACTCTATTGTGGAGGAGAAAGCCAACTGTTAGGTCTGAAAATATTGTATCCGAGATCACAGATATTGAAGACATGAAGGGCCAAAACGTAAAATCAACAAAGTCATCTAAATGGAAACTTCAAGTATTAGGAAAGGTTTAATAATTAGGAAAGATTTAATGTTTAAATATAAGGAAACAATCTTATTGTAAATAAAGCAACTGTATAATGTCTTAACCTTTACTTTCCTTATATCGTATTTTATGCTACATATAAATAGAGGGTTAGGGCTAGCATTAGAGGTAACACATTAATTAGAAAGCTTATTGATAGATCATTCACCCATATCATTCTAGAGAGCTTAAGAGAGATATTCATTGTAAACACATATTATACAAGTTAGATATATGAAATAAAGTGTTCTTATCGACATATTCGACATGTTCTTCATTGTTACCTGATATATTGGGATCCACACCAACAATAGAACTCTTCAAGTCGTTTATTTATGGGTTCTAGTTCTAGTGACCATCGCCAAAGCCGGAAAAAGTTAATGATTAATTTAATTAACGAGATTTTAAATGAATCATGTAAAAAAGTAGATTTGATAACGATTTCATTGAACTAAATATGTACGTGCGTACTAATTTTATGGCCACATGCAGAGACGGAACACAATAGGGGCCTACGGGGGTCATGGCCCCTGCGTTTTATTCCTTAAATACTAGATATTAGAAATATTATCAATGAATTACGCTTAGCTCAGGTGGTTATGTGTATATAGCCCCTGTATATGTGGTCATAGGTTCTATTCTCTTGTCACGCAACTTTTTTTTACAATGAATTGAGCTTATCAATGAAGATGTTTTGTTGGGTTCGACCCCCTTAATTAGAAGGCTTGTGTTCCGCCCTTGGCCGCATGCCCTGCAAATGATGCTAAAGATTTTGAAAATTTTGATTTATTAGACTTTTTGAAACAAAAGCAACCTTAATTGAATGTTTTGGCATGCATGACCCGTGATGTACTAACAATTGAAGCTAGTACCGTATCTTCTGAGCCTGTTTCTCTTAATGACAAGATTATTTCGGTGCGACGGACAAGACTAAGCTCGGATTCTGTAGAGGGCTACATATGTTTTAAGGATTACTTGGATAGCGTTGATAGAGTTCTGCACACTACATCATTAGAAGCGGAGATTGTAAACTTGGAAGAAAACAAAGTCACCATGGGCTAAGTACGCCACCAACTACCGATACTGATAACACTTTCTCATGATTTGACGATGATGAGGAATTCGACATTGATGATCAAGAGTAGGAGTCTCAATTTTGTACCATGACAAACCAAGCAATTCCTATACCATCTGTACCAATTTAATTGGTACCAATTCAGTTGGTACCAACTTAAATGGTTGGTGGTCATGTACGAACTATCTAAACTTGGTTGGTACATGATATTAGAAGTCATGTACCACGGTAATACCGTACCGTACCGACTTATTTTTTTAATTATTTATTAATTAAATTTTTGTATAATACAACATATTTTGATCATTTTGAATGTTCTTATTTTTTGTTTTCCCAAATTATGATATGGATGGATATATAAAACTTGATTGAATTCAATCAACTAACTTTAACAACCTTATAGAAACTAGTTCATACCCCCATGATCCGTGGTTGCTTCTCACCGACCATTTGTATTAGATTATTAATGAGTGCTTGTATTATATGAAAATGATTTTAATGCTTGTATATGTAGTCAGTGGCGGAGGTAGTTAAGAAAAGGGGGGTCCAAGGACCCCACTGAATGTTAAAAAATAATTATTATATAGGGTAAAAAATATCAAAAATACTTAATTTTGCCCGCAATTGACAAAAACACTAAAAAATCTCTTGAAATCAATTTAAAAACCAAAAAAATCCTTCGAAATCCATAAAAACACTAAGAAAACCCTTTAAAATCGACAAAAACACTAAGAAAATCCTTTGAAATCAACTACAAAACTTATAAAATTTTCCAAAACACGTTGTGTGACTTTACGCGCCTTCAGTCTAATGGGACCCCGTGGACAAAATTCTTGGATCCGCCACTGTATGTAGTGAGAATTGGTACAACACACATCAACATATTATTTAGATACTTGATGGTTTTAGTGCATCTAAATCTAGTTGGTAAAGATATTAATTTAAATAAATTTGTAAATTTCTACTTTTAGTTGGTACAAAACCGTACCAATATGTACCACCGAATATAGCTGGTTGGTATATAGTATAATATTTTACGTACCAATTATAATTAGTTGGTAAACGGTATTTGAAAATATATATATATATATATATATATATATATATATATGATATCGTACCATGTTCACCCCTAATCAAGAGGCTATTAGAAGAATTCAAGCCACTTGAACTTTTCAAATCAATCCGTCATGTGATTCCGACGGTGAATAATATAGCTTTTAAGAATTGAATATTTGAATGTAACTTTAAATCGAAATTATCATAAAACATAAGTTTAAAGTGTATTTGAGTGATTCAATTATATATATGGATGCAGGTCGGTCAAGTTAATCTGGACCGTTTAAATTCATCTTCAGATTAGATCTCGGCCCTTCAAATTAGCTTTTTACAGTTACTGACCTAGGTACGCTTCTCCCACGTTCCTTCCCCCACTCCTGCTCTGCACGTGCTTCATTTCCCGCTTCCAACCCCCGATTCTCTCCCACAACCATAAACTACTCTCCACGAATCCTCATGCTCTCTCAATCGCACCAGCAATCGAGCGAAAGGAGGAACTCTCTATGAATCTTGGGATGAAACCTGTTCAAAATACCCTTTCTCCAATGATAAACTATTCAAACAGGTTATTTCATCCATCTCTCGTCTGGATCGTATCTTAATATTTTAATTTTGTTCAATTCTATTTATGTATGCCTCTCCTATTTCTTTCCAATTTTGTTCAATTTTTTCCTTTTTGGTTTGCTCAGGCTATATATAACCCAGTTACCTGTAGCAGAGGCCTTCGAAGATTTTCTCTCAAACCCAGTTGATGGTTGTCTTCTGGAATTCATTTTACTTCTCTATTTGCATGCTTCCTTTTTTTTTTTTCTTTTTGTGTTAAATATGTTTTAATACATTTATGTTCCCTGAAGTGGTGCAAATTGATATGTGTCCATAAGCTCCAAAATTTCAAGTAAGTCAAGCAAAGTACTATGATTTGTTAACGGTGTTTGCTTCATCTTTCTCTTCTCCAAAATCTTTTCTGCAATTTGCACAACAAGAATTTCAAAATGATTCTGATCCCATTATAACTTCCATTAACAGAGACATGCAGATTCATGTTGGAATATATGTTTACAATAATTTTTAATTTAGAAATACATGCAAATTCATGTTGGAACTTCTACGTGTAAATTACAAATTTTAGTTGACATCTATGTTTATGATGAATTGTGCATTTTGTTTATTCTCATTCTTCTGTTAGCGTGCACACTTGTATCAACCACAATCTTGATTGCTGAGTGTTGTCTCTAAATATTGTGTCTTTTTTTTCTTGCACTTATAAATGTGTGATGTGTCATCAATTTTTAATAGTGGTCTATATTTTGTGGAGGAACTAAAGAGAAAGGAAGGTGTAATTTGCTTAAAGAGTATGGCTACATCATTCTCACCATCATTGCCTACGGTTTCGTCAACGTCTATATGCAGATTCAAGTCGGCAAGGCTCGAAAGAGTAAGAATGTGGGCTTTTTGTGGTGGTAATATTCATAAAGAATAAAGTACAAAATTCTTGAGGGAGATATATATATATATAATTCTTGAGGGATATATATATATATATATATATATATAGAGAGAGAGAGAGAGAGAGAGAGATTTCTCGAAGCATTAGATAGGAAGAAGAAAGTAGGAATATTGCTAAAAGAGAATTAAAGAAAAAGACATGTTCATAAGTTGTAGGAATAAGTTGGAATATTGGTTTTAATTTGGTTGTCTCGATTATTTTTTATATAAATGTCAATCTGCTCATTTTAGTTTTCAATTTTACTATTAACTTTGTGATTCCTTAGTTAATCAATTGTAAAAAAATGACAGTTTTAAGGTATCTTTAAGGCAAAACCGAACTGTATCTTTGGTTCTGTTTGGTCTTTGGTGACCTACTGGTCTTAGTGATATGTCCTACCTTCTTTCTGTTCTTACTAAACCAGTCAACCCTACCGTGGCTTATCATTTATTTCGGTCGTATTTGGCCTCATCTCTAAATTGGTATACCTTCAAAATCATGGTTCAAATATTCACAAGATTTATTAGCTGTGCATCAAACAAAATTGTAACTTCTCTTTATTTTAGGGTGTTTACTTAATTCGAACATTTTCGTTCTCGAGCTTGCTCAACGATCCTAGCTAGCTATCTGTTACTTCGAACAGGACCACAATGTCGGTACTTTATGTAGTAAGATTTTGACATCTGTTACTAATTCTATTTATCTATTTGTATTTTACCGACATGCTTCTTGATCGAGGGTTGTAATTTATATTTTGAGATCTTATTGTAAAGTTAATGCATGTGGCAGTCTGGCAGATGCTTGGCATGAAGAGGCGATGCCTTTTTATTTTGATTTAATTCAAGTAATTGAGATCTTATCAAGGTAAAAGCAAGTTAAATTCAATTGATTCTCACAATTTAACCTAGATTCACTCTCTTTCATTCCAATTTACCATGCCTCCGATGAGAATTTTGAAAGAAGATACATATTTTTTCAATGTTAAATTGGTTTTTCTATTAGGCTTTTGAGTGTTAGAAACTAAATGCACATTTTTTGGTTGAATTTGCAAGCATTATATATATATGGATGCAGGTCGGTCAAGTTAATCTTGACCGTTAAAACTCTTTCCAACTTTTGATCTGGGCCGTGTTAAATAGGTATCTTACAGTTATTGAAGTTGTGGAATTCTCACTCTCTTCCTTTAGGCGCTCTTCTCTTTCTCTCCCCCACACTCTCCCACTCCTCCTCCTAATCCGACCACCACAGTTTTCTCCTATCACGCCTCGTATAAGAACGATGTTATTTCTCAAATTTAAGCTTTCGACTTTTATACCTGAAGAAATTCAAGCTTCTCTGCTTCTCCAGGTTGAGGTAATTAGGTTTCCAGGTTTTTTAATTTAGTTGTGCTTTCTGCTCTTTCAAGTTTAGTATGTGTGATTTGTTTTTTGTTTTCAAATTTAAAAAATCGCCTTATGTCGTCTGTCGTGGTCATGGTTTTCTGTATCTCTAGACTTGATGTTTTCTTCACCATCGATGGCCAGGTCCGATAGATAGAAATATTTTAGAGATTAAAACTGAAAATCTATGTCATAGTACCAAATTCTTCTTAAAACTAAGTTGCCAGCTGTAAACTAAAGCAAAAGTATGTGTATAGTGATAAGCAGATCCACAAAGAGATGAAAGATACTCACGGATCCAACATCCAGTAACTATGCCTCTGGAAGTTAGGATTCACCTCACCATGTGCATAATAACAATTTAGAGCTTCAACATTTCCAACCTATACAAAAAAGAATACAAAAACTAAATCACAGATGAAAGAAAAATACGACCAAAAATACATAAGGGAAATAGAGGTAAAGGTACAAGTCATGATGTCATTTTTTTTCAGTTAACTCTTTCATGATTCGGAAGAATAGATTAGAAGTTTGTTTGTTAGCATTAAGCCATTGCCAAACAGTCATGTAGAGCTGAGCGAATAAGCTCTTACTCCCATTGATATATATGAAAAATGTTACAAACAACCCATGATATACTATAAAAATTACTTAATCAAAAAAAAAATTAGCCCAATCTTGAGAATTGTTTGAAGTAGAATATCAAGCTAAAAGCAAAAACAAGTTAGATTATTCCAAAAAACAATGTCGAACAAAAAAATGTTTAATTTTACATAATAATAAGTCAATCGATCTAACCGTTGTCTGAAAGGTGGTTGGATAAATATATATACAGATTAATAAATATGCGATGTTTGGGTGTTTCTTACACTAATTTGGAGACTTAGGGAAAATATTCAGGAAATTATTGATGTTACATTATTCAACCAGATGACTAAATAAGGTTCAAAGATGCTGATAGTTACATAAATCTTTTTTTTAATCATCAGGGGTAGGCTAAATTCATCCTTGATGCATCCTCAATAGACCACCTTTTTTGTCAACAACAAGGAAAGTCCAAAGAAGACGGAGGATTGTGGTAAAACTTCATTCTCTCTCTGTTATCAAGTGTTCCGTTATCATCACGACTAGATTAGTCCCGTTATTATCATGGTCTGCAACTGTTTTCTGTCAGTCCCGTTAATATATATAACCCACTTTCTATAGCATTAAGCCACTATAGATGAAAATTTTGTTTGTTAGCAGTTTAATGAGTCTTAAGCCACTTTCTATATCATTAAGCCACTACCAAACAGTCATGTATAGCTGAGGGAATAAGCTCTCAGTCCTGTTAATATATATATACCCACTTTCTATAGCATTAAGCCACTGGAGATGAAAAGTTTGTTTGTTAGCAGTTTAATGAGTCTGAAGCCACTTTCTATATCATTAAGCCACTGCCAAACAGTCATGTATAGCTGAGCGAATAAGCTCTCAGTCCCGTTAATATATATAACCCACTTTCTATAGCATTAAGCCATTATAGATGAAAAATTTGTTTGTTAGCAGTTTAATGAGTCTTAAGCCACTTTCTATATCATTAAGCCACTGCCAAACAGTCATGTATAGCTGAGGGAATAAGCTCTCAGTCCTGTTAATATATATATAACCCACTTTCTATAGCATTAAGCCACTGGAGATGAAAAGTTTGTTTGTTAGCAGTTTAATGAGTCTGAAGCCACTTTCTATATCATTAAGCCACTGCCAAACAGTCATGTATAGCTGAGCGAATAAGCTCTCAGTCCCGTTAATATATATAACCCACTTTCTATAGCATTAAGCCACTGGAGATGAAAAGTTTGTTTGTTAACAGTTTAATGAGTCTTAAGCCACTTTCTATATCATTAAGCCACCGCCAAACAGTCATGTATAGTTGAGCGAATAAACTGTCAGTCCCGTTAATATATATAACCCACTTTCTATAGCATTAAGTCACTCTAGATGAAAAGTTTGTTTGTTAGCAGTTTAATGAATCTTAAGCCACTTTCTATATCATTAAGCCACTGCCAAACAGTCATGTATAGCTGAGCGAATAAGCTCTCGGTCCCGTTAATATATATAACCCACTTTCTATAGCATTAAGCCACTGGAGATGAAAACTTTGTTTGTTAGCAGTTTATTGAGTCTTAAGCCACTTTCTATATCATTAAGCCACAGCCAAACAGTCATGTATAGCTGAGCGAATAAGCTCTCGGTCCCGTTAATATATAACCCACTTTCTATAGCATTAAGCCACTGGAGATGAAAACTTTGTTTGTTAGCAGTTTAATAAGTCTTAAGCCAATTTCTATGTCATTAAGCCACTGCAAACAGTCATGTATAGCTGAGCAAATAAGCTCTCAGTCCCGTTAGTATATATAACCCACTTTCTATAGCATTAAGCCACTGGAGATGAAAACTTTGTTTATTAGCAGTTTAATGAGTCTTAAGCCACTTTATATATCATTAAGCCACTGCCAAACAGTCATGTATATATAGGGGATGGTTCAAATGAGAATTTTTCATTTTTAAAGGGACAAAGGGACAATTGTGGATCATAAATGATGTGGGTCCCACATAATATTAAATCATTTATGATTTAATATTATGTGGGACCCATATCATATGTGGTCCACAATTTGTTCTTTTGTTCATTTAAATAGGGGTAGTTCTCATTTGATCCCTCCCCTATATATATATAATATATATATATATATTGTTGAAAAACTTAATTTTAACTAAGTTTTTTTATGCTGTACAAATCAACAAGCCTATGGTACAAGTGATTTCACTTGTAGCAAACCACATGCCTCCTCTTTCTTTTCCTTTGGAGATTCACGGCAATGTCACATTTGCCAAACTTGCCAAGCACATGCAAGAGTACACTTTGCCAACCATGCCTAGCTAGATGCTAGATGCCATCCTACCAAGAGAGTACATCATGCCAACTAGCAAACTTGGACGCTCCAAAGTTTGCCCACTATATATATGGCATGCATGCATGAAGGAAAAATTTCACCACCAACACACTCTCTTCCTCCTTTGGTTTATTCTTTTCATTTGATATATATATATATACACACACACACACACATATATATTTATATATATACATATATATTTTAGTTTAGTTTCCAGCTTAGGAAACTTTGATCAAGGAAGATTTTGGTAGCTGATTTGTTGATCCAAGGATCATTGTAAACACGTTGTAATTTCTCCCGGTTGGTAATATATATTGATCTCTCTCTCCCTGTGGATGTACACTATCACACCGATAGTGGAACCACGTTAAATCTCGCTGTCTCGTTTTATCTATTGCCTTCGTTTATTTTGATCATAAATTCGTTTAACTGCTAATTTATATTTGTGGATCGGTATGAATTATTAAGACCATAATATACAATATTTAGATCTCGATAATCCGCATTTGTTGTATCGGGTCAGTTTGCACCGTGATTTATTGTTATCAATTTTTGGGACCATAAATCACTTTGTAATACGATCTCGTAAATGCGACTGACCCTTACAATTGGTATCAGAGCTTATTAGATCTAAATTGGAAAAATATTGTATATTTTGATTTGCACTTCTAGTGCTTGGTAAAATGTCTGATGATTCAGGAAATCCATTTGCCCAACCAAGTTCCAGCTCGGACCCGAATATTTATCAGAAGGGTGCATTTAAAATATTTGGGGCCGGGATCAGAATCGAAAAATGGAACGGAGAAGGTGACTTTGGTAAATGGCAGTTTACTACAGCAGCAACACTTCGGAAAAATGATGTTCACCCCGTAGTCTTTGCTCCGGAAGAAAAAGATCCGGAGATTTCAGTTTTGGAGGCTAAGGAAATGGAGGCTTGGGCTTTCACTACCTTACAGATGGCTATGGGTCCAAATTTTATTTCGGAGATCGTTTCCAAAAAGACAGCCGCAGGGATTTGGAAGAGACTTGAGAATCTTTATCTCAAGAAAACTTTGACTAACCGACTGTTACTGATGAGGTCATGTTTGTTCTTCAAAATGAAGGAAGGTACGACCATTCAAGACCACATGAGTGAATTCGAAGACACCATTATGAAGTTGAAGGCAACAGATTCTATTTTTGCCACAGATAATGAGGCACTTGCTTTGATTTTGTTGTATTCACTTCTTGAAAAATATTGCCAGTTCACTAACAGCTTTATTTATGGAAGAGATTCCATTTCATCGTCTGACGTGAAGGCAGGGATGATCTGTGAAGAACAAAGAATTCAGATGAAAATCGGTAACAGTTCGCGAGAAAACAACCACAACAGTCAGGGTCTTTTTTCCGAAAGAGACCATGACGATCAACAAAGTAGAGGAAGAAGTCGTGGTCGCTCCCAGTCTCGTAAACCTGGTTATCGCGGGAAATCTAAACAACGCGGCAATTGTAACTATTGCCATAAACCAGATCATTGGCTCAGAGATTGTCCGAATTTGAAGAAGAAAGGCAAAGACAATGCAGAATCTTTGGCAGTAGCAACCGAAGAAGATACAAGCTTTTCAACGACGGGTACACCACCACAAGGCGACAGGCGTTGGGTGTTGGATACCGGAGCTTCGTGCCATATGACACCATTTCAAGATTGTTTCACTACTTTCAAAAAATTCGAAGGTAACGATATATATATGGGGAACAATACATCGTGTGTCACTCGGGGTATCGGTTCTGTCAGAACCAAGATGTTTGACGGTAGTATTCGAACTTTACTAAATGTTAAATATGTACCCTCTATGGCTCGTTCTTTGATATCTCTTGGACTACTATCCAAATTGGGTTGTAAGGTTCAATTTGTAGATCAGAGTATGCGCATTTCTAGAGGGAATCTCATTGTGATGAAAGGTGAACATGTTGAAAATAACCTGTTTTATTTGATAGGTGAGACAATCAGATCTGAAGTGTGTGTCGCGGATAGTTCGAAAATTTAGATGTTATTCATTTATGGCATCTTAGATTGGGGCACACATCAGAGAAGAATTTGGAGATTCAACATAAGAGGAAACTCATTGCAGTTGATACGCCTACGAGTCTAGATTTTTGTTCAGAATGTGTCTCGGGTAAACAGACGCGTGTTTCTTTTGGTGTTGGAAAACACAACACCAAAGGGATCCTCGATTATGTTCATACAGACGTCTGGGGACCTTCTCTGACACAGTCCCTCAGTGGAGGTAAATATTATATGTTACTTTTATTGATGATTTCTCGCGCAAACTTTGGGTGTATGTGATTAAGTTAAAATCAGATGTTTTTGAAATGTTCAAAACTTGGTTAGGACTAGTTGAAGTCGAGACCGGTAGAAAATTAAAAGTGCTAAGATCTGACAATGGTGGGGAATACACTAGTGGTAATCTTAAAGACTTTTGTTCACGCAGAGATATTCACCGACACTACACTACACCTGGCGATCCGTAATCAAACGGAGTCGCCGAGCGGATGAATAGGACTTTGTTAGATAAAGTCCGATGTATGTTATTTACATCTGGTTTCCCAAAAATATTTTGGGCTGAAGCTGTAATACACGTCATTTATATATATATATATATCATTCTATTTATATATGTATATATATATGTATATATATGTATATATATATATAAGATGGGAATTGCAAGGTTTTAAAAAGAAAAAAAAAGGAAGTTAGTGTTGGGTCAGTTTTGGTTATTGACTCAAAGTTGAGGGACCACCTTTGCAAAACCCACATGTAAGTTTGGGTTTAGAGGGATTTGAACCTCCCCTAATATGCAGTACACGATCTGAATATTTTTTACCACGTTAAACCCTAGCTAAAACCCTATTCCCAATCGCAGAGAAGTCCCAAGCAGTGGTGAACGAAAGACGGACTGAAAGACAGAAGGAAAAAGAGAGCAATGGTTTCAAGTAGTCGCGTTGAATCCTCTTCGTCTTTAAGGTAAGTTTCTGCCCTAAGTTTCTGTTCAGATAGCGAGGTTATCTGATTAGTTAATAGGTTTCAAACTTTGGGGTCGTTTGGAGTAGAAACGAAGTCGTTTCGGTTGGCCGAAAGTCACCGATTCGGTCAATTATTGGCAGCAACAAAAGGGGTTGTTAAAATTGGTAATAGAACCCAAAATTCTGCACTTTCCCTTCTCGAAGTTAGTCAAATATAATTGTTATTATTGGTAAGTTTTGCTGTCAATGTTTATTGCAAAAAGAGATGTTAATCACCGTATAAAACGGGTCAAAACGACTCGATTTTTAGTTGGTTTTGCTGCTGCTTTTAAGGCCATTCGAGAGACGAGTTTTTATTGTATTTTTCTGTTTGGGGGCTGCTGTATAATTGGGTTAAAGGACTGATCTTAATGGCTGTCTTAATGGTTGGTCTTAATGGCTTAAAACTAGCATTTTTGGGTGTTTGAAATGGGTTAAAGGACTGATCTTAATGGCTGGTCTTAATGGCTTAAAATTAGCATTTTTGGGTGTTTGAAATGGGTTAAAGGACTGATCTTAATGGCTGTCTTAATGGTTGGTCTTAATGGCTTAAAACTAGCATTTTTGGGTGTTTGAAATGGGTTGAAGGACTGATCTTAATGGCTGTCTTAATGGTTGGTCTTAATGGCTTAAAACTAGCATTTTTGGGTGTTTGAAATGGGTTAAAGGACTGATCTTAATGGCTGTCTTAATGGTTGGTCTTAATGGCTTAAAAATAGCATTTTTGGGTGTTTGAAATGGGCTAAGGGGCTGATCTTAAGGGCTGTCTTAATGGCTGGTCTTAATGAATTAAAATTAGCATTTTTGGATGTTTGATTGGTTGGCCAACAACAAGTTATATACGTACGTGTATGTATATATATATATATATATGTCAAGTTTAGTTCTCTTCTTAAACCATGGTTGTTGTCCTTATTTGTTGCAACCATCTTGGTTACCTTTGTCCATATATAGCTTTTAGATTTGTAGACTTTAGTTAGATCTTATTTATATGTTATTGTTGATTAACTTAGTTGGTTACTTTATGGGATCAAAGTTAGCGGTATGGACTTATAGTAACGTTTGGGCTTTTATTTTTAGGTGGGGATTAAAGAAATGGATTTGGTGGTTGGTATACGTTTATAAGGTTTAAGGTACGGATTCTTACCCTCTTTATATATACATATATATATATATATATTATACGAACTTTGGGATCGATTGCTTTGCCTTCATTTGTATTCAAACATATGAAATTCCATAGCGTCTTTCGAGTCATATTCGTTGGTTTCTTAACGTTTTTGGAGGTTCAACCTCAATTAATTCATGGTTGTTAATCGACATCACCATTAATTAAATGCGGTTTTTATTAAGTTTGCTGTCGGTAATATGTGTTCATTTGACTTGGTTTGACTTTGAGACCATCACTAATAATTTTGGAAAATCTTTTACTTGACTTCGACCCATTCATAAAGTGTTATAAGTTTCGTTATGTCACATGAGTTATGATATTTTGATTCCGGGTATTTCGAGCTACTAACCACCTACGGGGGTACCGTAGGCACGTCATTGTGGCACCGATGGCGCGGCACCCACCGTGACGGTGTGATCAGTTCATGGCGTCTCCTCTTTTGTGCTCGTGGGTGAGCTATTTTGGTGTGATGGGTATTTGATTTAGGAGGCGTATGGGTTGACCCTAGTATATGTATGTGATTTGTTTGTATGGTGGATGTTGGTGCAGTGCCCAATGCCGCATCTCACAATAGTACGTGCGGATCTGCAGGTCCAATGTACAGGCCATTGTGGTCATATGTCTGACACTTGTTCTATCTGTAGATATTCAAGTGTATGCGTTATTTGAGCTCGATATATTCCTCCGTATGTTTTCGTTTAACTATGTAAATTATTGGACTCACTAAAAGTTGATAACTTTATTATCCATCATTTTGAGATCAGTTTTGCATATTATTGTTATTACCTTCTTTGCTATATTTGTTCATCCGTTCACTGAGCGTTTGGCTCAGCCGTGTATTTCCTTTTCTTTCTCACGGCAGGTAATCAAGGGAGCAGCTAGGACGTGTGAAGGAGAGTAGATAAGGATCTCAATTTCGATTGCAAGAGTTTCTAGATATTTATTTGACCTTTCCGTTAGTATTCTATTTATTTAATTTATTGGTTTTAGACTAGCATTTTTTTCAAGGTTAATAATTGGATTTATTTGTTTGTTGGGAGTTTTATTTATCTATTTATTTATGGAAGATAATTGATGGTATTTGCTTGGAGAATTAATTATTTATTGGAGACTATAATATGAGTATTTTATAATTCTGAGTCGTTATCTATCCGTTTGGTTAAGTTTTGATAGTAACCTCCCCTTCCTTTGGAATGGGGGTGTTACAGAAGCACTTCACACTGATGCACACATTGTGAATCGGTTACCTTGTTCAGCCGTTGGGGGAAAGATTCCGGAAAAATTTGGAAGGGGAATGGTAATATATGTTTGAAATACATACGTGTATTTGGTTGTCCTGGCGTTATTTCATGTGACAGGTCAGGACAAGTTGGATCCCAGAGCCACCAAGGGATTCTTACTCGGCTTCACAGATGGAATCAGGGGTTACCGAATCTGGAACCCGGTCACCCGAAAGGTGATTCATTCTCGACACGTTACCTTTGATGAGTCGATTATGTTCAAGTCTAATCATAATCGACAACCCACTCCAGAACCGGAAATTATCTCTTCTGATTCTCCTACAGCCGATGGAGATGAGATAATTGTCAGTCCTATTGTACCCAGCTCATCTGCTCATGGTTTTACTTTGGGTTCAGAATCTGAAGAAGATGTTGGTCCACCAGATACATCTACTTCTGATCCAGTTAGTTCAGTTCAGGAAGAAATTCCGAATGATGGTGGAGGTCAAGGGGATACAATTCCAGCTTCAGTACCTACAAGAAGAAGCCAAAGAACTATCCGTCCTCCTAATATGTATAGTGATTGGGATTTTGCAAATATGAGTTTTACTACCCAACTTGAGTATGCTTTGCATGTTGTACAGGATGAGCCGTTTGACTATTCGGAGGCCCTTGCTTCGAGCCACTCTGCTAAGTGGTTAGGAGCCATGCAGGGAGAAATGGAAGCTCTATCGAAAAACAATACTTGGGAGCTTTGTCCATTACCGAAAGGTAGTCGTGTTATTGGCTGCAAATGCGTCTATAAAGTCAAAGACGATAAACATTACAAGGTTCGCCTCGTTGCGAAAGGCTTTGCACAACGGAAGGGTATCGAGTATGACGATATTTTTCCCCCTGTGGTTCGACACTGTTGGTCCCTAAAGGGTTTACAAGTGTTCAATAAATAGTAAACAGTTTGTAGAGTGGGGGGGGGGGGGTTGAATACAAACACACAAATTTTGGTTTTTAAATGAGTTTATATATCATAAACAAATTTACAGTTACAAGCGGAATAAGAACAAGTTTAAAACCTATTCTATTGTAACTAAGAAACACTAAGTTTGATGCACAAGAAGAATAGGTTTTAAACTTGTTCTTATTCCGCTTGTAACTGTAAATTTGTTTATGATATATAAACTCATTTAAAAACCAAAATCTGTGTGTTTGTATTCAACCCCCCCCCCCCTTCTACAAACTGTTTACTATTTATTGAACACTTGTAGACCCCTTAGGGACCAACAAGTGGTATCAGAGCAGTGTTTGCTTTTTTTATCTTTAAAATATTTTTCTTATAAAACTATTTTAAAATGACAAACCCTAATACGAACTACAATGATAATGGATCTTTAGCTAAACCTCCAAGATTTAGCCATGATAATTTTCCATTATGGAAGGAAAGAATGTCTCTGTTTCTAGAAGAATCTGACCCAAAGATTCCCTACTATCTAGAAAACGGACCATTCGTTCCTACAACTATTGTAGTTGGTGTTCCTGCCACCACTACTACTCCAGACCTCCCTGAAAGAAGTATCGTTAAAACTCCTAACCGATGGACTGAAGAAGATAAGAAAGAAATTGCTATTGACTCAAAAGCTTGATCAATAATAGCAATGTCTTTACCAGATGAAGTTTATCATTCTGTTATGAAAATGAGAACTTCTAAAGCCATGTGGGATACTCTATGTATCCAATATGAAGGAACCTCTGAAGTACAAGTCACCAGGTGCATAAATCTTGTAAGACAATATGAGAGTTTTATGTATCATAAAGGTGAATCTCTTTCTCAAATTCATCAGCGTTTCAACTGTCTATTGATTGATCTTAAATCAGTAAACATAGTGTACTCTAACGCTGAAATACTGACCAAATTCATGGAGGCACTACCCGATCAATGGGCAGTGTACACTACATGTCTAAAGCTGTCAAAGAACCTTGAAACTCTGTCCTTAAGTGCGTTATATGGAATGCTCTTAAATTAGGAACAATCTCAACTTCTGAGGAAGAACCTCATAAATGAACTCAAAGGTGCCAAGAGTACTTCTTTGGCACTTGTGACTTCAGAGGCAACTCCTCCTAAAAATGTTTCTTCTTCCACTATTACCTCCATCACTGAATTAGGTCAAACTGATTCAAAAGATCAACTCACTGATGCTGACATCTCTGAGTTTGATAACTCTCTAGCTCTCTTAACTAATAATTTTAAAATATTCGCTAGAAAGAGCAACTTTCAAAAACCTTCAAATCTCTCTGACTCTGAAAAGCAAAAAACCTTGCCCGCTGAAAAAACCTCCGCTATATGCTTCAACTGTCAGCGAAAGGGTCACTTTGCTAGTGAATGTAGATCAAAGAAAGTTGCAGCTCCCACAACCTCCCAGACCTCTGATAAAAAGGAGAAGTATTTGAAATTGAAAAACAAATACAAGGATCTGAAGAAACACCAGCAAAAAGGCAAAGACCTTATCGCTGAAGAAGTTGATTGGGACGCTGAAGATGACTGGGCCAAGACCTCTGAAGAGTCTGGTTTAGATGAAGAAGATCTTGCCTTCCTCTGTCTAATGGCAAGAATAGAGGACGCTGAAGAAGCAACTGAAACTTCTTCCTCTGAGTCTCCTTCTACTCAGGTAACAATTTCTTCTATCTCTTTACCTTCTGAAAGTGATAACTTGTCAGCTCTCGATGCTATGACTGTTGATTTTTATAACACTTTAAATGGAAAGATTAAGGCTGAGAAAGGTAACACTGATCTATCTGAGCAATTAAAAAATTGCCATATAAGAATCAAAGATCTTTCCAAAATTGAGGAAACTCTCAAGGACCAAGTCTTTGCAAATCAAACCATAAGCATTGAGAAGCAGCAAGCTATCGCTAATAGGGAAAAGGCTATCGCTGATCTCAAGTCTGAAAAGCCAACCATCGAAGGATGGTGTAAGGCTTATGATAAAGTCAATGAGATCATCAATGCCCAAATACCTATGAAAATAAGAAGTGGGTTAGGCTATAATCCTGAAAAGGAAGAATCAGAGAATGATCGTTCCATGCTCAAATTTGGAATGTTTGTCTCTTCTATCCCTGATCCTTCTTCTTCAACTTCTTCCTCTTCTTTTGAAGAAAAGTTGCCCGTGATAAATCCTAAGAAAGTGATCAAGAACGAGTTTCTTGACCAAGTTCCAAAGAATAAGATCGCTCAAAATAGGAACAAGAAATCCTCAGAGAGAAAATCTAAATCTGGTAGGAAGGGCTCTGACTTTTATCAGAGACCAACCCCCAAAATTAAGATGGATCTCACTCCTACCCCTGAAAAAGTTGTTATACCTCAAAGGACTATGGATAAATGAATTCTTGGTCCTATCCCTGAAAAAGTTCCTGCTTTCTCTCTGAATTCCAAACCCTTTAAATATAGGAAGTGCTATCACTGTGGTGAAACTACCCACATTGCAAGTAAATGTCCTAACGCTACTAGAGCTGATAAACTAGCTCATGGAAAGAATATAGCTCAAGCTGATAAATCAGCGAGAGTGAAATCCACCAAGGTTGCAAAACCACCAAAGGTGAAGATATCCACTGAAGAGAGTTCTTCAGCTAGTAGCTCCTCTGCCAATCCTTTATCTAAACAAGCAGGACCCATAGTAGTATGGGTACCTTTAAACAATTAATCTTTTGTTGTATACAGAGTGCCAAAGGTACCTGGTATCTTGATAGCGGATGCTCAAGGCATATGACTGGCGGAAAATCTCTGCTCTCTGATTACAAAGAAGAAGCTGGTCCATCAGTGACCTTTGGTGGAAATGGCAAAGGATACACTAAAGGTTATGGAATTCTATCCAATGGAGCCACATCGTTTTCTCGTGTTGCCTACGTTGAGGGACTAAAGCACAATCTTTTGAGCGTTAGTCAGTTATGTGACAAAGACTTCAAAGTTCTATTCTTAAATAATAGATGTGCTGTCACTGACGGAAATGATAAGCTTGCCCTAACAGGCAAAAGAGTGGAAAATGTGTATGTCATAAATATGAGTAGTTCTCACTCTGAGAACATGTGCTTTATCTCTAAAGCATCCACTGACATAAACTGGTTATGGCATAAAAGACTCTCTCACCTCAACTTTAAGACAACAAATGAATTGTCTCAAAAAGATCTTGTCAGAGACCTCCCAAATCATACCTTTAGAAAGGAATCTCTTTGTTCAGCGTGTGAAAAGGGAAAGCTGACAAAAGCCTCCTTCAGGTCGAAGCAAATTTCTTCAGTGACGCTCCTCTTCAGCTACTCCATATGGATCTATTTGGACCTGTAAATGTCCAATCTATTTCTGGAAAGAAATATACTTTGGTGATTGTTGATGAATACTCCAGATACACGTGGGTGTTCTTCCTTCGATCCAAAAGTGATACCCCTGAAATGATAATTTCTTTTATCATAAGGATGGAAGTTTTGAACAATGTAATTGTTCGTTCCATAAGAAGTGATCATGGTACTGAATTCAAAAACAGTACTCTAGTAAACTTCTTTGAAGAAATAGACATATCTCACAACTTTTCCTCAGTAAGAACTCCTCAGCAAAAGGGTGTTCCTGAAAGAAGAAATCGAACTATCATTGAAGCGGCTCCCTCAATGCTCAGCGAATCGCATCTACCTACTCAGTTCTGGGCTGAAGCAGTCAACACAACATCCTTCACTCAAAATCGATCCCTGATAGTTAAGCGATTTAAGAAGACCACCTATGAATTGTTTCATGGGAGAAGACCTACTCTAAAATATTACCATATTTTTGGATGTAGATGTTACATTCTGAATGACAGAGATCATTTGGGTAAATCTGATCCAAAAGCTGACGATGGTATATTTCTTGGATACTCCTCTGTATCTAAGTCCTTCAGAGTCTTCAACAAAAGAAGACAACATGTTGAAGAATCCATCCACGTTAACTTTGATGAATCTCGTCCCATTCATACTTCTCATACTCATGATGATGATGAAGAATTGAATGCCTGGATGAGATCTCATTATGGGGAACCTGAAACATATTTCAGCAATTAACCTCCTACTGAAGAATGTGACGATTATATCCCTGTAAATCCTTCAAGTGACAATCATCCATCTTCAGGGATGAATGTTACTCCTCAAAATCAGATTCCTGTTGCTGACTCCTCTCTTGGAAATTCCTCAGTGAACAACCAAACTATATCTGAAAATCAATCCACTGAATTGATTCTAAATGAAGTACCTGTTGCTGAGACAACAAGCCCTATTCCAGAAACTGAAGAACAAGTCGATGAATCTGCTGTTGATCTCTCTCCTCAACCACCAGCTCAGCGATGG
This sequence comes from Silybum marianum, assembly GCA_036898165.1. NCBI lineage: Eukaryota > Viridiplantae > Streptophyta > Magnoliopsida > Asterales > Asteraceae > Silybum > Silybum marianum. Next base: position 17,020,383 of record CM072541.1, read on the forward strand.
ACTGCAAATCATCCAATAAATCAAATTATTGGTGATCCCAATGCAGGTATCAAAACACGTAGAGGTACAGGTAATATTTGTCTTTATGTTAACTTCATTTCTCTCTCTGAACCTAAAAAGATAGATCAAGCTATCTCTGATCCTAGCTGGGTTTCAGCTATGCAAGAAGAACTAACTGAATTTCGTAGAAACAAGGTTTAGAAACTTGTTCTTAGACCCTCTGATAAAACTGTCATAGGAACCAAATGGGTTTTCAGAAATAAGCTAGATGAAAACGGGACTATAATTCGCAATAAGGCTAGTCTTGTTGCTCAAGGTTATAGACAGGAAGAAGGAATTGACTATGATGAGACCTTTGCACCTGCAGCTCGCTTAGAAGCCATAAGACTCTTTTTAGCTTATGCTGCCCATAAAGACTTCAAAGTTTTTCAAATGGATTTTAAAAGTGCTTTTCTAAACAGAAAACTCAGCGAGGAAGTTTATGTTGAACAACCTCCTGGTTTCTCAGACCCTAACTATCCTGGTTACATTTTTAAACTTGAAAAAGCTCTTTACGGGTTAAAACAAGCTCCTAGAGCTTGGTATGATACCCTTTCTAAATTTCTTCTTAAAGAAAAATTTGTTCGTGGAAAAATTGACCAAACCCTGTTTTTAAGAAAATATAAAGGTCATACCATACTCGCTCAGATATATGTCGATGACATTATCTTTGGTTCCACAAGACCCAAACTGTGTACTCGTTTCGCTGCAAGATTGCAAAATCAATATAAAATGAGTATGATGGGTGAACTAACATATTTTCTAGGTTTGCAGATTAAGCAATCTGACAAAGGAATTTTTATTTGTCAAAGCAAATATGTTAAAGACATGCTGAATAAATTCGACATGAATCAATGCTCAGCGATGAAGACCCCATTGGCGCCTCCTCTGACTTTGAACAAGGATCCCAATGGGAAACCATTCAATGTCACTGCCTATCGAGGGATGATTGGATCTCTGCTGTATCTTACAGCGAGTAGACCTGACATCATGTATTCTACATGTCTCTGCGCTCGGTATCAAGCTGAACCGAAGGAATGCCATCTAATCGCTGTAAAGCGAATCTTCAGATATCTGAAAGGAACTCTAAATATAGGTCTTTGGTGTCCCAAGGGCTCAGGATTTGATCTAATTGGTTATTCTGACAGTGATTTTACAGGTTGTAAGATAGATAGAAAGAGCACCACTGGTGAGTGTCAGCTACTAGGTGGAAAGTTAATTAGTTGGACAAGCAAAAAGCAAAACTCAGTGTCCACCTCCACCACTGAAGCTGAATATGTAGCCGCTGGTAGTTGTTGTGCTCAAATACTTTGGATGAGAAATCAACTTAGAGACTATGATCTCAAGCTCTCTAAAATTCCTATCTATTGTGATAGTACTAGTGCTATTGCCATTGCTAACAATTCTGTACTTCACTCCAAAACCAAGCACATTGAGATCCGATATCACTTTATCAGAGATCATGTGATGAATGGTGAAGTTGAGCTTCATTTTGTACCCACTGAATATCAGCTCGCTGATCTTTTCACCAAGCCTCTTGATGAAACTAGATTCAATCTACTCATCAGCGAACTTGGTATGTTGAACGCTGAATAAATTTATTATTCAATGACTTACAACAAGGGATACAAATAAAGCCTTCAAACTTTCCATTCACTGAACTCTGATTCAGCGATATCTGTGCCATCTCCTCAGGTATTATCTTCTAATCTTTATCACTTTTTGATATCTTTTCTCATCAAAGAATGAATCTCGTAAGATTAAAAATCCTCACTGACAATTCTTTTGTTATCAGTGATGAAGATTCTTTTAAATTAGTAATGATAAACCTTCCTCATGGATAATTATCATTATAATCTTTCAAAAATAAAGAAAATGACACGTCAGATACTTTTCTGACACACGATGGACCGCGACGTTTCCATTCCAACTCCTTTCTTGGAACGTGCGCTAGGTCATCATTTCTTTTTCAAAAAGCTAAAACCGTCGTTTAGCACTCATTTCTTTCTCTCTCCTCTTGCTATTTAAACAATTCTCTTGCCTCATTTGCTTCTTTACGCTTTCATAACTCTCTAAAAGGCAAAAGAACTCTCGTATCTTCAAGTTTTCTCAAGAACACCAAGAACACGCACTTGTGCGTTTTTCCTTCTCGAAATCACCTAAGGTTTGATCTAAACCTTTACTTAACAATGGAAACATCTTGTTTCACAACTTCTTTTCCTTAAATCTTCTAAAATGAAATAAAAACATATTTTAGGAAGAAAATAAAATTAATCTGGATTAAACTAAAAAACTTTTCTATTTTCAAAACCCTATTCTAAGTTCTCTCCTTAGAACAGAAGACTTTCTTCTTAAAAGTATTATCCATTTTTTATTTATCTTCTATTTTTTCTAAAATAATCTTCTATTTTATTGTTTTTATAACAAGCATTTTTATCTTGTTCATCAAAATACTTGTTTCTTTGAATCCTACATTTGGTATTCTTTATACCAAACTCTGGTTTATACATTCATGTATAAAACCATGATTTATCTCTTTGGTGTTCCCATTTTTCCTACAGAAATGGCCTCTGCAAGTAAGACTGCTGACACATCTGCTGCTACAACCGCTGACAACACTCTGGTCGCTGCACCAACTTGCCACTTTCCAATGGAGAAAGTTGTCTTCAAGTCATGCAATTACATTGCATTGGTTGACATTCATCTGATCGCCCTCACTTCAATGAAGGAGCTACCTTCATCACGCATTTGTCCACAACCAAATGGGCGTCTCCTCTCATCTCCAAGCTCTCTGGTACACGACTCACTGTACCATGCTCACCACTGATAAGGGAAACGTGCTCTCTGCAATAGGCTTCAAGATTCCAGACCTGGGCTACTTCTCCTTCACTGCTGGGTTCGTATGGAAGGCCCTTCGTCTCCCTGTCCGCGCCAAGAATCAACAATGGGGCGCTGAACCAACCAAGTTGCAGATAGACGCCTTCTTGGACTCCATCGGCTACGCCTGGAGAATCCATCAATGAAAACAGTGGGCTCCAAGGTAGAAAAGAAGAGATTGCCTGCTCGCTGGCAATATATCTTTACCCAGGTGATCCAATGCCTTGGGTCAAAGATTGGCTCACATGACCAAGCGAGCAAGCACTGCCACAACCTCAACTACGCTGACTAGACGTTGCCTACTCCCTCGGCACCGGCCACAACCTCAACTGCGCTGACTATATCTTCAGCGATACGGTTAGTCACATCAACACTGCCACCAGACACCTTGTCATCCCCTACCCTCGTTTCTTCGCAACTATTTTGGAAGTTGCCTTCGGGGAGGAATACCCGAATGTCGGTGACCACTCCTTCTCCGTAGTGGGGAAGAAGTCCCTGGACATAGATGAACGTCCAAGTGAAGCTCCTTTCACGCCCTACATGCTGAAAGTGATTGGAGCCCCTCTCTCGATGTCTACCTCGCTGCCCATCCCAACAGCGAGCATCCCGGACACTGCTGCTGCTGCTAAGAGGAAACAACCATCCGATGGTCATAAAAAGACCATCGCATCCAAGAAGCCAAAGAAGATGGTCTCTCAAAAGACCACCCTCTCTGATTTCGGTGTACTACCAACACCAACTGCAGCCGCAACCACTTCAACGGTCTTTTCATCTGTTGTTGCTTCATCAGCACTACCTCCATCATCAGCGACTTCGGTCACTGAGGTTGTTTTAGCCAGCTCTGCTGAAGCTGGATCAGGTACTATTTTCACAGCCTTCTTAACTTCTTTTATCTCCTCTTCTTTGGTCCTCACCTCAGCACATGACTCAGCGATAGTTTTCCCTATCCCTGATAATGCTGAAATGCACGCAGTCCAAACCTCAATATTGTTTAGGCAATCTAAGTTTTGGAAGACCAATTTAAAAGGACCTGAGAGTATCTCTCTCGGATACTCTAAAACACTGGTTAGTGATTCTGAAGACACTACCTCTGCAAATGTAGTCCCTGAGAGTAATCCTCATGATACTCTCAAGGAGAAAAATAAATTTTTTCATCCATCTTCTAATCCAGATGTGTTTTTGGAATCTTTGTCTATGTCATCATCAGGTGTCGCCTCTCTATTCACTTCAGCGACAGCGACAACCACCACCACCACCAGCGCTCCTCCGCTCAGCAAGGAGATGGGGAAGTCTCCTCAGGGCCATCCCAGTGCTGCAAAGCTCAGAGAGGTCAAGACAGAGATGGCAGCTCCAAAGCTTCCCACTCCCATCACTGAACTTCCTCCCATTGTCCTTCCTAGCCCTACATTCCCTGCTGTTGACTATTTGGTCAGAGAATGTGCTGTCACCAGGGCTAGGGTTAACAACCTTCAGACATCAGCTGAACTGATCTTCAAGCGCATCGTTGGGACACCAGCGATCAAGACCAACGTCAGCAATCTCATCACTGACGTTTTCTCTCTGAAGGAAGACAACAGGTCCCTTCATCAGACTCTGTCCAGCTTGGAGCAGAAGGTTACTACTCAAGCGAACGTCCTTGAGTCTATTCAAAAGACTCAATCCGACATGATGCAGATGCTCACCAAGCTCTCTGAGGCTAGTTCCTCCTTCACTGCTGCTGATCGGACTACGCTTCAGGAAAATGAAACGAAGCTCAAGGACGTTCAGACCAATGTTCACACTCTGATGGTGCATTGTCTACCTCCTGATAACATCGAGGGGGTGAGATGTGCCAAAGAGTTTACAGATGAACTCATCTCGTAGCATAACCAGAGGTTCCCTGGAGAAAAGATTTCTCCTTACATCCAGCAGACAGGATCATCCCTCCCTGAAGGGTTGACTGCTGAAGATGATGATGCTGAGGAAGATGATGATGAAGAAGAAGAAGATCCTATCCCTCATTATGGGGGAATGGATGATGATGAAGATGATGATGACATTGGAAGTGCCTTAGAGCATTTCAGAATGTCTAGGCCTGGAGTCGCTCATCAAGAGCCTTTGGGGGACGGACAACATCCCTCTCAGGGACAATCCAGTTCCTCAGGCAAAGGAAAAAAAGTGATAGATCTGGATGCCACTATCCCAACATCTGAGGGGGAGATTACTAATGAGGTATTTCTTCCTCTTATCCCTTATATTACACCTCTCTCTGAAACCCCCACACCTCCTTCACCTACAAAAACTCTCTCTGACAATTCTTTTTCCTCCTCTCCTTCCCTCAGTGATCCCCGTCCCCTAAAGGACTCTACTTCATGGAAGGAACCTTCTTCCGAAGAGCAGTTTATGTACATAATAGAAACTGACTCTGAAGAAGAAGAAGGCCTTATTCCCAGGCGTCGCGTTCAAAAGACGATTATAAGCGAGCCTGAAGAAGAAGAAAGGCGAATAAAATTCCTTAGGGAATTCGAAGCAAGAAGAATAAGGGTGCCTCAAGCTGAACCCATAGAAGATGTACCAATAAGGATGGTAGATGAATTCTACTTTCTGTCAGGTCAAGAGAGAGAACAAGCATTGGAAGCACAGCGCATCAGGGATGAGGAAATAAAGCAAACTGAGAATGATCTTGCTTTAGGAAGGAAATTACTCATGGAGGACTCTGCTAAAGACAAGGCGGCCAAGGAACAATTGAAAAAGAGTGAAAGGGTCGCTGAAGCTCTTGTATAGAGAGAACTTGCACAGGAAAACCTGAATGTAGATCCAATCCTTGCTCAACAGAAGATTCTAAGTGCAGTGTCCGCTGAAGCCACAATGCAGAAAGACAAAGAGCTTGACTGGTGCACTGATAGACTAAAATTTCGAAGATCTGAATCCAAAATCATTCATGCTACTATCCAAGGGCGACACTCCAACAGAGGTGGTCTAAAGGTATATGTAAGAATGACAAGGACAAACAGAACTGAGAGAGAAGAAGCCAAGTTCTTAAGGATTTATGGATGCACTGAATGGTTAGAAATCAGAGAAGCCATTCAGGGTTCCAAATCCAAATTCAAGGATGTGGTGGAAAGACTATTGGATCACTTGCTGCAAAGGATGTCACAACACGTGCAAGTTCCCCCTCTCCCTGAACCATCAAAGAAGAAAATATCAGAAGGTGGTTCAAGTTCTAAGAATGAGCATGAAACCAAATTTGATTATCAAAGCATTCTTGGTCACCTTGAACTCCCTGATATTTCAATGCTTTGTACCTCTCTCCCTCAAGACCGAAGATATGAAGAAGATGAAATCATGTCACTACCTGAACCTGGTATGGTATTCTTGGATAATTAAGGATTCTTAGGGCTCTTCAGAAACCAAGAAATTCGCAAGGCCCCATCCTCTCTCATAAAGATCATGCTATGGCGTTGTTGGTCAGATACCCCTCTGATGAATCGACATAAAACGTTTTATGAGAATGAGCTACAAAGAAGAAACGAGAATATCTCTGATTAGTTATAGATTTCTATTTCCTTTGTAATATTCCTTCAGTGTACAAGTACTTTACTTTTATTGTTGTAATTTCATTTCCCTGTAATTTCTTCAGATTATATTTAATGAAATACAAACAAAGTACTTTACTCCATCCTAGTACTGAAAAGATCCCTGAAAATAGTAAAAGGGACAATGAACATAAGAGTTCTATTTTCTTTAAACTATCTTTTACTCACTGATTTTTCACTCTGAAAATTCAATCAGTGAATGTACTTTATGCTTATTTACTTGTAAAAATTGTACTTTCATATCCTTATAAATGAAACTCAATTCAGATAGTAGACTAGCTGAAAAAGACTTTACAAATTAATACTTAGAGATTTTACTTTAAATGTTTCCTAAGTCCTTACTAGTCTCTTAAAGCAATTTTCCTATGTTGCTTTATCATAATCAAATAGGGGGAGATTGGTGATCATAACTCCTCTCGATGATTTGAATATAATTCCTTTTTGTATACTTAGTGAAATTCCATTGCATAAGCTTCTGTCAATATTCAGTGATAGCATACGCTGATTACTATCAGCGATCACTGGAAGATCAAGGAACAACATGCTTATCTGTGAAGACCTGAAGATCAGCTATCACACATGAAAACCATTCAGCGAAAGTCGAAGACCCTAGCTGAAGAAAGAGATAATCAGCTAAGTGAACTGAAGCGGTTCAGGATAGCAGCGATTATCTAATCAAATGTGTGAAGTCTTGTGAAGCCTCAGCGATACTGAAGGTTCATCCTTGAAGATTCAGAGTCAGCGATCAAATGAAGCTTCCTTTACAAGATTAAAGATTGATCTTATCCTCGATGCACAAAAGTCAAACCTAATACCTTGTCAGAAAAGGACGTACGAATTGTCTCTTATGTCCCTATCATATCTGATATGGTACTGTTCATATTCGGCCAAAAACATGGTTGTCTTATTTGCATGGACAAGCTTCCTATCCAAGTTTGACACGTGGCATGTACCTTTTGTCTTGAACTAAATTTAAACGGGTAAAAATAAGATGAAGATATCTTATTCATCTTAATGCATGCTTCCTTCTAAACCTTAAACCCTCTATATTTCTTTCTTCCTTCTTCTTGTGCATCAAATTTAGTGTTTCTTAGTTACAATAGAATAGGTTTTAAACTTGTTCTTATTCCGCTTGTAACAGTAAATTTGTTTATGATATATAAACTCATTTAAAAACCAAAATCTGTGTGTTTATATTCAACCCCCCCCCCCCCTTCTACAAACTGTTTACTATTTATTGAACACTTGTAGACCCTTTAGGGACCAACAGACACACATCTATCCAGGTCCTTCTGGCCCTTGTGGCAACTCATGACCTGGAGCTCGAATAGTTAGATGTGAAAACAGCTTTTCTGCACGGAGATCTGGAAGAAACCATCTTTATTAAGCAACCCGATGGTTTCATCTCCGACAACAAACCTGATTGGGTCTGTAAATCGAAGAAGTCCCTCTATGGACTTAAACAGTCGCCTCGACAGTGGTACAAGAAGTTTGATTTATTTATGCTCTCCTTTGGTTTTGAGCGTAGTGAGAAAGACGCTTGTGTCTATCATAGATCAAGCGGTGGCATTTCTATTTATCTACTTCTTTATGTTGATGACATGCTGATAGCTTGCAGGGATCGATCTGAAATCAATCGTTTGAAAGATAGATTGAAATCATAATTTGAAATGAAGGATCTCGGTGAAGCTCGTGTTATTCTACGGCATGGAAATTGTTCGGGACAGAAAGTCTCGTACTCTTAGGTTGACACAAAAGAGCTATATTCTATAAATTCTGAAGTGGTTTAATCTTGATGGAGCAAAGCCGGCGTCTACGCCACTTCCAAGACACATCAAGATTACAAAAGACGATTGTCCGGTAGACGATATTGGAAAAGCTGAGATGGCAAAGATTCCATATGCAGTGCAGTCAGGAGCCTTATGTATGCTATGGTATGCACTCGTCCTGATCTTGCACATTCCGTTGGGGTGATTAGTCGGTATCTATCGAACCCGGGTAAGTCACATTGGGCAACAGTGAAAACTGTATTTCGTTACTTGAAAGGTACGGAATCTCACGGTCTCATCTATGGTATGCAAATAAACTATGATATTGTTGGTTATTGCGATTCAGATTACGCAAGTGATTGTGTCAGTTTGAAATCCACATCTGGTTATGTTTTTACATTAGGTGGAACAGCTGTCAGTTGGAGATCTCGGTTACAGTCTGTAGTTGCATTATCGACTACCGAAGCTGAACTTATTGTGGCGGTTGAGTCTGCTAAAGAAGCAGTTCACTTACAAGAATTGCTTATTGGTTTGGGCTTGAAGCAGTCTACTATCCGTATTAATTGTGATAGCCAGAGTGCTATTCACTTGGCTACAAATTTGGCATTCAGCTCTCGTACGAAGCACATTAATGTGCGTGATGCATTTCTGGTAGCTTTGCATGATGCAAAAGTGGTGTACTTGAAGAAAATCATCACTGACGACAATGTTGCCGATATGTTCACCAAATCGTTACCGCCAGCTAAATTCGAGCATTGCTCGAATTTGATCCAGCTCAGATTGTGTTAGTGCCGTTCGGCCCCTTGTGGGAGAGATGAGAAATATTACTACAGATGACATAGCGACATCTTTGGGGAGATATTACTTGGTACGTGTTTTTGGGTTGCTTAACTTGTTTGTTTTTGAGATTGCTCACTTGAGGATTTTTTCTTTTGGCTTTGACGGGTGATGGCCGAGCCGAAGCTCGTCACAGTCAAAATGCATTAAGTTACCTCGTGTCAATCTCAATCAGCTACCGTTCATGTTCGTTGGATTCGTTCGAGTTTGGTTTCGTCGGGTGATTTGTACATCATGGTGGAGTGTTGAAAAACTTAATTTTAACTAAGTTTTTTTTATGTTGTACAAATCAACAAGCCTATGGTACACGTGATTTCACTTGTAGCAAACCACATGCCTCCTCTTTCTTTTTCTTTGGAGATTCACGGCAATGTCACATTTGCCAAACTTGCCAAGCACATGCAAGAGTACACTTTGCCAACCATGCCTAGCTAGATGCTAGATGCTATCCTACCAAGAGAGTACACCATGCCAACTAGCAAACTTGGAGCCAAAGTTTGCCCACTATATATATGGCATGCATGCATGAAGGAAAAATTTCACCACCAACACACTCTCTTCCTCCTTTGGTTTATTCTTTTCATTTGATATATATATATACACACACACACACACACACATATATATATATATATATATTAGTTTAGTTTCCAGCTTAGGAAACTTTGATCAAGGAAGATTTGGGTAGCTGATTTGTTGATCCAAGGATCATTGTAAACACGTTGTAATTTCTTCCGGTTGGTAATATATATTGATCTCTCTCTCCCTATGGATGTACACTATCACACCGAAAGTGGAACCACGTTAAATCTCGCTGTCTCGTTTTATCTGTTGCCTTCGTTTATTTTGATCGTAAATTCGTTTAACTGCTAATTTATATTTGTGGATCAGTATGAATTATTAAGACCATAATATACAATATTTAGATCTCGATAATCTGCATTTGTTGTATCGGGTCAGTTTGCACCGTGATTTATTGTTATCAATTTTTGGGACCATAAATCACTTTGTAATACGATCTCGTAAATGCGACTGGCCCTTACATATATATCATTGGGATTAAAAGTTTTTCGATAAGCTCTCAGAAAGCCATCACTATTAATGCTCTAAGGTATGGGTATAGAGGTAACCAAACAACTACTAAGTGTCCTAGATAACAGGTTACTGGAATCTTGTATGGTAATAAGCAAAAGAAGATTTTTAGTCGGAGCTTTTTCACAATATGATGTGGCCTAAAAGCTTTTCATTAAGCTCTCAGAAAGCCTGTTTTATTGATGCTTTAAGGTATGGGTATAGGGGTACGATGACTTGTGAAGGATTGAGTAAGCAACCGAAATAGAAAAAGGCAAGGAGATTGTAGGACTCTTGGTTTAGATTAAGTCCTTAAATGATTTAGCCTAGAAAGGTATTTTCAATTGTTTTTCAATTAACATTGATCGGTGGAAATTTTCTTATGATTGTTCACGATAATTATTATTCTTGTCAAAAACCAACTTGCTAATAAGTAAAACTTATAATATATAACACAAATTGTTTAATACTCTAATAATAAACTAACATTACTACGTATATTTTTCCAACAATAATACAAAGAGTTCGGCATTGCTATTCTTTGAACATAGATTTTATATCATTTATAGAAGCAAATATCTTATTATAATTTCATGATCAAGATTTATCATAAACTCATTTTCAAATTTCAATCAAAATTAAAGTTGAAACATTTAATATCTTTTGGGACATAGTCAATCGTAAAAAAAATTTCTAAAATCTCGGATATGAATGAAAAAAAGATAAATAACATTGTAATTTTATAGTGGTGATAACAAAAGAAAGCCGAATGAAAAAACTAGGATTTTTGAAGGAGGAGGCTAATGACACCCCTAAGGTATACTAATGACACATCCACAAAAGTGAATCATCCTCACACCCATCGTTGTCAAAATCCCATTTTTAAGATCTCAATGCTATAAAAGTACACTTAATTCTGTGCATAGAGGTGCCATTAACACTCCCCTTTTTAAAAACAAAATACAAAAGATTAGTAATCTTAAAAGTTGACGTAATTTTACATGATTAAGTAATCTTAAGAGTTGACGTAATTTCTATATATATATATATATATATATATTTAATTTATATTTTAGTTATCTTAAAGATAAAGAAATCATAATATCTCAATTCTCAAATATAAATAAGTAATTAAAAAACCTAAAAGAAAATGAAAAATGAAAATGTCTATTACTATGTATAATAAACAAACCTAGCATTTAATCCATAGGCTAAATTAATCCTTGATGCATCCTCAATAAACCACCTTTTTTGTCAACAGCCAGGAAAGTCCAAAGAAGACGGAGGATTGTGGTAAAGCTTCTTTCTCTCTCTGTTCTTCAGTGTTCCGTTATCATCACGACTAGATTAGTCCCGTTATTATCATGGTCTGCAATTGTTTTCTGTCAGTCCCGTTAATATATATAACCCACTTTCTATAGCATTAAGCCACTATAGATGAAAATTTTGTTTGTTAGCAGTTTAATGAGTCTTAAGCCACTTTCTATATCATTAAGCCACTGCCAAACAATCATGTATAGCTGAGCGAATAATCTCTCAGTCCCGTTAATATATATAATCCACTTTCTATAACATTAGCCACTTGAGATGAAAAGTTTGTTTGTTAGCAGTTTAATGATTCTTAAGCCACTCTCTATATCATTAAGCCACTGCCAAACAGTCATGTATATATAGGGGAAGGTTCAAATGAGAATTATGCATTTTTAAAGGAACAAAGGGACAATTATGAATCACAAATAATATGGGTCCCACATAATATTAAATCATTTATTATTTAATATGATTTAATATAAAATCATAAATGATTTAATATTATGTGTGACCCACATCATATGTGGTCCACAATTTATTCCTTTGTTCCTTTAAAGAGGGGTAGTTCTCATTTGATCCCTCCCCTATATATATATATATATATATATATATCATTGGGATATATGGAATAGTGGTAAGCTCAACAATCTCTGCTCTAACACCAAACGAAACACGATTTCGAAACTTGGCAACCAAGCTTTCAAGATCATGCCAACCTAATCTTTCGCAAAACACTGAAACCATAGAAGCAAACCTTCCGACATTTTCTTGCAAAGATTGAACCATTCCATGAGCCACTTTGAAAGCTTCACAAACCTCTGCCACAGGTACTTCCTTCATCCAAAAATAGCATTAAAGGTGAGGAGGGTATGTGTGTTTATTTGTTCAATTATATATATATACTTCAAAAAATTACATAACTACCAACCTGTACAAGTCTTGACAAGATGAGTGCAACATAGAATCTCTTACAGACACGAAGCATTTGATCATCTGTAAGCATGCCATTAGTTGACACCCCAAATCCTTTTATCGCATGTCTTGATCGTTCTGAAGTGCGAATTGGAGCTCCGGGGGCCATACGCATCAAAAATGGTTCTTGCATTCCAACACGATTTCCAAGAGACTGCAATTCATGAATTGGATAGAGAACAAAAGCCCATGATATATAAAGGGTAAAATTCTTAGAAGAGTTCAACTGTAATGCAACCACAAAGTACAAACACATAAATTATATATGTGGATAAAATTGTCTGTGTGGATTAACATATCTGTATAGATTGAGAAGGTTTTTGGGAGGGTTTTTTTCTCCGATGGAAGAAGTGTGTTTTTTAATTAGGAAGGGGCGGGTTTGGAAAAAACTTGGGTTTCAGCATAAAGCTCTCCCTAGTGGCTTACTGAATAAGCCACTTTCTATATCATTAAGGCACTACGAAACAGTCATGTATAGCTGACCGAAGAAGTTGTAAGTCTCATTAAGTTCATTAAGCTACCAACAAACAGACCCTAAGCTTACCTGATCAAGAGCAGACAGTTGCATGAATCTTTCATAGTACAATTCCCAATCTGGCGCAACATCAACATTAGTTGGTGTTACTAAGTATACTAAGTGCAAATCTGATGCAAACACAAATCTTTCTCTCGCCCGTGGAAGGTCATCCAACACAATCTGGAAACAAATAAAAATAAATTCAGCAACTTATTTTATTTATCAGAGAGAGAATCCAAAAATCTATAGCAACCAACCATAAAAGATAAGTTAAATTATCAAATTACTTGCAAGTGACTCCTCAGGACATAGAGAGCTGCCAAAAGAAGCATGGCCAAGAGGTGTGGTACTATATAACTTACTATCTTCGCTCCATTCTAGAAACTTCCTACCTCTCCCAATAAAGAAAACACGTTAACCTCTCGAACACAGACAATTTTATCCACACAGGACTTAATGAAAAATTAACCAAACAACATTAAGAAGATAGCATACCTAGAGAAGGCCCTTTCTGTTCCCTTTTGTTGAGTTACATAAAACTGATCCCTAGTGAGCTTCTTCTTCCATTCTTGATCACTAACAGATTTATAATCCATCTTTCCCCCTTCTGCAAATTCATCAAATATCCAATCTGTTTATCACCCTCTAATAAAAACGGATAAATGAATCTTTTAACCCTATGATAAGAGTTGAACGCATTTCCTATAAGAAAATATTAATGAGTTTAATGAGACTTAAGCCACTTTCTATAGCATTAAGCCACTGCCAAACAGCCATTTATAGTTGAGCAAATATGTTGTCAGTCCCGTTAATATATATAACCCACTTTCTATAGCATTAAGCCACTATAGATGAAAAGTTTGTTTGTTAGCAGTTTAATGAGTCTTAAGCCACTTTCTATATCATTAAGCCACTGCCAAACAGTCATGTATAGCTGAGCGAATAAGCTCTCAGTCCCGTTAATATATATATAACCCACTTTCTATAGCATTAAGCCATTTCAATCTTGACCGTTTAAATTGATTTTCAGATTTGAGCTGGGCCCTTCAAATTCACTATTTTGCAGTTAAGTCCACTTCTCTTACGAAGCCCTCTCCTCCCCATGAACCCTGTTTATTCTCCACAATCATCTCCCTGAATCAACGGTCCTCTCTAAATCTCCTCTACACCCGATTCACTTTGTTGGGCATTCGGCCTGAGCTTGGACCTGATGAATATTGTTAGAGATTTGAAATGCAACACAAGTCCAGCAACAGGTAAAAGTAGCTATAAACTTTCCTGCTCCTTTATACATATGTGTGTGTGTCTATATATATATAGGGTTGGGTTAACGTGAGACCAACCTGTTTTCGTGAGACCACATGTTTACACTTGAAACTTCACAAAAAACACTATGAAGGTAAAAAAAATTTGAATCTTAACAACAAAAACACTGTGATGGTTAGGTTCACAGTCTTTTGTTATGAAGTTTCAAGAATAAAAATGTGGTCTCACGAAAACAGGCTGGTCTCATATGATCCCAAGTATATGTTTTATTTGTTTGCTTTCATTAGAATTTGGATTTTAGATGCACAACTGAAGATGTTTAAAGAGGTGTAATTGGCATCGTTTGGTAAACGTTACCTGGTTAGTGCTTACTAGGTCATTTACCTTCCCGTATTAACATGGCAAAGGCCGAGAATCTTACCCGGTAAGAGATGATAAGAATGAAGTCTTACCCGGTAACTGAGGGTCATCCTCTTACATGGTAAGAGTTTACCAAATAAAAAAGTGCATACGATATTATTTTTGATGTACTACAATCTTATTCGGTATAGTAAATTATAGTAATTTATTCTTATGCTAAGGGACCGTTTACCAAACGCTTACCCGGGTAACCGCTTACCAAATCATATTACCTTACTGGAGGAATATGACAAGTACCAACAATCTTACCCGGTAAGAGCAAAGAGCCGAAAACAAGGAAAGCAAGGACCAATAGTCTTACCCGGTAAGAGCGAAGAGCCAAAGATAAGGAAAGCAAGACCAATAGTCTTACCCGGTAAGTGATGGTGACGACTCTTACCCGGTAAGTGATGGTGACGACTCTTACCACCGTAAGCGCTTACCGGGTAAATTGTTGCATGCGATGCCGTTTTAGGGGACTAAAATCTTACCCGGTAAGTAAGTGGTAGTGTTGAAATTTGCCGGTAAGCACTTACTCGGGTAAGATTTGGTAAACGATTCCTAAGTGTTTGGTTAAGCGGTCCATTAGATACGGTTACTGTATTTTTATTCTTCCGTCCTCAATTCTCCTTGGAGTCCTCAATTCTCCTTGGAATGAAACAATCTTATTCAATTGTTTTCATATATCTTAAGTTCTCTTTGAGAATGCATTTGATTTGTTGTGTTTGAGTTATTTGTTGCAGGTGATAACAAATGGGAAAGAAGATTTTGAAAGCGAATTGTCACTATTGTTGTTCGACTGAATCTAAGACATTGTTCAAAATATAGTGTATAATTTGTGTTTATGAAGAGACCTGTATGGAATTATTATTATTATTATTATCTACAACCATTTTTCTCGGAATTAACAAGTATCAAAATCTTTTAATGTTATTTAATTTTTAATTATTGGAACGGGATAGATGCCAATTACGTTTGTTTAGATGTTTCTTATTTTGCTCCCTTCTAATCACATGTGAATGTAAAGAAAATCCATGTAATCAGTCCAAGTTTTAGAGTTGTAGAAGAAAGAAAAAACAAGTGAAGATAGTCGAGTTGGTCTAAGTTGCCAAAAATTAAGGTTCTGGTTCGAACAAGTGTGGTTAAAATCCTGCTCTCAGACAAATTAGTTGACGTTTGTAGTGTGATGAATATTTGTGACGATACATATATTATTGAATGTAGATTGTTTTTCATTTTCACATATTTTCCTCACTTTTAATGTCGTGGCTTTTCACCTATAATATATAACATAAAATATTTTCTTTTTGTTTACAATAGTTGACTCTTTTTTGTTGAGTTATTTAGCATATTCTTTTTAAATAAAGAATCATATTGTATGTGAAAATTTGAAAAAAACACAAATTCATTTAAAATCCAAGAGATTAAAAAAAAAGTTAATACTTTAATGTATTGAAATTGGTATTTAAATAATTAGATTAAACAAAAATTATTTGATTCAATTGATCAAAATTTTGTTTATGTTCGTTTAAAGATAACATATTATCTTTCAAAGTTTCAAATTAATATCTGTAATCGGTAGGCTGCTTATATTTATTAAAATTTCACATCCTGCTATATTGTAGGGTGAGTCAGAAAACCGTAATTTTAATCTGGACCATTTACTCTGAGTGTTGTGGTTGATGTTTGTGAATCCACATGGACACATAACACAGATGAAGAGTTAGTTGGTAGAGAATGTGTAGACAAATTACAACAAGAAGAATGCACTCTTGTAATATATATATATATATATATATATATAGAGAGAGAGAGAGAGAGAGTTTTGATGAGCATGGAGATGATAGGTATGAACTTTTTAAATGTGTTAAGAGCATAGAAGGGGTGCCAACATGTAGCATTGATCAATATATAAGAGGTTAGAGGCTAGAGGCTAGAGATGACAAGATTACCATATATGTTTGCTTTCTTAACTATTGCTTCGGTGTATCACCAATATTCACCATATATATAGATATAATGGAATATAACGGATTATGTACTAAACGCTTAAATGCTTACCCGGTAAGTATTTATCGGATCATTTTATCTTACTGGATGAACAAACAAAAGATCGAGAATCTTACCTAACAAGGGTCGAGAGTCTTAAAGGGCAGAGTCTAAGTATAGTGTCGAACAAATAGGTGTAACTGTTGAGTTCTAAGGTAATGAACTCAATGGAGTCGGTTATAGAATTGGTCCAAATCACCTTACCAGTAGGATCCCCAATGCTTTAAACCATATCTAACCGGATAAGATTTCTCGTAGATTTATCCATTTTTTTCGGGTTAACGAAAAGAAGAATCCACGTCGACTATAACCCCTAGACTTCCAAGCTTAGAAAGAAGATATTTTATCTCATGGTAGCCTCCTCCAGTCCCCTTAGGAAACTTTCGTTATTGGGTTAGGTGATCCAATGGCCAAGAAATAACAATTTAGTCTGGGTACCCTTTCATGTACAACCTCAAACTGGTAAGAGATCAGACGTTGCCCGTTCCTAGCATCTTGGCTTGGCATCACGACACGAGAAATCCAAGCCGCGTGCGGGGAAACTCAAAAAGCTCTTTACGGGTTAAAACAAACTCCTCGAGCTGATTGAATGTCTGGAGGATGAGGAATATCCAATCTATCCAGGGTACCGAGGGCGAGGATACCCCCCCCCCCCCCAGGTGAGCACGCGTGGACGTTGCTGCGCGAGCAGACAGCCAACCACCCCACCACTTGCATCCAACTTCTTCCCCACTGCCCATTTCTATTGAACTTGGATTGATGGTGTTAACATAAAAGACGATTTACGTTTATTTTTACTTAAAAAAATTTCTGACTTAACGCTTACTGGATAAATTGTTGCATATGATGACATTTTAGGGAATGTTCAAAATTTGTTTAAAGTCATGTCATGTCGTGTACCCGACCAACGGCCAGGTGTTATACTAGTTAAGTATTGTTAAAAAATTTATCATAAAAATTTCATTTTTCTAATGAAGGTAGGCCCGGCCCGGCCGGAACCAGAACCAAGACCGGTTATACATAACCTTAACTGAGCCATCGGATTTTCATAGGGACCGGGACAGGACGAGACCGTTCCATGAAGCTACTGTTTCGACTCGGGATGAAAATCACCCCTCCCAAATTTTCATGTCTCATCCATGTCCACCAATTAAATGAATACACGTAAGCAAAAAGAGAAAATAAACATGAATTAAATAAATTTAAAATAAATGAAAATCTGATGTGTCTTAATTTTATTGATAGGACAGGAATGAGAGATGTAAATTTGAGACAGGTGATTTTTATTCTTCGACTCGGGACCAATTTTTGGCAATATGTTAGACCAATAGCCCTTTTGTACATGCAAAACCATGTTCTTGTATGATTTTAATTATTGATTTGATACCAACAGGATTCGCATAAGTTATATTTTTTTTTTGGATATATGTTGGTATCTAATTTTTGATGGATGAGGAGATCATTGAAAATCGTATAAATATATCCTATATCTACTGGGGAGAGATTGTTTTCTTTTTTTTAAAATCGCCAGCTTATATATGAAGTTAAACCTCGTGAGAAAGATAATGTTTATAGATGCATCATTGAAAAAATCTAAAAAATTTGTTTCAAAATGCATGGTTCACATGTGAGCCGATGTTAGAAATTATTAGTCACGAAGGTTTATATGTGCATTAAAATTTTCTAATCAATACAAAGCAATTCAAGCATACATTTTTCAAGCAAATATTTGTATGCGTTCATAAATCGTATAATCAAAATAAAAAACGATTTGAGTTTGAGCTAACAAACGAGTTAATCAATCTGAGTATTAAGGGGCCGTTTACCAAACGATTACCTGAGTAAGCCCTTACCAGTTACCAAGCCATATTACCTTACCGGATGAATATGACAACTACGAAAAATCTTACCTCATAAGAGCGAGGATGATGACCAAGAATCTTACCGGTAAGTGAGGATGATGACCGAGAGTCTTACCGGTAAGTGAGGATGATGACTCTTATCACAGTTAGCGTTTACCCAATAAATCGTTTTGGTAGACTAAAATCTTACCCGGTAAGTAAGTGATAGTGTTGAATTTTTTTCTGTAAACACTTATACAAGTAAGTTTTGGTAAACGGGCCCCCAAGTTGATAATTATTTTGAAAAAGTTGTTTGAGTTCGAGTATAAGTTTGATACTATTTTCTGAAGCGGCTAACGACACACCTAATTTTGAACGAGAGTTGTGATATTTTGTTGACAAATTAATGAGAGAATTTGTCAATCTTACTGTCTTCTACTCGCTTTTTTCACTTGGACACCAAGAATCACACAGTAAAATAAAGCAGTCGAATAACAATTCAAATCACACAGTATAATAAAACAATCGAATAGCAATTTCAAACAATTTAAATCACTCAAAACTAAAAGAAATCATGAATGTTGTTATATAATATAGCCTCAGAAATTCATACAAATAACAATAGATACCAAAAGAATCAATCCAATAAAAATATTGGATAATCACAATGAATCTGTATATATATATATATATAATTAAACATAGAAGCAATCGATCTCTTCAAAAACAAAAAACTCAGTTTCTGAGAAGAGCAACGAAAGAGAGAAGCAGAGAGGATCCGATGATAAGACCTGAAGCAGGAACAGAGAATGCAGATCCAGCATCAGGAGAAGGTGCAGGGGACATAGCCAACTCCTGCGCACAGACAGTTGCAGCTGCAGAAAGCGCCATCAAAGCAAAAACTGATGCCTTCTTCACAATGCTAACTTGTGCCATTTTTTTTTTCAAATTAATAAAATCGAGAGCAAAAAAATGGCAGAGAAGCAGAGTAGAATAAAGATTGAAATTAGGGTTTGTTTTGATGGAGAATCGATGGCGGAACTGGTCGTATTTATATGAAGAAGGGGGAGATTTGGGGGTGATGGAAGAGGGAGACGTTAAAGTGACAGTGCTTTGTATTTCTTTTTTAAATGTGAAAGCGGTCAAGTCAGAACGGGTGAAAGTCCATGATGAAAAGTATGACCGATTCTTAACGGTTAGTTCGTTGAGCAAGTAGTTTGTTGACACGTGTCAGTGCCTTCGTCGACCGACTTTATTCTTACGGCTACCCCCATACCACACGCCACGTTTTATGTCGAAAACAAAATTCAATTTTCATTTATTTTTAGCAATAAATTAATGTTTTATTTTACATTAAAGAGTGAATTATTTGGTGCAAGTGGTTTTATGTATTTTTTTGAGTAAACTCTAATTTTGGTCCCTAAAATTTAGTAAAAAATTTAAAAGTGGGACCTAAACTTTAATAAGTCTAGAAACCGTCCTTATGGTTTTTATTTTTCTCTAAAAGTAGTCCCTGATCATTAACTCTGTTAACAAGATTCGGTTAAGTAAGGGGTATCATTGTCATTTTCACTTTTTGTCTTTTAAACTATTTGTGTTTTTCTTATTTACGTAACAACCTTCAAACTATAAGGACCAATATATAATTAACTCTAATATATATGTTGTATATATTATATATAAATTACACAGGTACCATCATCTTCCACCATTAACTAACACACAAAAATATAATACAGAGGAACCATCACCATCGTCTAGCTCCTTCTCTCTCTCCTAACACCAGCCCCCTCTTTTTTCTTCTGTCTCCCATATCCGTTCAATATCTCCGGCCGCCATTTTTCTTATCTCCGATTCTCCGATCAACCCCACCATCCACCTCCTTCGTTTTACTTTACCTCCACCCCTCCAACCTCCTCTTCTCGCCACCTTTGGTCTTCCACAATGCACACTAACACACACACTGACACACACACACACAACCATAAGAATAGGATCTGTGTTCGGTCTCATCTCCATCTGACCATCTGTGTACGAACCACAAGACCAAATCTGTGGAAAAAAACAAACACAAACCCATTTTGTTTAACGGTATCTAAACACAAACCCATTTTTGAAAGGGTCATTTTCTGTTTTGAGTGAATCCCAATGAAAACCCGAAACCCATATAAGCAGACTATCCTCACTTTTTAGAAGCCTCTCTTTTAATTCATTCAAGTATGCTGGTATACACCATGTGATCTTTTTTTGTAAGAGAACAAAGAGCGTGTCCACTAACTATATCTAATACAACAAGTGAGGGTGTGGTAGTTGCAGAAGAGGGTGGTTGGTGGGTTAAAGAAATAAACCAAAGACACGGTACATATATAATAATTATAACAAATTAATATTTATCAATATAATATTTGATTTAATTTAATTTTGTAAAATAAAGTTAATAAAAAAGTTTAAAAAGACATAAATACCCTTTTCTCTAACAGAATTTTTTAACAGAGTTGGTGACCAGGGACCATTTTCAAATCAAAATGTAAACCATGAGGACGATTTCTAGACTTGTCAAAGTTTAGGTCCCTCTTTCAAAAAATTTACTAAACCTTAGGAACCAAAATTAGTGTTTACTCTATTTTTTTAATAAGGTGACTTATAAGTTAACTTATCGATAAGTTAGCTTAGGGTATCTCTAACTCAACCACTAAAAACGCTATAAACATTAAAAATGAGACACTAAAAAAAATTCAACTCCAACCACACACTAAAAAAACACGACTAAAAACATCTTTAATATTATAATAATCTTAAAATATATATATATGTATGTATTTTTTAATGTAATAAACTATTAGTTTATGTATATATAATTAGAAAAACTAATATAATATGATTATAAATTTTTAGTGGTCTACTTTATTGGCCTCCAAATATAGAGGCCAACATTTTATCCCTCTAAATTTTTTAGTGTTTTAGTATTGGATTGGAGATGATAACACCTCCATTTTTGTGTTTTTAGTGGTTTTAGTGTTGGATTGGAAATGGTCTTATAAGCTGACTTATAAGCATCCAAACGATTACTTAAAAAATAAGCTAGCTTATAAGTTAACTTATAAACTAGCTTATTTTTGCCAAACAATATCTTATTATGGATTTACTTATTAAGGTATTTAATTTATTTTGATCATAGTCTTTTTAAATAATGCATCTGTTAACTTCGTCAAATCAAAGGTAATTTCAGTTTTTTTGCCTATTCTTTTAACATTTTACTATAAAAAAAATTAAAACAATATTTTTTTATGGTTTGTGGTTTTTTGTGGTTTTGGTCCCTAGAAAATTTTTATTGCATCAAAACCACTGTGGTATTCATTTCGTTGTGGATTTGGTCCCTGGCACTAACTCCGTCTAATTTCTTGCCGTTTAGACCCCTCATGTGCAAGGCACATGAGGGTAAATCCGTCATTTTATGTTTTTCTTTTAAAATTGACCTTTAATTGTTTACCTATTTATATAAAACGTATCTCTCTCCCTACTCTCTTACTTTCTCTTCCAACGGTTTCCTTCACCTTCAACTTCAAAATCGAAGCTCAATAATGGTGGTATGCTACTGTGGCTCTCGTGCGATTGTAAGGATTTCATGGACGAATGCTAATCCATGTCGAAGATTCTTCTGTTGTCCAAACACAGTAAGTATAATCTTGCATATTTGTATAATTTTGCCCTAAATACAGTAACTTTAAATTCCTTTCTAAATGGTATAATTTTGCCCTAAATATGCTTCCCTCCACCTTTTTACTTGACCTAATTTGCGTATAGGGATACGACTGTGGATTTTTCAGTTGGGTTGACACAATAATGTGCCCTGGAGCTGTTAACGTGATTCCTGGTTTATTGAAATCGAAGAACAGCCTTGAAGCAAGCTTGAAGGCAAAGAATGAAGAAGCTCGTTGGTGGAAAGTATTATTGTTCATTAGTTGGTTGATCTTTGTAACATATTTCTTTTTACTTGACCTAATTTGTGTATAGGTCAAGGATTTATGTAATGAAATTTTGTTTAATGACAATGCTTTTGATTTCAATTATGACATTTGAAGTTTTCCCCTGTTCAATCACACATTTTTACCATTTTTACCTATTATAGTTTGTTCCTGTTATAAAGCTTCACATAAGTAAATAAGTATTGATAACAAAATTACACAAACAAAACATGAACCAAAATTACAAAACAACCATCTATTCATTCATTGATAACAAAACATCCATTGTTGGGTCACCGATGATTTGGTGATGAACCTTCTCTATTATTTGTTTGATCTTTTACAGGGTCTTTTGAAGGTCTGAAATATACTTCAAGTATTGAAAAGTCAAAGACTATTCAATCTAAGGGTTGTACATCAAAATGTGGAATTTTTGATGTGACAACTAACTTTAATATTCAGACCATTGCCAAAGTCAAGATTGTTGGGTCACCATGGGTCACCGATGGTACACTTAAAAGTTATCAAAGTACTATGACATCAATACAAGATGAGGACATCAAGTTTGAAGTCATGGTCACCGACATTACAATCTTGGTCACCGAAATTGCAGGTATATTTTCTAAGGCTGTGATATCAAGTCACAAGGATGTACACTTTCAACACTTAGTGAAAGATGAAGTTTATCAAACAAAAGCAAAGTGTACACTTACCATTTCCATCCTTACAAAGTATCCACCGATATGATACATGGCTTCATGTATCACTTAGCAATTTCAAGAGATAAAGTTCTTACTCACAACAATTGCAAGATACGTGAGCTGCAAGAACTTGGGCATCAAGCCTTAAATAAAGACATTCTCTTTTATTCTTATAAAAGGAATATTTGTCTTTTAGCTAAAAGGTTTGATGGGACTTCACAGAGCATGAACAAAAGAAGATAAAGTTATCTGACATTACGTGCTACAAAGAATGGTTCATCCATTATTCTAGTACAAAGGGAGTGGCCTCTTCCTTTGTCCATCAGATAAACTTCCAGCTAATCAATCCTTGACAGCTGTCCACTTGCATCCCTTGCATGGGCACTATAAAAGGAGATGAAGTCCTTCCCAGAAATCTCACGTCTTCAACAATACTTCTCTGAAAGTATTTGTTTGATTTCGCCAAAGCTGTGTGCGCTAACAGTCTTATTTTAACTTCCTGTGTGTATAAGTTAATTACTGTTATTTAAGTTTGTTAGAATAGGTTGTCTATTCTTTTCCGCAACAAACTTCTGTGTGTAAATTTTTAATATTTATATTAAAAAATTTAAAAAGAGCAAAAATTGTGTGTTTGTATTCATCCCCCCCCCCCCTTCTACAAACTCTTACTAGCTTAGCCATCTCCCTTCCGGGACTAACAAGTGGTATCAGAGCAGTTGATTTAATCTCATAAACTAGATCTGTGATGGCTGCTACTTCCTCAAATGATGGTACCATGCAAACCTCTTCCAGTAGCACATACGATTTAGGATCCTTGGCAAAACCTCCAAGGTTCAACCCAAGTAATTTTGGGTTATGGAAAAATCGCATGCTACTCTTTCTAGAAGGGATTGATTGCAGGTATCCCATCATTCTAAATGAGGGACCTTTAATTCCTAAAGTCTGGGCTCGCTATGGTCCACAAAAAGATACTGAAGGAAAGGATATAGAGTCTGATGAGGATAGGAGTGAAAAAACAGGCAGGTATATCATCAAAGCCTTAAATAAGTATAATGAAGATGATAAACGCCCGGTTGCTCTAGATACTAAAGTTAAATCAGCTCTAGCTCTATCCCTTCCTGATGAAGTATATCACTCTCTTGTAAATCTTTCTTCTGCTAAAGAGATGTGGGATACTCTAGGTGTCTTATATGAAGGCACTAAAGAAGTGAAGAAATCTAACAGGATCTGTCTTGTTAGAAAGTATGAACTCTTCTCCCATGAGAAAGGAGAATCCCTATCTGTCTACTTCAATCGTTTTAACTGTCTTCTAAATGATCTTAAGGTTCTTGGAAGAGTTTATGATAATGAAGAAGTTCTCTGCAAGTTCATGGACTGTCTCCCAGACTTCTGGGAAACCATATGTACTTGCATTAAGCAAACCAAGGATCTTGATGTGATGCCTTTAACTGCTCTCTATGAGACTCTTCTTCATTATGAGCAAACCAAGAACCAAAGAAAGTCTCTTATAAAAGATATTAAATCTTCTTCTTTTGCTCTAATAAGTAATTCTAAATCTTCTTCCTGTGTACCTAGAATTACTTACCCTTCTTCTTCTGATTCTGAAGGTAACTCTAAGGAAGAATCATCTCATCTATCAGATGCTTACTATAGTGCAACTGATGATGAAGGTGAGGATTCTGCCATTGACATACTTTCTGATAGTATGGCAATGATTGCTGGAAACCTTAAAAACAAAAGATTTTCTTCTAACCGTTCTAGATTTCAAAGAAAATTTTTCTCTCAAAAACCTTCTTCTGACAAATCTAATGAAGAATGCTTCAGTTGTGGGAAGAAAGGTCACTTTGCTTCTGAATGCAGATCTAAATCTTTCTCTAAATTCAAAACTTCTTCTCCTTCTTCTTCTGGCCATGACTTCTCCAAATCAGCTTCTAAAAAGTCTGAAGAGAGAAGTAGCCATCTCTCCAAGGAAAGTCCTGACTCTTGTATCTACTGGGAAGATGAGCAAACCTCTGAGAGTGACAGTGAGTATGTCACAAAGTGTCTAATGGCCAAGATTGATTAGATAGAAGAAATGGAAAAGACACTTTGCACTGCTCTTGTATATACTGAGGAATCAACTTCAGGAACAAAGCCTCAGGTACATCCCTTCACCTTTCTCTCCAATGATCGAAAAGCTGATGCCTTTGATTCTTTAACTGTCGACTTCTATGACTTAAAGGATCAAAAGAAAAAGGCTGATATTCATATAACATGTTTAAATGATCAACTTCTGTCTTGTTTCTCTAAACTTAAAGATTTTGATAAAATGAAAGCTGATCTAGAAACCTAAGGTATCTAAATGACAGTCTTTAAGAAGAAAAATCAAAAATCTCCAACACTCTTGAAAGAGAACAAGAGGTTCTGTCTAAATGGACCAAATCTTCTAAAGATCTTGAAAGAATTCTTCAAGATCAAATCTCCAGCAAGGACAAGACTGGACTTGGATATGGAAAAGATGATTTTCAATCTTCTGACTCTATTCCTCCTTCTGTTGAATGTCAAGGCTTTCCTGCTGGCTTTTTGTCTGATGAAGATGATGATCTCTTTGGTTACTCATCTGAAGATTCTACCTCTGTTTATTCTATAGATCTTCTAGATATGCTAAAAGTAGAATCAAACTCCAAAAAGTTTGGAGTCTTTGTAAAAGCAAAAGAAGTTTCCACTGAACCTTTAAGAATTCCAAGTTCTTCTTCTTCCTCTCCTAAACCCATTCAAAAGCTTTTAAGCTCTTTGAGTCTTCATGAGTCAAGGGACTTTCACAAGTCACCGACTACTCCTGCTTGTCACAACTCAAAAAGATTTTCTCAAAATAAAAAGTTTTCATCCAGAAGAAAATCTCAAGAAATTACTGATTTCATCCCTCGCTCTCTCAACTTAAAGAAATCAAAAAATCCTGACAAAGGTATTCTTGGATCAAGACCAGGTGTTGGTCATCCCTCTACTTCTTTTTCTTCTTCTGATGCTCAAAGCTTTGATAACATGGACTTTAATAGAGCCTTTTCTTTAAAGAAATGTTATAACTGTGGCAATACTCTCCATCTTGCAAAGCATTGTCCTAAGAATTCTGATGTTTCTAAAATGCCCTCTAACCCCAAAGGACCCACTTCAAAATGGGTACCAAAAGTCTAAATTTGTTTTTGGGTACAGGTACCAAACAAAGATCATACATGGTACATGGACAGCGGTTGTTCAAGGCACATGACCGGAAACAAATCTCTTCTCTCTAATTTCTTGCAAGAAAAAGGACCCACTGTTTCCTTTGGAGGAAATGGGAAATGTGTCACCAAAGGCTATGGTACCATATCAAATGGAACCATAACTTTTTCTAAAGTAGCTCATGTTGAAGGGCTAATGTACAACTTACTGAGCATCAGCCAAATATGTGATTTGGGATATAAGGTCACCTTTCAACTCTGTGTTTGCTTGGTCCTTGATATGCAGAATAAAGTTGTACTAGCAGGCACCCGAATGAATGACGTCTACATCATCAACATGAAGGAAAATGCTATTGGAGAAGCTGTGTGTCTCCTCTCTCAAGAATTAGCCAAACAAAGTTGGCTATGGCATAAAAGAACTTTTCTGCCGTACGCACTCCTCAACAAAATGGTGTTGTTGAAAGAAAGAACAGAACTCTCTGTGAAGCTGCAAGGTCAATGCTGAGCGAATCCAAGTTACCAACCTATTTTTGGGCAGAAGAAGTTAACACTGCATGCTTTACTCAAAATAGGTCTCTCATAGTCAAAAGGCATGACAAGACTCCTTATGAAGTTTTCCATGGTAGAAAACTTGCAGTTGACTTCTTCCATGTGTTTGGCTGTGCATGTCACATGCTAAATGACAGGGAACAACTTGGAAAGTTTGATCCAAAGTCTGATGATGGAATTTTCATGGGCTATTCTCTCTCCTCAAGAGCCTTCAGAATTTTCAACCTAAGAAGACAATGCATAGATGAATCCATGCATGTGAAGTTTGATGAGTTTGAAACTTCTTCATTATCTTGTGATGAAGAAGAATTAAACCTATGGATAAATTCATGTGTTGGTGAAAGTCCATCCTCCTCTCAACCCAATCCTCCAGATAGCAACTCTTCTCAGCCTCCCATAAACACCACCTTACCTTCAGAACCTTCTTTTTCTTCTCCACCTCCTGAAACTAACTCTACAGAAGACCTTACCCACCAAAACACCATATCTCCCACAAACCTATCTTCACCATCTCAAATTCCTACCTCATCCTCTTCTCTACCTCCTACCTTACCTCCTGCACTAAATTGGACCATGGATCATCCAATAGATCAAATCATAGGTGATCCACAAGTTGGTGTAAAAACCAGAAGAGGCATAAGCAATCTGTGCTTATATGTCAACTTTGTTTCCATTGTTGAGCCAAAGCTGATAAATGAAGCCCTAGCTGATCCTAGCTGGGTAATTGCTATGCAAGAAGAACTCTCACAATTTGAGAGAAACAAAGTCTGGAAGTTAGTTCCTCGTCCATCTAACAAAACTATCATTGGAACAAAATGGGTGTTCAGAAACAAGATGGATGAAGAAGGAACTGTCATAAGGAATAAAGCAAGGTTGGTTGCTCAAGGATATAAGCAAGAAGAAGAAATTGCCTATGATGAAACTTTTGCTCCTGTTGCCAGATTGGAAGCTATCCGAATATTTCTTGCCCATGGTGCTTACAAGAATTTTCGGGTATTCCAAATGGATGTCAAAAGTGCCTTCCTTAATGGTGAGCTGGCTGAAGAAGTGTATGTGAAGCAACCACCTGGGTTTGAAGATCCAGTCCATCCATATCATGTGTATATGCTAGATAAAGCTCTGTATGGACTGAAGCAAGCTCCTGGTGCCTGGTATGATACTCTCTCAGTCTATCTTCTTAAAAAATAAGTATATACGAGGCAAAGTTGACAACACTCTCTTCTTCAAGAAATCACAAGGTAATATCATTCTTGTTCAAACTTATGTTGATGATATTATTTTTGGAGCCACCGATGAATCTTTGTGTGATGAGTTCAGCTCCCTCATGCAAAAAGAGTATGAAATGAGCATGATGGGGGAGTTAACTTTCTTTCTTGGTTTGCAAGTAAATACATTAAAGACCTTCTGAAAAAGTTTCAACTTGATACTTGCTCTACCATAAAAACTCCTATGGCTCCTCCTCTTAGACTTTATTCTGATCCTGATGGTGTTTCTGTTAAATTCACGAATTATAGAGGCATGATAGGATCTCTTCTCTATTTTACTGCAAGTAGACCTGATATTATGTTTGCTACCTGTCTATGTGCTCGATACCAAGCAAATCCTAAAGAATCACATCTAGCTGCTGTGAAAAGGATTTTTCGGTATCTAAAGGGTACCATAAATCTGGGTCTTTGGTATCCCAAAGACTCAGGTTTCGATCTCATCGGGTACTCTGATTCTGATTTTGCAGGTTCAAAAATAGACCGAAAAAGTACTACTGGAAGCTGTCAATTACTTGGTGGAAAGCTTGTGAGCTGGTCAAGTAAGAAACAACATTCGGTATCTACTTCTACAGCTGAAGCAGAATATGTGGCTGCTGGAAGTTGTTGTGCACAAATATTGTGGATGAAAAATCAGCTGTGTGACTATAATCAGATTTTCTCAAAGATCCCAATATTGTGTGACAACTCAAGTGCAATAGCCATTGCCAACAATCCAGTGCTTCATTCAAGATCTAAGCACATTGACATCAGGTATCACTTTATAAGAGATCATATCTCTAAAGGTGATGTGAAACTTCATTTCATTCCCACTGATTGTCAATTAGCTGATCTGTTCACAAAGCCCCTGGATGAAGCAAGGTTCAAGTTTCTCATCTGTGAATTAGGTATGATAAATATAGACTAATATATATATATATATATTATATAATATGTATTTATGTATATTATATATATTGTATAATATTAATATATGTGTTTATATATATATATATATATAAATAATAATAATAATAATAAATATATATATATATACTGTCGGTGAGTGGACTCACCAACATGGCACCGTTCTCTCTCCTTCCTAAGCACCTCTTTCACCTCTCATAAAACCCTAAAACCATACAACCACAAGCCACCATTACCTATCCACCGACGTTCCCACCTTTGAGCCACCGACATCTCACCGTCGATCCTCCCACCGACAGTCACCGACACCATCCACCGACAACAACCACCGTCATCATCCACCGACGGTTACCCTCTCTCTCAAGCCACCGATCTCTCTCTCTCTCTCACACACACACACCGATCTCTCTCTCTCACTCTCACACACAGACACACCGAAGCCACCGATCTCTCTCTCTCACACACACACCCCGAAGCCACCGATCTCTCTCTCTCTCACACACACACACCGAAGCCACCGATCTCTCTCTCTCACCGAAGCCACCAATCTCTCTCTCCGATTTAGCCACCGATCTCTCTCTCTCTCACACACACACACACCGACGGTCGCAACCATCTCTCTCACTCACCGACGTCACCTCATAAACCCAAAGAACACTTAGCCACTCCCAGCTCCTCCATGCCCTCTCAAAAGGACATGGTTGTACAAAGGGATATCCCTATTATACCTTCATCAATTTTTTCCTTAGTTGATGAAGATGACTTGGAGTCTCCCATCCAAGGTGTCTCTTCACCACCCCTTGAGCTCTCACAACTCCTTTTCCACACTCCACATGAGAGTGCATCACTCCCAGGTTTGGTGGATCATTCTTCTAGTGATGATGAAGATGATCAACCACCAAAGCCTCAACCATCTGCTCCCATGTTTTCTCAACAGGGAGATGATCTTATCAAGGCTTTCACCAGTTTCACTCGTGCTACTATCCGCCAGGTGGAAGTTCTGGAAGATCATGCAACTAAGGAAATGGAAAGAATGGCCTTTCTTTCTACTACTCATAGATCTAGCATTGAAGAGTTGTCGGTGAGTCACCCAACTCTCATGACATGCTTAGATCTCCTACACGTGGATGTCTTTGGTCTTCAGCAAAGGGCTTCTCTCAAGCCAAGATTCTGTGCTTTCTTCTATCAGAGAACTTCGAAGTGCCTCTGCTCAGCAAGCCACCGATATTGCTTCTATCCTTGTCAATCAGCAAGCAATTTTTGGAATCTCTTGCAACTCTTGATACAAAGTTGACAAGATACCAACTTCTTCTCCAACGGTTGAACTTGATGTTGGTGATTCCTTCTTTTAGGATAAGGATAGATTTGTTCTTCAAAGGGTTGAACGGCAGGTTGATGCTGTGGGTTCTGATGTTGAAAGAATCAAGATCTTTCTCTCTTCAGTGGGTTTCAAGGGTTCAACCACTGAGGGGGAGAAAAACAAGAAAGCTGCTGCTTCTCCATCTCTAGCTGCTGCTTTTCCATCTCCAGCCACCTATGTGACTCCATCCACCTATGTGACTTCAACCATCTATGTGACTCCATCCACCGATGTGACTCTAGCCACTTATGTGACTCCAGCCACCTATGTGACTCCATCCACCGATGTGACTCCATCCACCTATGTGACTCCAGCCACCTATGTGACTCCATCCATCGATGTTTAGCTGCTCCTCCATCCACCGATATTCTAGCTGCTCCTCCATCCACCGATGCTGCAGCTACAGCCACCGATGCCGCAACTACAGCCACCGATGTTGCAGCCACCAATCCAGCAGCTACATCCACCGATGTTGTAGCCACCGATGCTGTAGCCACCGATGCTGCAGCCACAGCCACCGATGATGTAACCGAACCCTAGGTCACCAAGATAACTGAAGCAACAATTGAGGGGGAGGGAGTCAGTGCCCGAACCCTTGAGTTTGACCAAAGAAATGTGCTCAAAATAGCTCAAGAAAAGGCTACTAAATTCACAGGCGCCGATACTCAGGGGGAGAAGTCTAGTGTCTGACTGGATGAAGATGTCAACATTGATGTTAGCTCTGAGGTGGATAAACAAAAAGACAAAGGCAAGAAAAAGTCTATGTGAAACAACCTCATGGTTAGAAGACCCCACTCATTCTGACTTTCAACTTACCCATCTATGCACAAAATCATTGGATGAAGTCAATCAAATTTCTGATCGGAAAACCAGGTATGTCACTCCTTCAATCTCTAAATTTTAAAAAAAAAATTAAAAAAAAAAAAATGCTGACGTCAGTCACCGACATGCTGACGTCAGCCACCGACGTTGTTGTCGCCGATCCAAAAAAAAAAATTAAAATTAAATTTTTTTTTCAAACAAATAAATGCTGACGTCAGCCACCGACATGCTGACGTCAGCCACCGATGTTGCTGTTGTCACCGACAAAAAAAAAATTAATTTTTTTTTTAAATTTTGGTACTCTCCTAAATTTTTGGTAACCCCCAAAATTCATACTCTGAATTTTGACTCCCCGATTTTAGACAACTAACATCCCTCCATAATTTCATATTTTGAAATTTTATTTATCTCCCTCTCTCAGAGTTTGGACAGCTAAAATTCATAAATTTCTCCTCAGATATACTTTTCCCTATATATCTTTGTCAAAATATCTCTCCGAATTCTCTTGCTGTTAAAATTCTCTCTAATTTCTGTCATGATAAAATTCCCTCCAATAATTTTGTCAAACTACTCTTTGAATTCTATCTGTCAAAATACCCACCTATCTTTGACTGTCAAAACAGCTATTGATTGTTGACTGTCAAAATGTCCAGCTATTGACTGTCAAAATTCTTCAATCCTTTCTCTTTCAAAAAAATCTCCAAAGTCTCTGATGTTTCTCTCTCTATTTTTGGATACTCAATATCCTTCACTCTTTATTCTCTCTGATCTCATGAGCATAAAATTCCACAAATTTTGCTCACAAACTTCTCTCTCCTACATATGGACATGGTTAAGAAGAAAAATAAATCTAAGGTTTATAAATCTTCTACCATTTCCACCTCCGCGCCTGCTTCTACGGCTACGATACCGAAAAATCCTTCGGTATCTACCCAAGCCAATATCATTTTTAAGAAGCAGAAGAGTTCCAAAAGCCCCCCCCCCCCCCAAGTTCTCCTCAAAGAGACTTAGGGAACCTCAAGGGTCAAATACTCACAAGCCACTCACTGATTCCCAAAAATTGGTGAGTGTTGAAATTCTCCCTACTGGACCCAGGGAATTCTTTAAAAACTCACCTAGCTCCTTCATGCCCTCTTAAAAGGACCTGATTGTATTTTCGGGGACCCTCACTAAACCCTCCTCAACATTCTCTTTGGTTGATAAGGATGACTTGGAACCTTCCCAATCCAAGGACTATTTTTGTCACTTCACAGCCTTGCACCCAAGATCTATGATCTTGATGACCTTGCACATCTCTATGAAGATTCGACGAAACTGGTCGAATTGGAGGGACTCCCATTTTTCTTGTTCATCAATATCTCCTTCTGGCAGAAATGTTTCCACCTAGTGAACTCTCTGATATATGGGTTTGAGAAATAAAAATAAAAATAATTTTTTTTTATTTTTATTTCTGATAGCTTATTTATCCCTCTGGTGGACTCCCCAAATTTGTTCCACCTTCTCACCTCATTTACTCATCTTCTCCCCTCAGCCGCTGAGGGGGAGAAAATTCAAAGTTCCTGATAAGGCTAAATCAACAAAGAATTTCGAGAGGAGAAAAGAAATCTTCTCAAGAAATCAACTAAGGCTAAAGTATTGTAAGCTGAGAAGGAGAAGAATAAATCCTCCTCATGCAGCTGAGATGAGAAAAGAAATCTTCTCAAGAAATCTACTAAGGCTAAAGTATTATAAGCTGAGGAGGAAAAAGAGAAATCAACAAAGAAGAAGAAATTTTCTCAAAAAGAGATTTCAGTTGAAAGGGAAGAAATCTTCTAAGTGATAAGATATCAGCTGAGGGGGAGCATCTAAGTGATTCTAAGAAGAATGAGTCGAGAGCAATTGTTGAGGGGGAGAAAATCAAAGACAGACAAAATGTTAACCCCGATGCAGACTGAATTCTTCTCTCTCCCATTCCACAAGGAAGCATTCATGATATCTCAAATTTTTGATCTATCAAATCCAACCTTGCTAGTTCAATTAGCAACAACCATCATCACTGCTCCAGAATATGGTATGTTCTCTAAACATGATCTTAGGAACAAATGTTTCTTCTAAGGCTACCAATATTCCCCTACCGATAGCAGCTTCCTTCAAGAAATTCTAAGTGTGGTCCTCTGTAGCAAAGATGAAGGAATTCTCTACAATTTAATCTTCAATCAACTCAAGAGTAGAGATGTTGCAACAATTCCCTTCAAGTACCCGGATGCTTGGTATATATGTAAATTTATTTATTTTTTCTCATATGTTGGACATAATTTTTTTTTCATACATACTGTACATACTCAGTCAAAAAAAAAGAAAAAAAAAAAAGAAATCTGAGTCAAAAGAACCCAAAAGAAAAATAGAAAGGGTCAAAAGTATTTCTTTCTAACTTACAGGTATCATCATCAAATAGGGGGAGATTGTTGGGTCACCGATGATTTGGTGATGAACCTTCTCTATTATTTGTTTGATCTTTTACAGGGTCTTTTGAAGGTCTGAAATATACTTCAAGTATTGAAAAGTCAAAGACTATTCAATCTAAGGGTTGTACATCAAAATGTGGAATTTTTGATGTGACAACTAACTTTAATATTCAGACCATTGCCAAAGTCAAGATTGTTGGGTCACCATGGGTCACCGATGGTACACTTAAAAGTTATCAAAGTACTATGACATCAATACAAGATGAGGACATCAAGTTTGAAGTCATGGTCACCGACATTACATTCTTGGTCACCGAAATTGCAGGTATATTTTCTAAGGCTGTGATATCAAGTCACAAGGTTGTACACTTTCAACACTTAGTGAAAGATGAAGTTTATCAAGCAAAAGAAAAGTGTACACTTACCATTTCCAGCCTTACAAAGTATCCACCGATATGATACATGGCTTCATGTATCACTTAGCAATTTCAAGAGATAAAGTTCTTACTCACAACAATTGCAAGATACGTGAGCTGCAAGAACTTGGGCATCAAGCCTTAAATAAAGACATTCTCTTTTATTCTTATAAAAGGAATATTTGTCTTTTAGCTAAAAGGTTTGATGGGACTTCACAGAGCATGAACAAAAGAAGATAAAGTTATCTGACATTACGTGCTACAAGGAATGGTTC
The DNA here is from genome assembly GCA_036898165.1 of Silybum marianum. Taxonomy (NCBI): domain Eukaryota; kingdom Viridiplantae; phylum Streptophyta; class Magnoliopsida; order Asterales; family Asteraceae; genus Silybum; species Silybum marianum. The sequence continues at coordinate 17,054,803 of CM072541.1, forward strand.
ATCCATTATTCTAGTACAAAGGGAGTGGCCTCTTCCTTTGTCCATCAGATAAACTTCCAGCTAATCAATCCTTGACAGCTGTCCACTTGCATCCCTTGCATGGGCACTATAAAAGGAGATGAAGTCCTTCCCAGAAATCTCACGTCTTCAACAATACTTCTCTGAAAGTATTTGTTTGATTTCGCCAAAGCTGTGTGCGCTAACAGTCTTATTTTAACTTCCTGTGTGTATAAGTTAATTACTGTTATTTAAGTTTGTTAGAATAGGTTGTCTATTCTTTTCCGCAACAAACTTCTGTGTGTAAATTTTTAATATTTATATTAAAAAATTTAAAAAGAGCAAATATTGTGTGTTTGTATTCATCCCCCCCTTCTACAAACTCTTACTAGCTTAGCCATCTCCCTTCCGGGACTAACATCCATCTATTTTCAAATGTTCGTAAAAAGTCACATGAACCAAAATAACAAAAAGACCATCCTACTTTGATGTTCGTACAGTTACCACAGTAGAGTCAATTACCAAAAAACCAAAAGTTAAGATTAACTACAAGAACATAAGATGAAAATAAGATGGATCAATTGTTTTTAAACCCAAAAGTTAAGATCAACTACATGTAGTTATGTAGCCCTATCTTCTTGACCCTTGCAGGTCCTGGAGTTATGGCCTTTCTTCATGCATTTCTTGCAGGTAACAGTCGTCCCACGACGTAGCAGCTTTGAACCCTTGACAATTGACTCACTCAATTCTTCAACTGATTTTTTTCATTTCTTTTTTGGTCTACCAACTTGAACATGATGCTTTGGTGCTGTAATTGTTAATGGACAATCAATAGTATCCCCCTTATCTTTACTATTGATTGGATCAATCGTGAAGGCATAAACAGACTTCCATGTTTCCTGTTTGTAACTAGAATGCACCCACCTTTCTGGTATCTCCACTTGTAACCCATTCGAGGTCATCTCCCAAATTTCCGCGACAGCATGTTTATACGGTACACCTGTCAGTTCCCACTTTCTACATGAACATACCTTATTTGTTGCATCCACAACACATTGATCCAACCAAGGTCCAGTGACCTGATACTTGCTTCCCCCATTCCAAATCACTCTATATTTAGAAGCTTCTTTCTTCACTTCCTCGAGTAATTTTGTTGCCATGGGAGTAAGAATTCCTTCAGACCTGTCAATAACCTTTTTCACATTCACGATCCTTTTCATCAAGTAAACTCTAATAAATTCCAGTGCCATGATTATGGGCTTGTCTCTCGCACCAAGAAGTTGCCTATTAAACACTTCACACATGTTGTTCAATAGGACATCACTGTAAGGTCTACCTATATAGACATATGGATAAGCATAAGCATATATACCACAATAGCTTTATTTCATAAACATTTACATAAGCATGTATACCTGAGAAATGAGACCTTGTCCAACTCTGAGGTGGAATCTCTTTTAACCAAGCATATGCATCCTTGTTGACAGTCTTTAACTCACCCATGCACGAGTTAAACTCTGGAATTGTAGTTGTTGTTGCACACTTCCATAATAGATCTTTATACTCCTTGCCCCTCCAGTGTTTCTTCATATTCTCATGAATGTGTCTCAAACAGTATCTGTGCTCAGCACATGGAAATAGGTTGGCTATTGCTGGTAAAATTGCCTGTTTCATGTTGTACCTTGCCTCTACATATAGCTCTCATTCTTATCTTATCATTCCTCACTATAAGTATGTCCCTCCTGGTTTCAATTGAGTATAAAATTATAGCATCTTTAATCTCTTTCTTGTTTCCAAAATTTTGACCAACATAGAAGAAAGGTTTACCACTTCCCTGAGATGTTTGTTGTTTTCTAATGGATTCCAATATCTTCCTCCTTGGCCTTTCAATATCAGAATCTGATCCACTATCAAAATCAGATAAATCTAAATTGTCTACCATTTCTTGTTCATTTTGTTGTTCAGTTTCTTGGTCAGGTTGTTGTTCACTTTGTTGTTCAGGTTGTTGTTCAGTTTCAGTGTGCCCAATCCATTCAGTATTCCAGTCTGCAATTGAGTCAAAGTTGGACATGTTTGCATCCATTTCATCTTCCGTTTAGGCGTCATCAAGTTGAGCATACCAGAAAGGATCAGACTCCCCAAATGGATCATAGGTGTGCCCCTGTTCAACACTTTCACCTTGTTCAACACCTTCACCTGTTTCACCCAAGTTACTCTGTTCAACACCTTCATCTGTTTCACCCAAGTTATCATGTTCAACACCTGTTTCACCCAACTCATTGCCTACCCCTATTTCACCCAAGTTACCCTGATCAACACCTTCACCTATTTCACCTAAGTTATCATGTTCAACACCTTCACCCATATTATCATGTTCAACACCTGTTTCACCCAACTCATTGCCTACCCCTGTTTCACCCAAGTTACCCTGATCAACATCAAACTCATTCCCTACTGTATATTCCAAAAGCAATTGTTTTTTGCATTGCAACCTTCCAGGATTTGATACTTGCTTCTTCCTCAATTCTGGTGATACCTGGCTAGGAAGTTCCTCAATAACAACTTTAGAGGGGCCTGGTGACTTATAGGATGGTATCACAGTTGTTATCAAATGCTCAATGAACGCTTCAATGGTCTTGTGTGTATCAATGTGTTTTAACAAGTTTATAATACCTTGATCAATTCCTAGGTCTTGCAGCCCATTATCTAGGTCAGATTCAAGGATTTTAAAATGGTACCACATTGGATGCTTACTAGTGTATCCTATCTCTTGAATCATATCATTGATCTCAAGGACACTTAGATGATCACTATCTACCAAGTCAACAAAGTTTGTCTTACCTTTGATATACTTCATTCCTGGGATTTTTGTAAAGAACCCACCATGATTAATCTTAATAGTAATCATACTGGGAAAATTTTCTGCAAAAAAGGATAATCATTAACAATCAAAAAACTTACAAAATACACTAAATTCATGGTCGAATTTTGAGAAGAAAACCTTCGAAACAGTAAAAAAAATGCGTACCATAAGCTTCATGAGGATCAAAGTCTGTTTTTTCTAACTTGCTAAATAAATCCCTTTGATAACCTGCAACCTGTTGAGAAGGTAAAATATAAATTAAAAAAAACCTAAAACTAACTATGTCGCCTAATTGAATCCCAAAATCCCTGATCTCCCAAAACCACAAATCGCACCTCTCACCATGCTCCTAATCAGCATCGGCCGGTGAACCAGCAGCCGGCGAACCCGAAGCCGGCGAACCCGAAGCCGTCGAACCAGCAGCCGGCGCACCACAAGTCTGTTTCTCAGTTCTTCGGTTCAACGATTTCATCAAGCACATTTCTCTGTTTTTTAGTAATTTAAATGATGGCTTAATCGATTTTTCACAGTAGCTTAAATCTTGGAAGGGATTGAAGTGGTATATCAATTATAATATTTGTTTTTGGTTGTTGGTACTTGGTAGCCATCGAAGAGCACTACAATAGCTTAAAGCTTAAATCTTTTATTGGTAGCCATCGAAGAGGTTTTACAAAAAGCTTAAATTTTTGTTTTTGGTTGTTGGTAGCCATCGTAGAGGTTTTAAAAAAGCTTAGATCTTTTGTTATTGTTATGACTTATGATTCCATTTATCATAGTTTACTTTTTTGATTTATTTGAAGTGTATTTATTTGTTTACCATTTATATTAGAAGTGTTCTTATTTGATTTATTTGGTTGAGAAATTATGTCAAAGAAAGAAAGTTGAGTGGCTGATTTTGTTTTTTCATTATCTACATGAGATTGTTAAGAAGAAAAACTTGTTATTGTTGAATCAAAAACTTGTATTTTTGTATTGAATCAAATGAAATTGATTTGGTTTGTCATTGATATTGCTTAACGAATGTTATTGTTTTTTGCACATTTATATATAAAAACATGTTGTATTGTGAATAGTGTTTAAATCATTATTCTTGTTTACAGAATGACATATGATTGCAGTGATGATTGTAGTGATGATCTTAGCTATGAAATAAGCGATAATTCAAGAGAACATAGTCATATTCTTTATCTTTAAACCTTGAAGATGAGAATGATGTAATCAGCTTAAACAGAACAATTGCTGGTATAGTTTGGCGGAACTTTTGGTATATTTAGCGAAATTGTTGGAATTTTTTGCTCAACTTTTGATATATATTTTGGTTCAACTTTTAGTAAATTATGGCTCAATTTTTATATATAGATTATACATGTTGGATACAATTTTTTTATGTTTTGAAAAGAGGAACAGGAATGGTATATTTGTTTCGTTTCATAAATTGAAGTATTTTTTTCATTAACAAATGTCTAGGGACTTGATCATTCAAATATAAAAGTCCGTTGGGTTTTTTTGGACTTTTTCCATTTTGTCTAGGGACTTTTTCATTCAAAAAGGTCATAAGGGTCTATCCAACAGGTTTTAGAAAGTCTAAGAATTTATTTAACAGGTTTTGAAATGTCCAATGGTTTATTTGTTCCAAAAAATTGTCCAATGACTTAATTGTTCCAAATACAAAAGTTCGTTGGATTTTATTGTAATTTTACCTAAACCATATCTTATTTTATTCGCTATAAATAAAATAAGATACAGTTTTATAATTTGATTTATTGAAATAAAAATTTAATTACATTTAAATATTAGAACCATATCTTTTTCCATCATACTATAAAATTAAATCGTGTTTAATCTAATTATTATTTAATTTAAACAAATCAAAATATAAAATAAAATTTTATTTTATATATTTTGATATCATTATATATGTGTATATAAATATTATTTTTATAGGAAAAATACAAAAGTCTAAAATAGCCCTTGATTTAACGAAGTTAACGGATACGTTAGTCAGAAGGACAATGACCAAAACAAATTGAATACCATAAGAACCAAATCCACAATAAACATCCTATAGGAACTCTAATAAAAAAACTACCAAACTCCAGGAACCAAATCCACAATTCACTCTTAGGGGCCATTCACCAAATTTTACCAGGGTAAGTCTTACGGGTAAAATTTAACACTATCACTTACTTACGGGGTAAGACTTTAGTCCACTAAAATGGCGTCATATGCCAATAATTTACTCGGTAAGTGCTTACTGTGGTAAGGATCGTCACCATCACTTACCGGGTAAGACTCTTGATTTTTGCTTTCCTTGTCTTCGCTCTTATCGTGTAAGATTTTTGGTACTTGTCATATTTCTCGCGTAAGGTAATATGACTTGATAAATATTTATCCCGGTAAGGGTTACTTTGAGCTTAACAATGTGGTTATGCACTCTTCGAACAAGAATCAATTTTCTATAAGATCCTGGTTTTCGTGGGTCTCTATGACCTATATTGTGTTGAAGGAATATCTAACTTCCCACCAACTCAACCCCACATCTCCCTACCCCTACCCCTCCCCCTCCCTCCCCTTGTCAGTGACCTTTTTTTATGGATTCTCTAATGAATGTCTTTCCCATGGGTTTTCTTTCTTCTCATGAAGTAACCTATAACAAGAAGAAATACTCTTTTTTTCAATTTTCTTCTCCAACAAAGGTTTGTAATTGGTCTTTGACCGTAACATTGGCCAAACAACTTAAGTTCAAGGGAAAAATGGTCATTTTTTAATTTTCTGAACTTTAACATTTCAAGTATTTTTGCTCCCAAATAAAAAGCCCTAGTCGAACTCATTCAATAAACCACTAGAACTCCCCCCCACCCCCAAAACCCGTAGTCAGACTCATTTAATAAACCATCGGAACCCCCTCTTCGTTTGTTGGACTTTGTGATCTATCTGATCCATGCATCAACTTCATGATTTATGCATCGCCTCCCTCTAGACTGAGATCTTGCATCCCTCGAGACTGATCCCTCCATCCCATCGCATCCATCTCGTCGTGAGTCCGTGACTGTCTATCTTTGTTGCCATTGCCCCCTCTCCCATCACCGAAATTATGGAAAAATCTCATTTTGAACTGCTTCTGATCTCATAAAACAATCTAGTCAACAATGTTTTTGTTCTTTGTTTGTGTCAGCACAAGTGGAATTCCTTTTGAAAATTATTTGTTCTTGTTTTGTTTTCCATTGTCTTCTTTTTCGCTTGATTTAAGGTTTAACGGAAGTTATGGATTTAGAGTTTGTTTTAGGTATTAGATATTGGATTCATGTCATAAATGTTTTGTAAATAAATTGTTATTAGATCATGGTTTTTTATTATTATTATTTTACATTGCTTTAATTTGTTCTTAATTTTCTTGAAATTCTTTTAAAATATGAATATTCAACAAAAGAAAAAGAAAATATTAAAATAGATGAATTAGCATTAAAATAGGGATGGAAAAAGGACGACGGTATGCATTATCTCCCTTATTCTCTCATCTTATCCCCATCCTTGCAAGAAGGTGGAATCAAATCCCATCCCCTTTGGAACGTGGGCTCATCTTAGGTCATTTCCTAATCTATCCTAAGGACCCTCATAGAAAAACTTTTAATGAAGTATATTATTTTAGATTTCATTTCAACATGCCTTTTACAGAATTTGGTGTTGGATTAAATGTATAAGTAGTCGAGTGAGTTTCAAATCATAGTTCTTATTTTCGAATGAATAATTGTAGGTGCGAATATTATTCTGAGATCAAGAAAATGAATTTTTAGTATTACCCAATACCCAACATCTATACATAATTCGAGAATATTGAGAAATAAATAATCGAAACAGTATATAACTGATAGTATTTGTTGCATTTTAATGTGTGACTCCAATAACCAAATCGAAGCTTAGCTCAAGAAGGTGTTTGTGGTGTTAAAGGCGGGTTGCTATTGTGACAAATGGCACGATCGCTCCAAAAGGGAGGGTTTCGATATAGTTGGTGCAATTATACCATGCTATAGTGCACGGCATAATCGCAGAATAACATCATTTGTGGTGCCGTGACTTAAAACCTAATTTTAGGTTTTTTTTAATGCAGACTTTCGTGTGTTCTTATTGCATAGACTTTCGTGTTTTCTTACTACTCATAAGGAAATACAAGAGAGAACTTGTGAGAGTAAGTTCATAACGTTACATTTGTCATTTGAAGCTTGTTATCGGTAAGAACTCCATATATTCTTCTTTCGGTCTTGAATATATAAACCACCGTCTCCCCCTACGGATGTACAATATCTCACGATGGTGGAACCATGTTAAATCTTTGTGTCTCACTGTTATCGTTTGTTGATTGTTATTGTGGGTTGTTATTGTCTCATTGATCGTATTTTGTTAAACACAAAGTTGAGGTGTATTTGTTTTTGCATTGTTGTTGAGTTCATGCATTAGTTGTTGTTTTAGGACCTAAGTGTTTCGTTAAAGATAAGTGATTATCTCCCAACAGTTGGTATCGTAGCCCATACTATTATTTGGTAGTGCTTTTTTCGATTTTTACTTAGTGGAAATTTGGTGCATACCAAGTGCTTAATAAAATGTCTTAGATAACACCACCTTTAGGTAACCCTAGTACATCAGCTAAGCCTAATGTATAAGGTTCATTGGCTGCCTCGGGTGCCGGTTTACCCATTGTAAAAAGTGGAATAAAGTTGGTGATTTTTTCAAAGGAAAGCGACATTGAAGAGGAATAGGGTACATACTGTTGTGTATGTGTTGGATGATTTGAACCCAGTATATCTGAAGAAGAATTAATAGAGATGATAGATCGGGAATTGACTACACTTTAACTTGCTATGGGTCCGGTCGTTATTGTGGTGGTAAGTGTGGAAGATACGACACATAGTTTGTGGATGACTCTTGAAGATCTTTACAAAAAAAAGTCTTCAAATTTATAATATATATATATATATAGATAAAAATCGTTAGCATTTCATTCGATAACGCTAGTAATATATATTGATGTGTGGAGAAATTAAGGTTGACTTTACCATATTTTAGACGGAAAATTATTTCATACACCTTGTTATTCGGACATAATAAATTTACCTGTTCAAGACGATTTAAATGAATGCAACACATAATAGATAAGCTTAGATTTATGTTACGGAAAATTTTCACAAAGGATAAAACAATGCATGTGACATAAAGAAATATAGCAACAATTTTCAAGCTTTGTGATCGAACTTTGATATGCCCGTTAGATGGAATTAGACTTAATCTATGATTGAAAGTTTGATACGCCAAAAAAATCATATTCATGCATTTTATAATATTCGTTACGTTCATAATTCAATTGGAAGTTGGGATTGAGTGTGCTTGAAGGATTATACGATATTTTAGGCGATTTTGAAGATGCAACTATTCTTTTATCTAATACTAATTATCCAATAACCCTTTACTTTTAAATCAATTATTTATTTTGGCAAAAAAAATTGCACAATAATAAGACCATCACAGTTGGGGAAGCTTGATGTCTTCAATGCAAAAAAGATTGTTAAAATATTTTCTCAAGATCCCGTTTTCGTTTCTTTGCGCCACAAAATTAAACCTGTATCTAAATGTTATCGGCGTTGAAGGTTTAATTACACAAATATCAACGGCATTTGGTTTAGATACGACTATGGATAACTCTTTTTCAACAGACAAAAACATTTATTTAATCGCAATTTTCAAGAATAATTTGATCGTTATAAACTCTATTGTGGGAGAGGAGGCGAACAATAAAACTCTTCAAGTCGTTTATTTACGGGTTCTAGTTCTAGTGGTCATCTTCAAAGCCGGAAAGAGTTAATGATTAATTTAATGAACGAGGTTTTCAATGAATCAAGTAAAAAAATGTAGATTTGATAACGATTTCGGTGAACTAAATATGTACGTGCGTATTAATTTTATGGCCGTAGCCCTGCAAATGATGCCAAAGATTTTGAACTTTTGATTTATTAGATTTTTTGAAACAAAAGCAACCTCAATTCCATGTTTTGGCATGCATGATCAGAGGCGGAGCCAGAAACTTTCATGAGGGGGAGCACAAGGTAAATATAAATAGCAAAATAATGGTATTATTTTCATAATATTCAGATCTTTACAAAATCAACAATGACCGTCAAGTTTTCATTTTCTGAAACCTATCTATGATATCTTCATTATCAACATTGGTAAAATCGTTCTTTTCATTATCAACCTTGGGAGGTAAATATGATTGGATTCTGATTTTAACGACGTGTGGATAGTGTAAAAATCAGATTTTGAGAGGTAAATATGATATTACAATTAATTGGTTAGTGTCTTGGTGAGTTTTAAACTTTTAGGAGGCCCAATTAAAAAATAAGATTAAATGGGTTCAAAATAAGAAGATCCAATTATAAAGCATCTCCCTACATATAAAGCACGCTAGCCAACTGGTCCAACGGACTGTTTGTGTATTAAATTAAACTATATTATATTGTAGGATAATTTATTAATTATATCTATATCAATATATATATATATATATATATATATACAGGGGATGGCTCATACGAGAACCACTCTTTTTTAAAGGAATAAAGGAATCCTTTGTGGACCACATAAGATGTGGGTCCCACATAATATTAAATCATTTCTGATTTAATATTAAATCATATTAAATCAGAAATGATTTAATATTATGTGGGACCCATATCATATGCGGTCCACATGGTGTTCTTTTATTCCTTTAAATTTACAAAGTTCTCATTTGAACCTTCCTATATATATATAATTAAATTTCAGGGGGTGCCCAGGCCACCTCTGGCTCTATACTGGCTCGCCCTGTGCATGACCAGTGATATACTAACAATCCAACCTAGTACCGTATCTTCGAAGTCTGTTTTTTCTCTTAGTGGCAAGATAATTTCAGTATGGCGGACAAGACCAAGCCTGACGTCCGTAGAGTATTGCGTGTGTTTGAAGAGTTACTTGTATAACGTTGATAGAATTCAACATAGAACATCATTAGAGGTGGAGATTGAAACGTTGGAAGAAAATAAAGTCAACATGGGACTAAGTATGGAGCCAACTACTGATACCGATGACACTTTCTCACGATCAGACGATGATGAGGATATCGACATTGATGACCAAGAAGATATTAGAAGAATTCAAATCCATCTGTCATGTGATTCCGACGATAAATAAGTGCATCTTTTAAGAATTGAATACTTGAAAGTAATTTTAAATCGAAATTATATTAAAACATATTTTTAAAATGTATTAAAATAATATTAAACCATTGTTAAGAATTTATCATAAAAAGTTTATTTTTTAATGAAGGACTAGTTTGGGTCCGTGTAACACCTTAGGCAGATCCCATATCGGCCGTGGACAGGAGTGATGCTGTGTTCATAAGTAAACCTTGGTCTTCCTAAACACAACGCGTTTTGGGGCCACACGCAAGGCAGGTTCTTGGAACTCTATGGTTAAGCGTGCTTAGGTAGGAGTAGTACCAGGATGGGTGACCCCCTGAGAAGTCCTCGCCAGGTCGCCATAAACAAATCCGTGCGGCTTAGGCCAAAGCGGACAATATTGTGTCGTGGTAAGGCGGGGTGTTACAGCCCGGCCCATGGCTAGAACTTGGTCCGGTTACAGATAACCTTAGCCGAATTTTCACTGGGACCGAAACAGGTTACAGCAGGACCGATACATGTGTTTAGATGAATCATTGTGAAAATCTAAATTAGTTCAAAATGCCTGGTTCATCGTAGAGGTTTATGTGTATATTAAATATTTCTAATCAATACAAAGCAATTCAAGCAAATATTGTTCAAACAAAAAAAATTTACCTGTTCATAAATCATATGATTAAAATAATAAAATAATTTGAGTTTGACACCGACAAACGAGTTAATCAATCTCAGGACCGTTTACCAAACGCTTACTCGGATAAGTAATTACCAAGTCATATTACTTTATGGGATGAATATGACAAGGACCAATAATCTTACCCGGTAAGAACGGTAAGAACAAAGACAATGACCGAGAGTCTTAACTGGTAAGCAAGGGCGACGACTCTTATCACGGTTAGTGTTGAATTATTGATATGATATCATTTTGGTAGATTAAAATATTATTCGATAAGTAAATGCAATTTTAAATTTTACCAGTAAGCATTAAACGGTCGGGTCAATAATTATTTTGTAAAAAGTTATTTGAGCATACGTTTTGGCTTTGTTTTCTCAAACGGCTAACAACGGATCTAATTTTGTAAGAACATCTCCAACAAATTCCCTAAAACTTCTTTAAAATGCGGAATGAAAACTCAAAAATCTTTAAAAAAAATTATATCAATCTTCAACAAATTCCTCATTTTGGAGAATTCATTATTGATTAAAATATTATATATTACATTAACTTATTAAAATATATTTTTTTTCTCTACACAGTTGTTTTCAAAGTTTTTTATTGGTGGTCAAACTTAGTAATCATTTTTAAAGTGATCTCTGTGTTTGGAGAAAGATCATTTCTCTCCGGAGAAAGTAAGTTTTGACGAAGCTCTTGAATCAAAGTTTTTGTCCAAAATCCCAATACATCCCATTTTCTCCATTTTTTAGAAGCTCTTGGAGATGCTATAAGAGAGTCGTGATATTTTCTCAGCAAATTGATGAGAGAAATGGTCAATCTTACTCTCTTCTATACGCTTTTTTCACTTAAACACCAAGAATCACACAGTATAATAAAACAATCAAATAGCAATTTCAAACAATTAAAATCACTCAAAACTAAAAGAAATCATGAATGTTGTTATATAATATAGCCTCAGAAATTCATATAAATAACAATAGATACCAAAAGAATCAATCCAATACAAATATTGGATAATCACCATGAATCTGTATATATATATATATAATTAAACATAGAAGCAACCCATCAGTTTCTGAGAAGAGCGACGAAAGAGAGAAGCAGAGAGGTTCCGATGATAAGACCTGAAGCAGGAACAGAGAATGCAAATCCAGCATCAGGAGATGGTGATGGTGCAGGGGACATAGCCAACTCCTGCGCACAGACAGTTGCAGCTGCAGAAAGCGCCATCAAAGCAACAACTGATGCCTTCTTCACAATGCTAACTTGTGCCATTTTTTCTTCAAATTTATAAAATGGCAGAAAAGCAGAGTGAATAAAGATTGAAATTAGGGTTTGTTTGATGGAGAATCCATGGCGGAAGTGGTCGTATTTATACAGGTGTGGAAGAAGAGGGGTTGATGGAAGAATAGGGAGACGTTAAAGTGACAGTGCTGTTGGTCGGTCACCTAACGTGTATTTCTTTTTTAAATGTGAAAACGGTCGGCTCAGAACGGGTGAAAGTCCATGACGAAAAGCATGACCGATTCTTAACGGTTAGTTCGTTGAGCATGTAGTGTGTTGACACGTGTCAGTGCCTTCGTCGACCGAGTTTATTCTTGCGGCTACCCTCATACCACACGCCACGTTTTATGTCGAAAACAAAAATCAATTATAATGGCACCCTTAAGGTGTACTTATGGCACCCTTAAGGGTCAAATTAAATTTCGTACACACACCTATAAAATGTATTATATTTCATGTCCGCCCCTATATTAAGGGTGCCACTAACACTCCCTTTATTTATTTATTTATAGTGGCAATAAATTAATGTTTTATTTTCCCGTAAAGAGTGAATTATTTGGTCCGTGTGGTTATATATATATATATATATATATATATAATTTTTTAATAAGGTGCCTCATGGTATATTTATTATGGATTTACTTTCAATGGTATTTAATTTATTTTGATCATAGTCTTTTTAAATAATGTATTTGTTAACTTTGTTAAATCAAAAGTAATTTCAGTTTCTAGTCTTATTTTTTAACATTTTTCTATAAAAAAATTAAAACAATATTTTTATACACATATATGTAATGATATCAAAATAAATAAAACCAAATATTATTTTATGATTTGATTTGTTTTAATTAAAAAATTAACTATATTAAACACAATTAAGTTTATTGTTTTAGTATTTTTGCATATTTCAATATGAAAATCTAGTTTAAGTTTATATAGAGATTCGTTCAAATTTAAGTTACAAAAATAAGAGTATGTACGAATCTTTCATTTGGTTAAAATCTAAATAGTTGATTTTGATTTTTTGATTTTTTAACTGTTAGTCCCCAAAGAGAGATGGCTAACTAAGAGAGGGTTTTGTAGAAGGGGGGGTTGAATATAAAACACACAGAATATACTCTTTTTAAATTTTTTAATATAAATATTAAAAATTTACACACAGATAGTTTGATGCGGAAAAGAACAGGCAGACTATTCTATCAAACTAAACACACAGATAACAGTAATTAACTATTACACTAAGCAAGTTAAAACATACTGTTATAGCACACAGCTTTGCCACAGTCAAACAAATAATCACTCTGAAGATTTGTTGAAAGCGTGAGATTTCTGGGAAGGACTTCATCTCCTTTTATAGTGTCCATGCATGGGATGCAAGTGGACGGTATCCAAGGTTTCATTAGGCTGGAAGATTATTCGATGGACAAAGGAAGAGACCACTTCCTTTGTACTAGAATAATGGATGAACCATTCCTTGTAGCACGTAATGTCAGATAACTTTATCTTCTTTTCTTCATGCTCTGTGAAGTCCCATCAAGCCTTTTAGCTAAAAGACAAATATCCCTTTTATAAGAATAAAAGAGAATGTCTTTAATTAAGGCTTGGTGCCCAAGTTCTTGCTGGCTCACGTGTCTTGCAATTGATGTGAGTCAAGAACTTATCTCTTTGAAATTGCTAAGTGATACATCTCACTATGTATCACATCGGTGGATACCTTATAAGGCTGGAGTTGATAAGTATACACTTTGCTTGATAACTTCTTCTTTCACTAAGTGACAAAAGTGTATACCCTTGTGAGTTGATATCACAGCCTTAGAAAATATACCTGCAATTTCGGTGACCAATATCATAGTGTCGGTGATCATGACATCAAACTTGATGACCTCATCTTATTTGATGTCCTTAGTACTTATGATGACTTTTGAGTGTACCATCGGTGACCCACTATATTGGTGACCCAATCTTGACTTGGCAAGATGGTCTGAATATTGAAGTTGGTTGATACATCCAAAATTCCACTTTTTGATGTACAACCCCTTGATTGAATAGTCTTTGACTCTTCAATACTTGAAGCATATTTCAGACCTTCAAAAGAACCTGTAAAAATTCATTCATATAAAGGCAGGTGGTTCATCACCAAATCATCGGTGACCCAACAATCTCCCCCTATTTGATGATGATACCTGTAGGTTAGAAAAGAATTCTTTTTGACCCTTTCTATTTTTCTTTTGGGTTCTTTTGACTCAGATTTTTTTTTTTGATTTTTTTTTTTTTTTGATTTTTTTTTTTTTGATTTTTTTTTTTAACTGAGTATGTACAGTATAGAGTATAAACTGAATAAAAGAATAAGTATAAGTTTAAATATGTGCAAAGCTTGTAAAAATATTAACAAGAGATGGGATGGAAGAAAAGTATGAACTTTTATTAATCAACACATAGGATTGATCAGAGTACTTGATTAATAAAGTTCATACTGTACTATACGTCTGCAAGATCATGGATCTGAGGGTTCTCTTCGTTTAAGTTCATCCAAGATCATTCTTGTGATGCCATGGTCTTCAATGGGAGGCACTCCAAGAATAGCAGAGAGGAAAGAGCTGTGAGCCCTTGGGATGTCAGATGCTCTGAAGAAACCGATGTTTCCAAAGATGTCTTCAAAGAAAACCCCAAGCTCTGGAGTAGTCAGCATGGTTTGCTCCGGGTAAGCAATAGAAGTAGGAATGGAAAGATCTATACCCGAAGCATTTATCTGGATGCCCCTTTCATGAAGCATAACAAAATGTCCCTTTTTCTTGTTTTTAGGAGCAGTGATGACCTCTCCTTTAAGACCCTGTTGAATGAAGTACATTTGTTGTGCCTCAAGGTATGTCACAAGAATATTATTCTCCTTTTGGATGTTGAGCATCTTGATGAAGAGTTTTCTGAGAATATTAAGTACCAGCTCCTTGTACTTGCTTTTGCTCTTGGAGATGCATTTACCAACTTCCATCCACTCAGTCATCCCAAGAACTTCCAACCATTCAGCTTCATATACTTTTGATAAAGTATCAGCTCTCTTAAGGGTGATAAGTAACTTGGGAGAATTCTTGGTTGGAGGTTGGATGGTGGCACTAATAATCTTGGAATCATCCTTCCTGTTCTTCAATCTTCTTTTAAACCACTCTACTTCCTTTGCCTTCTTGGCCTCATCAACCGATTTTGCAGCTTCAGATTTCTTCTTTATATTTTCAAGCTCATCTTTTTGAGCTTGAATTGCATCGGTGACTTTGGCATGTACAGCTTCATCATGAGCTAGCTTGAGTACATTAGTCTGATCATACTCAAGCTGAGCCCTTATAGCTTCCTCTCTTTCAGCCTCAGAGAGAATTACCCCAAGAGGATCGGTGAGTCTTTGGGGCGAGTGAAGTACGAGAGTGTACGCATGAGGATCTCTCATCCTTTTCTTTCTCTTTCTTTCTTCTTCCTGTTCTTCAAAAGAGAGAGGCTTCTTTCCTTTGGCTTTTTCTTTTCTTTTCTTCTCTTCTTCAGTTTCAAGGGGTTGAGCACTGACACTCTCCCCTCAACGACCGCCGGGTACCAAAGGAACAGGAACCACAACCACATCGGTGGCTGGATGGCCGACGTCGGCGGCTGGCATGCTGACGTCGGCGGCTGCTGCTTTGGCTGCTGCTGTGTCGGCGGCTTTGGCTGCTGCTGTGGAGGTCTTCACATTTTTCTCCCCCTCAGTGGTTGAACCCTTGAAACCCACTGAAGAGAGAAACTCCTTAATCCTTTCTACATCAGAGCAGAGACCCCCAAGTTTCTTTTCTACCCTTTGAAGAACAAACCTGTCAGTATCTTGGAAGAAGGAATCACCAATATCAAGTTCAACCGTTGGAGAAGAGGTTGGAACTTTATCAATCTTGGTGTGTAGACTTGAGAGAGACTCCATTATTGCCTGTTGATTTGCAATAAGAGTAGAGATATTGGTGGCTTGCTGAGAAGAGGTGCTTCGAAGATCCTGAATGGATGAAAGCACAGATGCTCGACTTGAAGAGAATCCTTGTCGAAGATCAAGGATATCCAAATGTAGAAGATCTAAACATGTCATTAGAGTTGGGTGACTCACCGACAACTCCTCTATGTTAGACCTGAGAGATGAGGAAAGGGAATCCATTCTTTCCATTTCCTTTGATGCATGGTCTTCTAAAGCCTCCACCCTTTTGATAGTATCACTAGTAAAGGTGGTGAAAGCCTGAAGAAGGTCATCCCCTTGCTTTGAAGACATGGGAGCAGAAGGATGAGGCTTTGGTGGTTGATCAGTATTATCATCATCACTGGAAGAATAATCCACCAAACCTGTAAAGTTTCTTGGGGGGGATTTAGGAGATGAGGGGGAGACACTCTTAGGAGAGTGTCTTTGAGGGGATTCCTCAGTAATGGGTTCCTCCACACCCTTGTCATGTACGGGAGACGTACCTATCCAAGGAGTAGTGTCGGACATCAGAAAATCAGTAAAGAGGGTTGCTCCATCAAATGCACCTGGTTGTGGTGCATTCTCACGTGGAGTGTGGACATGGAGCTGAGAGAGCTCTAGGGGTGAAGAAGAGGTACCTTGGATGGGAGACTCCAAGTCATCTTCATCAACTAAGGAGAAAGTTGATGAAGGAATAAGAGGGGTGTCCCTTTGTACAACCATGTCCTTTTGAGAGGGCATGGAGGAGCTGGGAGTAGCTAAGTGTTCCTTGGGTTTTGTGAGGATATTTTCAACACCTACTGGCTTTTGGGAGCCAGTAGATGGATCATGTGCTTTAACCCTTTGGGTTCCCTTAGACTTCTTTGAGGAAGTCTTTGGGGGGCTTTTAGAGTTTCTCCGCTTATGGGATTTGGATGCTTGGGTGGAAGCCAAAGGCTCTTTTGGCTTCGTAGCATCGGTGGGTGCGGAGGTAGATGTGCCCGACGCTTTGGATCTCTTAAGAGATTTGGGCACACCAGTGACTCTAGGTACAGAGGAGGTAGAAGACATACCTGAAGTTCTTTGAAGACGCGGTTCATTTTCTCCCCAAGTAAGAGTTGCATTTCTTGCAAACTCAACCATAGAAGGTCTGAGAGGGTTGTCTGATGCTAAGACAGCCTTTTTCATGATCTGGTTACCCACTTGGTGGAGAGGGAGATCATATACTATATCATCTCTTTTCTCTAATTTATCTGCCAACTTTGCATGAATAATAAGAGAGAAAAGTCGCTGAAATGGTACCTGAGGACGTCGGAGGGTAGAGAACGAGGAGATCATTTCATTAAAGAAATAGCTGGCATAATCTATTTTTCTTTGAAAAATAAGAGCATGTGCCAGCTCAGTTACTTGAGAAGGTGACTGATCCGGACCACTGTCTTCTTGCTCGGTGCACAGAATCAGATGAGCAAAGAAGAAGTTCCAAATACTTCCCATGTTTTTGCGCAACAAAGTACCTGGACCCTTTGACTTTGATCCCTTCTTTTCTTCCAAATAGTTTAACACATCAACCACCATTTGATGTTCATTACCAAGAGGGAATGGTTCATAAGAATCATAAACAGGAAGCTTGAGAATGCTTCTAACATCTTCCACATTGAAGATCACATCATGTTCATCATTGCTTAGAGCAGATGCAATAATTTGATCCGATGAGGCATCAAATGTGCAAGTTAACCAAAAGTTTCCAAGAAGAAACTTACTCATTTTGGGTTTTGCTGTCAGAGCATATTGTAGAGGGCATCTCTGAAGAAACCAACAAACATCATTGTACTCTGGATGAGCATTGTCAACTCCTATTCTTCCAAAGTAATTGCATGCAGGGAAGGAGAGAGATCCAAAAGTGATTGTTTGTTCTTCACCAATTCTTGAAGGAGAAGCCATTGAAAAAGAAGATGAAGTTGCAGGTTGCAGGTTTTTGCTTTTGAAGATGAGGAGAAGATGGGTGCGAGAAAGGTGGTGAAGTAGTGGGGAAAGAGGTTATATATGAGAGGGAAATTTCAACTTTCAAAAATAATGATTATTTTTGGTGATTGAAAGGTCAGAATTCTAAGGGTTTTAGAGTTGAATTCGGCGCATGGTCTGACATTGATGATGTCATTAGGGATAAGAACAAATAATCTTGCTTATCAAGAATGGTAAGTCAAGAGTTATCTTTTAAGGGTTAAGAAGGTGAAAGGTTTGAAAAGGTTACCTTGGTGAGTGGAATACACAGGGCAAACGTCGGTGGCTAGTGAGAGAAAGAGAGAGAGACGTCGGTGGCTAGACGACAAGTCGACGTCGGTGGCTCAATCAAGGGAGCAACGTCGGTGGCTAGAACAAGGGAGCAACGTCGGTGGCTCGAACCAAGATGAGAGAGAGACGTCGGTGGGTGTACATGGTGAAAACGTCGGTGGCTCGTGAGTTTAGAGGACACCGTCGGTGGCTCGTAGCATCGAAGTGGTCGTCGGCGTCGGAAAGGGGGGGGGCGCCGACGTCGGAGGATTGAGAGAGATGTGGATGACGGCGTCGGTGGATGGTGACGGTGTCGCCGTCGGTGGTTGGTGGCGAAGAGGTGGTTGTCGTCGGCGGCTCGTCGGTGGGCACACAGACACCGTCGGCGGCTCTCGGTGGCTTGGTGGTTAACGGTGGTTTCGGTGGATGGTTTCGGTGGTTAGTGACGGCGTCGGAAAGGGGCTAGTGGATGGTATGGTTTTTAGGGAAAAAGAAAGGAGAGAGAGAGAGAGCTTATGTCGGTGACCTAGTCACCGACGTTATATATATATATATATTTATTTTTGTTTTTTTTTTTTTTTTTTTATATAAATATATTAATATAATATAATATATAATATATCTATAAAGTATACATATATATATAAAACATATAACATATATAAGTTATAAATATATAAATGTATATAATAACATACATTTTATATAAATATAAAATATATTAGTCTATGTTTATCATACCTAACTCACAGATGAGAAACTTGAACCTTGCTTCATCAAGGGGCTTTGTGAACAGATCAGCTAGTTGATAATCGGTGGGGATGAAATGAAGTTCCACATCACCTTTAGAGACATGATCTCTTATAAAGTGATACCTAATATCAATGTGCTTTGATCTTGAATGAAGCACAGGGTTGTTGGCAATGGCTATTGCACTTGAGTTGTCACACATTATTGGGATCTTTGAGAAAATTTGATTGTAATCACACAAGTGATTTTTCATCCACAATATTTGTGCACAACAACTTCCAGCAGCCACATATTCTGCTTCGGCAGTAGAGGTAGACACCGAATGTTGTTTCTTACTTGACCAGCTCACAAGCTTTCCACCAAGTAGCTGACAACTTCCAGTTGTACTTTTTCTATCTATTTTTGAACCTGCAAAATCAGAATCAGAGTACCCGATGAGATCGAAACACGAGTCTTTGGGATACCAAAGACCCGTTTATGGTACCTTTCGTATACACCGAAAATCCTTTTCACAAGACTAGGTGTGATTCTTTAGGATTTGCTTGGTATCGGGCACATAGACAAGTAGCAAACATAATGTCGTGTCTACTTGCAGTTAGATAGAGAAGGGATCCTATCATGGCTCTATAATTTGTAATATTTACAGAAAATGCATCAGGATCAGAAAAGAGTTTAAGAGGAGGAGCCATAGGAGTTTTCATGGTAGAGCAAGTATCAAATTGAAACTTTTTCAGAAGATCTTTAATGTATTTACTTTGATTTATGAAAATACCTTCGAAGATTGTTTTACTTGCAAACCAAGAAAGAAAGTTAACTCCCCCATCATGCTCATTTCATATTCCTTTTGCATGAGGGAGCTAAACTCATCACACAAGGATTCATCGGTGGCTCCAAAAATAATATCATCTACATAGATTTGAACAAGAATGATATTACCTTGTGATTTCTTGAAGAAGAGAGTGTTGTCAACCTTGCCTCGTGTGTACTTATTTCTAAGTAGATATTCTGAGAGAGTGTCATACCAGGCACGTGGAGCTTGCTTCAGTCCATATAGAGCTTTATCCAGCCTATATACATGATATGGATGGACTGGATCTTCAAACCCAGGAGGTTGCTTCACATACACTTCTTCAGCTAATTCACCATTCAGGAAGGCACTTTTGACATCCATTTGGAATACCCGAAAATTCTTGTAAGGCCGCATGGGCAAGAAATATTCGGATAGCTTCCAATCGGCAACGGAGCAAAGGTTTCATCATAATCAATTCCTTCCTCTTGCCGATATCCTTGAGCAACCAACCTTGCCTTGTTCCTTATGACAGTTCCTTCTTCGTCCATCTTGTTTCGAAACACCCATTTTGTTCCAATAATTGTTTTGTTGGATGGACGAGGAACTAATTTCCAGACTTTGTTTCTCTCAAATTGTGAGAGCTCTTCTTGCATGGCAATTACCCAGCTAGGATCAGCTAGGGCTTCATTTATCAGCTTAGGCTCAACAATGGAAACAAAGTTGACATATAAGCACAGATTGCTTATGCCTCTTCTGGTTTTTACACCAACTTGTGGATCACCTATGATTTGATCTATTGGATGATCCATGGTCCACTTTAGTGCAGGAGGTAAGGAGGGAGGTAGAGAAAAGGATGAGGTAGGAATTTGGGATGGTGAAGAAGGGTTTAAGGGAGATATAGTGTTTTGGTGGGTAAGGTCTTCTGAAGAGTTAGTTTCAGGAGGTGGAGAAGAAGGTTCTGAAGGTAAGGTGGTGTTTATGGGAGGCTGAGAAGGGTTGCTATCTGGAGGATTGGTTTGAGAGGAGGATGGAATTTCATCAACACATGAATTTATCCATAGGTTTAATTCTTCTTCATCATAAGATAATGAAGAAGTTTCAAACTCATCAAACTTTACATGCATGGATTCATCTATGCATTGTCTTCTTAGGTTGAAAATTCTGAAGGCTCTTGAGGAGAGAGAGTAGCCCATGAAAATTCCATCATCTGACTTCGGATCAAACTTTCCAAGTTGTTCCCTGTCATTTAGCATGTGACATGCACAGCCAAACACATGGAAGAAGTCAACTGCAGGTTTTCTACCATGGAAAACTTCATACGGAGTCTTGTCATGCCTTTTGACTATGATAGACCTATTTTGAGTAAAGCATGCAGTGTTAACTGCTTCTGCCCAAAAATAGGTTGGCAACTTGGATTCACTCAGCATGGACCTTGCAGCTTCACATAGTGTTCTATTCTTTCTCTCAACAACACCATTTTGCTGAGGAGTGCGTACGGCAGAGAAGTTCTGAGAGATTCCTTTTAGGTCAAAGAAATCTTCCAGAGCAGCATTCTTGAATTCAGTGCCATTATCACTTCTGAAAGACTTCACCAGTTTACCATTCAAATTTTCAATTTTTCTTGTAAACCTGATGATTTCTTCAGCAGCATCACTCTTGTGTTTTAGAAAGAACACCCAAGTATATCTAGAGAATTCATCGACGATTACTAGCATATACTTTTTACCACCCAGACTGGGTGTACTGACTGGACCGCATAGATCCATGTGAAGCATTTGAAGAGGTTGAGAGATAGAAGAGCATTGTTTTGTTTTAAAGGAAGTTCTGGTGAGTTTTCCTTTTTCACATGCCCCACACAGCTTTTCTTTTTCAAAAGCTATTTTTGGCATTCCAACAACCAAATTTCTTTGTTGGAGAGTTTGTTCAAGGTTTTAAAGTTTAGATGAGAGAACCTTTTATGCCACAACCAACTTTGTTTGGCTAGTTCTTGAGAAAGGAGACACACAGCTTCTCCTATTGCACTTTCCTTCATGTTGATTATGTACACGTCATTCAGTCGGGTTCCTGCTAGTACAATCTTGTTCTGTACGTCAAAGACCAAACATACACATAGCTGGAACATGACCTTATAGCCCAAATCACATATTTGGCTTATGCTTAGAAGATTGTACATCACCCTTCAACATGAGCTACTCGAGAAAGTGATGGTTCCATTTGAAATGGTACCATATCCTTTGGTGACCCCTTTTCCATTTCCTCCAAAGGAAACAGTGGGTCCCTTTTCTTTTGAGAAGTTAGAGAGAAGAAGTTTGTTTCCGGTCATGTGTCTTGAACATCCACTATCCATGTACCATATATGATCTTTATTTGGTACACCGCACCCGAAACAAATTTAGACTTTTGGTACCCATTTTGAGGTGGGTCCTTTGGGATTAGAAGGCATTTTAGATTTGCAAGGAGCCAAGTCTTTTGGGCAATTTTTAGCAAGATGAAGAGTGTTGCCACGGTTATAGCACTTCTTTAAAAGGAAAGCCTTTTTAAAATCCCTATCATCTAAACTTTGGACGAGAGGTTGAGGAATGAGAAGAAGAGGGATGTCCAACACCTGGTCTTGGTCCAAGAATACCTTTACCAGATTTCTTGATTTCTTCAAGTTTACCGACCGAGGAATAAAGTCGGTAGCTATTTGAGATTTTCTTTTAGATGAAAAATTTGATTTAGAAAAATTTTTCTTTTCGAGGAGAAAATCCTTTTGAAGAAGAATACTCAAAGAACTTCGTAAGGTCGCTCCGGGGAGTACCTTGACTCATGAAGACTTAAGGAATTTAAAAGTCTTTGGATAGGTTTGGGAGAAGAAGAAGAGCTTGGAAGAGTTGAAACCATTGAAGACTCAGAAGAGATTTCTTTAGCTTTAACAAAGACTCCAAACTTTTTGGAACCAGATTCTACTTTGAGCATGTCAAGTAGATCTATAGAGTGAACGGAGGTAGAATCCTCAGATGAGTAACCGAAGAGAGCATCATCATCATCGGAAAAGAAACCAGCAGGAAAACCTTGACACTCAGAAGAAGGGAGTGGAAGGTCAAGAGGTTGAGGAATATCTTTTCCATAACCAAGGCCAGACTTATCCTTGCTGGTGATTTGATCTTGAAGGATCCTTTCTAGATTCTTAGAGGATTTAGTCCATTTAGACAGAACCTCTTGTTCCTTTTCAAGAGTGGAAGAAATCTTTGATTTTTCCTCAGAAAGACTGTCGTTTAAATACCGAAGGTTTTCCAGATCAGCTTTCATTTTGTCAAAATCTTTTAGTTTTGAAAAACAAGAGAGGAGTTGATCATTTAGACATTTTATATGCATATCAGCCTTTTTCTTTTGAATCTTTAAGTCACAGAAGTCAACAGTTAAAGAGTCAAAGGCATCAGCTTTTTGATCATCAGAGAAAGGTAAAAGGATGTACCTGAGGTTTTGTCCCTGAAGTGGATCCCTCAGTAGATACAAGAGTGGTGTAGAGTGATTTCTCCATGTCTTCTATCTCATCAATTTTGGCCATGAGGCACTTAGTGACATACTCACTCTCACTCTCAGAGGTTTGCTCATCTTCCCAGCAATGAGCCTCAGCAACTAAGGTTTTATTTTTACCTTGGTTTCTCTCCTTTTCTCTCTTGTATTTTGCTTTGTATTTCTTGTACCTTGAGGTTTCTTTTGATTCAGAGTTTTCCTTAGAGGATTGGCTATTTCTCTCTTCATGCTTCCTAGAAGCTGATTTTGAGAAGTCATGGCCATAAGAAGAAGAAGGTTTTGAATCACCTATCAAAGCAATAGAGGAAGATTTGATATCCTTTATAAGAGACTTTCTCTGATTCTTAGTTTGTTCATAGTGAAGAAGAGTTCCATAGAGAGCAGTTAAAGGCATTATTTCTAAGTCCTTGGTTTGCTTGATGCAAGTACAGATAGTTTCCCAGAAATCTGGAAGACAATCCATAAACTTGCAGAGAACTTCTTCATTTTCATAAACTCGTCCAAGAGCTTTGAGATCGTTAAGAAGACAGTTAAAACGATTAAAGTAGGTAGAAAGAGATTCTCCCTTTTCATGGGAGAAGAGTTCATACTTTCTAACAAGACAGATCCTGTTAGATTTCTTTACTTCTTTGGTGCCTTCATATAAGACACTCAAAGTATCCCACATCTCTTTAGCAGTGGGAAGGTTAAGAAGAGAATGATACACATCATCAGGAAGGGAGACAGCAAGAGCAGATTTGACTTTAGTATCTAAAGCAACTAGGCGTTTATCATCTTCACTAAATTTGTTAGAAGGTTTAATGATATATCTACCAGTTTTCTCACTTCTTTCGTCATCTGACTCTATGTCCTTTCCTTCAGCGTCCTTTTGAGGGCCAAAGCGAGCCCATATTTTAGGAATAATAGGTCCCTCACTGAGAATGTTGGGATACCTGCAATCTATCCCTTCCAAGAATAATAACATGCGATTTTTCCATAACCCAAAGTTGTTTGGGTTGAATCTTGGGGGTTTAGCCAAAGATCCTAAATCATATGTATTACTGGAAGAGGTCTGCAAGGTACCATCAACATTTGAGGTAGTAGCCATCACAGATCTGGTTTATGAGATTAAACCAACTGCTCTGATACCAATTGCTAGTCCCCAAAGAGAGATGGCTAACTAAGAGAGGGTTTTGTAGAAGGGGGGTTGAATATAAAACACACGAATATACTCTTTTTAAATTTTTTAATATAAATATTAAAAATTTACACACGGATAGTTTGATGCGGAAAAGAACAAAGACTATTCTATCAAACTAAACACACGGATAACGATAATTAACTATTACACTAAGCAAGTTAAAACATACTTGTTATAGCACACAACTTTGCCACTCAAACAAATAATCACTCTGAAGATTTGTTGAAAGCGTGAGATTTCTGGGAAGGACTTCATCTCCTTTTATAGTGTCCATGCATGGGATGCAAGTGGACAGCTGTCAAGGTTTCATTAGCTGGAAGATTATCTGATGGACAAAGGAAGAGACCACTTCCTTTGTACTAGAATAATGGATGAACCATTCCTTGTAGCACGTAATGTCGTATAACTTTATCTTCTTTTCTTCATGCTGTGAAGTCCCATCAAGCCTTTTAGCTAAAAGACAAATATCCCTTTTATAAGAATAAAAGAGAATGTCTTTAATTAAGGCTTGGTGCCCAAGTTCTTCGGCTCACGTGTCTTGCAATTGATGTGAGTCAAGAACTTATCTCTTTGAAATTGCTAAGTGATACATCTCACTATGTATCACATCGGTGGATACCTTATAAGGCTGGAGTTGATAAGTATACACTTTGCTTGATAACTTCTTCTTTCACTAAGTGACAAAAGTGTATACCCTTGTGAGTTGATATCACAGCCTTAGAAAATATACCTGCAATTTCGGTGACCAATATCATAGTGTCGGTGATCATGACATCAAACTTGATGACCTCATCTTATTTGATGTCCTTAGTACTTATGATGACTTTTGAGTGTACCATCGGTGACCCACTATATTGGTGACCCAATCTTGACTTGGCAAGATGGTCTGAATATTGAAGTTGGTTGATACATCCAAAATTCCACTTTTTGATGTACAACCCCTTGATTGAATAGTCTTTGACTCTTCAATACTTGAAGCATATTTCAGACCTTCAAAAGAACCTGTAAAAATTCATTCATATAAAGGCAGGTGGTTCATCACCAAATCATCGGTGACCCAACATTAACAATATCAATACTGTGATTCTAATTTTTGAATGATAGAATTAGAGTTCATTTCTCTTTGGTTTTCAATAATTTTGGTGTTAAAAAGAAAAATCAAATTAAATCGTTTTTAACATAATTACTTTTTAATTTAAAAAAATCAATTCATAAACCATATTTTATTTTACACGTTCTAAATAAAATAAGATACAGTTTTATGATTTGATTTGTTTAAATAAAAATTTAATTACATCAAAATATTAGAACCATATCTTTTCCATCAAACAAATAAAATTAAAGCGTATTTAATTTAATATTTTTTTAATTCAAACAAATTAAAATATAAAATAATATTTTATTTATAGATTTTGAGATCATTATATGTATGTGTGTATATATAAATACTATAAGGTACTCGCATAATGTAGCGAGATCCATTTTAATTTAAATGTTGTATTTTATTTTTTGTCTTTATCAATGTTATAATACGATTTTATTAGTTTTGAAAAAATAGATTTTATTTTGTAAACTTTCTTTATTTCAGATTTTAAAAAAAATTATAATATAGGTTTGATAAGGAAATTAACCAAAATAACCAAAATAATACCATTTTTAAAATTTTAAGTAATTATGCTTTAATCAATTATACTAACTGCATAATAATATGTTTTTAAGAGTTTTTGTCAAATGCTTTATAATATAGTATAGATTATTTTTATTTTTTTACAGGAGAAAAGACAAAAGTCTAAAATGGTACTTGATTTAACAAAGTTAATGGACACGTTGGTTGGAGGGACCATGATCAAAACAAATTGAATACCATAAGTACCAAATCCACAATAAACATACTACATGAACTCTAATATAAAACTACCAAACTACAGGAACCAAATCCACAATTCACTCTTAGGGGCCGTTTACCAAATTTTTCCCGGGTAAATCTTATCGGCAAAATTTATCACTATCACTTACTTGTCGGATAAGATTTTAGTCCACCAAAAATGGCATCTTATGCCAACAATTTACCCGGTAAGCTCTTACCATGGTAAGAATTGTCGTCATCATTTACCGGGTAAGACTCTTGGTCCTAGTTTTCCTTGTCTTCGTTTTTACCGGGTAAGATTTTTGGTACTTGTCATATTCTCGCGTAAGATAATATGACTTGGTAAGTGTTTACCCGGGTAAGTGTTTGGTAAACTACCCGTTAGAATAATTACACAAATAGTCCTTTTGGTTTGTCGAAACTCTCTCTATACTCACAACTGTTTCAAAATTATACTAGACTTTGTATCAGTTAAATTTTCTCTCACCGTTAGTCCATGATCTATAAATCCTTAAGTGGTTGCACATTAGGGAAATTTTAGTAAATTTTCAAATTTGTTTAAATTAATTCGAATGCACAAATGTTTTTAGCATGTGCACAAATTGTATTGTATAACAATTTTTCCTCTTCCTCTATCCCAAAGACACTGTGTTTGAATCAATTGAGAATATTTTCTTATGTCTGAATCGATATTATTTTACTCTAGTTACTTCGATATCTCTCAAGGAAAATCTCGAATTGGATCCTAAATTGACTGGTTAGTGTGAGCTTAACAATACGGTTATGCACTCTTCGAATAAGAATCCATTTCTGAAAGATCCTGGTTTTCATGGGTCTTTTAGATCCTTTTGATGACCTATATTGTGTTGAAGGGATATCTAACCTCCCACCAACTCAAGCCCACATCTCCTTAACCCCTCCCTCCCCTTGTTGACGATCTTTTTTTAATGGATTCTCTAACGAATGTCTTTCCCATGGTTTTTCTTTCTTCTCATGAAGCAACCTATTACAAGAAAAAAAATACTCTTTTTTTCAGTCTTCTTCTTCGACAGGTTTGTAATTGATCTTTGACTTTAACATTGGCCAAACAACTAAAGTTCGGGGGGAAAATGGTCATTTTTGAATTTTCTAAACTTTAACATGTTTAAGTATTTTTGCTCCCAAATAAAAAGCCCTTGTCGAAGTCGTTCAATAAACCACTAGAACTCCTCCCCCGGTCAGACTCATTTAATAAACCATCGGAACCCCCTCTCCCTTTGTCGGACTGTGTGATCCATCTGCATCCATGCATCAATTTCATGATTTCTGCATCCCTCTAGACTGAGATCTTTGCATCCCCCCAAGACTGATCCCTCCATCCCATCACATCCATCTCGTCGTGAGTCTGTGACTATCTATCTTTGTTGTGCCCTCTCTTTGTTGCCACTACCCCCTCTCCCATAACCGAAATTATGAAAAATTCTCATTTTGAACTGCTTCTGATCTCATGAAATAATCTTGTCAACAATGTTTTTGTTCTTTCTTTGTGTCGGCACAAGTGGAATTCCTTTTGAAATTTATTTGAAAATTAATGTAAGTTATTGACTTAGAGTTTGTTTTAGGTATTAGATATTGGATTCATGTCATAAATGTTTTGTAAATAAGTTGTTACTGGATCATGGTTTTATTATTATCATTATTTTACATTGCTTTAATTTGTTCTTAATGTTCTTGAAATTCTTTTAAAAAGATGAACATTCAACAAAAGAAAAAGAAAATATTAAAATAGATGACTTTTTTTGAACAACCAGAAATTTTATTAACCACCAATTGAGTAATACACTTTCCAGCAATACAATTTAGGGAGAAACTCCCCCCACAAAACAATACCCACCTCTACTAGCCTTAAACACCTATATCCAAAAAATTGGTATATCCCCCTACTAAATTAGTTCATAAGATATAAACTAATACAATACACCTGATTTACTGTAATACCCCTCGACAGCCGTCGTGAATAAAACAGAGGCTGACGGATAGCCCCTCTACACAACAGTTGTGCCTACCTTGTTTACCCCGTTGTTTGGTCATCAATAAGAGGGTCCGCAAGCCATGTCGACCATTCGATCTTCAGTTCCTTATCTCAATGAATCGTCCATTCGTATACTGTAACACCCTCCCTAGACCCCAGAAGGCGTTACAATAAAAAGACTGATAAACACGCTAACAAACCGAACTTCAAAATTTTAGTCATTACATTTAACAATCTATTACAGCGGAAGACTTACGAACTTGTAAAAAAATTCTAAACGAACTAGTTTGTCCCATACCAAACTAGTTAATACATCATAAGATAAGAAAATGTTCTACACTATTTAATCCAAATCCTACCCCTTGCGAATTCTTGTATGCACGCCACCTGAGATATACGACACAAGTTAGCTTATAAAGCTAATTGAGTCAATGGTTAGTTCTACAAAGACTGAAACCAACAATTCAATAACTAATATTGTACAAAGCTAATAACTCTAACAATATATTGAAACTGCTTCTACACCCAATGGTGTTCTGCATTATGAGCGACTTAGTACATCTTGATGCACTACTCAACTGAAGAATCCGACTGAATTCCAACTTATGGGAAATAAGTCTTAACGAAATACTGATATTGTTTAGCCGACATGCTTTAACAAGCACACACTTAATTGGCACTGAAAACGATAACGTACATGTTATGGTCTTTTATGGGATTGTCGCCCGATCATGTGAACTAATAAAGCTAATCACAAAGTTGATAACCAGATTGTCACCAACTAATAAGCTCTTATTGATCATTGTGCAACTATTGTATAATAACCCACATACTATACTGATAATTGATAACCGGTAATCGGTAACTTGTAACTTAACTGGTAACTGATAACTAATAATTGCTTTCTGACAAAGAGGGAAGTTGACCTCAATAAGTAATAACTATTACTAATCTTTAGTGCATTTCATATTGTACTAGACTTCTCACCAGTAAGTCTTAATAGTTACTGAAACTACCGGCATAAAATAGATAATATAATACAATTTATACTCCACAACATAAGCTACTCAATTAAATAATATAAAACATGTAATGTAAAACATATAACATAAACATGCATAATCGAAATCACATAATTTATTTTCTAACTGAAACATTCATACAAATATCATGTAACTGAAACATACTAGCCGTATATCCTCCCCTTGGGGAAACAAGTCATGAAAACTCACCTGAATTGCCGAGTGATTGAGCTACGACAAATTATTGCAAACTTGCTATGAACCGACCGAACACCTAAAAGAAACTGATTTAGGGTTCCAAGGTTACACTTAAACAATTATAAATTAAATCCGACATAAACATCTCGATGAGTCACTTTATTGATTTTTTATTATTTAATTGACAACAACTTATACTAATTAATTTTTACATTATTTATTTCTAACTAAAACATGTTTTATATGCTTGAGCCAAGGATTTACCATAGGCTCAACAGAATACATGCCAAAGCATGCAAAAACTCAATCTCAAACTCCTTGCAAAATAAATGCATTCTAACATGAATATGAATTTCATCGATTGATTAATAGTGATTTTAGGTCACCAAATTAACCCACTTCCACCAATAAAAAACTATATCACATTCATCACTTTGATGAACTTTGGGTCAAGCAAATCTCTACTGCTTCATGCTTACACGTCATAGGATCAAACCCAAATTCTAAAACATTAAAGGGTTTAAATGAATCTAAAAAAAACAAGGATTACATACCAATTTGACGATTTTCCTTTCCAAATTTTTGCACTTGATCTTGACCCACAACTCACAAGGACTTCAAAAACCCTTATTTACTTTTTTCTTTGCTTCTCCTCTCTCTTCCTCTAATTCGTTAATGATTTTCTCCGAGAGTGTAAAAGTAAAAGTAGGAGTTTATCACAACCCCCTTTTTATGCTTTTATTGTTTTGGGTGGAAAGCATGATTAATATGTTTTTATAAATATTTACGAACTATATTTTGAAACGATCATTCGTTGGATTAATTTGATGTTAAATGATTTGTGGCTATGGTATGCATGCTTAATTGAGACTGAATAGGTTTTCGTATTATCGCAATAAAAGTCCTCGTATTTGTGTACACTACTGGTTCAACTCACGGGTTTGTGAGTCGGGGTATATTATGGATAGCGCTATAGGGTGACATCCCATTCGTTTCTGCCCTGCGACGGCGTTCGGGTGCATAATTACTTATATTTTGTTTGTTGTTGTCATTGCTCGCGATAAGGCATGACTTTGCGAGGCTGGAACGTGCTAGGCTCTAGTAGTGGCTCATTCCTCTATTTATTAAGTATTGCAAAACAAATACGATTAGCATTATTGTGATCGTGTTATTTTAATAAATCCTCTTATATTGTGAAAGCTTCGTCTTTCCGTTTTACTTCACCGGTATTGAACCGTTATATTACCTATAACCTGTGATCTCACCAACTATGACGATAGTTGACCTTTTAAACTTCATGCTTTTCGGGTGAACGCAAGTAAGATAGTAGGGGATGCATGCATGTGACATCATTTTGCATATCTAGATTCAAGACCCCGTTGTGTTTTAAATAAACTTCATTTTGAAATATTGTAACTGTAATGATGGACAAATGATGTACCGAAACTTGTATTTTTGTTTAATTCTAGATATGTTGTGGTGGTTGTTTATTCTATACATTGTGCCTTGCTACTATGAGCTGTGACACTTCGTGTTTTCGCTTTAGCGGGGTGTGCCAGCCTTCTCTCCCTTATTCTCTCATCCTATCCTATCCATGCGAGAAGGAGAATTAGATCCCATCCCCTTTGGAATGGGCTCATCCTTGGTCCTTTCCCGATCTATCCCAAGGACCCTAAAAGAAAAAGTTTTAATGAAGTATATTATTTTGGATTTCCTTTCAACATGTCTGTTACAGAATTTGGTGTGTGGAGAAATTCAAATAAATTAATAAAATAGTTATAAATTTTGAATAGAAAACTAGCATGTTGGATTAAATATACAAGCAGTCGAGTGAATTTCAAATCAAAATTCCCCGAATTAGATATCCTATTTTCGAATGAATAATTGTAGATGCTAATATTATTCTGAGATCAAGAAAATGAATTTTTTGTATTACCCAAAATCTATAAATAATTCAAGAATATTGAGAAATAAATAATCGAAACAGTATATAACCGATAGTATTTGTTGCATTTTAATGTGTGACACCAAGAGCCAAATCGAAGATTAGCTCAAGAAGATGTTTGTGGTGCTAATGACGGGTTGCTATTGTGACAAATGGCAGGATCGCTCCAAAAGGGAGGGTTTCAATACAGTTGGTGCCATTATGCCATACTATAGTGCCCAACACAATCGCGGAGCAATATCGTTTGTGGTGCCCCTACTTAAAACCTATAATTAGGTTTTTTATAATGCATAGACTTTTGTGTGTTCTTATTGCATAGACTTTCGTGTTTTCTTACTACTCATCGGGAAATACAAGAGAGAACTTGCGAGAGTGAGTTCTTAGGGTTACACTTGTCATTTGAAGCTTGTAATCGGTAAGAACTCCTTATATTCTCCTTTCGATCTCGAATATATGAACCACCGTCTCCCCCTGTAGATGTGCACTATCTCACGATGGTGGAACCTTGTTAAATCTTTGTATCTCGCCATTATCGTTTGTAGATCATTATTGCATCGTTATTGTGGGTTGTTATTGTCTCATTGATCGTACTTTCATACACACAAACTTGAGGTCTATTTGTTTTCGCATTGTTGCTGAGTTCATGCATTAGTTGTTGTTTTAGGACCTAAGTGTTTCGTTAAAGATAAATGATTATCTCCCAACAGTTGGTATCGTAGCCCATACTATTATTTGGTAGTGCTTTTGTCTGGTTTTTACTTGGTGAAAATTTGGTGCATACCAAGTGCTTAATAAAATGTCTTAAATAACACCACCTTTAGGTAACCCTAGTACATTAGCTAAGCCTTGTGTACAAGGTTCATTGGCTACCTCGGGTGCCGGTTTACCCATTGTGAAAACTGGAATAAAATTGGTGATTTTTGCAAATGAAAACGACATTGAAGAGGAATAGGGTACATACTGTTATGTATGCGTTGGATGATTTGAACCCAATATTTCTAAAGAAGAATTAATATATAGAGATGATACACCGGGAATTGACTACACTTTAACTTGCTATGGTCCAGCCGTGATTGTGGAGGTAAGTGTGGAAGATACGACATATGGTTTGTGGACGACTCTTGAAGATCTTTACATAAAAAATCTTCAAATTTATAATACATATTCTAAAATCATTAGCATTTCATTCGATAACGCTAGTAACATATCGATGTGCGGAGAAATTAAGGTTGACTTTTACCCCTATTTTAGACGGAAAATTAATTCATACACCTCGTTATTCACACATAAAAATTTACCTGTTCAAGACGGTTTAAATGAATGTAACACATAATAGATAAGCTTAAACTTATGTTACGACAAATTTTCACAAAGGATAAAACGATGCATGTGACATATAGAAATTTGTGACCGAACTTTGATATGTCCGTTAGATGAAATTGGACTTAATCTATGATTGAAAGTTTGATACGCCAAAAAAAATCATATTCATGCATTTTATAATATTCATTACGTTCATAATTCTATGGGAAATCATAATTGGGTGTTCTTGAACGATTATACGATAATTTAGGCGATTTTGAAGATGCAACAACTCTTTTATCTAATATCCAACAACCCTTTACTTTTAAATCAATTATTTGTTTTGGCAAAAAAAATTGCACAATAAAAAGACCATCACGGTTGGGGAAAATTGATGTCTTCAATGTGAAAAAGATTGTTAAAATATTTTCTCAAATTTCGTTTCTTTGTGCCACAGCATTAAACCTGTATGTAAATGTTATCGGTGTTGCAGTTTTAATTACACAAATATCAGCGGATTTGGTTAAGATACGACTATGGATAACCCTTTTTCAACGGAACAAAAACATTTGTTTAATCGCAATTTTCAAGAATAATTTGATCATTATAAACTCTATTGTGGGGGAGGAAGCCAACATTAAAACTCTTCAAGTCGTTTATTTACGGGTTCTAGTTCTAGTGGTCATCGCCAAATCCGTTTAATGAACAAGGTTTTCAATGAATCAAGTAAAAAAAGGTAGATTTGATAACGATTTCGGTGATGTACGTGCGCATTAATTTTATGGCCACATGCCCTGCAAATGATGGCAAAGATTTTGAAAATTTTGATTTGTTAGATTTTTTGAAACAAAAGCAAACCTCAATTCCATGTTTTGGCATGCATGACCAGTGATATACTAACAATCCAACCTAGTACCGTATCTACAGAGTTTGCTTTTTCTCTTAGTGGCAAGATAATTTTAGTACGACGGAAAGACTAAGTTCCGTAGAGTGTTGCGTATGTTTGAAGGATTACTTGGATAGGTTGATAAAATTCAACACAGAACATCATTAGAGGTGGAGATTGAAAACTTGGAAGAAAACAAAGTCAACATGGGACTAAGTACGCCGCCAACTACCGATACCGATGACACTTTCTCACGATCTGACAATGATGAGGAATTCGACATTGTTGACCAAGAAGCTATTAGAAGAATTCAAATCCATCCGTCATGTGATCCCGACGATGAATAAGTGTATCTTTTAAGAATTGAATACTTGAATGTAATTTTAAATCGAAATTATAATAAAACATATTTTTAAAGTGTATTTGAGTGATTCAATTACATATATTAAAGTGTATTAAAATAATATTAAAGTATTGTTAAGAATTTATCATAAAAAGTTCATTATTTAATGAAGGACTGGTTTGGGCCTGGCCCATGACTGGAACCTTGTCCGGTTACACATAACCTTAGCCGAGCCGTCGAATTTTCACTGGGACCGAGACAGGTTACACCGGGACCGATACATGTTTTTAGATGAATCATTGGGAAATTCTAAAAAAATTATTTCAAAATGCATGCTTGACATGTGAACGTCAGAGAGGTTTATATGTATATTAAATCTATACTATTTATAAAGCGTGTATTTCAGTTATGTTTAAAAATTTAAGAGGTACCACCTCCATTGCGTCTTGTACATACTTCAAAGCATCGCTCCTAATCTTTCTTCCCATGTTCCCTAACTAACTCCGACGTCCGGCTCCTAACCTAATCGCTCCTCTCCTCGGCGTTTTCTTTCAAAGACACAAACCTTGTCGGTACATTCACGCTCTCTGCCTCTTTGATGATTCCCTTACACCGATTCCTGCTCCGTTCTTCTCAAAACTCAAAAGATCATGAGCCCCTGCTTCTCCAGATTTGTGAGCCCCAGGTAATTTCATGTTTTGTGGATATTTTATAACCCAATTGTTTTGTCTTTGTGTTAACTAAAATGAAATTTACTATTGGTGGTATGGATGCACTGAAATGAGCAATTACCATATATTGGGTAACAAAGCATTCCATAACTGATTGGATGAACGAGAGAAAGATACCTAATTTCTCTGCTCTTGGATTTCTCAACAGAAATCGAAGCCCAATAAGGAATCCTCTATTTGGAGGATATCAAGAGAGGTGAGTATTTTTCACAAAATTTCCGAGTTTATTTGGTTCAGATTTGGTTCCTAGAGGACAGGTCTGCATATGTCCGACCACCGAACCTTGCTTTTGGATGAGATATACCGAGTTTATTTGGTTCAGATTTGTTTACCATGCAAAATGGCCAAGCCTTTTTGTAACCCAAATCGAGTTGAAAATTAAACCCACTAAAACGATAACAAAATCAAACTAAGACTCTCGGTCCAAGTTATCGCCTTTGATTATCTTATTTTTTAAGGTTAGTTCTTGTATGATGTCAACAAAATATGATGATGTTCCAGATTTCATTCAACTTGTGATTAAAATGCAAAATGAATTTCCAGAGCTTTTACGAAAAATATGTTGGGTGACCACTTGCAGGTTCTTGCGATTCAAGAAAAACAGTGTGCACCTGAGTTTGTTGAACTTTGGAAGTTACCAACCGGGTTCATTTTTCGAGGTATGCAATCTCTT
Organism: Silybum marianum; assembly: GCA_036898165.1. Taxonomy (NCBI): domain Eukaryota; kingdom Viridiplantae; phylum Streptophyta; class Magnoliopsida; order Asterales; family Asteraceae; genus Silybum; species Silybum marianum. The sequence goes on from CM072541.1 coordinate 17,090,250, forward strand.
GCCCAAATTTCAGATGACAAAGCAAAACAGAAAAAATCACATACAAATGAAGTAAAAGCAAAATGAACTATTCAGATGATATAGTGACTGAATGTTGAGATGTGTGTCTATCTATCTATTATTAACAGCCTGTCTGAAATATTATGCAAAACGGTCATTTTCAAGTCCTGAAAATGACATTGTAGTCACTCTTTAGTAAAATTGACATAACAAAAAAACAACTTAAGAATCTGCATAAAAAGAAAAAAAGAATGATAGCTTTAGGAGTCGTTTACTAAGCAATTATCGGGTAAGCTCTTTTACCTTAGCGATAGAGTATGGAAAGTACCAAGAATCTTACCCGTTAAGAGGTATAATAAGTATCGAGATTCTTACCCGGTAAGTTAGAGAAATGACTCTTACCTGATAAGCGCTTTTCAGGTTTAATATGTTTACCAACAATCCATTTTGATGGTCTAAAATGTTACACGATAAGGTAAGTGAGGGTGATGTCTTTTGCAGTAAGTGTTTACCCGGTAAGCATTTGGAAAATGTCCCCATAGATATAAAGAAGGGCCTACCCAATCATTCCCATTGCCTATCTGCCGATCAAATATGATGAACAATATTTGTAATGGATGGAGTAAAAAAAAATTTGACAGCTTGAATCACAACCGGACACAAATAGTATCATAAAGTTTTTCTTTTTGAAGTTCTTGAATTGTAGAGTATCACATGCCTGTATATCCTGTTCCCGGAGTCCGAAGACTGTGCATAGTGTATACTACTTTCATGCTCATCAATTATCAGTTAGTTTGTTGTCATCGAATCAGATATGAGGTATCACTTCTTCTTTAAACAACCAACATACTTCCATTTCGAACCATCTCTTCTTGATTTCTCCATGACATTGTCTTCTTTTCTAATGCATTAACTACCTTTACTTGTGTAGAGTGAGATTCAAACGAGAACTTTGTAAATTTAAAGGAACAAAGGAACACCTTGTGGACCACATATGATATGTAAAAAATCATATTTGATTCAATGGGGGGGTCCCACCCATTAAAAAAAATCATATCTGATTCAATGAGGCCCCATTGAATCAGATATGATTTTTTAATGTGTGGGACCCACATTGATATGACTTGTTTTGAGATAGTCAATCTCCCAAGAAAGTTAGCAGAGAAGAGAGTGTTTTTGGAGCAATTTTCTTCAATATTCCAAATGAAAATACGGATACAATATTTAAATGACCACAAAAACAAACTAACTACCATCCACTATGTGGAGTTGAGGAAAAAAAGATGCAGTAACAAAACTCTCCTAAAAGCATGCAAGGCAAATAAATAAAAGATAAATAAAGAGTAGTGGAGATCATGGGCTTGAGCATTGATCTGACTTCTTCAAACATAATCTTTATATTTCTTTGGCATGATTATTGCACGTGAGCTCCTCCTAACAGCTTTCTGATTTTGAATTGGTATGTCTGTTGAATTATTGGAAGCATTCATATCAGAGCTTCCCTCTTTGAAAGAGACCTTGTCCTCAAGGTCGGGAACATCAACTTTGGCAAGCGGGTCGCCGGTAGTGTCGTGGAACGCTGGAAAGCAGGTGGTAAATTGCGACGTGTCTTCCCATGTAGCTTCTTCTATCGGACAGCCGGCCCAGTGAACCAGAATCTGTGGGGTGGTCTTCCCGAGCTTGTCTATGACACGATGATCGAGGATGGCCATAGGCTGGAGAAGGGGTAAATCGTCGTCCTGCAGTGGTGGAAGCGGGTTTCGATGGAGAGATGGATCACCGATGCATGGTCGCAGTAGCGAAACATGGAACACGGGATGGATGCGGCTGGATTCGGGCAGCTCCAAACAGTAAGCTACTTCCCCGATACGAGCCGAGATCTAAAACGGTCCAAAAAATCGTTTGGACAGTTTGTGAGAGAGCCGATGTTGAACGGAATGCTGGCGGTAGATGCGTAGGCGAACATAGACCCAATCGCCTACGTCGAACATCTTCTCAAGGCGATGTTTATTGGCTTGAAAAAACATTTGTTGTCGAGAATGAGTGAGATTGATTTTCAGTTCTTCCAATACTCGTGCATGCTGCTGTAAAGTTTCGTCAATAGTCGCCACGTTAGATGTACCTGCAAAATAAGATGGAATTGTAGGCGGGAGGCGCCCATATAACGCTTGAAAGGGTGCCATGCCAATGGCGGTGTGAAATGAGGTGTTGTACCAAAACTCAGCTAGGTAAAGGTATCGGTGCCAAGACTTAGGTTCGTCACTCGTGAAAAAGCGTAGGTATGACTCGAGACAACGGTTCACGACCTCAGTTTGACCATCGGTTTGGGGATGGTACGCACTCGAGTGGAGCAAGGTGGTGCCGAGTTGAGTAAAGAGTTCCTTCCAAAAACGACTCAAAAAGAGCGGATCCCGATCGGACACGATAGACTTGGGGAGACCATGGAGGCGATAGATGGTGGTGAGAAACGTGGTGGCTAGGGTGGTGGTGGTGTAATTGGGGTTGAGGCCGATGAAGTGAGCGCTTTTAGATAGGCGATCAACAATGACCCAAATGGTTGTTTTGCCTTGGGAGGGAGATAGTTGGGTAATAAAATCCATGGAAAGGTCTTCCCACACGTGGTTGGGAATGAGGAGGGGTTGGAGAAGACCGTAAGGCTTGTGGGTGGGTGTCTAAACTTGCTGGCATGTCGGACAAGAACGGATAAATTCAGCGACGGTAGTGCGCATGTTAGGCCAAAAAAATGACGCACCAAGACGTCGAAGGGTTGGTTGGAGGCCTGAATGACCGCCGACCGGTGAGGCATGAAACTCGAAGGTGAGGCGGCGACGTAAATCGGTGACGTCAGGGATAACAATACGCCCAGAATGATAAACCAACCCGTTATGGACGCGGTACGAGGGTTGATGGTGGGGAGCCTTGGCAAGCTCAGATAAGAAACGGAGTCCCTCGGGATCCGACATATAGTAGTTGCGTACCTTGTCGAGCCAAGGAAATGTGGGGGTGGTCAGCATGAGGCAGTGGGACTCGGGTAAACGACTTAAGGCGTCGGCAACCTTATTTTCGCGCCCCGGCTTATAACGTATCTCGAAATCATAGCCAAGTAGCTTGGCAGCCCACTTATGTTGGTCGGGAGTTTGGACCACTTGTGAGAGAAGATGTCGGAGGCTATGGTGGTCCGTGAATACCCAAAAATGGCGGCCCAACATGTAATGTCGCCACTTTTGAACATCCTCGGTGATGGCAAATAATTCACGATGGTAGGCTGATGTTGATTGCATACGCGGAGAGAGCTTTTTGCTAAAAAAAGCTATTGGGTGGTCGTTTTGGGAAAGGCACGCCGATGCCAGTACCGGAGGCATCAGTGGTGACATCGAACGGTGCGGTGAAATCAGGAAGGGCGTGGGTGGGCAGTGAGGTCATGGAAGCCTTGAGGGTATCAAAGGAGTGGGTCGCAGACTCCGACCATTCAAAACGATAGCCTTTAAGGACATCGGTGAGTGGGGAAGCGATATGGGAGTAGTTGAGGAAAAATCGACGATAGTAGCCGGTTAGGCCGAGGAACCCACGGAGTTGAGTGATATTCGAAGGGAGAGGCCAGGAAAGGATGGCATTAATTTTTTCAGAGTCGGCCGAAACACCGTCGCCCGAGATATAATGACCAAGATATTGAACTCGTTCCACGCCAAACACACATTTACTAAACTTGGCATAATACTTGTGGGTTGAGAGGTTTTCGAAGACAGAAGCAAGGTGGGTGAGGTGTAGCTCTTGAGTAGGACTATAAACTAATATATCATCAAAAAAAACAAGGACGAAATGACGAAGGCGATCACGAAATAAATCATTAATGGCGGCTTGGAAAGTGGATGGGGCATTGGATAGGCCAAACGGCATTACCAAAAATTTGTAATGACCGTCGACAGTTCGGAAGGACGTTTTGTGGGTATCGTCGGGAGAGACACGAATTTGATGATAACCCGCGCGAAGGTCAATCTTAGAAAAGAAACGGGAACCATGAAGTTCGTCCAAGAGTTCATCGACGGTTGGGATGGGAAAACGATCACGTACTGTAACAGCATTGAGGGCTCGATAGTCGACGCAAAACCGCCAAGTACCGTCCTTTTTGCGTACGAGGAGGACAGGGGAAGAAAAGGGGCTGTGACTAGGCATAATGATGCCGTCTCGAAGCATTTCTTGGATAAGGTCGGTCATTACATGCTTTTGGAAGTGGGGATAACGGTAAGGGCGTACGTTTACGGGAGTGGTGTTTGGGAGGAGCGGAATGTGATGGTCATGAGGTCGGGGTGGAGGCAGTCCGGAAGGCGGCTGAAAAAGATGGTGATACCGTTGAAGGAGAGCTGCGATATTTGGGTCGTTATGCGAAATGTCGACAGGCAAAGTGGTGAGGGTAGGATCAGAAACTGGGTCACATACGATTGCATAAAAGGCTGCAATAGAATTCTTTTGGAAAAGATGGCAGATTGCACCGGAATTGATTTGGGTAAGGGCCAGTTCTCCGTGCAAGGTGAGGGTGCGATGAAAATGGTTGAATGAGAGCTCCGGTATGGAAAAATCAGCCAAGACCGGTTTTAATGTGCCGAGCCACGACATGCCGAGGACGACATCGGCCCCTGCAATGGGGAGAAGGAAAAGGCGAAATGGAAAAAGAAGCTTCTGATAAGCGAAGGGCGACATCGGAGCATTGTCCGGTACATTGTAGGTGCATGCCGTTGCCGACCATGACCGGAAAGGAGGGGGTGGAGTTGGATTGGAGGTTAAGAAAGGAGGCAATGCGCGGTTGTATTATGTTATGAGTGCTCCCAGAGTCAATGAGCACGATTACCTGTTGGCCCTTAATGAACCCGGTGACGTGAAGAGAACGTGGGGATGTCGTGCCATGAAGGGCAGCCGGTGATAAAGCTAGAAATTGGGTGGGGTTGGATGTATTAGAAAAATAAGGGGGTTGTTCGAGAGGGTCTGTGTCCGTTGGGGTTAGTTCGGGAATAGTAAGAATTGAGGTAGGGTCGTCGGGTACTTCAAACAGTAGGAATTGTGGGATACAACGGTGGCCGGGATGGTATTTTTCGGGGCAACAAAAACACAAACCTTGTGCGCGACGGGTTTGTGCTTCTTCCGGGGATAAGCGACGGGTGGGTATGGAAGTGAGTGGTTTTGGTTGGGGTGGTGGCAGCGGTAAGAGGCCGGATTGGGAAGGCCGTTGGGTTGTGTTTGGAGGCGGTGGGGTAGGGGAAGAAGGAATGGAAGCGGAAGAGCGAGGAGGATATGAAAAACGGGAACGAGACGACCCGAACTTATCCTCGAGTAGTTTGGCGAGGCCATAGGCATGGTGAAGGGAACGGGGGTGGTGAAGAGCGATTTCTTGTTGGATATCGGTGCAGAGACACCGGTTTTGAAGCAATTAAGTAACGCGTCTTGGGATAGACCAACGACGCAATTACTAAGACGTTCGAATTCAGATTGATAGGAGGACACGGAACCAGTTTGTTTTAGTTTAAAGAGAGATGCTTGATGGTTTTCGAACGAGGATGGCCCGAACCGTAGTTCTAAGGCATGGGTAAAGGCTTTCCAATCGGTGAGAAGACGGTTATTATGGAGATGTTTATACCAACTCAAAGCGTCGCCATGAAGATGGAAGGCTACGAGTGGGAGACGTTGATCGGGGGGGATGGAGTAGAACGTGAAATATTGGTCCGCTTGGAATAACCAATCGAGAGGGTTCGAACCATCGAAAAGTGGAAGTTGGATTTTGGGGGATTTATACGGTGGTGGATGGTGGGGCGGTGGCGGAGGAGGTGGTGGGCGGTTGAGGTGGTCATCGGTTTTGGTAAGGGCTGTTACCAAGGTGGCGGTGGTTTGAGTTTGGTTGGCGAGTTGGTGGCGATGGAGTCGTTCGATGCAAGAAGTTTGGCCAGACCGTCGGCCAAAGCGGCCAACGATTCCTCAACCGGCGGGGGTTCTTTTTTTTGGAGGCATTGAGGGAAGCAATGAAAGCACCAAATGATATGACTTGTTTTGAGATAGTCAATCTCCCAAGAAAGTTAGCAGAGAAGAGAGTGTTTTTTGGAGCAATTTTCTTCAATATTCCAAATGAAAATACGGATACAATATTTAAATGACCACAAAAACAAACTAACTACCATCCACTATGTGGAGTTGAGGAAAAAAAGATGCAGTAACAAAACTCTCCTAAAAGCATGCAAGGCAAATAAATAAAAGATAAATAAAGAGTAGTGGAGATCATGGGCTTGAGCATTGACTCTGACTTCTTCAAACATAATCTTTATATTTCTTTGGCATGATTATTGCACGTGAGCTACTCCTAACAGCTCTCTGATTTTGAAATGGTATGTCTGCTGAATTATTGGAAGCATTCATATCACACATCATATATGGTCCACAAAGTGTTGCTTTGTTCTTTTAAATAGGGGTGTTCTTGTATAATCTCTCCCCTACTTGTGTAAATATCAATGCATTATAGATCTTTGATGCAAGACATCTCTTTTTTTCATTTTTGTTTTGAAATTTGAACTCATGCATCGTTTTTTTTTTTGCATATAGATAGGATCTTCATAAAAAGCAAAGTTGTAAGCAAGATTGAGAAAATGATTTATCTGTTTCCGAAATGCATAGAGTCGGTGCACAAATAGATGCCAACAACATGATGATTGCAATGGTGCAAACAGCTCCCACTGATGTCAATGTTTGATGTGCTAATGCATGTATTTGAATTATTTTTGAGTTGGTTTTCAGAAATGTAATAAATAGGATGCAACATTAAGGCATTGTTTCGCAAAAATAAGCTAACTTATACGCTAGCTTATTGATAAGCTACATAGAGTAGCTTATGAAGAGCTTTTTGTCACCTTTCTGATTATACCCTGATTAATATTAATTATTATTTATTACTATTAATCAAAAATAAATATCAGTAATAAACAATTATTTAGTTATTACTAATATTAACAAATATCAATTAACAATTATTAATATTAGATACCAATTTCGGAGTAAGGAACCAAAATGAAGGCAAATAAAGGGTCAAAGTTGTGCAAAAGAGAGTCATAATATCTTTCTAACCAAAATAAAATATAACTAAGTAAAACATTGACCATGTTATTATCAAGTTGATATATTATAAGATTAATAAAATCTGGATGAAGTAAATTTAAAAGGTTATTATCTATGGTTATCTTAAAAGTAATTATTAAAACCATCTTTTATTATTAATATCAAACTTGTTTATAAAAGTTTTTGATTAATTTGAAATTTTTTTCTATGATTTCTAAAAACATCAAATAGTTAATTATATTTCAAGATTACTAAAATAAAGGGTTCAACATGCTTCCGTACCTTTTTTTCTCCTTTGACCGGAGTATCACCGGATTGTACTACGAGACTTTTAACAGGCGTTCCAGCCCCAACCTGTCTTTAGGAACAGGTAACTTCTCTGTAGCTCCTTCAGCAATACCCACCACAACCTAGTTTTGTTTCCTACGTTAGGTATATGGAAAAATAAGTATGGATTTGGTTGGAGGTTTTATTTGTGTAATAAAGAAATAATTGTAACTATCTAATGAGGCTTAGAATATCATAACAAATAAAACCTCCAACCAAATCCATACTTATTTTTCCATACACCTAACGTAGGAAACGAAACTAGGTTGTGCTGGGTACTTCTAATTCTACAATAGATGATCAAGACGAACAAAGAGGAGAATACAGACAAGAGATTCTGATAGACAAGAAAAAAATTAAAACAGGTACAAAGAGAACACTTTTCGTTTTCACAAATTTTTTGAAATTTTGCCTTCTTATTTGTTTTAGAAATCGAGAAAGAATTAAATTAAGTTAAGGGTTTTTCCTTTATTAGTAAAGTTGTTCGAGGCCGGAAATGTTATTACTAATATTAACACATATCAATTAACAATTATTAATATTAGTTAAAAATTTAATTAATTAATTAATTTTAGTTATACATTAATATTGATTATTTAGAAATATTATTAATCATAGCAATTATATTCATATTGTTGTTTTTTAATTATTATTCAATATATTTAGTTATCAAAAATCAAATATAATAATTCTAACAAAGCAATTCAAGCAAACATTGTTCACACAAATTTTTTTACCTGTACATAAATCATGTGATTAAAATAAAAAATAATTTGAGTTTGCACCAACAAACAAGTTAATCAATCTGAATATCAAGTAGACCTGGCAAACGTGTCGGGTTCGTGTCGGGTTCAAGGGTTAAACGGGTTGAGAGTGCCTAACCCTAACCCGACCCGTTTAATTTCCGTGTCGTGTCGTGTCAACCCGTTTAATTCTCGTGTCGTTTTCGTGCAACCCGTTTACTTAAACTGGTTGAAATATATTACCAAAATCTATTTCATTCGTATCGAGTTCGTGTCTAGTTAGTATGTTGTGGCAGTTTTTGTCAGGTATACATGAAATGTACAATCACTTTTTATTAGTATATATTTTGTTAAAAAAAACTATAACATGTGAGTTGTTGACGTTATTTGCCTAGGGCTAAAGAGACCTAATATAAATGGGTTATTCGGGTCATTTTCGACTTGAAAATTTTGACCCTGACCTTACCCGTTTAACTTTTGTGTCGTTTCGTGTCAACCCGTTTACTTAGACGGGTCAAAATGTATTACCCAAACCCTTTTAATTCGTGTCGAGTTCGTGTCGGGTTAGCGTCGTGTCAGTTTTTGCCAGGTCTAGTATCAAGGGGCCATTTACCAGATGCTTACCCGGATATGTTTACCAAATCATATTACTTTATCGGATGAATATGAAAAGAACCAAGAATCTTACCCGGTAAGAACGGTACGAACAAAGACAACGATCAAGAGTTAACCGGTAAGCAAGGGGAGACGACTCTTATCACGGATAGTGTTGAATTATTCCATATGATATCATTTTGGTAGATTAAAATCTTATCCGATAAGTACATGTAATGTTAAATTTTAGGAGTAAACACTTAATTTTTGGTAAACGGTCACTTCAATAATTATTTTGAAAAAGTTATTTGAGCATAAGTTTGACTTTGTTTTCTCAAGCGGCTAACAACACACCTAATTTTGTAACAGAGTTGTGATATTTTCTCAGCAAATTGATGAGAGAAATGGTCAATCTTACCCTCTTCTACACGCTTTTTTCACTTGGACTCTTAAACACCAAGAATCACACAGTAAAATAGAACAATCGAATAACAATTTCAAACAATTCAAATCACAGAGTAAAATAAAAGAAATCATGAATGTTTTTATAATAATATAGCCTCAGAAATTCATACAAATAACAATAGATACCAAAAGAATCAATCCAATACAAATATTGGATAATCACCCTGAATCTGTATATATATATATATATATATATAGAAAATTAAACATAGATGCAATCGATCTCTTCAAAAAAAACTCAGTTTCTGAGAAGAGCGACGAAAGAGAGAAGCAGAGAGGATCCGATGATAAGACCCGAAGCAGGAACAGAGAATGCAGATCCAGCATCAGGAGAAGGTGCAGGGGACATAGACAACTCCTGCGCACAGACAGTTGCAGCTGCAGAAAGCGCCATCAAAGCAACAACTGATGCCTTCTTCACAATGCTAACTTGTGCCATTTTTTCTTCAAATTAATAAAATGGCAGAAAAGCAGAGTGAATAAATATGGAAATTAGGGTTTGTTTGATGGAGAATCCATGGCGGAAGTGGTCGTATTTATACAAGTTTGGAAGAAGGGGGTGGGGGTGGAATAGGGAGACGTTAAAATGACAGCACTGTATGCGCTGCAGATTGGTCACCTAACTCGTATTTTCTTTTTAAATGTGAACGGGTCGGGTCAGAACGGGTGACCGATTCTTAACGGTTAGTTTTGTTAATCAAGTAGTTTGTTGACACGTGTCAATGTCATTGTCGACCGACTTTTTTTTTTTACGGCTACTCCATACCGCACGCCACGTTGAGTCGTAGAGAAAATTAAATTCTTTTTTATTTATTTATAGCGCAATAAATTAATGTTTTATTTTAAAGTAAATTACACAAATAGTCCTTTTGGTTTGTCAAAACTCTATCTATACTCGCAACTGTTTCAGAATTAGACTAGACTCCGTATCAATTAAATTTTCTCTCACCATTAGTCCATTACTATAAATCCGTTAAGTGGTTGCAGATGAGGGGAATTTTAATAAACTTTGGATTTTTTAAATTAATTAGAATGTACTGATGTTTTTAGCTTGTGTAGCAAATTTTCCTCTTCTTCTATCTCATAGGCATAATGTTTGAATCAATTTAAAACTTTTTCTTATGTCTGAATCGATATTATTTTATTCTAATTGCTTTAATACCTCTCAAGGAAATTCTCGAATTGGATCCTAAATTGACGGGTTAGTGTGAGCTTAACAATGTAGTTATGTACTATTTGAAAAAGGATCCATTTTCTGAAAGATCTTGACTTTCATGCTTTGGTGGGTCTCCGAGATCCTTTCGATAACCTATCTTGTGTTGAAGAGATATCTAACCTCCCACCAACTCAAGACCACATCTCCTTAACCCCCTGCCCTTCTCGACGACCATTTTTTCTGGCTTCTCTAACGAATGTCTTTTCCATGGTTTTTCTTTCTTCTCAAGAAGTAACCCATTGCGAGAAAACAATACTCGTTGTCCATTATTCTTCTCCGACGTTGGTCAAATAACCTAGTTAAGTTTGAGAAGGAAATGATCGTTTTACAATTTTTTAAATTTTAACATTTCTTAAAAAAATTGTTCCCAAATAAAAAACCCCCTCGTCGAACTCGTTCAATAAACCACGAGAACCCCTCCCCCTTGTCTAACTCATTTAATAAACCACCAAAACCCACTCTCCCTTGTCGGACTTTGTGATCCATCTGCGTCTGCATCGCCTCCCTCTAGACTAAGATCTTGCATCCCCAAGACTGATCCCTCCATCTTATCACATCTATCTCATCGAGTGTCCGTGACTATCTGCATTTACTGGGCTACTTTTGGTACATAGACAGGATGGGACAGGACGGGACAAAACTATCTGTCGCATGTTTGGCGCGATATAGAACAGGACAAGAACTCTCTGTCCCACGTTTGGTGCGACATGGGACAGGGACAAGAATTGAGACAATGTGAGACAAGATGAGATAAAAAAATCCCTTTTTTACAATTTCGTTTAATATTTAACCTTAATATGATATTTGTTTTAGTGGTCACTACCGCTAGTCGCAACCGCTGTTGCCACCGATAGCCACCATCGACCACCGTAGCCACCATCAGCCACCGACCATCGCTGCCACCATCACCACCGTTAGCGACCTCCACCTTCTTTTCCACTACAACAACCTCTTCCACCACCGACCACCATCGTCCATCGCCACCTCCACCACAACCACGACCTCTACTATATTGGTCATAACTACCTCCTCCACCATTGCCGACTACCACCGTCTTCACGTCATCCACAACCTCCTCATCTACCGTTGTCGACCACCGCTACCATTATTATCTACCATTTTCACGTCCTCCATAAACCACCATCGACCACTGACCACCAGCGTTCATTACCACTACCACTAGTACTGTCGTCCACCACCTCCACCATAACCACCGACACCACCATTATATATGTATGTATTTATGTATATGAAAATTATATAAAAATGTTTATAAATTAAACTATTAAATTGTTTACTTTATTTGTATTAATTATAAGTATCATATGATATATAAAATTATCAAATCACTTCTGAGTGCAACATGTCTAGTTCTGTTATGTTATGTCTAGTCCTAGTCTTACCAAACACTATACAAACACTTGTTCTGCCCTGTCCAGTCCTACCGTCTTGTCCTGTCCACTCCTGTCCTTTCCCGTTCTGTCCTATCTTGTCCACTCCAATCATATATGCGTACCTAATGCTACCTTGTGTCCTCTCTTTATTGCCATCGCCCCCTCCCATCATCGAACTTATGAAAAAATCTCATTTTGAATTGCTTCCGATTTCATGAAACAATCCTATCAGCAATGTTTGTGTTCTTTCTTTGTGTCAGCACAAGTGGAATTCTTCTGAAAATCAGTTGTCCTTGTATTGTTTTCCTTTGTGTTTTTCCTGATTGATTTAAGGTTTAATGTAAGTTATTGATTTAGAGTTTGTTTAGGCATTACCGTATTAGATTTAGGATTTCTATCACAAATGTTTTTAAAGAAATTGTACTAAATTGGTGTTAGATCATGGTTATTATTATTATTATTTTATATTGCTTTAATTTGTTCTTACGGTCCGTTTGGTTGGAGGGATTTGAAGGGATTTGGAGGGATTGAGATTTCAATCCAATCCATTGTATTGAGGACAGTTCTCATGACGACTTATTTGACTGCAGTGTTTGGCATAAATATTAAGATATAGTACAGTATAATTTCAAAAAAATCACCAGAGTTCGCACTGGGAATGACTTATTTGAAATCTCAATCCCTCCAAATCCCTTCAAATCCCACCAACCAAACGGACCCTTAGTGTTTTTAAAATTCTTTTCAAAAGATGAATATCAACAAAAGAAAATTCCATCGTTGTTATAGATTGTTATTGTTTCCGCATTATTGTTGCGTTTATGTACTAGCTGTTATTTTGGACCTTAGGTCTTTGTTAAAGATAAGTGATTATCGCCCAATAATATTAGCGTAAGGTATACTGTCCCTATCCCCAATAAGTAAAGACGATATACCTAGTCCCTAGGCTCAAGGCCCTGATACGCAGGGAGTTCTCTTCCTTGACTGGGTCGGCAAAATCAGGTACCCACCGAGCACGAGTCAAATTACCATCCAGTAACAACAAATAAACGAACATAATTGCTCTCGTAGTTAATGAACATGATGAATGGCCAATATGTTAAAGACCAATTCATAAAATATATATACCTTGTGTTCTTTTAGTTATAAATAAAGTTTAGGTATTTAATCTGTAATAACCAACAAACAACATGAAATAAATCTATAATTTACTCTAACGTTGCTTTTTGAACCACCACTCTTTAAAATAAAACATAATTAAAATAAAACCAATACAACTTATTTGAGTTGGTGAGAACAATATTTTTTCAGAGTATCTACATAATGTGTAAGAGTATACTTAGCAGGTTTTTTTCAAATGGATGATTAAAACTTAATATTTTTAAAGAAAAATTATTTTCATCGCCAATACCTTTTTCTATTTTGGAGATTACAAAATCAGTTATATTATTTAAATATTCACTTAATTAAATATTATTTCTTTCTTATAATCATCTAACCTTAAAATTTCTCATTGGTAGAAATAATAATAAAATCTCTCTCTCTTAGTAGTCATATTCCGGGAGTTTTTTTAAATTTGAACAATTTCATTATCTCTCTCATACCTTCTCATACCGTTTTCATTTTGAAGAAAATTTTAAAAAAATCATTGGAAGATTTTTTCTTTCAAAACCTTCATTTTAAAAATCCTATTGAAGAGAGCTTCCAAAGAGGTTTTCAATAATTTATTTAAAATAAAATTCTGAAAGTTAAAATTTTTAAAAAATTATATTCAAAATTTCAATAGATTTTTCAATTTGTAGATTCTATATTTATTATATTATTTAAATTTGCACATATTTAATATAATATTTTTTTTAATTATATAATTTTAAGTATTTTTATTGGTGTAATATAATTAAAACATGTTTTCTATTATGAAAAATGTTTTTGGTGAGTTTTTTAATTTAAAAACTTCACAATTTTTATACTATTTTTTTTATTTTTTAAAAGTTTTAAAGACTCTTGTTAAAGTAAAAAGTGTCCACAATTCAATTTTATTTTAAAGAATTTGTTAACCATCTTAATATTGAAAATATTGTTATGTTTAGTTTAATTCGGTTTTGAAATATAGAATTTACCATTTTTGGCGCATTTATGTGGGATCTTAAAATGTGAGGTTTTTATTTTTTATTTTTTGTTTTAACATATTTTTTAAAAACCTTTTTCTCTAAAAAAACAATTTACAAATTAGAACCTCTAAAATAAAAAAGAGGAAAACAAATAAACTGTTTTCTTATTTATTTTTTTTTCCTTTTTTTCAAACAAACACCCCAAATCCCTGAAAGTTTCTATTTTTTTTTACAATTTACAAGATTAAATAAATTCTTTAATTTTTTTTTGACATAAACATATATAAAGAAGATTCACTTTTATAAGGATGTCATTGGTATACCTTAGGATGCCATTAGCATCCTCCTTTAAAAAAAAATATGTTATAGATATTCCAAAAATCTTTTTTATAAAAATCTCTAACTATTCCAAAAAACTTTTTTTATCAAAAAAAAAAAAAAAAAGCATAAAAAAAGATTTGAAGATGTCGAAACAGCTGTACACGGTTTTTTAAATTTCAAACCGTTGAAAACTCATGATTACCCGACATGTGCCCATGTGAAGTCTTCCGCATACAAAACATAAAAAAATAAAAAATAAAAAATAAAAAATAAAATAACAGCCGTTACCAAGCTGTGACTCTAATTTTCCGATTCCCACCCCTACACGTCTCTCACTCTCATCTATAAAAAGGAACTCACCACAACTCCATTATTCATTCATCAAAGTAAACAATCCTTCTTTCCGGATCTCATTTTCACATAATTTTATTTTTTTCTTTAACAAATCGTACAAACACAACCTTCGTTGTTAAGAAATGGCGCAAGTTAGCAGCAGCATTGTGAACAAAGCTACCATGCTCGCCGTCGTAGCTCTTTCAGCGGCAATCACCGTATCAGCTCAGGCGATATCTCCGGCACCTTCTCCCGACGCCGGCGCAGCCTTCTCTATTCCCGTTTCTGGAGTTGTAATCGGATCCTCGATGCTTTTGTCGTTTGTCGCTTTGTTCAGAAACTGATTTTTTTCTTCTTCATTCTCGAGGATTAAATGAGTGAGATCTGATCACCACTGTACGATATATAATATATATATATATATATATTTGTTTTCTATTTGAATGATTCTTTTGTAAGAGGATTTGATCAACTGTTTACGATTCTACCATTGTTTATTTTATGGATATATAATATACAGTTTAATTTGAGTACTTGTTGAATGCATATTTCTGTTGTTTTTATGAAATATTGAAATGTATTATTGAATCATCATCATCCTGGGCAGGGCAGAGCAGAACGGTCCCAATTCTTTTTTTAATACGAACTGTGTAACATAGACAAAAGATAATTATAAAAAATACGGTTTTTATTGATGTATATTTTTCGATGTGTTTTTAACATAGTTTATGGTTCAGGACTTTTAAAGTTTTTTACTTGATTTCGAGAGATGTTTAAGTTTTTATTTTATTTTATCGATTTTAAGGGACTTTTTTGGGTTTTTTGATTAATGTTAAGAGTTTTTTTGGGATTTTTTTTATAAAAGATTTCAAAGGATTTTTCCTTTTTTTTGTTGATTTTTAAGAGATTTTTTTGTCGGTTTTTAGTATTTAATATTGTTAAGTCTTTAATAATTAAAAGCAAATAACAAAAATACTATCTAGAAAATTTAATTATTAGCATCAAACTAAGATCGAACCTAGAAATATCTTTACAAGGAATTGTAATTCAGTTGGAAAAAATCATTATGTCAGTTGTCATATTTGTATCATAAGTTCAGTTTTAAATTACTTAAGAGATCTCTAAAACAATACGGTTACACTGTTAACAAAAAAATCCAAAAAATTACCCTTCAATGAAAATATAATACGATAGTCCGTGTCAATACGTGAACCACTGAAAGTCCACCCGTGAGAGGGATTTTAAAGCTATTTGAATTTGAACTCGAAATATTGAGTTAGAAATTTTTCATTTTCATTTTATTTTACTAAAGTTATAAAAAGTTTAATTCATGCATTTTTCTTGATAGAAGTTTTAATTGACGTGAAGCATGCGGCAAAAGTCATGGTTTACTCTCAAAAAAATGTGTAGAGGGATAATCTTTTTGAAACTTTTTAAAAAGTGATAACTCATGAAAATTAATATAACTTTTTTTCTATCAAATGTTACAACTTTAGATATTATTTCACATAAGGCTGTAAATGAACCGAACGAACACTAACAATACATTGTTCATGTTTGTTCGTTTAACTTAACCGAACAAAAGAACGAACAAACATTTTGATGTTCATGTTTGTTCGTTTAAAAAATGACTATGTTTGTGTGTGTTCATTCCATAAACAAACCAAGCTTAAAACCTGAGGTGGTCCAACTTTTCTGAATGCTCCAATTAAACCAAGCTTTTAGATCACCCACATCCACTTGCAAACCCACATCCAATTGCTTTTGCATTGGGCCAAATCATCATGGTAGTTAGGATGTAAACGATACGAGACAACTTGCAAGCTATTCGAGATCGACTCGATCAATACTCGACTCGAACTCAAACTCGACTCGACCGAAATATTAACGAGTCGAGTAGAGTTATCCAATACTCGAGTCGAAAATCTCGTGAAATACTCGATTTTTTTATATATAATTAGCTTTAAAATATAATTATTTTTATAATATAATATAATAAAAATGTTTTATATTTTTAGATATTTGAACAAAATTTTGCATTTTTTCAATATAAAAACTAATCAATTTTTTAAATTAAAATCATAGTTAACAAAGACAAGAAAAGATTATAGAAGTGTTAGTGAAGTTGTCCCACGTTGGAAGAAAGATAGTTAATGAAGGGTGAAGGTGCTATAAAAAGAGAATGAGGTGAATGGAGCTTGTAACTTTGTCTTTTTGGTGATGAAGTGTGAGGTGCATCTTTTTAGGTTATGTTTGGTAAAAGTAGCTAATAAGGTACCTTATGACTTATAAGGTAGCTTATCAAAATTTTACTTTTATTAACTTATCAATAAGGTACCATATAAGGTACCTTATAAATTAACTTATGGTCATCCAAACAACTATATTAAAAATAAGGTACCTCTAAAGTGACTTATAAGTCACCTTATTTTTGCCAAACAATGCCTCAATCTATACTACCTTATTAAGTAAATCAAGTAAAGTCTTAAAAACAATTTTTTAAGCACATTGTATTGCTATTTTATGCATAATATCTTAAAATCTCTTAGTTACAATATTTTATGGTTGAAGTAAAACTCCTCAATGCTTTTGAAAATCATACCCTTCTTATTCCCAACCTCCCAAGAGTGACACTTCAAACTCTATTGATTTGCCCAATATCACTCAATTACTTTTAGATTTCCAAAGACACACTTCCTTCCTGAAAGTCTTTCAATTCTCTGTTGCATAGAAGTATTTCACAGCCCCAGAAAAAAGTCGCGACCATATCCAAGATGACAATTCACGTGATGCATACTCTCGAGATGATGCAGGGCTTTCGATTCTCATACGAACTTGTCGCTCCTCTCGTTGAAGACCCAACCAGGTAGAACATCAACGAAGAGTTTATTGTTATCAGATTTTGTATACTTTTTTTTTCGATTTGTATGGAAAAGACATAGTGTATCCAGTTCGTCTATTTCTACCCATCGATTTCACGCTTCCTGGTATATATGTATATCTGTATGTATGTGTGTGGATTTTGATTTCTTTTCTATCGATTCACGCTTTTGTTTGTTTTGGATTCACACTTTCGTTCAAAGGGGTTTGAATTTGAGGAAATGCCTCCAGGGGGTTTGAATTTGACCAATTTTAACCAAGTTGGTTATTTAGCTACAATTTCATGTGTTCATGTTGCAAGATTACTAAATCCACTGTCAAGTTTGCCTAACATCTCACTTAGGCTTTTCTGCTTCCAACCATAGCTAAGAGATAAAAATGCTTTCTTTGTCTGTTTACTCTTTTTAGTTTGGCCTAACTCATCACTCATTCTTACTTAAAGGACGTATACTTTCCAAGTGACATTGATTCCTCTTTTCTTTTTCTTCATTTTGTTTCGATTTTATGTGTTTGAGTTTTTAATCTTGCTTTCTTTAAAAAAATATTTGTAGGAAACAGAACCTATCGATTGGGTATGCTACAAAAACGGACTTGGATCTCGCATAACTGATTCTTACAAAGTATGTCTTCTAAACATCTTTTCTATCATTTTTTCCTTTCTATTCATTCTCCTTGTGCTTTCTCATAGAGCATACATAGTGTTGTTTTAAACACTTGGCCAAAACTTTGTAAGAAAAAAAGGTTATAATGAACGAGAATTTGGATAATATGTTCTTCATTCTTCTATCTATTACCATTTGTTGTTATTCTTATTGTATAGATAATTTTTAAAAAATTCTTAATCAAAATTAGGTTTCTAGTATGCTTTTTTTACTCCGACATGTTTATCTTTTACCAACTTATGACATGTTTGTATTTTACTAAATTAACAATAAAAATTGGTTAGATTATATTAATCATCGTGTATCTACGTTAAAAAAAAGTTTTAGAAAATTTCTTGGCTAAAATATATAAGTTGTTTGTAATTGTTAAACTTGAACATGAAGAAATGACAATGGATAAAACACACAGGCTTCTCCCAAAAGTCCAACCGATTGCTTAGTTACAAATAATCACCAAAGACATGCTATTGAATTGATGGAGTACTAAAATACAATTTGGGTAGAAGCATCATTTTTGTAAATATAAGATATCTTTCTTCTTAGTAATTTGTAATTATAATGAATAAAAATTTACTTGGGAGTAGGAACTACACAAAAAAGTTGTTTAAAAGACCGCTTTTCAGTGTTTGAATTTTAATTGGACACTTCGCCTTGGAAAGGAATGGTTTATTAACATATGAGAAGATTTAATTTACAAAGAGACTACATGGTCTCTCTAGAGCTTTTTACTTCCATCCAAAATTAACATAACAAAAGTGTTGTCTTTATATGCATTCCATGCAAACTATTTGTTATTGTTACATATGGTTACACAAGCTGCTATCAATAAGAAATCTATCAATAAAATTTCTTATGGATAGATATTTGAATCTAACATAGATACAAATATAACATAATGACATCATGAAAGAATTTGAGATTTCAAAGTTGAATAAATTTTAAAGAAGCTTATATATCCCGCCGTATTGTGCGGGTACATAACTAGTTTTATAAAATTTAAAAGAACACCTTTAAGTTTTAAAATTTATAAAAGAATTTACTAAAATTTCATAAATTTCACTAGTTGAGTTTGGTTTGAGCTTGATTCGAGTTCGAGTTTGAGTTCGAGCTTGGTTCGAACTTCAAACGAGTTCGAGCTTGAGCTTGATTCGAGCTTCAAACGAGTTCGAGTTTGAAAAATTGCAATTGAGTTTGAGTCAAGTTTCATTTTCATCTACTCGAAAGTTTTTGACTCGAGTTCGAGCTTGAGAAATCTGTATCGAGTTTGAGTTAAGTATGTTGGTATCCGAACTCGACTCGCATCATTTACACCCCTAATGGTAGGATCCTTCAAACTCATTTTTATTTTTTATATTTTTCAATTATTTATACAAACTAAATAATATATATATATATATTATTTTTAAAATATAAATATAGTTAAATTAATTTAATTATTGAATTTAATAACTACTTAAATTACAATTATACATATTAAAACATATAATATTGATAGAATTACATATAATCTAATCTATAAAATTACACATAACATAATCTAATTAAATATCAGAAATAAAATTATTCGTCTAAAAAATTATATATCATGTATTTATTAATATATATATATATATAATAATTTATAAAATAATTAATAAATGTTGTAATGGAGACCAATTTCGAAAGTGTAGGTGAATTATACGTATATAAATGATAATTGCAAAAACTAACGCAACACAATTAAAAACATAAATGAATTGCATGGATGTGGATGGTTTTAGGCAGCTCAAGCCATTAGGCTTATGGCACTAGGCGAATGGAATGTTAAAGTAGTGGAGGGCGAAGCTCTATATATACTACACCTTAAAGGCTTTGGATGGTAAATCCCATCTATGTGGAACAAGTTTGTCTCACTCTCCAACTTCAATCTGAAAGAAGGAAAAGCAAGGCAATCCCACATCGAATATTTTAAAAAACTCAAAGAAATAATAGAATTATGTTGATCATAACTCCTCTCAGTGATTTGAATATGATTCCTCTTTACACTTAGTAAAATTCCTTGGTTAAGTTTAAGTTCAAATTCAGCGATAAACATGCGCTGACTGCCATCAGCGATCGCTGAAGATCAAGAAACCTTAAGCTTATCTCTGAAGATCTGAAGATCAGCGATCACACCGAATGACCATTCAGCGAAAGTCAAAGACCAAGCTGAAGAAAGAGATAATCAGCTACTTGACCTGAAGCGGTTCAACGATAGCAAAGATTATCTATCCAAGTGTGAAGTCTTGTGAAGCCTCAGCGATACTGAAAGTTCATCCTTGAAGATTCAGTCTCAGCGATCAAGTGAAGCTTCTCATGCACAAAAGACAAACCCCATACTGTGTCAGAAAAGGACGTACGAATTGTCTCTTATGTCCCCATCATATCTGATATGGCACTGTTTAAATGCGGCCAAAAAACATGGCTGTATTCTGAGCAATGGACAAGTCTCCTATGGATGCTTGCCACGTAGCATACCTTTTGTCTTGCATTAAATGCAAACGGGTATAAATAAGATGAAGATATCTTCTTCATCTGTGTGCATGCTACCTTCTTTCTTAAACCTTCTGTATTCTATCTTACTTCCTTCTTGTGCATCAATCTTAGTGATTTCTTAGTTACAATAGAATAGGTTTAAACTTGTTCTAATTCCGCTTGTAACTGTAAATTTGTTTATACAATATAGACTAATTTAAAAACTAAAATTTGTGTGTTTATATTCAACCCCCCCCCCCCTTCTACAAACTGTTTCTATTTCCAAGAACTCCTGTAGACTCCTTAGGGACCAACAAGTGGTATCAGAGCAGTGTGTTCTCTATCTTTAAAATATTTTCTTTTTAAACTATTTAAAAAAAAATGTCAAATCCTAATACAAACTATAATGACAATGGATCTTTAGCTAAACCTCCAAGATTTAGCCATGATAATTTCCCATTATGGAAGGAAAGAATGTCTCTGTTTCTAGAAGGATCAGACCCAAAGATCCCTTACTATATAGAAAACGGACCATTTGTTCCTACAACTATTGTAGCTGGTGTTCCTGCCACCACTACTACTCCAGCCATCCCTGAAAGGAGTATCATTAAAACTCCTAATTGATGGACTGAAGAAGATAAGAAAGAAATTGCTATTGACTCAAAAGCCAGATCCATAATAGCAATGTCCCTCTCTGATGAAGTCTATCACTCAGTAATGAAAATGAGGACTTCTAAAGCCATGTGGGATACTTTATGTATTCAATATGAAGGAACATCTGAGGTGAAAATCACTAGAAGTATTAATCTAGTAAGACAGTATGAAAGCTTAATGCATCATAAAGGTGAAACTCTCTCTCAACTTCACCAACGTTTTAAATGCTTCTTGATTGATTTAAAAAACAGTCAACAGACACTATTCTAACGCTGAAATTCTGACAAAGTTCATGGAGGCACTACCCGAACAATGGGCAGTGTACACTACATGTTTGAAATTGTCAAAAAATCTTGAAACTCTTTCTTTAAGTGCTTTGTATGGAATGCTATTAAATGAAGAGCAATCCCAAGTTTTGAGGAAAAACCTCATCAATGAACTCAAGGGTGCCAAAAGTACTTCTTTGGCACTCGTGTCCTCAGAGGTAAATCCATTAAAAAATGCTTCCTCTTCTACTATTACTTCCATCACTGAATTAGGTCAAACTGATTCAGAAGATCAACTCACCGATGCTGACATCTCTGAGTTCGATAACTCTCTGGCTCTGTTAACTAATAACTTTAAAAGATTCGCCAGAAAGAGCAACTTTCGAAGAACACCGACTCTTGCTGACTCTGATAAATTGAAAACTATGCCCGCTGAGAAAGGCTCAGCCATATGCTACAATTGTCAGCGAAAGGGTCACTTTGCGAGTGAATGTAGATCCAAGAAAGTTGCAGCTCCCACCACCTTGCAGACCTCTGATAAGAAAGAGAAGTATTTGAAATTAAAAAACAAATACAAAGATCTGAAGAAAAACCAGCTAAAAGGCGATGGTCTTGTCGCTGAAGAAGTTGATTGGGATGATGAAGGTGACTGGGCTAAGACCTCTGATGAGTCAGGCACAGATGAAGAAGATCTTGCCTTCTTTTGTCTGATGGCAAGAATAGAAGACGCTGAAGAAGTATCTGAAACTTCTTCCTCTGAGTCCCCTTCTACTTAGGTATCCATTCCTTCTATCTCCTTAATATCCGAGAATGATAACTTATCTGCGCTCGATGCTATGATTGTTGATTTTTACAATGCTTTAAATGGAAAAACCAAAGCTGAGAAAATTAACACTGATTTATCTGAACAATTAAAAAATTGTCATCTAAAAATCAATAAAACTTTCAAAGATTGAGGAAACCTTAAAGGACCAAGTCTTTGTAAATCAAACAATTAGCATTGAGAAGCAGCAAGCTATCGCTGAAAGAGAAAAGGCCATCGCTGATCTTAAATCTGAAAAGGCTATGTTAATCATAACTCCTCTCAGTGATTTGAATATGATTCCTTTACTATACTTAGTGAAATTCCTTAGATAAGCTTCTGTTCAAATTCAGCGATAGCATACGCTGATTGCTATCAGCGGTCGCTGAAGTTCAAGGATCAACAAGCTTATCTCTGAAGATCTGAAGATCAACTATCACATCAGAAGTCCATTCAGCGACAGTCGAAGACCAAAGCTGAAGAAAGAGATAATCAGCTAAGTGACCTGAAGCAGTTCAGCGATAGTAGCGATTATCTACTCAAAGTGTGAAATCTTGTGAAGCCTCAGCAACACTGAAGTTCATCCTTGAACATTCAGTGTCAGCGATCAAATGAAGCTTCCTCTGCAAGATTAAAGTTTGATCTTATCCTCGATGCACAAAAGTCAAACCTAGAACCATGTCAGAAAAGGACGTACGACTTGTCTCTTATGTTCCCGTCATATCTGAAGCTTCCTATCCAAGCTTGACACGTGGCATGTACCTTTTGTCTTGCATTAAATGCAAGCGGGTATAAATAGATGAAGATATCTTCTTCATCTTCATGCATGCTTCCTTCTAGCCTATACCTTCTGCATTCCTTTCTTTCATCTTCTTGTGCATCAAACTGTGTGTTTTTTTAGTTACAATAGAATAGGTTTTTAACTTGTTCTAATTCCGCTTGTAACTGTAAATTTGTTTATTTTCAATAAACTCATTTAAAAACTAAAATCTGTGAGTTTGTATTCAACCCCCCCCCCCTTCTACAAACTGTTTACTTAATATTTAACTCTTGTAGATCCTTATTGGGACCAACAGGCTACCATCGAAGGATGGTGCAAAGCCTCTGACAAGGTAAATGAGATAATCAATGCCCAGATCCCTATGAAAGTAAGAAGTGGGTTAGGCTTTAACCTTGAAAAGGAAGAATCAGAGAAAGACCGACCCATGCTTAAATTTGGAATGTTTGTCTCCTCTATCCCTGATCCCTCCTCTTCTTCTTAGAGACCTTACTCTAATGAGAAGACTCCTGTGTTAAAATATTTTGACTCTAAGAAAGTGGTCAAAAACAAGATTCTTGACCAGGTTCCTAGAAATAAAAACGTTCAGAAGAAGAACAAGAAATCCTCTATTTCCTTAGAGAGCAATCCTAAACCTGGGAGAAAAATCTCTGAATTCTCTCAGAGGTCAACCCCCAGAATTAAGATTGATCTCACTCTTGTTCCTGAAAAGGTTGTTATACCTCCAAGAACAATGGATAAAGGAATTTTTGGTCCTATTCCTGACAGAATCCCTTCTATCTCTCTCAAATCTTTGAATTCCAAACCTTACAAATATAGGAAGTGCTATCACTGTGGTGAAACTACCCACATTGCAAGTAAGTGTCCTAATGCTACTAAAGCTGATAAACTAGCTCATGGAAAGAAAGTAGCTCAAGCTGATAAACCAGCAAGAGTGAAATCCACCAAGGTTACAAAACCAACATAGGTGAAGATATCCACTTTAGAAAGTTCTTCAGTAAGTAGCACCTCCGCCACTCCTTTCACTAACAAGGCAGAACCCATAGTAATATGGGTACCTTCAAAAAATTAATCTCTTTGTTGTATGGAGAGTGCTAAAGGTATCTGGTATCTTGATAGCGGATGCTCAAGGCACATGACTGGCAGAAAATCTCTGCTCTCTGACTACAAAGACGAAGCTGGTCCATCAGTGACCTTTGGTGGAAATGGCAAAGGATACACTAAAGGCTATGGAATCTTGTCCAACGGAGCCACCTCGTTTAGTCGAGTTGCACAATCTCTTAAGCGTTAGTCAGCTTTGTGACAAAGATTTCAAAGTTCTATTCCTAAGGAATAGATGGCTGTCAATGACTGCAATGATAAGCTTGCCTTAACAGGCAAAAGAGCTGAAAATGTATACGTAATCAATATGAATAGTTCTCACTCTGAGAATGTGTGCTTTATCTCTAAAGCATCCTTTGATGTCAATTGGTTATGGCATAAAAGACTCTCTCATCTCAACTTCAAGACAATTAATGAACTGTCTCAAAAGGAACTTGTCAGAGACCTCCCAAATCATAGCTTTGCAAAGGAATCTCTTTGCTCAGCGTGTGAAAAGGGAAAGCTGACTAAAACATCTTTCAGATCTAAACAAGTTTCTTCAGTAACCTCACCTCTTCAGCTACTCCATATGGATCTCCTTGGACCTGTCAATGTCCAATCTATATCTGGAAAGAAATACACTCTTGTGATTGTTGATGAATATTCCAGATACACATGTGTATTCTTTCTTCGATCCAAAAGTGACACTCCTGATATGATAATCTCGTTTATCAAAAGGATGGAAATTCTGAACAATCTAACTGTTCATTCCATGAGAAGTGATCATGGTACTGAATTCAAGAACAGTACCCTAATAAATTTCTTTGATGAAAAAGGTATCTCTCACAACTTCTCTTCAGTGAGAACTCCTCAGCAAAACGGTGTTGCTGAAAGAAGAAACCGAACTATCATTGAAGCAGCTCGCTCAATGCTCAGCGAATCACGCCTTCCAACTCAATTCTGGGCCGAAGCAGTCAATACAGCATGCTTTACTCAGAATCGATCCCTGATTGTGATGCGATTCAGGAAAACCCCTTATGAATTATTTCATGGAAGAAGACCTACTCTGAAGTATCTTCACATCTTTGGATGCAAATGCTACATTCTGAATGACAGAGATCATTTGGGAAAGTTCGATCTGAAAGCTGATGAAGGAATTTTTCTTGGGTATTCCTCTATATCTAAGTCTTTCAGAATCTTCAACAAACGAAGACAACACGTTGAAGAATCCATGAATGCCAATTTTGATGAATCTCGTACTACCCCCACTTCTCCTATTCCTGAAGAAGATGAAGAACTGAATGCTTGGATGAAGTCTCACTATGGGGAACCTGAAACTTATTTCAACAATCAACCTAGTGCTGAATTAAGTGATGTTGAAATCCCTGAAATACCTACTAACAGTGATCCATCTTCAGGGATCAGTGTTACTCCTCTCAATCAGATTCCTCCTTCTGATGCATCTTCTGGAAATTCCTCAGTGAATATTCAAGCTTCATCTTCTGCAAATCAATCCTCTGAGTCTCCTCAATTGATTTTAAATGATGATGTACGTGTTGCTGAAACAACAAATAGCATCCCTGAAGAAGAAGAACTAGTCGCTGAATCTGCGGTTGATCTCTCTCTCCTCAACCACCAGCTCAGCGATAGACTGCAAATCATCCAATAAATCAGATTATTGGTGATCCTATTGCAGGTATCAAAATGCGTAGAGGTACAGGTAATATATGTCTTTATGTTAATTTCATCTCTCTCTCTGAACCTAAAAAGATAGATCAAGCTCTCTCTGATCCTAGTTGGATTTCAGCTATGCAAGAAGAACTAACTGAGTTTCGTAGAAACAAAGTTTGGAATCTTGTTCCTAGACCCTCTGGTAAAACAGTGATTGGAACCAAATGGGTATTTAGAAATAAGCTAGATGAAAACGGGACTGTTATTCGCAATAAGGCTAGACTTGTCGCTCAAGAATACAGACAGGAAGAAGGCATTGATTACGATGAAACCTTTGCACCTGTAGCCCGTTTAGAAGCCATAAGACTTTTCTTAGCTTATGTTGCCCAAAAAGATTTCAAAGTTTTTCAAATGGATGTTAACAGTGCTTTTCTAAATGGGAAACTCAGCGAGGAGGTTTATGTTGAACAACCCCCTGGTTTCTCAGACCCCAACCATCCTGGTTATGTTTTCAAACTTGAAAAAGCTCTTTACGGGTTAAAACAAGCTCCTAGAGCTTCGTATGATACTCTTTCTAAATTTCTTCTTAAAGAAAAATTCATTCGTCGAAAAATTGACCAAACACTATTTTTAAGAAAATATAAAGGTCATACTATAGTCGCTCAAATATATGTCGATGACATTATCTTTGGTTCCACAAGACCTAAACTACGCACTCGTTTTGCTGCAAGAATGCAAAAACAATATAAAATGAGTATGATGGGTGAACTAACGTATTTTCTAGGTTTGCAGATAAAACAAAATTGACAAAGTAATCT
Organism: Silybum marianum; assembly: GCA_036898165.1. Taxonomy (NCBI): domain Eukaryota; kingdom Viridiplantae; phylum Streptophyta; class Magnoliopsida; order Asterales; family Asteraceae; genus Silybum; species Silybum marianum. The sequence goes on from CM072541.1 coordinate 17,116,947, forward strand.
TTATTTGTCAAAGTAAATACGTTAAAGATATGCTGAACAAGTTTGATATGAATCAATGCTCAGCGATGAAGACTCCTATGGCCCCTCCTCTGACACTGAATAAGGACCCTAATGGAAAACCTGTAAATGTCACCGCCTATCGAGGGATGATTATGTCTCTGCTATATCTTACAGCGAGTAGACCTGATATCATGTATTCTACATGTCTCTATGCTCGGTATCAAGCTGAACCGAAGGAATCTCATCTCATCGCTGTAAAGCGAATCTTCAGATACCTGAAAGGAACTCCTAATCTGGGTCTTTGGTATCCCAAAGGCTCAGGGTTCGATCTAATTGGTTACTCTGATAGTGATTTTGCAGGGTGCAAGATAGATAGAAAGAGCACCACTGGTGGGTGTCAGCTACTAGGTGGTAAATTAATTAGTTGGACAAGTAAAAAGCAAAATTCTGTGTCCACCTCCACCGCTGAAGCTGAATACGTAGCCGCTGGAAGTTGTTGTGCTCAAATCCTTTGGATGAGAAATCAACTCAGAGACTATGCTCTCATGCTCTCCAAGATCCCTATTTATTGTGATAGCACTAGTGCTATTGCAATTGCCAAAACCCTGTACTTCACTCTAAAACCAAGCACATTGAGATTCGAGATCACTTTATCAGAGATCATGTGATTAATGGTGAAATTGAACTTCATTTTGTACCCACTGAATATCAACTCGCTGATCTTTTCACTAAGCCTCTTGATGAAACTAGATTCAATCTACTCATCAGCAAACTTAGTATGTTGAACGCTGAATAATTCTTATTCAGCTAACAACAAACAGTGATACAAATAAAGTCCTCTATTACCATTCGCTGAACTCTGACTCAACAATATCTGTCCTTTCTCACTCATGTATTATCTTCTAAACCTTTCCGCTCCCTGATGTTTCTTTAATCAGGGAATGAATCTGAAAACATAAAACGCATCACTGACAATATTTTATTGTTTTTGATGAATATTTTCAAAGATAATGATTAATCTTCCAAATGGATAATTATCATTATATATTTTAAATAAGAAAAGAAAACGTCAGACCTTTTCTGACACAAGACGGACCATGACGTTTCCCTTCCAATTCCTTTCTAGGGATGTGCGCCAGGTCATCGTTTCTTTTTTAAAAAGCTAAAACCGTCGTTTAGCTATCCTTTTCTCTCTCCTCATGCTATTTAAGCAAATCCTTGCGTCATTTCTCTCTTTACGCTCTCAAACTTTCCAAAAGGCAAGAATTCTCTCAACTTCTTAAAGTTTTCTCAAGAACACCAAGAACACGCACTAGTGCGTTTTTCTTCTCGAACATCACTAAGGCTTGATCTAACCTTACACATTAATCTGGAAACATCTTGTTTCACTTCTCTTTTCTTTTCTTAAAATCACAACAAAAATCTAGGGTAAATAAAATAAAAATCTGGATTAAACTTCAAAACCGTTCAAAACCATGTTCTAAGTCTTTTCCTTAAGAACAGAAGATTTTTTTTTGTTTAATCCATCTTTTATATTCTATACCTATATTTTTAATATACCAAACTTTTTTTTAAAACATTTGGTATTTTTATTTGCTTTTCTATCACAAGTATTTTGATCTTGTTCATCGAAACACTTGTTTCTTTTTACATTTGGTATTCTTTATACCAAAATCTGGTTTATACATTTTGTATTAAACCATGATTTTTCTATTTGGTGTTCCTATCTATGCTACAACAATGGCCTCTTCAAGCAAGGTTGCTGAACCCACTCTCGTCTCTGACACGCTGGTTGCTGTTGCTATATGCCACTTCCCTCTGGAACAAGCAACATTCAAGTCCTGCAACTATCTTGCACTCATGGACATCCCTGCTGAACGTCCATAATTCACTGAAGGCGCAAAATTCATCAAGGCATGCCCACTGATGTATGCATTCGTTCATAATCCAATTGGCATCTCCTCTCATCTTCAGGCCCTATGGTACACGGCTCACTGTACCACCTGCACCACTGACAAGGGCAAAGAACTCCCTGCAATTGGCTTCACTATTCTCACTCTCGGCCACTTCGCATTCACCTCTAGGTTCTTAAGGCAAGCTCTTCGCCTCCCTGCTCGCGACAAAAGTGAAAAGTGGGCTGCTGAACCCTCAAAGCAGCAGATAGACTCCTTCCTAGACTCCATTGGCTACGCATGGGAAAACGCCTCTCTGAAGACCGTGGGATCCAAGCTAGAGAAGAAGCGCTTACCTACTCGCTGGCAGTATATCTTCACTGAGGTCATTCAGTGCCTGGGCTCCAAGACTGGCTCGCATGATCAAGCCAGTAAACATTTTCAAGATATAGGCTTCGCTCACTGCACGGGCTACAAGCTGAATTTCGCTGAATACATATTCAGTGATATGTACAACAGGGTGAAAGCTGCGAATAGACACTTTGTCATCCCTTACCGAAGATTCTTTGCAACAATCTTGGAGCATGCTTTCGGGGATGAGTACCCCAAGACGGCCAACCACTCTTTCTCGATGGTGGGAAAGAAATCCCTGGACATTGAAGGACGTCCAGATGATGCTCCCTTTACACCATACATGCTGGAGATTATTGGAGCTCCTGTTTCAGTGTCTAGCTCACTGACAAACCCATCAGTGAGTATCCCTCACACTTCAGTCCCCAAAAGGAAACTACCAACTGATGGTCATAAAAATACCATCGCAACCAAACTAAAGAAGCCAAGGATGGTGGTCTCTCAAAAGACTACTCTCTCAAGTTCTGGTTTACCACCAACATCATCCGGTGCCCAAGCTACTTCAACGGTTTTCTCCTCCGTTGTTGCTTCTTCAGCACTACCAACACATTCAGCGACTACGGTCACTGAAAGTGTCTTAGTCAGCTCCGCTGAAGCTGTATCAGGTAATACTTTCACAGCCTTCTACTCTTCTTCGATCCCCTCTTCTTTAGTCCTCATCTCAACAAATGATTCAGAGATAGTTGTCCCTATCTCTGATAATGTTGAAATGCACGCAGTCCAAACGTCAGTGTTGTTTAGACACTTTGAGTTTTGGAAGGCCTGTATCACAGGACCTCAGAATGTCTGTCACAAGCATTCTAAGACACTGGCTAGTGATCCTCATGACACTACCTCTGCACAAGTGGTCCCTGAGAGTAATCCTCATGATGCTCTCAAGGGTTATAACATGCCCACTCATCCATCATCTAACCCAGAGCTCTTTTTGGCTGCTCTGTTTATGTTATCAACAGGTACCCCTCCTCTCTTCACCACAGCGACAACTACGACTACCCCCAAGGCTGCTGCTGCTCCTCTCAGCAAGGACAAAGGTAAATCTCCTCAGCAACCATGGACTTCTGCCAGACTCATGGAAGTCAAGACAGAGAAGAGTGCTCCCAAGCTTCCTCCCTGCCCAACTGAGCTTCCCCCCATTGTTCTTCCTAGCCATACATTCCCTGCAATTGACTTTTTAGTCAAAGAATGTGCTCACACCAGGGCTAAGGTTGAGCATTTACAGAAGTCTGCTGAATTCATCTTTCGAACAGTGGTTGGGACTCCAGGGATCAAGACCGCTGTCAACAATATCCTCAGCGACATCCAGTCCCTAAAGAAAGACAATCGGGCGCATGGTCAGTCCATTGCCCATCTAGAAAAGAAGGTGGACGATCAGAATCTGGTGCTCGAGTCTATTCAAAAGACTCAATCCGAAATGATGCAGTTGCTGACAAAGCTGTCCGAGTCTAGCTCCTCTTTCTCCACTGCTGATCGGACATCCCTGAATTTGGTCCTTCAGCACCAAGAGCGCCATGAAACCAAGCTGAAGGACATTCAAGGAAATGTACGTCTGCTGATGGTGCACTGTCTCCCTACTGACAACATCGAGGGGGAGAGATGTGCCAAAGAATTCGCTGACGACATCATTGCGGAACATAATGAGACCTTCCCTGCTAATAAAATTTCTCTCTACATCAAGCATGCAGAACCTTCCCTCACTGAAGGTTTAGTGGAAGAAGAAGAAGAAGAAGATGATGATGATGATGATGAAGATGAAGAAGAAGAAGAGGACATCCCTCACTATGGGGGAGCAAATGATGATGATGATGACGACGATATTGGAAGTGCTTTGGAGCACTTCAAAATGTCAAGGCCAGAAGTCTCTCATTAGGAGCCTTTGGGGGACGGACAACATCCCTCTCAGGGACAGTCCGGTCCCTCAGGCAAAGGAAATAACGTGGCAGAAGCTGATGCCACCATCCCTATAACCGAGGGGGAGACGACTGTCGAGCTATCTCTTCCTCTCATTCTCCTCTCTGCTCCAATCTCTGAACCACCCACATATCCCTCTTTTTCACCACCAAATTTTGGCTCTGACAAAACTCCTTCTACCTCTCCTTCTCTCAGTGAGCCCAGTCCCCCAAAGGACTCCACTTTTCGGAAGGAACCTTCATCTGAAGAGCAATTTATGTACATATCTGACTCTGACTCTAAAGATGAAGAAGGCCTCATTCCTAGACGCCGCGCTCAGAGACCACTAATAAGCGATCCTAAAGAGGAAGAAAGGCGAATAAACGTTTTGAATGAACTCGAAGCCAAGAGAATAAGGTTGCCCTCTGTTGAAATAGAATGTCCAACTCCTATCAGCATGGTAGATGACTTCTATTTCCTATCAAAGGAAGAGAGAGCGCAAGCACTTGAAGCTCAAAGAATAAGGGATGAAAAGATGAAGCAAAAGAGAATGATCTGGAGCTTGCAAGAAGAATTCTCAGGTAGGATTCTACAAAAGACAAGGCGAATAAAGCGCTGATCGACAAAAGCCAAAGAGTCGCTGAAGCTTTGGCACAAAAGGAACTGGTTGAAGAGAATATCCAAGTGAATCCCGTCCTCACTCAAGAGAAGATCCTAAATGCTCTGACCAATACAAATAAAGAACCAAGCCACAGAGAAAAAGAACTACGTTGGTGCACTGAAAGATTCAACTTTCGAAGGTCTGATTCAAAAATTATTCGAGCAACGATCGAAGGACGTCCTTCCAAATGCTATGGACTGAAGGTATTTTTTCGAATGTACAGACATGCGAACACTGAAAAAGAAGAAGCTAAGTCTTAAAGTTCTATGGATACTCTGAATGGCTAGAAATCAGAGATGCCATTCAGGGTTCCAAATCAAAGTTTAAAGATGTGGTGGAAAGAGCACTGGACCAGCTTCTTAAAAGGATGTCACAACACGTACAAGTTCCGCCTCTCCCTGAGCCTACAAGAAAGAGAAGATCTAATGCTGAAGGAGGATCATCTTCCAGAAATGACCATGAAACTAAGTTCAACTACGAAAGCATTCTTGGTCATCTGGAAATCCCTAACGTCTCTTGTTAATCATAACTCCTCTCAGTGATTTGAATATGATTCCTTTATATACTCAGTGAAAATCCGATTTATAGATTCAAGTTCATTTCAGCGATAGCATACGCTGATTGCTATCAGCGATCGCTGAAATCTCAGTAACCTTAAGAGTATCTCTAAAGACCTGAAGATCAGCTACCACACCAGAAGAACATTCAGCGAAAGTCGAAGACCAAGCTGAAGAAAGAGATAATCAACTAGTGATCTGAAGCGGTTCAGTGAAAGCAAGGATTATCTAAATCAGTGTGAAGTCTTGTGAAGTCTCAGCGACACTTCTAAAGTTCATCCTTGAAGTTTTAAGTTCAGCGATCAAGTGAAGACTTCAAACAAGATTAAAGTTGATCTTATCCTCGATGCACAAAAGTCAAAACCTTATACTATGTCAGAAAATGACGTACGACTTGTCTCTTATGTCCCCATCAAATCTGATATGGTACTGTTCATATTCGGCCAAAGCATGGCTGCCTTTTTGGACAAAGGGCAGGCTTCCTATAAAAGCTTGACACGTGGCAAAATACCTTTTGTCTTGCATGTTATGCAAACGGGTATAAATAGGATGAAGATATCTTCTTCATCCTCATGCATGCTACTTACTCTCATTGAACCTCTGCTTCATTTCTTTCTAATTTCTTGTGTATCAAATCTGTGTGTTTCTTAAGTTACAATAGAATAGGTTATTTAACTTGTTCTAATTCCGCTTGTAACTGTAAATTTGTTTATTCAATATAAACTTATTTAAAAACGTAAAAATCTATCTGTTTGTATTCAACCCCCCCCTTCTACAAACTGTTTCTATATCCAAGAACTCTTGTAGACTCCTTAGGGACCAACAAGTGGTATCAGAGCAGTGTGTTCTCTATCTTTAAAATATTTTCTTTTTAAACTATTTTAAAAAAAATGTCAAATCCTAATACAAACTATAATGACAATGGATCTTTAGCAAAACCTCCAAGATTTAGCCATGATAATTTCCCATTGTGGAAGGAAAGAATGTCTCTGTTTCTAAAAGGATCAGACCCAAAGATCCCTTTCTATATAGAAAACGGACCATTTGTTCCTACAACTATTGTAGCTGGTGTTCCTGCCACCACTACTACTCCAGCCATCCCTGAAAGGAGTATCATTAAAACTCCTAATTGATGGACTGAAGAAGATAAGAAAGAAATTGCTATTGACTCAAAAGCCAGATCCATAATAACAATGTCCCTCCCTGATGAAGTCTATCATTCAGTAATGAAAATGAGGACTTCTAAATCCATGTGGGATACTCTATGTATTCAATATTAAGGAACATCTGAGGTACAAATCACTAGAAGTATTAATCTAGTAAGACAGTATGAAAATTTAATGCATCATAAAGGTGAAACTCTCTCTCAACTTCACCAACGTTTTAACTGCTTGTTGATTGATTTAAAAACAGTCAACAGACACTATTCCAACGCTGAAATTCTGATAAAATTCATGGAGGCACTACCCGAACAATGGGCAGTGTACACTACATGTCTGAAATTGTAAAAGAATCTTGAAACTCTTTTTTTAAGTGCTTTGTATGGAATGCTCTTAAATGAAGAGCAATCCCAAGTTTTGACGAAAAACCTCATCAATGAACTCAAAGGTGCCAAAAGTACTTCCTTGGCACTCGTGTCTTCAGAGGTAAATCCTTTAAGAAATGCTTCCTCCTCTACTATTACTTCCATCACTGAATTAGGACAAACCAATTCAGAAGATCAACTCACTGATGCTGACATCTCTGAGTTCGATAACTCTCTGGCTCTGTTAACTATAACTTTAAGAGATTTGCCAGAAAGAGCAACTTTAGAAGAACACCGACTCTCGCTGACTCTGATAAATTGAAAACCATGCGGCTGACCCGCTGAGAAAGCCTCAGCCGCATGCTACAATTGTCAGCGAAAGGGTCACTTCGCTACTGAATGTAGATCCAAGAAAGTTGCAGCCCCACCACCTTGCTGACCTCTGATAAGAAAGAGAAGAATTTGAAATTAAAAAAAATACAAAGATCAGAAGAAAAACCACCCAAAAGGCAAAGGTCTTGTAGCTGAAGAAGTTTCCTGGGATGATGAAGATGACTGGGCTAAAATCTCTGATGAGTCAGGCATAGATGAAGAAGATCTTGCCTTCTTATGTCTGATGGCAAGAATAGAAGACGCTGAAGAAGTATCTAAAACTTCTTCCTCTGAGTCCCCTTTTACTCAGGTATCCATTCCTTCTATCTCCTTAATATCTGAAAACGATAACTTATCTGCGCTTGATGCTATGACTGTTGATTTTTACAATGCTTTAAATGGAAAAATCAAAGCTGAGAAAATTAACACTGATTTATCTGAACAATTAAAAAATTGTCATCTAAAAATCAAAGAACTTTCAAAGATTGAGGAAACCTTAAAGGAGCAAGTCTTTGTAAATCAAACAATTAGCATTGAAAAGCAACAAGCTATCGCTGAAAGAGAAAAGGCCATCGCTGATCTCAACTCTGAAAAGGCTACCATCGAAGGATGGTGCAAAGCCTCTGACAAGGTAAATGAGATCATCAATGCCCAGATCCCTATGAAACTAAGAAGTGGGTTAGGCTTTAACCTCGAAAAGGAAGAATCAGAGAAAGACCGTTCCATGCTTAAGTTTGGAATGTTTGTCTCCTCTATCCCTGATCCCTCTTCTTCGTCTCAGAGACCTCAATCTAATGAGAAGAGTCCGGTGTTAAAACCCTTCTACTCTAAGAAAGTGGTCAAAAACAAGATTCTTGACCAGGTTCCTAGAAATAGAAATGTTCAGAAGAACAAGAAATCCTCTACCTCCTCAGAGAGCAATCCTAAACCTAGGAGAAAGATCTCTGAATTCTCTCAGAGATCAACCCCCAGAATTAAGATTGATCTTACTCCTGTTCCTGAAAAGGTTGTTATACCTCCAAGAACAATGGATAAAGGAATTCTTGGTCCCATTTCTGACAAAATCCCTTCTATCTCACTGAAATCTTTAAATTCCAAACCTTACAAATATAGGAAGTGCTATCACTGTGGTGAAACTACCCATGGAAAGAAAGTAGCTCAAGATGATAAATCAGCAAGAGTGAAAGCCACCAAGGTTGCAAATCCAACAAAGGTGAAGATATCCACTGGAGAAAGTTCTTCAGCAAGTAGCTCCTCCGCCACTCCTTCCACTAACAAAGCAGGACCCATAGTAATATGGGTACCTTCAAACATTTAATCTCTTTGTTGAATGCAGAGTGCTAAAGGTATCTGGTATCTCGACAGCGGATGCTCAAGGCACATGACTGGCAGAAAATCTCTGCTCTCTGACTACAAAGAAGAAGTTGGTCCATCAGTGACCTTTGGTGGAAATGGCAAAGGATACACTAAAGGCTATGGAATCTTGTCCAACGGAGCCACCTCGTTTAGTCGAGTTGCTTACGTTGAAGGACTAAAGCACAATCTCTTAAGCCTTAGTCAGCTATGTGACAAAGATTTCAAAGTTCTATTTCTAAGGAATAGATGTGCTGTCACTGAATGCAATGATAAGCTTGCCTTAACAGGTAAATGAGTTGAAAATGTATATGTAATCAATATGAACAGTTCTCACTCTGAGAACGTGTGCTTTATCTCTAAAGCATCCTCTGATGTAAATTGGTTATGGCATAAAAGACTCTCTCATCTAACCTTTAAGACAATTAATGAACTATCTTAAAAGGGACTCGTCAGAGATCCCAAATCATAGCTTTGCAAAGAAATCTCTTTGCTCAGCGTGCGAAAAGGGAAAGCTGACAAAAGCATATTTCAGATCTAATCAAGTTTCCTCTGTAACCTCACCTCTTCAACTACTCCATATGGATCTCTTTGGACCTGTCAATGTCCAATCTATATCTGGAAAGAAATACACTCTTGTGATTGTTGATGAATATTCCAGATACACATGATCCAAAAGTGACACCCCTGATATGATAATCTCGTTTATCAAAAGGATGGAAGTTCTGAACAATCTAACTGTTCGTTCCACGAGAAGTGATCATGGTAGTGAATTCAAGAACAGTACCCTAATAAATTTCTTTGATGAAAAAGGTATCTCTCACAACTTCTCTTTAGTGAGAACTCCTCAGCAAAACGTGTTGCTGAAAGAAGAAACGAACTATCATTGAAGTAGCTCGCTCAATGCTCAGCGAATCTCGCCTTCCAACTCAATTCTGGGCCGAAGCAGTCAATACAACATGCTTTACTCAGAATCGATCATTGATTGTGAAGCGATTTAAGAAAACCCCGTATGAATTATTTCAGGGAAGAAGACCTACTCTGAAGTATCTTCACATCTTTGGATGCAAATGCTACATTCTGAATGACAGAGATCATTTGGGAAAGTTCGATCCAAAAGTTGATGAAGGAATTTTTCTTGGATACTCTTTAATGTCTAAATCCTTCTGAATCTTCAACAAGAGAAGACAACATGTTGAAGAATCTATGCACGTCAACTTTGATGAATCACGTCCAATCAACTCTGCTCCTATCCCTGAAGAAGATGATGAGCTAAATGAATGGATGAAATCACATTATGGAGAACCTAAAACTTATTTCAGCAGTCAACCAAATGCTGAAATGAATGATGATTGTCTCCCTGATTTTCGTATTCCGAATACTGATTCATCCTCAGGAATCAATGTCACTTCTCTTAATCAGATTCATACATCTGATACCTCTCAAGGAAACTCTTCCGTGAACAACCAAGCTTCATCCGCATCTCTAGAATTGATCTGAAATGATGAAGTCCCTGTTGCTGAACCAACAACAAGTATTCCTGAAAGAGAAGAAGTTGCTGAATCTATTGTTGATCAATCTCCTAAAACTCCCGCTCAGAGATGGACTACAAGTCATCCAATAAATCATATTATTGTTGATCCTAATGCAGGTATCAAAACTCGTAGAGGTTCAGGTAATATCTGTCTTTATGTAAATTTCATTTCCCTCTCTGAACCTTAAAAGATCGATCAAGCTATCTCTGATCCTAGCTGGGTCTCTGCCATGCAAGAAGAACTCTCTGAATTTCAAAGAAACAATGTTTGGAACCCTGTCCCTCGTCCATCTGGAAAAACAGTGATAGGAACCAAATGGGTCTTTAGAAATAAGCTAAATGAAAATGGCACTGTAATTCACAATAAGGCTAGACTTGTTGCTCAGGGTTACAGACAGGAAGAAGGAATTGAATATCATGAGACCTTTGCTCCTGTAGCTAGACTAGAAGCCATAAGACTCTTCTTAGCTTATGCTGCCCACAAAGACATCAAAGTTTTTCAAATGGATGTTAAAAGTGCCTTTTTAAATGGAAAACTCAGCGAGGAAGTTTATGTTGAACAACCTCCTTGTTTCGCTGACCCTAGTCACCCTGGTCACGTTTTCAAACTTAAAAAGGCTCTCTATGGGTTAAAACAGGCTCCTAGAGCTTGGTATGATACCCTCTCTAAATTTCTCCTTAAAGAAAATTTACTCGTGGAAAAATTGATCAAACTCTGTTTTTAAGAAAACATAAAGGTCATACTATTCTTGTCCGAATTTATGTTGATGATATTATATTTGGTTCCACAAGACTCAAACTCTGTACTCGTTTTGCAAATCGAATGAAAAAAGAATATAAGATGAGTATGATGGGTGAACTAACATATTTTCTAGGTTTGCAGATTAAGCAATCTGACAAAGGTATCTTTATTTGCCAAAGTTAATATGTTAAGGACATGCTGAACAAATTTGATATGAATCAATGCTCAGCGATGAAGACTCCCATGGCACCTCCTCTGACGTTGAACAAGGACACTAATGGAAAACCTGTCAATGTCACTGCCTATCGTGGGATGATCGGATCTCTTGTGTATCTTACAGCGAGCCGACCCGATATCATGTACTCTGCTTGTCTCTATGCTAGATATCAAGCTGAACCCAAGGAATCTCATCTCATCGCTGTGAAGCGGATCTTCAGATACCTGAAAGGAACTCCTAATCTGGGTCTTTGGTATCTCAAAGGCTCAGGGTTCGATTTAATCGGATACTTTGATAGTGATTTTGCAGGTTGCAAAATTGACAGAAAGAGTACCACTGGTGGATTTCAGCTATTGGGTGGTAAGTTGGTTAGTTGGACTAGTAAAAAGCAAAACTCTGTGTCCACCTCCACCGCTGAAGCTGAATACGTTGCTGCTGGTAGCTGTTGTGCTCAAATCCTTTGGATGAGAAATCATATCAGGGATTATGACCTTAGTCTTTCTAAGATCCCAATATATTGTGATAGTACAAGTGCTATTGCAATTGCAAACAATCCGGTTCTACACTCTAAAACCAAGCACATTGAGATTCGTTATCACTTTATCAGAGATCATGTGATGAACGGTGAAGTAGAACTTCATTTCGTGCCAACTGAATATCATCTCGCTGATTTATTCACAAAAGCCTCTTGATGAAATTAGATTTAATCTACTCATCAGTGAGCTTGGCATGTTAAATGCTGAATAACTTCTCCCTTCCCTGAACTCTGATTCAGTGATACTTGACATTTCTCAAGTATGACTTCTTATCTCCACTCTCTGAAGTTAAAAAGATTCAAAGTTTTTTTTTACCAATACCTGTTCTGGGTTCAAACTTAGAACAGAAGACCAAACTATTGGTATTTTCTTAATCAACAAGTTTTTTATAAAAAGAAAACAAAACTAGTCTATTTTGTGTTAAAAACACAAGTAGTTTGGTCTTTGTTCATCAAAATACTTGTTTTTCTTCTACACATTTTGGTAATTCTTGTACCAAAACCTGCACTGGTTTATTACTCTTGTATTAAACCATGATTTTCCTCTTTGGTGTCCCAATCTTTGAAACAGAAATGGCATCATCAAGCACCAACATGATCGAGAAGGCCCTTGCAAGCAATTTCAGCATGGAACAGATTACTTTCAAGGCCTGCAACTACCTGGCACTGGTCGACATTCCAGCTGACAAAGCCTACTTCAATGATGGAGTTACCTTCATCAAAGTATGTCCTCTGATGTACGCTTTTGTACACAACCCTGTAGGAATCACTGCACACCTACAGGCTCTCTGGTACTCTGCTCAGTGTACCACAGTCACTACGAACAAAGGTAAGAAGATCCCTGCAATTAGCTTCTCTATCCCCTCTCTGGGATACTTATCCTTCACTACCGGCTTCCTAAGGCATGCTCTTTGCCTCCCCTCCAAGCTGAAGACAGAATCTTGGGCCCCTGAGCCCACAATTGAGCAGATTGACTCCTTCTTGGACTCAATTGGTTACGTCTGGGAGAACCCTGAGCACAAGATGGTGGGTTCTAAGATGGAAAAGAAGAGGCTCCCTACTCGGTGGCAATACCTCTTCACTCAGGTCATTCAATGCCTGAGCTCCAAGACTGGTTCTCATGACCAGGCAAGCAAGCATTTCCAGGACATCAGATTTGCTCTCTGTACAGGGTACAAGCTGAACTACACTGACTACATCTTCAGCGACATGTATAACAGGGTAAATACAGCGAAGAGAAATCAATTCATTCCCTATCCAAGATTTTTTTCTACTATCTTGGAGTTTTCTTTCAAGGAGGAGTACCCCACTGTTGGCAACCAAAGGTTCTCTTTGGTCGGGAAGAAATCTCTGGAGTTAGAGATTCGTCTAATTGATGCCCCCTACACTACCTACATGCTGCGACTGATAGCAGCCGCTGCTCCTATGCCTACCTCACTGCCAACCCCATCAGTGAGTGCCCCCGGCACAACCATTCCCCCCAAGTGAAAGGAACCAACCGATGGTCACAAAAAGACCATCGCCCAAAACCCCCCTTCAAAGAAAGCCAAGAAGGCAGTCTCTCAAAAGACTGGCCTCTCTGCTTCTGGCGTACTACCAACGTCTCTGCGAACCTCTGCTACGACAACGGCATCTGAGTCCATTGTCGCTTCTTCAACGCTACCCCCACTTTTAGCGACTCCGGTCACTGAAGGTCTTAGAGTCAGCTCCACTGAAGCTGCACCAGGTAATACTATCACTGCCTTCTATTATTCTTCTACCCCTTCTTCTTTGGTCCTCACATCAATACGTGATTCAGAGATAGTTGCCCCTATCTCTGATGATATTGAAATGCACGCTATTCAAACTTCAACTTTGTTTCGACAATCAGAACTTTGGAAAGCCAGTAGCACAGGGCCTCAGCATACCTCTCTCAGGCATGCTTAGACACAGGCAAATGATCCTCAGGACATTGCCGTTGCACTTGCTGCACCCAAGAGTAATCCTCATGATGCTCTTAGATTACATACCATGTCTTTGGATCATCCTTTTTCTAACCCAGAGCTCTTCTTTCCTGCTCTGTCTATGTTGTCATCAGGTACGGCCCCACAGACGTCAGCAACCACCATCTCCACTCAACTTGCTTCTCCAAGAAGCAAAGGAAAGGGTGCCCAACGCCTAATGTCCCCTAAAGAAGCACGAAGGGTCAAACAGGAGAAGACAACTGCCAAGCTTCCTCCCTTTTCAGTGGAGATTCCGAAAATCAGTCTTCCACACCCTACCTTCCCTGCCATTGACTTTCTTGTCAATGAGTGTGCTCAAACCAGGGCTAGGGTGGATAATATTCAGCACTCTGCTGAATATATCTTCCAGACAGTCGCTGGAACACCTGGAATGAAGACCACGCTGAACAATATCCTCGTCAACATCTAGGGACTCAAGGCTGATACCTGCTGATACCTGGGGCAACTCTGAGGCCATCGATGCAGTTGCCTCTGTCCTCAAAGCCCAAGGCCTAGTGCTTGAGTCTATTCAAAAGACTCAAGCTGATATTATGGACAAGCTTACCAGAATATCTGATGCTGGCCCCTCCTTCACCTCTGACGACAGGAAGACCCTGGGCGATGTTCTAACGAATCAGTCCCTGCACTCTAACTCGCTCAGGAATATTGGTTTCGAATGTCAAGACTATCGCTGTGTACGTCCTCCCCACTGACAACATCGAGGGGGAGAGATGTGCAAAGGAGATCACTGATGAGATAATCGGTCATGCCAATGACCGCATGCCAGGCACACCGATATCTCCCTACATCCATCAGCAAGAACCCTCAGTCATCGCTGCTGATGATGAAGACGATGAGGAAGAAGAAGATGATGATGACGATGAAGAAGATGAAACAATTCCCATCTATAAGGGGATCGATGATGATGATGATGATGATGACATCCCTCCAGGTGCCCTAGAGCACTTTAAGAGAAGTCGACCAGGCAACTTCATGCTTGAGATCAACTACTCAGAGCCTTTGGGGGACGAACACACTCCTTCTTAGGAGCCGTCCAGCCAATCAGGCAAAGGAAAGCAGGTGGTGGATCTTGATGCCACCATTCCTATCTCTGAGGGGGAGACCACTGTAGAGGTAACCCTTCCCCTTGTTACTTTTATCTCTCCAGCTTCTGAACCCCCTACATATCCATCCTTCCCTCCTCCAATATTTGGCTCTGACAAAGCTCTATCACCTTCTCCCGTTCTCAATGAGTCTAGTCCCCCAAAGGACTCTACTTCATGGAAGGAACCTTCATCTAAAGATCAGTTTATGTATATAACCGACTCTGACTCTGAAGATGAAGAAGGGCTTATTCCAAGAAGGCGCGCACAGAGACCTCCAATAAGCGATCTTGAGGAAGAACAAAGGCGAATAAACTTTTTAAATGAGCTTGATGCAAAAAGAATAGAGAAGCCCTTCACTGAACCTGAAAATCCTGTACCCATCAGCATGGTGGATGAATTTTATTTTCTATCAAAGGAAGAGAGAGCTCAAGCTCTGGAAGCACAGAGACTCAAGGATGAGAAGATGGAGCAGACTCAAAACGATCTCGAACTCGCAAGGAAGATTCTCAGGGAAGACTCTGCCAGAGAAGAAGCAAAAAGAAAGATGAACGAGAAAAGTAAACAACTTGCTGAAGCTCTGGTGCAGAAGGAACTAGTAAGAGAGAACATCGACGTAGATCCAATTTTTGCTCAAGCGAAGATTCTAAGTGCCATCTCTGAAGAAGAAACCCATCACAGGGAAGAAGAACTGCGTTGGTGCTCTGAAAGATTCAACTATCGAAGGTCTGACTCCAGAGTCGTTCGTGCGACTATTGAAGGACGATATTCCAAAAGATATGGTCTGAAGGTTTACGTACGAATGTACAGACAAACGAGATGTGAAAAAGAAGAAGGATAGTTCTTAAAGTTATTTGGATGCCATTCAGGGTTCCAAATCAAAATTCAAAGACGTGGTAGAAAAAGCACTGGATCAACTCTTGCAGAGAATGTCTCAACTAGTTCAAATCCCTCCTCTCCCTGAAACTTCAAAGAGAAGAAAGTCTGCAGGTGGTTCCTCTTCGAAGAATGAGCATGAAACCAAGTTCAACTATGAAAGCATTCTTGGCCACCTGGAAATCCCTGATGTCTCAATGCTGAACTCTTCGCTCCCTCAAGACCGACGCTATGAAGAAAGTGAAATCATCACACTCCCTGAACCAGGTATGGTTTATTTGGATAATGAAGGGATCTTAGGACTTTTCAGAAACTCAGAAGTCAGCAAGGCTCCTTCAGCTTTGATCAAGATCATGCATCACTACTGTTGGTCAGACACCCCTCTGATGAATAGGCAGAAGATGATCTATGAAAATGAACTACAAAGAAGACATGAGCGAATCTCCAATTAGCTTTTTCCATTTCCTTTGTAATAATGCTTCAGTGTAATGTACTTATACTTTATATTTGTAATTTCATTCTTCCCTGTAATTCTTCAGATTATTGATAATGAAATTCAAATGAAGTACTCTAATCCACTTGTGTGCTGAAAAGATCCCTTAAAATAGTAAATGGGACAACGAACATAAGAGTTATATTCTTTCTTACAAATCTAACTCACTGATTGTTTTCACTCTGAAAAGTAAATCAGTGAATGTACTTAAAGCCTTTACTTGTAACTTGAGATTTCATATCCTTATAAATGAAACTAAATAGTTCAAATAGAGTAGCTGAAAAAGATCTCACAGATTAGTTCTTAAAACCTTTACTTAGAAATTTTTAAGTCCCTACAAATCTCTTCAAGCAATTTACTTTTATTGCTTAATCATAATCAAATAGGGGGACATTGTTGATCATAACTCCTCTCAGTGATTTGAATATGATTCTTTATATACTCAGTGAAAATCCCATTTATATACTCAAGTTCATTTCAGCGATAGCATACGCTGATTGCTATCAGCGATAGCATACGCTGATTGCTATCAGCGATCGTTGAAATCTCAGGAACCTTAAGTTTATCTCTGAAGACCTGAAGATCAACTATCACACCAGAAGAACATTCAGCAAAGTCGAAGACCAAGCTGAAGAAAGAGATAATCAGCTAGTGATCTGAAGCGGTTCAGTTAAAGCAAGGATTATCTAAATCCGTGTGAAGTCTTGTGAAGTCTCAGCGATACTTCGAAAGTTCATCCTTGAAGTTTCAAGTTTAACGATCAAGTGAAGACTTCAAACAAGATTAAAGTTGATTTTATCCTCGATGCAAAAAAGTCAAAACCTTATACTATGTCAGAAAAGGACGTACGACTTGTCTCTTATGTCCCCATCAAATCTGATATGGTACTGTTCATATTCGGCCAAAGCATGGTTGCCTTTTTGTACAAAGGACAAGCTTCCTATAAAAGCTTGACACGTGGCAAAATACCTTTTGTCTTGCATGTTATGCAAACGGGTATAAATAGGATGAAGATATCTTCTTCATCCTCATGCATGCTACTTACTCTCATTGAACCTCTGCTTCATTTCTTTCTAATTTCTTGTGCATCAAATCTCTGTGTTTCTTAAGTTACAATACAATAGGTTATTTAACTTGTTATAATTCCGCTTGTAACTGTAAATTTGTTTATTCAATATAAACTTATTTAAAAACGTAAAAATCTATCTGTTTGTATTCAACCCCCCCCCTTCTACAAACTGTTTCTAGATCCTTTGAACTCTTGTAGACTCCTTTGGGACCAACATCTCTATGCTAAACATCTCTGTCTCTCAGAATAGAAGGTATGAAGAAAATGAAATCATCACCTTCCCTGAACCAGGTATGATTTTCTTTGACAATGATGGCTTTCTAGGGTTCTTCAGAAACAGCGAGGTCAGCAAAGCTCCATCAGCCTTCATCAAAATCATGCATCACTACTGTTGGTCAGATGATCCGCTGATTAATCGACAGAAGAGACTCTATGAAAATGAAATGCGAAGAAGACACGAAAAGCTCTCTGATTGATAGCTTTTTTTTTTCTTTTGTATCTTTCTTTAGTGTATTATACTTCCCTTTACTTACTAATTTGTAATTTCATTGTTCATGTAATGTCTTCAGATTATTAATGAAATTTCAAATGAAGTACTATACTCCAACTGTGTACTGAAAAGATCCCTGAAAACAGTAAACGGGACAATGAACATAAGAGTTCTAACTTCTTTACATATCTCCTTACTTACTGATATTTCTCTCTGAAATTAAAATCAGTGAATGTACTTAAGGCATCTACTTGTAAAAATTGTGTTTTCATATCCTTATAAATGAAACTCAATGACTATAATAGATTAGCTGAAAAAGATCTCACAGATTAGTACTTACAAATTTTTCTTAACTATTTCTTAAGTCCTTACTAATTCCTTCAAGTAACTTTCTCATATTACTTAATCATAATCCAATAGGGGGAGATTGTTGATCATAACTCCTCTCAGTGATTTAAATATGATTCCTCTTTACACTTAGTAAAATTCCTTGGTTAAGTTTAAGTTCAAATTCAGCGATAAGCATACGCTGACTGCCATCAGCGATCGCTGAAGATCAAGGAACCTTAAGTTTATCTCTGAAGATCTGAAGATCTGAAGATCAGCGATCACACTGAATGACCATTCAGCAAAAGTCAAAGACCAAGCTCAAGAAAGAGATAATCAGCTACTTGACCTGAAGCGGTTCAGCGATAGCAAAGATTATCTGTCCAAGTGTGAAGTCTTGTGAAGCCTCAACGATACTGAAAGTTCATCCTTGAAGATTCAGTCTCAGCGATCAAGTGAAGCTTCTCATACAAGATTAACGTTGACCTTATCCTCGATGCACAAAAGACAAACCCCATACTGTGTCAGAAAAGGACGTACGAATTGTCTCTTATGTCCCCATCATATCTGATATGGTACTGTTCAAATGAGGCCAAAAAACATGGCTGTATTCTGAGCAATGGACAAGTCTCCTATGGATGCTTGCCACGTAACACATACCTTTTGTTTTGCATTAAATGCAAACGGGTATAAATAAGATGAAGATATCTTCTTCATCTGTGTGCATGCTACCTTCTTTCTTAAACCTTCTGTATTCCATCTTACTTCCTTCTTGTGCATCAATCTTAGTGATTTTTTAGTTACAATAGAATAGGTTTAAACTTGTTCTAATTCCGCTTGTAACTGTAAATTTGTTTATGCAATATAAACTAATTTAAAAACTAAAATTTGTGTGTTTGTATTCAACCCCCCCCCCTACAAACTGTTTCTATATCCTAGAACTCTTGTCCTTAGGGACCAACAAATTACATAAGGGAAACAATGAGAAATCAGAAGTAACCCATCAGGTTTCACTATGTTTTTTCAAAGGGAAAACTGCATGAAAATGAAACAAAGTTTAACTTGATTCCTATTTAATGTAATGATAACCGTCATTTCTTAAGTATTATTTACCGCTTTTTCCACCCATTCTTATTTCTTTTTCTAACCCAAAATACCAATTTGAGCCTACTTTCTCTTTATTGGTCTAAAATCGGTCAAAGCTAGGAAATAACAAAAAAGTCAGATTTCGACATGGTGACATCAGCCCATTGTGACGTCAGCAGTGAAATATTCAAAAAAGCTCTTTGTAGGATTTTTTTTTGGGTGAAATTGGTGAAAGTCATTTTCTGGAGCTCCCTTGGTCAACCTGAGCTTTACACAAGAATGTTGGGTGATGACATATGGGATGAAGACAAGAAGTGGTAGAAGACAAAGGGTGAGAAGTCCCTTTCTCATTCACTTGTCATTTTCCCCATATCAAGTCACTTTCAAGCCTTATCTCCTCCTCCAACTATTTAAAGGGACCATTGGAGCATCATTTGATCATCGGTGGATAGCTGAAAAACACAAAAAACTATCTTGTCAATTTTATTGCTTTCTAGTTTACTTTAATTTTCTACTGTAATCTCATTTTTGTATGCCCTGTGGCAGCTTACCACTATGGCCAGTTTCAATTTAATGCATTTTCTATTTACTTAATTCTACTTTTACATTATGCACTTAGTCATGAGGAGTAGCTAAACCTCCCCTTGGGTGTGGGTGTAAGCCGAACCCGAGAGTCCAAAATGTAACACTTGGGTGTTACTACCTTTTGCTAATTTTTCGGTTTGGTCATTCGAGTTGAAGCTTCATCTCAACGCGGACAAGCTGATCACTTTAAGTGTTAATATTAGATCTTAGACCTCGAGAGGGGCGGATCGGAAATATGGTTTGAATGATGCAAGAAGGTTTGAGAAAATCTTTAATAATCACATAGAGATATGGATTTTAGCATAATCATACTAGGGTTCAGATGTCGGTCGAGTGGGTGTGTCATAGAGATATGCGCATCCCTCCACATCCGGCGGAGCTAAGGTCTTCGAGATCTACTTAGTTACGATTGGCAAACCAAATGTTAGCATTAGTAGTACTTTATACTAAAACCGTTTTTCGCAACTTATATGTTAAGTCTGAAAATATTGTATCCGAGATGACAACTATTGAAGACGTGAAGGGCTAAAGTGAAAAGTTAGCAAAGTCTTTAATTAGGAAAGATTTAATAAGGAAACATTCTATTTTGTAAATAAGGCAAGTGTATAATGCCTTAATCTTTACTTTCCTTATACCGTTTTTCCTATACATATAAATATAGGGTTAGGGCTAGCATTAGAAGGAGAGGAACATTAGTGCGAAATATTGAGAGCTAAACTGTGAGAGATAAATCTGTTTTTATTCAATACAAGTAAGATATCCGACTTCGGATCTTCATCATATTTATAACGTTCTTCGTGTTCTTATTGATTATTCTTTATAAAGCATATCGTTACCTCATATTTTGGGAGCAACAAGTGGTATCAGAGCCTAAGATCAAGAGTTTTTACGATTTTCTGAGCAAACCACGAAACAGAAGGTATTTTTTTTGATTTCTGCAAATTTCTGCTATTAGTTGATGTTTAATCGAATCCCTCTGTTCGTTGCTTTTTTTTTTTATCGATTCCCGCTGCTTCATGCTATACCAAATAAAACACCATTCTGTTTTTTTATCAACTGCATCATAACTGTTCAATTAATTTTCATCGATCCGTTTTTTTCAATTAATTTTTATCGATCTAGCTATCTGCTTGTGTGTGTTTTTATCGACTGATTATATCTGTGTGTTTATCGATTTAAAAGTCTATTCTGCTTGTTGAAGTTTTCTCGATTCTACCTTCTGTTGATTAAATTTTTATCGATTCAACTGTTTACATCTGGATTTTTTATCGACTCCTATATAAAATATTTAAATGTTTAGTTAAAATTACTTTAGTTTATTTTTGTTACTTTTGAATCTCTTTACATAAGAAAACTCAGGAACTTGTGATTCCTGTAGCTTTTCTTACTAAAGAATTCCTTAGTAAAATCATAAACTCTCGTAATCTTGATATTTTTTGTAATTGAACGAATAAGAAACTCAAAAACCGGACAGTCTTGTCCATAAAAAGACTAGTTCTTTTTAGTCAAGAACCCTGTGTTTTTGTTTTCTGGTTTATCAATCACAGAAAACTCAGAATTAAATTATTTGATTTTTAGTCGAGTCTTGTTGAATCGAGAAAAAGTTTGATCGAGTGTTCTATATTCGAGAAATCTTTAATCAATTTGTTTCTGCTCAAGAGTTATAAATTTTATTATCAAATAGAGTTTAATCGAGAACACTGAGGTTATCAATCGATCAAAAATTTGTTTATCGAGCCAAGTTCATTCGACAACATTTTTTTATCGAGCCTCTTACACTCGATAAAATCTCATATCAAGCAAATTTCATCGAGCCAATTTCATTCGACAACATTTTTTATCGAGCCTCTTACACTCGATAAAATCTCATATCAAGAAAATTTCATCGAGCCAATTTCATTCGAAAACATTTATTATCGAGCCTCTGTCACTCGATAACTTTTTATATCGAGTATCTCACACCCGACAAAAGTCCTTAATCTTTCTGCCCATATCGATAATTTTATTGTCGATCCTTTGTCTATCGATAAAAACCCACTGTTTCACGAGTCAACTCAGAAATTCTTAAAAACTCACCGATCGAGATCACTTTATCAGGTAACCCGTGCTTTCACGATGAGTTCTCAAAACCAAATCTCTGAGCTAAATGCAAAAATCTCTCAACTTCAAACCAGACACACAAACAACATGCAAGTGTTGGATGAACTTTTAAGAGAACATGTCAATCTCAAATCTAAATTTAATAACTCAGAAGAATCAAGAAAAGTTTTGCAAAATCAAAATGAATTTTTGGAGAAACAACTCACCGAGTATTCTAGAATTGGATATTATACATATGAAGAGTTTTGCAAAAAGACAAATCTGATAAAAATAAATTTTGATCTGAAAAACAAAATTTCTGAGTTAGAAAAGTTTATAGATCATGAGACTTGTAGTGTGGTTCTTAAAGGAAAATTAACTGAATTTTTGGAATGTGAGAAAGAAAAGATATTAACTTCTGATGCGAAACACAAGTTTGAGATTGAGAGAAAAGCCTTTGAAAGAAAAATTAGAACTTGTGAACTGACCATTCAAAAACTTTCTAAACAAGTGTCTGATTTTGAGCAAATTGTGATTTTAGAAAGAAAATCATCTGAAACAAAAAGTCAGGAGCTTTCAAAACAAATTTCTAATCTTGAAAAACTTTTGAAAGATGAAAGAAATGCGTTTAAAACTAAGAAAACGAATTTAATCAAGAAATGTAGTTTGATCATTGCTAAAAACAAAAATCTGGAAAAAGATTTTGACAAAGAGAAGCAAGTCTTTGAAAATAAAATTTACAAACTTTCAAACAAATTATCTGTTTTAGAAACAACTCATGTAACTGAAAAGAATTTGAGATCTGAATTTAAAAATAAATATGATTTGGTCACAAAAGAAAGAGATGATTTATCATGCAAGATCAAAGAACTTGAAAACGAACTTTCAAAACAAAAACAAATGAATTCAGAATCAGTCAAACAACTTACTCCTGAACATTTAAATGCGGAGTTAGATGATCTTGAAAAATTGATTTTTCCTCATGATTCTGATTCTACTTCAAGTTCAAAGCAAACTCCTATTTCTCCTATCTGTAAGAATAACTGTTCTTCAAGTATTAAATCAAATAGTTATTCTAACAGCTCCAAATCATATATTTTTTCAAATTCTCGAACTCATAACTCTAATCAGTTTCAAAATGATTTTGTTGCTAAATCCGGTAATTTCAAGAAGTTTAAAATGGTTTGGAGGAAGAAATCAACTACAGATGATAGTGTTGGAAACATGTCACATACATATACTGTAGTTGATATAAGATCATTTATTTCCAAGACTAATTTTCCTTATTTTGTCAAATCTATCAATCAGCTAATTAGTCTAAGTGCCACAAAGATTTGTTGTTCTACATGTGGAACAAATGATTTTGTCAATCAAAATTTCACTCATAAATGGTATGGTACTTACAGTTTCCCCACTTCCCCATTTATTGCATCTAAAGCTAACCTCCGAGGACCCAACAAAACTTGGGTACCAAAATATTTTTAATCTGTTTTGTAGGTATGTCATGTGTGGTCCAAATTCAGAATATTCACATCACATGACAATCTTTCAAAAGGTTATGCTACATTTAAGGGGAGTATCACACTTTTACCATTTAATTAGCTTCATAGTATCTCAGCTATGGACCTGCTCTTAACCCGTTTTACATTGCATTATGACTTTAAAATACATCAGTTCAGAACTCGGACTTCAATATTTCAAACTCTTTGTGCGTTAGGAATAGAAGTTTCAATGGTCAATCCTGAGCCGGAAGGACCTACCCATGAAACAAATCCCTAGGTTAGAAATTTTGAAAGGATATATTGAGTGTGACAAGACTTAAAAGAGAATATTTAGTCTTTACCAAACCTAAACAGTTATCCGGGTAGCCACACAATCTATTCCTTCTCGATTCTTTAGAGATGAATATTGAAATAGACATGGACCCAATGTTGATAACTCATGTCACCCCACCCAACTACTCAAGTATCTCACAAAAGATATTTGTTTCATATATCACGGAGAATGAGCATATCTGCTATCTTTTCTTCACTCGGAAGATTAAGAGATTGAAAAAGGAAGACACACCTCTGGTCTCCGAACTTCACATTCAATGCAAATTGAGTCTGTGAAATGTATTTTCACATTTTGAGCCTTAAAAGTAGCATTTAATGCATAAATTCTTTTTACACATTGCACGAGTCTTTGTGATTCACATTGCATATCTTTGTGTTTATGCCGGAACAGTTTGAGAAGTTAGTTTTATAACTTACTTCTGTGATAACTGGAAGTCCTATCAGTGCCAACCCGCTGCCTACACTGAATATAGGCTTTGATTAAGTGATAACAGTTGCTACATGTGCTTCTGTCTGTTAGTCTATTACCCGATATTCCATATTTACATTTGATCATATTCCCACGTATTGTCTTTGGTTGTTCATAATGATTTGGATTCTCCTTATCATTCTGAGGGGGAGAAAAGTTATATCAAAGACGCATACTATTATGAAGGGAGAAACAAAGTTAGAAAAGATTCAAATGTTTGAAGAGTCGACGTCTATTCCTAAGTGTTTATGTCGACTCATGATTCAACAAGTTCAAATCATCATACGACAAGCTCAAAGTTATCACATCTGCCTAACCCGACAACCTCAAATACTAACCCGAGAACATCAAAATATCACAACCATCTTTTGCCTCTTTCATCAAACGACAAAGTTCTACTCGAAGAAAGATACCCTGCGACATCACGGCTCCTTCAACTTTCTTTTCGTGAACTTTATGCTAATGTTAAGGGGAAGCTACGGAGCTTATCAAGTGATCATATTCGTAGGGGGAGCAAAAGATTTCAAGATAGTGATTTGTTGACAAAATTTCATCGTCTTCAAAAGTGCTCATTTGCTGAAGTGTAATCTCGAATACAAAGGGGGAGATTGTTAGGTCTGAATATATTGTATCCGAGATGACAACTATTGAAGACGTGAAGGGCTAAAGTAAAAAGTTAGCAAAGTCTTTAATTAGGAAAGATTTAATAAGGAAACATTCTATTTTCTAAATAAGGCAAGTGTATAATGCCTTAATATTTACTTTCCTTATACCGTTTTTCCTATACATATAAATAGAGGGTTAGGGCTAGCATTAGAAGGAGAGGAACATTAGTGCTATCATGTAACACCAGTCCTTGGACGATCCCGGTTTTTACCGGTATATTACTTGTAACGCGAACGTATTGGTGGTGTATACTTGACCATTTTTGTGACACCTTTTAGGTGTGTTATTTTTGCTATCATGTAACCAAGTATATTTTTTCCTAATCAATGTAACAAAGGTTAAACTTTTTCTATTTTGAAACCAAAATGACCTGAAACTTATACAACGGGTAATATTTTGCTGAGTTGGAAATGTATTTTTAACTTGATGATTACATGGATTGCCATGCCATTTGTTTTCTTTTCCGTCTGCCATCCTCAACTCCATTTTGCATATGTTATCCTTTGCTATTGAACCTCATGCATTGTACCCACATCAAGAAAACCCAACTGCTTTGGTTATTGATATTGTAGGCAGTAAGGGTCATTCTAGAAATGGATTTGACCATACCAGTGCTGGTGATAGCCATATGGGATATGGCTAGCTAGGGTCGTTTTGGATTGGGATAGCAGAAGGATAAATCGAGGAATGTTTTTGTTTAGAATTCTTTTAATAGACATGGTTAGGATTAAGAACACCATGCCTTCTCGTCCCTTCGTCTCTCTCATCACCCTTAAGTTCTATGTATTCCCAACTCTATGAAATTCGGGTGAGTTCGTATGAGTGAGTAGGCCAGTTTGGACAAGATGATTGTTGAGCGTGAATCACCCATAAAAACAACTAGATAGTTTTTTTTCAATTGCAGATCTTGGGTAAAATTTGAAGTGGTCAAAGTCAAAGACGAGGCCAGAAAAGTATCTTACGTAGACTGGGGGAGATGATGGGAATGAACAATCATCAAGAAAACCAGTATTTCTTTTTTTATTAAAAGAAATTCATGTCATTTAACAGGTAACCAATATATATTACTTAGTAAAGCCAGCTAAGCAATTACCAATGCTACAAACTGTATTGATCCTTATACACTCTTATAGAATCCTTAGGGACCAACAAGTGGTATCAAAGCAGTTTTTATTGCTTTCTTTACCTTAAAAACTAATATCTTCTTGTTTTTAAAATGCATAAATATGAAGAAGAGGTTCTTCATCTACTTATACCCAATGCATTTAATGCAAGTCAGAAGGTACATGCCACATGTCAAGCATCCATTGAAAGCTTGTTCTTTGTTAATAAAGCAACCATGCTTTAGTCGGCTATGAACAGTGACCATATCAGAGTTGGTAAGTACACGGGAGTCAGTAAAGTAACTCCGTACTTACTATCTGACATAGGTATGGGGAGGTTGACATTTGTGCATTGAGGATAAGAGTAACATTAATATTGTTGAGTACACTTCATTTGATTGCTGATACTTAAGGGCTCTATGAGGATCCCTTCAGGTATCACTGAGGCATACACATGATCTCACACTTTATGTAGACAATCGTTGCTATCACTGAACCGCTTCAGCTCACGAGCTGACTGTGTCTTTCTTCAACTCAATCTTCGACTATCGCTGAAGGTTCTTTTGGTGTGAATGTTGTCTTCAGGTCTTCTAAGTCAAGATAGTGTCCTTGATGGTTCCAGCGATCACTGAGTGTAATTAGTGTTTGCATTCGCTGAACCTAAACAATAACTAAAACTAAGATTTTCACTAAGTATTGGAGGAATCATAATTAAATCACTGAAGGAGCTTGGATCAACACATTTTTGGATGTAAATGCTATATCCAAAATGATAGAGATCATCTCGGAAAGTTTGATCCCAAGGAAAATGATGGTTTATTTATTGGGTACTCCTCAATATCTAAGGCTTTCATAGAATTCAACAAAATCAGACAACTTGTTGAATAAACTCTGAATGTCAACTTTGACAAATCACGTTCAGGGAACTCCATTCTCATCCCTGAAGATGACGAAGAGCTGAACAACTAGATGAAGTTTCAGTATGGGGAACCCAAATCATTTTTTATTCCTCCTCCAAGCACTAAAACAAAAGATGATGATGAACCTCATATCATCCCTAGTATGATTAACAATAACAACACTTCCTCATCAGGAATCAACGTTACTTCTATTAATCATATACCCCCATCTGAAACCTCAAACAACGATTCATCAGTGAATGAATGGGTATCAAATTCTATCCTAGAGAATGATTGTGCTTATGGATCTTTACCAGGGATGATAGGAAATGCTGAAGAAGTTACTGCTGAAGCATCTTCTTTGACCCCTGAACAAGTTAATGCTGAATCAATTGTTGATCAATCTCCTCAATTACCAGCTCAGTGATGGACTCGAGATCATCCCATCGATAAGATAATAGGTGATCCAAGTACTGATATTAAAACCCCCGTTGTAGCCGAGCTCGCTGTGTCCGGAGAATCCCTAGTGGCTACTCACCACAGTGGTGACACTGCCGTTACCAATCGTGAGAAAAAGTCAGCAATTAAGAAGACTGCGGAACCTGACCTAAGAGACCTACCTTTTCCTGGCAGATTGAAGGAAAGAAATGTGGATACTTAGTTTAAGAAGTTCTTGGACATCTTTAAACAACTCCACATGAACATACCTTTGGTAGAGGCTCTCGAGCAAATGCCAAACTATGTTAAGTTCTTAAAAGATATCCCAAATCAAAAGAAGCGTTTGAGTGAATTCAAGACTGTAGCATTGACCAAAGAGTGTAGTGCCCTCCTCACTTCTAAAATCCCACCTAAACTCAAAGATCTGGGTAGCTTCACCATCCCGTGTTCCATAGGAGGTCAAGAGGTAGGACATGCATTGTGCGATCTAGGAGCAAGCATCAATCTCATGCCTTTGTCCGTTTTCAATAAGTTAGGAATAGGAGAGGTCCGGCCCACCACGGTAACCTTACAACTTGCGGATAGATCCATAAAATACCCTAAAGGAAAGATCGAGGACATTTTTGTTAAGGTAGATAAGTTCATCTTCCCGGCTGACTTTCTAATTCTAGATTATGAAGCCGACAAAAACGTCCCAATCATTTTGGGACGACCTTTTCTCGCCACGGGAAGAACCTTAATAGATATCCAAAAGGGTGAGCTTACCATGAGGGTTGATGATGAAAAGGTGAATTTCAATCTGTTTAAGTCTTTAAGGTTTCATGGGGAGTTAGAAGACTGTTCGGCCATAAGCGAAAATCTGGACCTAGAACACTGCAGTGGTGACATCACCACTGTGGAGACAGCTGATGACTTGACCTTTGATGATGATTTTTTGGAAGATGTGGCAGCATTTGAACAACTGGACTTTAAGGATAAAACCACTCAGCCCCCATCCATAGTTCAACCACCCGATTTAGAGTAAAAACTTTACCTAGTCACCTTAAGTATGCATACCTTTTGGAAGATGAAAAACTACTCATAATCATCTCCTCTAAGTTGAATGTAGAACAAGAACTTAGGTTGTTAGAGCTGTTGAGAAAACACAAGAAAGCCCTAGGTGGACCATAGCCGACATAAAAGGAATAAGCCCTTCCATTTGCCAACAAAAGATTATTTTGGAAGAAAATAGCATTGGCAAAGTGCAACCGCAAAGGAGACTTAACCCTATTATGAAGGAAGTGGTGAAAAAAGAAATATTAAAGTGGTTGGATGCGGGTATCATTTACCCATATCCAGTAGTAGTTGGGTAAGCTCGGTCCAATGCGTCCTGAAAAAAGGTGGCACCACGGTGATCACCAATGACAAAAACGAGCTTATACCAACTAGAACCGTGACTGGATGGCGTATTTGCATGGACTATCGACAGTTGAACTTAGCAACCAAAAAAGATCACCTTCCTCTACCATTCATAGACCAAATGCTCGATAGGTTGGCCGGTAAAGAATATTATTGTTTCCTAGACGGGTATTCGGGGTATAACCAAATCCACATCGCACCCGAGGACGAAGAAAAAACCACTTTCACTTGTCCTTACGGTACGTTTTCCTTTAGGAGAATGCCCTTTGGTCTATGCAATGCTCCCACGACTTTCCAACGGTGTATGATGTCTATTTTTTCCGATAGGATTGAAGACACCATGGAAGTTTTTATGGATGATTTTCCTGTGATTGGTACATCTTTTGATCACTGTCTTGATAATTTAAGAAAACGTTTGGAACGATGTGAAGCTCATGATTTAATTTTAAAATGGGAAAAATGTCATTTTATGGTCCAAGAGGGAATTGTTTTGGGGTATTTGATTTCTCTGAGAGGTTTGGAAGTGGATAAAGCAAAGCTAGAAGTTATAACGCAATTGCCCGAGCCCACCTCGGTCAAAGGCATTAGAAGCTTCTTAGGACATGCCGGGTTTTTTAGACGGTTTATTAAAAAAATTTCAAAAATAGCTAAACCATTATGTAACTTGTTGCATGTGGACCAAAAATTTGACTTTACCTCAGAATGTAAAATGGCGTTCGAAAAAAATAAAAACCTCCCTTGTTACGGCTCCAATCGTTGTTGCACCGGATTGGAATTTACCTTTTGAAGTTATGTGCGATGCAAGCGATTGGGCCGTAGGGGCCGTTTTGGGTCAAAAGCATAACAAAATATTTCACCCGATCTACTACGCAAGCAAAACTTTGATCGATGCCCAAATTAATTATACCACAACCGAAAAAGAGTTGATTGCCGTAGTTTTCGCTTTTGACCGATTTCGAGCCTACCTTATTGGCACCAAAATGATTGTCCACACCGACCACTCCGCTATCAAATATCTCATGAACAAAGTCGACGCAAAGCCTAGGCTTATACGTTGGGTTTTACTTTTGCAAGAATTTTATATTGAGAAAATTGATAGAAAAGGAGTGAATAATTAAGTGACGGATCATCTCTCACGTTTAGAAGGTGTTATTTCTAGTGGAGGAAATCATGAGATTAAAGAAGTTTTTCCCGATGAGAAAATTTTGTCAATACAACACGTTTGTGAAAAAGAACATCCTTGGTATGCGGACATAGCTAACTATCTTGCTAATGGGCTAAGACCGTATAACCTCACCGCACAAAGATTTAAACAATTTCTTCATGATTGGAAGCAATATATTTGGGATGATCCTCATCTTTTCAAAATGGGAGCCGATTAAGTCTTAAGACGTTGTGTCCCCGATTCGGAATTTCAAAACCTTTTGCAAGAATGTGATGCCTCCCCGTATGGTGGCCACTTTGGTGGGCAACGAACAACGACTAAAATTTTGCACAGCGGATTTTTTTGGCCAACTATTTTGAAGGACTCATTTGAATTTGTGAAAATATGTGATCGATGTCAAAGAACCGAGAATATCTCCCAAAGAAACGAAATGCCCCTAAATAATATTTTGGAAGTCGAACTTTTTGATGTTTGGGGTATCGATTTTATGGGACCATTTCCGATGTCTTTTACAAACCAATACATTTTGGTGGCGGTCGACTATGTTTCAAAATGGGTAGAAGAGATTGCTTGTACACATATTGATGCTAAGACGGTAATAAACATTTTGCACAAAAATATCTTTGTCCGTTTTGGAACAACTCGGGCTTTGATTAGCGATGAGGGAACTCATTTTATAAACAAAATGTTGAGTGCCGTCTTAGCAAGTACAACATCCAACACCGAGTGGCAACCGCTTATCATTCACAAACGAATGGGCTTGCCGAGCTTTTCAACCGTGAAATTAAATCTATTTTAGAAAAAGTCGTCAAGCCCCATCGTAAAGATTGGTCACTAAAATTGGATGATGCACTTTGGGCATATCGCACCGCCTTCAAAACCCCTTTGGACATGTGTCCGTACCGTATCGTTTTTGGTAAAGCTTGTCATCTCCCTTTGGAGTTAGAGTATAAAGCGTATTGGGCCACAAAGGAACTAAACATGGCCGAGAATACCGCGGGAAATAAAAGAAAGCTTCAGTTAGTTGAATTGGAAGAATTAAGGCACCATGCATAAGAGAATGCTAAAATTTATAAAGACAAAACAAAAATGTGGCATGATCGTAGAAGTAATAATCGTAATTTTTGCAAAGGTCAACAAGTCTTATTTTTGAACTCTCGCCTAAAATTATTCCCGGGTAAACTCAAGTCACGTTGGTCCGGCCCATTCACTATTGACAAAGTTGGTAAATTCGGTACTCTTGATTTAATCAATCCCGACGATGGTAGCACTTTCCACGTAAATGGCCATCGGGTTAACCACTACCTTCCTGAACATGTGCCTAACCAAGTTCAAAATTAAGCAGTGGGTTTTTGGGTTAGCAATAACCCTTGTAAATAGTTAGAATTTTATTTGGTAATTTTAATTTGCATGCATTGTATTTCTTTTATTGTTGTAGGATTGGAGAAGAAGTAATGGTCAAAGGAAGAAGTGGACACATTTTGATCTGTTGGGTAATAGAGGGAGTGGTTTTCAAAATAAAAGAAAAAAATATTAATAAGAAGACGAATAAATATTTACTTGGGTTGACTTCACAAATGTCCTAAGTTGCATGTTTGTTCTTGTGTGAAAATCTTTTTTTGGGACCACTGAATTAATTTTTTTAGGAGCAAAAAGTCATTTGAACCAAAATGGGTCCCCACATACGTCCAACAATACTATTTATTTGGGATACCTGATAACCAGTTTTCAATTCACTAAAGGACAAAAGGATTTTGAAAAAGAAAAAAACAAGAGAGGACGTTTGGGGTGGAAAGGATAAGTACAAAAGAGAACTCATTTTCTTTTCAGAGTTAAATATATAAAACAAAAAAAGAAAAAAAAAAGAAAAGCAAGGTTGAAAAGATGTTTCATCATTCCTTCCCCTTGTTTTCCGAATGACCGACTCCTCCTATCCCTATTTCCATTTTTCAAACTTAAGCACTCTTTTACCCAACCAGGAATACTTTCCCCCCCTCATTAATCTGATGGCTAGGTTGAAGAAGCAAACCACCGGACCATATCCCCGTCGTCTTACCAGAGCCCAGCGAGTCGCCGTTCACCGGAGTAATGCCGACAAGCCACAATCGGACGACGCCGCTGACGAACACCCCACCATCGAAACCTCCGTTGCCGACCAGACTGAAACGGCCAACCCCATGGCCGGTCGGCACCTCTCCCGTTCCCAAATCCTCGCCGCTCGCCATCACTCCATCGGTGCCGCCGTTGCTAGCACTAAACCTACCGGCGACGACTCCACTCCAGTCACCGGTGAGAAAAACCTACCTACCACCACCCTCCCCTCCGATCCACTCCCTAAAACTACCCTCACTCACCCCTACACTATGGAGGTTGTGAATGATGCCCACATAGTCATCACTCACCACCATTCCACTACCCCTGTCGGAACTTCGACATCCGGCCACATTTCCACCACCTCTATCACCCCCAACCCATTACCCACTAACCACTAGGCCTAACCCAAAACCCGACGAGGTTCGCGATTTCGACCTAAATCAGATGGGGGAGACGGATATTGAAGAAGATGCCCCGGATAAGGTGCAACCACTGGTCGATAAGAAGGGGAAGAAACCAATGGTGATCACCACCCCAAGATGGGTTATTCGTAGTTCTGCCACATTGGTGAGTGGCCACCGCCGTGAGATGGGAAGCCCTTCGAAGGGGCTCGCTGATTCCATGTCTGATTCTTCTTCGAACTCGACTGCCGACGATTATGTTTCCGATGATCCATATGAAGATCTTGGTTTTATAGACGAGCCTCCTACCAAGAAAGCACGAGCATCCCGTCGTCAGACTTCCGAACAGGTAACTCGACCCTTGCCCACTTTTCAGCAATGGTATGACGCTCTTCTCGATAAAAAGTTATATATAGAGCGTGGTTTTAGTGTTGCTTTAGTTGAGGGGTATGACTTTGTGAAGTCCCATTTGCTCGCCCAAGGGTGGCAAAACTTAGTCCCTCACCCCTACCGTGTCAATGTAACTTTGGTACGAGAATTTTATGCTGCTTCCGAAGACACGGGGGCGATGATATCATTATTCGGGACAAGGCTGTGTTGCGTTCCGACCACACCATCAACACCACGCTAGGGTTACAGCCTCCATTAAATTGTTCTTTTGCTCGTTACATAACTGAGGGTGTAATGGAGGCTGACAACCGGGCAATCGCGAGCACTCTTTGTTTGCCCGACCATGGTTGGACGAAGGATGGTCAAAGGGATATCATCCGCACGACCCAATTGAATTTTGCTGCAAATCATTGGTCTAAATATCTGCGAGACAACGTCATGCCATCGTCGCATGATTGCACCTTGCCGCACGACAAATGTGTTCTTTTGTATTGTATTCTGAAGGATCTCCCGATAAATGTTGGTACTATCCTACGGACTGTCATAGGTGATGTTAACACCCGCTGTTTTTCTCGTTTAATGTCCCCGGGCGTACTAACTCGTTTATGTCAAGCTCATGGGGTCCTAGAATATAAGGCCGACACAGTACAATATAGCTCTTCCCAGCTTGATCAAAGCACAGTTGCAAGGATGTTGTGCTCGAAAAAATTTGAGGATATACCACCCCCGACTGTCGGAACAGTCCGTAGAAGGCACCGTGTCCGGAAGCCGGATGCTCGTCCTTTGACACCTCCTACCACCCGTTCACCATCGCCACTCCATGGCCAGATACCACAGCCCCCCCAAGGACAGCGTCCGCCTCTCTGCCAACAGATCCAACACAGCTCATGAAGTTTATTGCCTCGAAATTGGACCAACAAACGAACATGTTAAACAAAATCTTGGTCGAAGTGGCAACCCTTGACTACCGCATTGGGAACCTTGAGACAGAATGTGTGGCTTACCGGGCCTATGCTAAAGGCGTTCATTCAGCAGCAGCTACCCCAGATGTACCTCCACCAGATTTCCGGCAGATTATCCGCACTTCTGTTCCTGCCGTCACTCGCCACAGTGGTGAGACCTCACAGCCACCACCCCGGAACTGACTTTGGGGTTTATTTCCAGAACTTTGAACTTATTTATGTTGTTTCTGTCCTTTTTTTTTCATTTGACCACTTCTGCTGGGTATTATTTTGTTGCTAACACTTAACCCCATGACTTGCTTTATTTTGGTATGCTATATCGTATATTTTGGTTTTCTCTCACAGGTACGTCTCATTCTTAGTTCCGAAACTATTTTGGTTTGAAAGGACGTGGGCCATCTTTCGATACACATTGGCCCATACACTTTCCCTTTGTAACCATTTTAAGCCAAATGCCAAAAAAAAAATTCCTTGTTGCAATGAGGGCATTGCACCTCTCATGTTTGGGGGGTGGCGGTCCCTAATGCCTGTGAAAAATAGAAAACCCCCAAGTTCTCTTTAGAAAATCGTTTTTAAAAAAATGACCACCAACATCGAATCAATCGGTCGAATCGATTTTCTCTAAAGAAAAAGATAAAAAACAATGAAAACGAGAGAACTAAGGCTAAACCAATGAAAAATCATGCAAAATTTTCACCCACAAAAATAAATAAATTTGAGGGAACCGCTATTGTCCAAAAAGTGATCAAAAGACACAAGTGTTTATCCGCTCAAGACCCGCTGATCAAACCAAAAGATGTGAGGAAAAAGGAGAAAGGAGTGCCACGATTGAATCCAAAGGTAAAATTCTCATCCAAAATTTTAGCTGAAATGTCGGTCATTTCTTTTTCATTCCTTTTATCACTTGAGGACAAGTAATATCTTAAGTTTGAGGGTGTGGTAACCGTCATTTCTTAAGTATTATTTACCACTTTTTCCACCCATTTTTATTTCTTTTTCTAACCCAAGATACCCATTTGAGCCTACTTTCTCTTTATTGGTCTAAAATCGGTTCAAAGCTAGGAAATAACAAAAAAGTTGGATTTCGACATGGTGACATCAACCCACTGTGACGTCAGTAGTGAAATATTCAAAACAGCTCTTTGCAGGATTTTTTTAGGTGAAATTGGTGAGAGGCGTTTTCTGGAGCTCCCTTGGTCAACCTGAGCTTTACACAAGAATGTTGGGTGATGACATATGGGATGAAGATAAGAAATGGTAGAAGACAAAGGGTGAGAAGTCCCTTTCTCATCTACTTGTCATTTTCCTCATCTCAAGTCACTCTCAAGACTTCTCTCCTCCTCCAACTATTTAAAGGGACCCTTGGAGCACCATTTGATCATCGGTGGATAGCTGAAAAACAAAAAAAACTATCTTGTCAATTTTATTGCTTTCTAGTTTACTTTAATTTTCTGCTGTAATCTCATTTCTGTATGCCCTGTGGCAGCTTACCACTATGGCCAGTTTCAGTTTAATGCATTTTTTGTTTACTTACTTCTACTTTTACATTATGCACTTAGTCATGAGCAGTAGCTAAACCCCCCTTAGGTATGGGTGTAAGCCGAACCCGAGAGTCCAAAATGTAACACTTGGGTGTTACTACTTTTTTGCTAATTTTTCGATTTGGTCATTCGAGTTGAAGCTTCATCTCAATGCGGACAAGCTGATCACTTTAAGTGTTATTAGATCTTAGACCTCGAGAGGGGCGGATCCGAAATACGGCTTGAATGATGCAAAAAGGTTTGAGTAAATCTTTAATAATCACATAGAGATATGAGTTTTGTCATAATCATACTAAGGTTCAAATGTCGGTCGAGTGGGTGTGTCATAGAGATATGCGCATCCCTCAACATCCGACGGAGCTAAGATCTTCGAGATCTACTTAGTTACGATTGGCAAACCAAAGGTTAGCATTAGTAGTACTTTATACTAAAACCATTTTTTGCAACTTATATAATGGAACTTCAAGAGGAAAAAATTATGTGGGATCACTTGTGACCGGTTTTATTAACCATTTTTGTTACAAAATAACTCTCGGGGGAAAACTTACACCCATACCCGCTTTTTAATTAATTGTTAATTACAAACAGTTTCCAGATATTCCAACAAACAAACCATCATTAATACTAAAACCAAATCTTTGCACCGATGGCTCGGATAAATCTCTGTATCTTAGTAGAACTGTCCTTAGATCCTGATTTTTACTGGTATATTACTTGTAACGCGAACGCATTAGTGGTGTATACTTGTACCATTTTTGAGACACCTTTTAAGTGTGTTATTTTTGCTATCATGTAACCAAGTATATTTTTTCCTAATCAATGTAACAAAGGTTCAACTTTTTTCTATCTTGAAACCAAAATGACATGAAACTTATACAACGGGTAATATTTTGCTGAGTTGGAAATTTATTTTTAACTTGATGATTACATGGATTGCCATGCCATTTGTTTTCGTTTCCGTCTACCATCCTCAACTCCATTTTGCATATGTTATCTTTTGCTATTGAACCTCATGCATTGTACCCACATCAAGAAAACCCAACTGCTTTGGTTGTTGATGTTGTAGGCAGTAAGGGTCATTCTGGAAATGGATTTGACCATACCAGTGCTGGTGAGTAGCCATATGGGATATGGCTTGCTAGGGTCGTTTTGGATTGGGACAGCAGGAGGACAAATCGAGGCATGTTTTTGTTTAGAGTTTTTTTAATAAACATGGTTAGGATTAAGAACACCATTCCTTCTCGTCCCTTCGTCTCTCTCATCACCCTTAAGTTCTATGTATTCCCAACTCTGTGAAATTCGGTGAGTTTGTATGAGTGAGTAGGCCAGTTTGGACAAGATGATTGTTGAGCGTGAATCACCCAAAAAAACAACTAGATAATTTTTTTTTCAATTGCAGATCTTAGGTAAATTTGGAAGTGCTCGAAGTCAAAGATGAGGCCAGAAAAGTATCTTACGTAGATTGGGGGAGATGATGGGAATGAACAATCATCAAGGAAACTAGTATTTTTTTTATTAAATAAAATTATTTTATTATTAGATTTTTATTAACCAAATTCATGTCATTTAACAGGAAACCAATATATATTACTTAGTAAAGCCAACTAAGCAATTACAGACGCTACAAACTGTATTGATCCTTATACACTCTTATGGAATCCTTAGGGACCAACAGGTGGTATCAGAGCAGTTTTTATTGCTTTCTTTACTTTAAAAACTAACATCTTCTTGTTTTTAAAATGCATAAATATGAAGAAGAGGTTCTTCATCTATTTATACCCAATGCACTTAATGCAAGTCAGAAGGTACATGCCACATGTCAAGCATCCATTGGAAGCTTGTACTTTGTTCATATAGCAACCATGTTTTAGCCGAATATGAACAGTGACCATATCAGAGTTGGTAAGTACGTGGGAGTCAATAAAGTAACTCCGTACTTACTATCTGACATAGGTATGGAGAGGTTGACATTTGTGCATTGAGGATAAGACTAACATTAATCTTGTTGAGTACACTTCATTTGATCGCTGATACTTAAGGGATCTAGGAGGATCCCTTTAGGTATTACTGAGGCATACACATGATCTCACAGTTTATGTAGACAACCGTTGCTATCACTGAACCGCTTCAGATCACGACCTGACCGTCTATTTCTTCAACTCAATCTTCGACTATCGCTGAAGGTTCTTTAGGTGTGAATATTGTCTTCAGCTCTTCTAAGTCAAGATAGTGTCCTTGATGGTTCCAGCAATCACTGAGTGCAATCAGTGTTTGCATTCCCTGAACCTGAACAATAACTAAAACTAAGATTTTCACTAAGTATTGGAGGAATCATAATTAAATCACTGAAGGAGCTTGGATCAACACATTTTTGGATGTAAATGCTATATCCAAAATGATAGAGATCATCTCGGAAAGTTTGATCCCAAGGAAGATGATGGTTTATTTATTGGGTACCCCTCAATATCTAAGTCTTTCATAGAATTCAACAAAATCAGACAACTTGTTGAATAAACTCTGAATGTCAACTTTGACAAATCACGTTCAGGGAACTCCATTCTCATCCCTGAAGATGACGAAGAGCTGAACAACTAGATGAAGTTTCAGTATGGGGAACCCAAATCATTTTTTATTCCTCCTCCAAGCACTAAAACAAAAGATGATGATGAACCTCATGTCATCCCAAGTATGATTAACAATAACAACACTTCCTCATCAGGAATCAACGTTACTTCTATTAATCATATACCCCCATCTGAAACCTCAAACAATGATTCATCAGTGAATGAATGAGTATCAAAATCTATCCTAGAGAATGATTGTCCTTATGGATCTTTACCAGGGATGATAGGGAACGCTGAAGAAGTTACTGTTGAAGCATCTTCTTTGACCCCTGAACAAGTTATCGCTGAATCAATTGTTGATCAATCTCCTCAACTACCAGCTCAGTGATGGACTCGAGATCATCCCATCGATAAGATAATAGGTGATCCAAGTACAGGTATTAAAACTCGACTGGGTATGGGTAATATATTTCTTTTTATTAACTTTATTTCTATCTTAGATCCTAAGAAGATTGATGAAGATATCACTGACCCCGATTTAATCAGTGTTATGCAAGAAGAACTGATCGAGATCCTAAGCATCTAGGTTATGTATATAAACCGGATAAGGCTCTCTATGGGTTAAAACAAGCTCCTAGAGCTTGGTATGATACCCTATCCAAGTTTCTCTTAAAAGAGGAATTTGTTCGTGGAAATATCGATCAAACCCTGTTGTTTAGAAAACATAAGGGTCACATCCTTATTACCCAAATATATGTCGATGACATCATATTTTGTTCCACAAAACCTAAGCTTTGTACTCATTTTTCAAATCACGTGAAAGAAGAATATAAAATGAGTATGATGGGTGAACTAACATATTTTCCTGGCCTTCAAATAAAGCAATCCGAGAAAAGG
Organism: Silybum marianum; assembly: GCA_036898165.1. Classification (NCBI taxonomy): domain Eukaryota; kingdom Viridiplantae; phylum Streptophyta; class Magnoliopsida; order Asterales; family Asteraceae; genus Silybum; species Silybum marianum. The sequence goes on from CM072541.1 coordinate 17,155,545, forward strand.
ATTTTCATATGCCAAAGTAAGTATGTTAAGGATAAGCTGAAGAAATTTGAAGTCCTCTTACCCTGAACAAGGACCCTGATGGGAAACCTGTTAATATTACTGCTTATAGAGGAATGATTGGATCATTATTGTATCTTATAGCTAGCCGTCCAGATATCATGTACTCAACTTTCTTGTGTGCTAGATATCAATCGGAACCTAAGGAATCCCATCTGATCGTTATAAGGAGAATATTCAGATATCTGAAAGGAACTCCTAATCTTGGTCTTTGGTATCCCAAAGACTCAGGGTTCGATCTAAGAGATTATTCAAATAGTGATTGTGCAGGATGTAAAATTGATAGGAAGAGCACCACTGGAGGGTGTCAGTTCTTAGGTGGAAAGTTGGTAAGTTGGACAAGTAAAAAGCAAAACTCAGTCTCCACTTCAACCGCTGAAGCTGAATATGTAACCGCTAGGAGTTGTTGTGCTCAAATTCTTTGGATGAGAAATCAACTCAGTGATTATGACATCCAACTATCAAAAATCCCTATATATTTTGATAGCACTAGTGTTATTCAATAGCCAATAATCTCGTACTTCACTCTACCAACCATATTGAGATCAAATATTATTTTATCAGAGATCATGTTATGAATAGTGAAATTGAACTACACTTTGTACCCACTGCATATCAACTCGCTGATCTTTTTACATAACCTCTTGAGGAATCAAGATTCAATATGTTGATAAGTGAACTTGGTATGTTAAACGCTGAAGAGTAAAAAAAACTCTCATTGATCAACCTCTATCAGTAATAATAAACTATTTAGATTCAATATCATTAGTCATGCCTTGAACTCAAATGAAATATAAGAAAATCTTGAAAAGTTATGGATTTCTTTCCCTACACTCTCTAAATGTCTTTCAATTAAGAGAATACTTCTTGAAAAGAAAAATCCATCATTGAAAACACATTTATTTTCAATGATAAGAGGACTTAGAGGATAATGATTGAAACTTATTAAATATAAATGGCATTGTTATTATTTTTGAAAGGATGTGCCGGAATTTTTCTAACACACGTTGACCATAACATCTCTATATCTACTCATACCCTAGGGACATGCAAAGGTCATAATTACCTTTTCTCAAAAAAGTAAATCAACGTTTAGCATTTTTCTCTCTCCTCTTTCTCTCTCATCTACCTATATAAGGTAGTTTTCATTTCATATCATTCTTTACGCCCTCATAATCTTCCAAGGCAAGAAAAAGAACTCGAATTTCTCTCTGCATTCCTTAAGAACACCAAGAACACCAAGAACACCTACTTATGTGTATTTCCTGTTTTCACTAAAAAGATTGGTTTAGATCCTTTTTAATGCTTAAACAAAAACTTTTAGGTTGTTACAGTCATCTACCCACCTCATTTTAACCTCCGGTTAAAGTGTATTCTATATGATTTTGTGTTTTTAATCGACTTAAAACCCTAAAAACCTGTTTTAAGGTTCTTTCTTAGAACAAAAGACTATTTTGGACATTTTGATCCAAAATATCTTCAAATCTTTTCTAAAATCTATTTATGGTATATTTTTGTACCAAATAAACACTTTGGTACTTTAAACTTAAACTTTTTCAAGAACGTTTTTGCTAAAAATCTGTCAAATAACACGTATTTTGATACTGTTCATCAAAACATTTGTTTTCCTTTAAAACATTTGGTATTCTTTGTACCAATTATTCTGAATTTATACGCTTTGTAATAAATCATGTTCTTTCTCTTTGGATCTCCAATAGTTGTAACTGAAACGGTCAACTCTGACATCAACACTAACACTAAAGAGGCTGTGTACGTCGAGACCCCAATTGTCACTGAATTTATAGATGCAAACTACACCAACTTCAAACTTGAAGAAGGAATTGTGAAGCCCTATAATCACCTTCCAGTCCTGAATCTCTCTGCAGGTCGATCCTAACCAAGGATGCAACTCAGTTTTTGTAGAAATGCCCACTGAGCTATGCTTTCTGCCACAATCCAATTGGTGTAACTGAATACCTGTAGCAGTTCTGATATACTACTTTCAACACCACCAACACTACTGAAAAGGGAAACATAGTCCATGCCATTGCTTTCTCCATTCACCTAGGCTCAATAGCCATCACTATAGGTGCTATGAGGGGAGCACTAAAGTTTCCTAACATGGAAAAGGGTCAGTACTGGGCAGCTGAGCCTACTGACGAAGAAATTTTTGAATTCCTAGACTAGATCAGCTAGGACTAGCTAAAGAAGAAGAAAATCTAGGACTGAACAAAGCTCTAATTATGATCGACAAAAGCAGAATCCCATCGATATGGCAATATCTGTTTTCCCATATCATTCAGTGCTTAGGCACTAAGACTGACGGTTAGGAATAGGCGAGCCACAAATTCCTCGACATGGCATTTTCTCTGTGCCATGGTTGCAACCTTAACTACACGAAGATCATTTTTGATGATCTGTAGAAAGGCGTTGACAAGAGGCAAAGGGAGAAGAGTATCCCTTACCCTCACTTCATGAGCATGGTCATGGAGTTTATCTATCCTGATTACCTAAGAAGGGTAATTAGACATTCTCTCAGACATGAAGGAAAATTGGAGCACAACCTCAGGGAGGCAGATGCACCTTTATTCCCTGAGATGATGGAGGTGATCCTGCGCCCAACACCCATCATCCTTGAAGATGCAACCACTTCCTCTCCTACCTTCGTGGTAGAGAAACAAGTATCCAAATCACTGGACAAAACACCCGTGATTAACCAAGGTACTTATTCTCCCCCCTCCCTGAAAAGGAAGAATCCTGCTATTGATGGACGCAAGAAGTCCACAGCCAACAAGCCACTCTTCAAGAAGCAAAGAGAACCGTCTCTTAACAAACGTTCATCTACGACTTCGGCGTATCATCAAAGCCTCCTCCTACCTCAACCACGACAAAGGCATCTGAAGTCGTTGCCACTTCACACTCCTTTTAATTACAAATTTGAGTATCTAGATCTAGGTTCGGACTTTCAAATTCAGTTTACGCAATCACAGTTGCTCCCAGGTGACATCATGTTATCACCTGACCAGGTTAAGGAACAAGAAAATCTAAAACACGCTAAAATTGATAAGGGCTAAATTCTTTTCGTTTACGAGGAACTCAACGCGAGTTGTCGTAGAAAGGACTCTAAACCTTTAAAAAAACATGACCTTCTTCTTGAAGAAAATGTTGCTTTGTCTGAACCGTGCTCCACACACTCAGACGCATCTTCCTGTAAAGCTTTAATTGGAAATTTCTCGAATAATAATCAAGACAACTTTACCAAAACCACCTGTTCCGTAATCGCACCTTTTGAGACCACCAAAACTGATGAGGAACGTGATTTTTCATCCTTCATGAATTCTGATGCTTGTTTTGCCGATGACCTACACATGTTTGACTTTTCCCCAAATCTTCCGAGTCACTTAAATTTCCTCTAAAAAGGGAAAGCTATAGATGAACCAGTGTCATTGCACATGGGCGAATGTTCTACATCCGCCTCTCCACAAATTTATGTAAACAAGTCTGTTTCTAAAACCAATCAACTTAATCGTTTACGGAAACAAAGAAACACTAGTAAATCTAAAGCTCACTATCCATACTATTCTAGCTCATTAGACTTCGAATTTAATGATGTTACATATAACCGTTTTCAACAAAGAAAATGTGCCAAACAAGTCTGGGTAGATAAGAAGTTTAAGTAGGCAACTGAGAAGACAAAGTCATTTAATTATCTTTCGCATGTTACGACAAACAATATTGATCATGATGTTTCTCAATCCAGTACTTCTGTTGAACAAGGTTTAGTGCTTCTGTTAAAAGTTTACTCAATTCAGCAGTTGCTTCAACTCTATCATGATCATATACGTTGTTCTGCATGTGGTTTGAATGATTTTGTTGATCGGCAATCTACATCTGATTGGTTTGGCACATACCATGTGCATAAGTCTCCTCTTGACTCCCGAATGATGATATCCACAACATCTAATCAAAATAGATGGTTCGGAACTTTCAACATTCCTCAGACCAAAGCTAACTTTCAAGGACCCAGGATGGCATGGGTACCAAAATATGCTTAATATGTATTGTAGGGTTATCATATGTCGCGCTGAACTCAGATTATTTAAATACATGATCAGACAAATGTTTGGTTTGAGGGGAGTACGTACTTTCTATATTTGAGGAGTAAGTTCATTCTATCTTTGAGGTAAATATATTCTTTGTGCCTATTCTACATTTGTTTGACTTCTAAACATGTCAGTTCAGGACTCGTACTTCAGATATTTGTTTTTAGTTCTTGTTCTACACTTCAAAACATTATATCTTTGAATCATGATAGAAAATATTTTCACGGGAAAAGTGTATGAGATTACATGAACTTCTATGGACTACCAAAACCGGTAGTCCTACCCAAGAAGTAATCCCTGAGTGATTGAGGGGTGAGGGGTATTACATTATCGAGTGGGGGAGATAACTCATACGGTTATCTCATTGTGCTGAGTGGTAAAATGAATATGAGAGTTTGGTTAGAAGTGAAAACTTCATCAAAAGATAGAGGGCGTGAGAACGGAGTTAAAAGAAAAATAAAACTTTAAACCAACCACTTTTATGTTGGGCAACCACATCTACTGACTAGTTCATATTTCTTTGATGAATATCATTGAAACAAGCAGTTAGCCCTTGCCAACTCTTGATTTAACCTCATCTGCTACTCATTTCTTTCTTAAGAAAGAGATATTTCAATTTTTCATGGGCACGCACCATATAATCTATTCAGTCTTTATTTTAAAAACTTGAACGTAGAAAAAGAAGGAAATTAGTCATGCCTTCGCACTTCAATCATGCACATTGAGTCTGTGGAATATATTTCATATTTTGAGCCTTAAATTGCACACAATGCTTAATTCTTTTTACACATTAACGAGTCTTAGTGATTCAAAATGCATATCTTTGTGTTTATGTCGGAACAGTCTAAGAAATTGGTTCTAAAACTCTACTTTAGTGATGAATGGAAGTCTTATTAGTGCTACCCAGATGCCAACACCGAAAATAGGCCACCCAATTGAATTTATTTCGATTGGAGTGATAACAGTTGCTCAACGTGCTTCTGGGTGTTAGCTGATTACCCATTGTTCAAAAAAGAGATACTTGTTTGAAAGGTATCCATTTTTAAGCGGGAGAAAATGGTTCTAAAGAAGATATTTTTCTGGGGGGGCTAACATTTGTGTTTTATGAAGCTGATTTGATTTAGTCTTTTTATGTACCTTTGAACATCTCTTCTTGTTTCTTCTTTATGTACCTTTGAAGAAACAAGAAGAGCTATTCAAAGGCATGATGCTAATGTTGAGGGGGAGCGGTCAAAACTTAATGAAAACATAGTCAAAGGCATGATGCTAATGTTGAGGGGAAGCAGTCAAAACTTAATGAAAAGATAGTCAAAGACATGATGCTAAGGCTGAGGGGGAGCGTTCAGAACTTACAAGTTTCAAATGTCTTCCGAAGATTCTAGATATTAATTCAAGCAGAAGATTTTGATCTAGAGATTTTATTTTACTAAATGGGAGATTGTTATTCTTCGGATTCTGTGCTTCAAAGTTTAATCATCCTCAATAAAGATTGTTTTTGTCAAAGGTTTGTTGAAACGATAATAAACTTATTTGCTATTTGAAGATGTTACGTTCTAGAGTGGAGTTTTTTGAATTTCAAGTCAAAGGGGGAGACTGTTAGAGCTAACTTTGTTAGTTGAATAGACGTTCAAGGGCTCATATTGTAAATACCTATATGGTAAAAATAGTAATTTTTTTTTCTAGGGTTGAGAGAGAGAGAGAGAGAGTTTAGAATAGATGTACATTGTAACCTGATTCTTTCTCAAGAATTAATCAAGTCGACGACTGTGTTTCACTCAATTCTTTATCGTTTGTGTTTGATTATTCATATTATTGCATTTGTACTGGAATCACAGTTTTATCCCTTTGTTGTTTGTTTCAGGGTTTATAGTTGGAAACGAGACCACGGTTTCATCTCTTTGCTATTTGCTTTTTTTCCGGGTTGCAATCTAGTTATTCCCTTTCATGTTTGTTTTTTCAATCGATTTGGTTTCCATCTTCACTTCCTTGCTCATTTTGTTTTGTATTGCAATCGTTTCATTGTTTGCTTCTATGTTTTAGTTAACACATGTTTCTTTCTTATTGCAATTGATTTATTTGTATAGCAATTAATTTTTTTGGTCTCCTTACAAATTATTTTCTATGTGGTTCTTTTTCTATTTTTATGTATACATAATCAAATTAGTGTTTGTTATTTTTGTTGGTGGTTACATTGATATAGATCTCATTGTTGCAGGGTTCATCAATTGAAAGATTTAAGTCTCAAATCATTATACCAAGTTGTGTTCAAAGATTGTATTCTTTCTAACTAAAGTTTCCATTCTCACTGTGGTTTTATTTCCTTTTTTTATTTGCCTGATTTCCATGATCTTAGTTCTGTGTTTTATAACTTCAATTTGATAAGGCTAGATTTATAATTAATTCATTGGAAGATGAGAATATAACGATTGTGTCCACACTATAATATGTGCAAATGTTTGTTTTCGCTACCTTAAGCTTCATAGTTCATTGGTTTTGACCGTAGATATCCCACTTTACTGGGTGAACTTGATCACTAAACTTAGCTTATTGAAACAGAGGTTGCTAATATTTACACCATTGAGCGGTTTGTCTTTCTCTCATTCTAATGTGTTTTGTCATCCCTTGATTTTCTAGGCCATTTTTTGCTATATTTTCTGGGTCTTATCGTTAAACTGCCAGAGTTATACACACATGCGTATGGTCATTGTTCTTTTTAGTAGATGATTCAAATCTATCTTCCCAAACTCCTTAACTTGATTTATTCTTATTTTAATTTAGTTTCCAGCCAGAGATGGTTTTATGCATCAAAATATTTCTCAACTAAACATAAATCTGCTAAAATTCAATTTTGATAGATGTACTTGACAAAGTGGGTATGTATGGGTACCCCAAAAAAGCATTGGCGTATGGAATGTATTAGCTTCCAGAATTGAGATGGTTCATATCATAAAAACAGGATGGTGTTTGGTTTTATAGTGGTGTAATTTTTGATACAAGTGTACCGGTTGTTATATCAAAAGTTAACGACCAGTTAACTCCGTTAGAACCATTATAACGGAGACTAAGGAAACCCTAATTCCGCGAACTTACTCCGTTAAGAGACCATCCGTTATGACCATTTGTGGTATTATGATTTTGTGCAGTTATGAACAGGAGACTTGATGAGATATTAATGACCAGGCGAAATCATAGGGATAACCGCTCGACCGTTTTAACCATTGTCATATGTGAACTCAGGTATAAAAGGTCAGCCCAACCAACTGAAGTGGAATCCTCTCACGCTAATCAAAATCACTCTGATGCTCAAGAATTGCAGATTACACTATTGTTTTCTAGTTTCCACATGATAGTTTTGCTTTCATCTACGCTTTTCTCTTGTAACTGTATGACCATAAGCTATTAAGGCCGGTGTCCCTGCTTGACGCCATATATCCATAGTGCATCGACGATATCTTTAATCGTCCGCGGTTTTCTTTCCGAAAGGAAGTTTTCCGCGTCAACAATTCCTTGTGTTATTCTTTTTTTTTGTTTATTTGTTTGTCGAACATATTTTCTTTCTTTAGTTGATAAAGTTCCAAATCATTAATTCGCCGTTAAGTTATTTTTTTGCATTATCAGTTTGGCGCCATCCGTGGGGACCCAACTAGAGAAAAGATCTCTTCGACAAACGACCTTTGTTACTGACCCAACTAGGAATGTTGGGGTCGGAAGTTAACCAGAACGTACTAGCCCAGGTGTGAGCCGAGCCGGAAACCGTACGACAACGAGTGAATTTCTTAGACGAACAGAATCATAAGGCCAACCAAGAAATTCACGCTCTAAGAAATCAGAACACCAATACATCTTCTACCTCAGTTCCACCCTTTGTCCCACCCTTCAAAACGAGCCCTTAGGGTGCACCTGAACCATTCTTTCCTCCTCCTCCATTGCACTTACGCCCACCGAATGTGCCTCTACCATTGCACCAACCCTTCTTTCATCGACCTGTCATGGAACAAACATTTACGTCAGTACCCATTCCGACAGCCCCACTATATTCGCACGTATCAGCACCATACGTGACCACTGGTAGCGATAGCCATGAATCGATCTTTCGAAATCCACCATACATATCCAATAATACGTTCATCCCCATGACGAACATAGCTCAACCCTTCAATACCAACGAAACCCTCTCCGATAGGGTTCCAAGCCTCGCCTTTCGCCGATTCAATCGCCCTAGTAGACATTCCCAAAAAATACAACATCCCCACATTCACACCGAAGTATTCAGGCACAGATCCCAACGAGCACGTCGCACAGTACAAGCAGCTCATGTGGACGGCGTCGATACCACAAAATTATCAAGAAGTATGTATGTGCAAAAGTTTCGGAGCATCTCTCACGGGTGCAACACTACAATGGCTAATCAATTTGAAACCTAAGTCGATACGCTCCTTCGCCAACCTTGTCAACCAGTTTTTCCAACAATTCGCCAGCAGTCGTAAGATGGAAAAACAAACTTGCGACCTGTATTATATAATACAGAAAGAAGGAGAAACCGTCAGAAATTATTTCAACCGATTCAACATGGAGATGATTGGTATACGCAACTGCGACGTCAAAACAGCGATCGAAGTTTATAAAAGAGGTCTAGACAATAGCTCGGGTTTATACCTGGATCTCACCAAATATCCGACCGACACATTTGAAGACGTAAGAGCGCGAACCTTGGCTCATATGCGAGTAGAGGACGATGCCTCATTTCGGCAGAAAAAATCTTCTGTAAAAAAGACGCTCGGGGTCAAGAAAGCAGAATTCAAGAGTCCCAAATTAATCTCCGCGTTCAGTACGACAAAAGAAGGGACGACAAGGTAAACCCCAAGCTCACTCAATACCCGAGATTATCAACTTATGGTTTTGTAGGTACCTCGAAAGAACTCGTTGTAGCAATGAGAGGCATCCAAGCCACGGTACGGTAGCCTAAGAGAAGTGATCGCCCGAATGACAAAAAAGATGTGACGAAAGATGGACACAACACCGATGAATGTTAGGCCCTCAAAAAGGAAATCGCAAGGCTCTCGCAAAAAGGCTACCTCGACGACCTAGTTTCGACACGAATCGCAGGTAAGACCCCTAGACCCACGTCTCCTGAACATACTAAAGTTGTGAATTGTGTAACAGGAGGATCCGATGTGTGTGGGCTTACCTACTCCGTCGCTAAAAGGCACGCGGTGCAAAAAATTGATGAATCTGATATCCCTGTCGACTACCAGAGAGAGGAAGATAAGAAGCTTGATTCCATGACAGTAACATTCGATGACGAAGACCTGGGTGATACCAGACGCAAACATCATGACGGCCTTATTGTTTAGCTCACCATCAGAAATTGCCTGACCAAAAGGATTCTCATTTACGGGGGAAGCTTCGCTAATATCATATTTCTCAGCACCCTCAAGGCCATGGGAATAAGTGAAAAGGACATTAAACGATGTTCAACAGTCTTGGTCGGCTTCAACGGCGATGCATCCACGACATTGGGAGAAAGCAGACTGCCCGTCTACAACGAACCTACTCATTTCATTGTAGTCAAATGCTCTTCCGCCTACAACGTTATCCTCGGGAGACCGTGGATTCACGACATGAGAGCAGTTCCCTCGACATATCACCAAACGGTAAAATTTCCTACTCCCTAGGGAATACAGGAAATAAAGAGTGAACAAAAAAACGCAAGAGAATGCTACAAAACCGCGATGAAGCCTCAAAAGCAATCCATTTAGCAATTACAGAGCCAGGCAGACGACAAGTCCCCTGACGACTATGGGCATCAAGAGATCATCTTAGATCCCATCAAGCCAGAACGTACAGTGTTTTTGGGGGCATCCCTGGATAAGGGATAAAGAACGACCTCACAAAATTTCTGAAAGGTAACTCCGATTGCTTCGCTTGGTCGCACGAAGACATGATCGGCATAAATCCTGATATCGTATCACATAATTTGGACGTACACACCAGTTTCCCACCAGTGAAGCAGAAGCGGCGAAAGTTTGCGCCTGAAAGAAACAAAATCATCAACGAAGAAGTCGATAACCGGCTGAGGTACCTACAAAATCAAGTACCCGGATTGGTTAGCCAACGTCGTCGTCAAGAAGAAGAATGGAAAATGACGTGTCTACATCGACTTCACAGACCTAAATAAAGCTTGCCCCAAGGATTCATTTCCGCTTCCCCACATCGACGCCATGGTAGATGCCACTGCTGGGCACGAACTCCTAACGGTCATGGATGCATACTCAGGGTGCAATCAAATATTCATGCATCCAGACGACCAGGAAAAGACGGCCTTCATGACAGATAAAGGCATCTATTGTTACAAGGTAATGTCGTTTGGTATAAAGAACGCGGGTTCCACGTACCAGTGACTCGTCAATCTTATGTTCAAAGACTTTCTAGGAAAAACAATGGAAGTCTATATCGACGACATGCTCGTAAAATCGAAACGCGCGACCGATCATATTCGACACCTCAAAGAATCTTTCGACGTCCTTAGAAAATACAATATGAAGTTAAATCCAACCAAATGTTCTTTTGGAGTTCGCGCAGGAAAATTTCTAGGGCACATAGTAACCCATCGAGGTATAGAGGATAGCCCCGACCAAATCAAAGCCATCATCGACCTATGGTCGCCAAGGAATCTGAAGGAAGTACAGTGTTTAATTGGAAGGATCGCTACATTAAATCGTTTCCTATCCAAATCGTCTGACAGATATCACCTGTTCTATAACGCCCTAAGGAAGAACAAGGGTTTCGACTGGACCGATGGCCACGAAAGAGCCTTAAGTGAACTGAAGTAATATATGATGACTCCACATCTCCTATCAAAACCGAAAGATCACGAAATCCTTTAGCTATACTTATCGGTAAGTAACACCTCCGTAAGTTCGGTATTGGTTCGAGAAGACGAAAACCAACAAAAACCGGTATACTATGTAAGTAAATCCCTCCTCGATTTAGAAAAAAGGTACTCATTTATGGAGAAACTACTTTTATCGTTAGTCACAACCGTAAAAAAATTACGTCATTATTTTGAAACTCATCCAGTCGCTGTCGTTACTAACTATCCACTCAAGTCTGTTTTGAAAAAGCCAGAATTGACAAGTCGACTAGCAAAATAGAGCATTTACTTAAGTGGCTACAACATTTCATTCATTCCGTGAACGGCGATAAAATCGCAAGTAATTGCTGACTTCATCTCGGATTTTACTCCCGACCTACAAAAAGAAGCGATCGCAGAAATATCAACTGTGGTGACTTCAGACGAGAATCAGTGAATGCTATATGTTGACGGGTCATCCAACGTATAAGGAACCGGCTTGGGACTCATCTTAAAATCACCACAGCCGGGGATAATGGTATATTCGATATCTTGCGATTTCAAAGCAACGAATAACAAAGCAGAGTATGAAGCATTGATCGCAGGATTAGGAATGGCCCGCGAAATGGGGGCAAAGCATCTACAGATAAAAGTGATTCTCTATTAGTCGTTAACCAGCTAAACGAAGAATTCGCGACTAAGAACGCAAGGATGACGAGCTACCTCGAAATCGTAAAAGAAAAAATTAAAAAGTTTGAATCCTTGCAATACAACAAATACCAAGGGACCAGAACACGCAAGTAGACGCATTAGTTAAGCTGGGATCCGGCCTCAACAAGTCCAATTTCAACAAACACGACCTCATGGTCGTAACCAACGACGATGAAGGAGAGTGGTTTAAAGACATCAAAGACGACCGATTGCCAGAAGATAAGCTAAAAGCTAGACAAATACGGTTTAAGCCTTCCAGGTACGCTTTAATGCCTAATCTCTTGTACAGGAGATCCTCTACTAGACTAAACATGCGATGCGTAAGCAAAAATCAAGTGGAGGAAATACTCCGAGAGATGCATGAAGGCGAGTGTGGAAATCATTCCGGAGGTCGAAGCTTAGCAAATCGAATCTTGCGACAAGGATACTACTGGCCCACGCTACGACAAGACGCATCCAGGTATGTGCAAAATTGTGATTCATGCCAAAGACATGCAAAGACGACCCATAAGCCCTCAGAAAATCTGCACTCGACGTTAGTCCCCTGGCCATTCATGCGTTGGGGAATGGATATAGTCGGAAAATTGCCGCCAGCTCCTGGGCAAAAAGTATTCCTATTAATGCTTACAAATTATTTTTCTAAGTGGATAGAAGCCGCCGCTTTCTCCCAGGTACGAGACAAAGAAGTTATTGCTTTTATCCAGACTAACATAATATGCAAAAGAACGAGAAAACTTTGTGAGAACCTCCACATCAAGCTCACGACCTCGACGCCTAGATACCTGAAATCGAATGGATTAGCCCAGTCAAGCAATAAAACTATCGTCAATACTTTCAAACGACGACTTAACTCTCGACAGTACTATGGGCCAACCGAACCACACCCAGGACCGCCATCGAACATACACCTTTTTCCTTAGTCTATGGGTGTGAGGCGGTACTCCCCATCGAAGTCAAATTTCCGGTCGCCGGACACACCTCGGTCGAGCAAAACCTAGTGGATCTTAGCTACAACATTGACGGTCTAGAAGAACTAAGAGAGGCAACACTCATCCGAATGGCATCTCAGCAAAAAGTCGTGCTAGAAACTTCGATAAAAATGTATGGCCAAAAACCCATACCTGTCATGTCTTCTTCCTCTTCCTTCAACTCTCTCTCTTATACTCGTCTCCTTTCTTCTTCTTCTCTGCTCACGGCTTCTTCTGTTGATCCCGACGCCTGGGGGTTTTCCAGAATTAAGATGTCATCGTCCTCGAAAAGTCTTGCAGAAACTTCTCAACCTTCTCTGTCGTCTCGGCGACAACGAAATTTGAAAAATCCAATCCTGCAAACAAAGCATTTAAGGTGAGAAGGAAGGTCAAGATAAAATAACTGAAACTTACAAAAGAAAGGACGAAGAATTCACTAAGGGAATTCCACCCTGACACAATCCATTGATTATCGTCCGTCAGTTGCGACAGACGACCCAAGACGAACCGCGTCTTCCATTTACGATCGTTCACGAAGGTCCCCTGAACTAACGTCCTAATCCCCCTATATCGGCTAAAGAGGCTATACCTATGGTATTCATCACCATTTACGGTATAAGCCGTGAGAAGATCCTGGATGTCGAATTTTGATGGCCAACCAACCGTCAAGCGTTCAATCGTTAAAAACGATTCGCCAAAATTGGGGCATCATTTGCCCCGGGGACAACTCAAAGGTACTTAAGAATTCCTTCGCTAAACCCTTCAAAGGCCACGTTATTCCGATCTTAAACGGATATTCATATAAAATAAAGAAACCCGGGGGACAATCTGAGGCCTTAATCTTCGACGGGACACTAAGAGTCACGTCATCTGGTATACGAGACAAATCCCTAAAGGCAACTAGATCATCTTCGCTCTCGATTTTGCTAAAAGGATCCATGTCGTCTATATTATCTATCGCCTTTGCTTCTACTACGAAATACGAAACCGCTTCCCGACAATTCCTAAGCTTTCTAGCAATGGACTTACGACGCATAAAAGTGATAAAGTTTTCTGACAACCGTACCTTTCTCTCTCTGACTTGCAGGTTTTTAAAGCTTGAAGGATAGGAGAACCACGTAAAAAAGGGAAGGATACGCCATCGCTTCCTTTTATACTAAAAGAAAACGATTGGTATCTCCCTAAAATCAACAGCTGGCAGACGAATCCGCATGCAACCGCACAATTTCCGACACTTGTCTTTCGCCCCTGTCATTCGTACGTCACGCGGATGACATCATCGAAATCTTCGGGATTTTGGTTAAATGGATTACAACCTATTCAGTTACATTTGGATCGATTTAGTTACTTAAAATTATCCTCGAACTAAATAATTTCTCAAAATATTTTCCCGCTCAAAAATTTTCAAAAATTTGCGGGTAAACTGTTATATCAAAAGTTCACAACCAGTTAACTCCGTTAGACCCATTATAACGGAGACTAACGAGACCCTAACTCCGTTAAGAGACCATCCGTTATGACCGTTTGTGGTATTATGATTTTGTGCAGATACAAACAGGAGACTTCATGAGGTATTAAAGACCAGGCAGAATCATAGGGATAACCGCTCGACCGTTTTGACCGTTATTCTATGTGAATTCAGGTATAAAAGGATCAGCCCAACCAACTGAAGTGGAATCCTCTCACGCTAATCAAAATGACTCTGACGCTCTAGAATTACAGATTACGTTATTGTTTTCTAGTTTCAACACGATAGTTTAGCTTTCATCTACGCTTTTCTCTTGTCCCTACTTGACGCCATATTTTCATAGTGCATCGATGATATCTTTGATCGTCTGCGGTTTTTTTTTCCGAAAGGGTGTTTTCCACGTCAACAATTCCTTGTGTTATTCGTTTTTTTTGTTTTGTTTGTTTGTCGAACAAATTTTCTTTCTTTAGTTGATAAAGGTCCAAATCGTTAATTCACCGTTAAGTCATTTTTTGGCATTAACACCGGCCTACCATGATACCGATGTCGATTTTCGTAGGTGATGTTGTATTCTTGGAATATATATCATAACGTTGCAATGGAAGATGTAATGTTTATCTTTTAGTGAATAGCAATAACAGTTCTAGATCTCATACAATAATTGTAAATCTTTCATAACTCGAATTTCTCTTCCATTTGTTGCAAGATGATTTTTTTTCTAATGTTGCCCATCCAAGCTATGGCAAGAAGATTATTTTTTCTAATGTTGCCCTTCCAAGTATTATTGATCATGTCTTCATCATCGATCAGAATAGGATAATACTTGTTTTTATTTTGAATCGTTTCTATAGAAACTCATAAAATTTCCAGCTAAATAGATGGAGAATAGTAGCTAAATACATTATCATAAAATCGGCTCCTAGTGTTACTACCGTTTACTCAAAGGCTCTCCATCCATATAATCACTCTTATTGGATAAGATTATTGGCCCCTGAGAAAGGTAAATGATCTGGTAAGGTAAATGTGAGAACTTTCAATAAAAATCATTACTTACATAGATGCAAAATGAAATTCCTCTTTCAAATGTGATGGGTAATACATATATTCTTAAATCCTGATTGTTTTTCAATTTCACATATTGTCTCATGACTTTCACGTATATTGTATAATATTAAAACATTTTCTTTTTGTTTCGGATTGTTTGAATGGTAAAATATAAGAGGTTTTCAGATCCCACTTTCTTAGTGAGTTATTTAACACTTTTTGTGTTTTTATAAAACATAGAATTAAAGGAAATATAAAAACTAAAAATATCACAATACAATATAACCACGTTTTCTAACACATTGGCCAATCATAAACTGAAAACACAAGCGTTGATACATAACTGAATCATAAGTGTGTATGGATTCTAACAAGCATTGATGCATAAAAAAAGATGGTACTGTTTCCTACCCATTCTCACATTGTATATGTTAGGTCTGAAAATATTGTATCCGAAATTATAATTATTGAAGAATAAAGGGTTAATGTGCAAAGTCTTGAAAAGACAATATGGAATAGATTTATTTGTAAATAAGGCAAGTGAATATTGCCTTATTCTCTAGTTTCCTTATTGTAACTTCTCTATACATATAAATAGAGGGTTAGGGCTATTCATTAGAGATAAGAATTCATTAGAGAGCTTATTAGAAAGATCGTGAGTTAAGGTTTTCACTCCATTTATTGTAACCTATCAAATTAGATATATGACATAAGGTATTCCTCATATTGTTCTTAATATTACACAGTTACCTGATTAATTTGGGATCTACAATTGGTATCAGAGCTACACGATCTAAGTTTTGGATTAATTCTGATCGAGTTCGAAAAACAAGGTAAAAATCTCGATTCTGTCAGTGTTTAAAAACTTATCGATTCAAGCTTTCCAAGCCTGAATCGACAAGATTTTTTAGCGCACCATTAATTATAAATAAAACGTTTTATCGCATCCTAGTATATCGACAAGAATTATTATAGCGTCTCTTTTATTATCGATAAGAATTTTATATCGCATCCCTTAAAATCGACAAGTTTTTTTTTTATCGACAATATTTATATCGCCTCTTTATCACTCGACAAGATTCATTTTCTCATTCAAAATTTTTTTGGTTTAATTCGTTGTACTTTTGCTTCACTTTTATTAGAAAACTCAGGGTCACTGACTTCTGCAGCTTTTCTAGTTTAAGAGTTCTCAAGTACACGCCTTGAACTTCAGCAAAATTCAAAAAACAATTACTTTAGTTTAATCCATAGTACTTTTGCTTCACTTTTTTTGGAAAACTCAGGGTCACTGACTTCTGCAGCTTTTCTAGTTTAAGAGTTCTCAAGTATACTGCTTAAACTTTAAGTAATTCTTTTTATTTTATTTTTGATATTATTGGGAACTCGGGAACTTAGATCTTCTCTTCCTTAAAAAGACAATGTTCCTTTTTTGTCGATGAAGACTCCGTTCTTGCTCTTCAATAGTTCAAAATAAAGATAAAAAGTAATTTCAAAATCTTGTTTTAATCGCGTCCTTTAGACCCGATAAGTTTTCTTATCGCCTTTTTAAGGCCCGATATAAAAACTTGTCGGCTTCTATTTACCCGATATAAAATCTTCTCGATACTACTCAACCCGATAAGTTTTCTTGTCGAGTCAACTTAACCCGATATAATTTTTTATCGCACCCTTTCCAATCGATATATTTTTGGATTCTTTGTCAATCGAGATAGTTTATTCTGTTTTTAAGAACTCTTAGAAATTTTTCAAAACTTACCGATCGAGATCACTTTATTAGGTAATATGTGCTTACATTTTTTTTAAATAATTTTGAACGTTTGAGTTAAGCTTAACTCAAGATGTCTACTGACCCATTAGTATTCGATCCAAAATCCGTTGAATATGAATACTATATCGGTTGGAGAAAAACAACTATTCTAAAATATGCAAATTTAGAAAAAGGAAAATAAAGATCTGAAATAAAATATTTTTAAGTCGAGGCAGAAATTTGATTCTAAAATAAAATCATCCGATTTAGAAATAGAAAAAGAAAGACAATTCTCTTCTGATCAGAAAAACATGTTTGAAATTGAGCGAAAAACGTTTGAGAACAAAATTACAACTTGTGAGTTGACAATTAGAAAACTTTCTGAACAAGTATCCGAGTTTGAGCAAATTGTGATTTTAGAAATGAAATCCTCTGAAACGAAATGTCTTAAACTATCAAAGCAACTTTCTGAGCTTTACAAAATTCAAGATGATGAACGAAAAGTATTTCAAAATGACAAAAAGAATGTTTTAAATAAAAGCGTTTTAATTTTCGATAAAAATAAACGTTTAGAGAAAAGAAAGAAAAGATTTTGATGAGAAAAATTTTAAACTTTCAAAGAAATTATCTGAATTACAATCAAATCTTGTAACCGAAAAGTATTTGAGATCTGAATTAAAAAATAAATATGATTTGCTTCTGGAAGAAAGAGGATGATTTCTTAAGCGAAGTTAAAGAACTTGAAAACAAGCTTCCAAAGCAAAAACAAATGAATAAAGAGAATTCAGAATAATTCGAACAACTCACTCCCAAACAAATAAACGCGGAGTTAAGTGACCTTGAAAAATTGATTTTTTCTAATGATTCTGATTCTGATTCAAGTTCAAAAATGATTCTTCTTTCTTCTGTTAATGTTTGTAAGAATAACTGTTTCCAAGTGTTAAATCACATAGTTATTCTAACAGCTCCAAATCATATAGTTCTTCAAATTCTCAACTTATAATTCTAATCGGTTTCACAATGATTTTGTTGCTAATTCCAGTAATTTTAAGAAGTTTAAAATGGTTTGGAGGAAGAAATCAACTACAGATGATGGTGTTGGATACATGCCACATACATCTCCTGTAGTTGATACAAGATCATTTGTTTCCAAGACTAATTTGCCTTATTTTGTCAAAACTATCAATCAACTAATTAGTCTAAGTGCCACAAAGATTTGTTGTTCTACTTGTGGAACAAATGATTTTTTTCAATCAACTAATTAGTCTAAGTGCCCACTTCCTCATTTGTTGTTTCTAAAGCTAACCTTCAAGGACCCAACAAAGTTTGGGTACCAAAATCTTTTTAATCTGTTTTGTAGGTACGTCATGTGTGTTCTAAATTTAGAATATTTTCATCACATGACTTGATCAATCAAAAGGTTATGCTACATTTGAGGGGGAGTACCAAATCTTTGTACCATATTTTTTAACTTCATAGTATGTCAGTTATGAACCTGCTCATAACATTATGACTTCTGAATACTTCAGTTCAGAACTCGGACTTTAATGTTTTAACTCGTTGTGTGTTAGGAATTAGAAGTTTCTATGATCAATCCAAAGCCGGAAGGACCTACCCATGAAACACAGCCTTAGGATAGATATTTTGAAAGAGTATAAAATTGAGTGCTTGTGAGATAAAAGAAAAAGTGAGGATGTGACAGGACTTAAAGAAAATTGGTCCTTACCAAACCTAAACAGTTATTCGGGTAGCCACACAATTTATTCATTCTCGATTCTTTGGAGATGAATATTGAAATAGACATGAACCCAATGTCGGTAACTTGTGTCACCCCACCCAGCTACTCAAGTATCTCACAAAATATATTTGTTTCATATATCACGGAGAATGAGCAAATCTGCTATCTTTTGTTCACTTGGAAGATTAAGATATTGAAAAAGGAAGACACACCTCCGGTCTCCGAACTTCACATTCAAATGCACATCGTGTCTGTGAAATGAATTTTCACATTTCGAGCCTTTTAAATAACGTTCAATGCTTAATTCTTTATACACTTGCACGAGTCTTTGTGATTCCACAAGCATATCTTTGTGTTTATGCCGGAACAGTTTGAGAAGATAAGTTTATAACTTACTTTTGTGATAACTAGAAGTCCTATCAGTGCTAAACCGCTTCCAACACTGAAAATAGGCCACTTAATTGAATTTAATGTTGATTTAAGTGATAATAGTTGCTTTTTGTGCTTCAATGTTAGCCTCTTACCCACTATTCCACATTCACGCTTCAATTTTTTACACTTATTGTCTTTGATTGTTCATAATGATTCGGATTCTCCTTATCATTCTTAGGGAGAGAAAAAGTATATCAAAGACAAATGCTCGTTATGAGGGAGAAAATGTATATCAAAAACACGGAAAAAAGATCACACGGAACGACTTGAAGTTCATCGCTGAATTTTATCTCAACTCAAAGACCCGACAAATCAGTTTGTCGTGTTACCCTTATCCGAGAATCAAGTTGTCGGATCAACAAGACCCGACAAACATTTTTGTGGGATGATCAAGACCCGCACACCCCATTTCTCGAACTTGCAACTTCTCGTGTATATTTGAAAGAAGATTTTACCCTACGACATCACGACTCCTTCAAACTTTCTTTTCGTGAACTACATGCTAATGTTAAGGGGGAGCTACGAAGCTTATCAAGTAATCATACTCGTAAGGGGAGCAAGAGTTTTCAAGAAGAAGATTTGTTGACAAAATTTCATCGTCTTCAAGAGAGTATTGATTTGCTGAATTGTAATCTCGAATACAAAGGGGGAGATTGTTAGGTCTTAAATGATTGTATCCGAGAATACAATTATTGAAGAATAAAGGGTTAATGTGCAAAGTCTTGAAAAGACAATATGGAATAGATTTATTTGTAAATAAAGCAAGTGAATATTGCCTTATTCTCTAGTTTCCTTATTGTAAATTCTCTATACATATAAATAGAGGGTTAGGGCTATTCATTAGAGATACGAATTCATTAGAGAGCTTATTAGAAAGATCGTGAGTTAAGGTTTTCACTCCATTCATTGTAACCACGAATATCAAGTTAGATATATGACATAAGGTTTTCCTCATATTGTTCTTAATATTACACGGTTACCTGATTAATCTGGGATCTACAGTATATAATATTGCATTTATTTTAATATTACATCCCCTGCATTGCACGGTACACAACTAAATACATGTTATTTCATTCATAAAAACCAATCTCTAAGAGCATCTCCAACAGATTATCTACATTTTTTCTGAAATAGAGAACCAAATGAAATCTCTAAAAAAATTGCTTTCAACTCCAACGGATTTTCTATTTTAGAGATTTTAACACAAATTGTATTAATATAATATTAGTTGGGTACCGATTAAGGATAAACAAAAGTGTCATTTTTGGTGAAACGCAAGCTTTTTGAAATTGTCACGCCATTAAACTTTATTAGAGCATTTCTAACATATTCTCCAATATTTCCTCAAAAAGGAGAACCAAATGTTAAAATATTTAAAAGAAATTGCATTCATCTCTCCCATTTTATAGAATCCAACATTGATTAATATATTGTATTTATATATTAAAATATTATTTCATCTCTCTAAATATTTATTTTCAAATTTTCTTATTGATAATCATTTCACTACAAAAATAAGGGCCCTTTTCCGACGGAAATATCCGTCGGAAATCCGTCGGAAAATGTTGATTCCGTCAGAAAAGGTCGGAAATCTGTCGAAAAATATTATTCGGAAAACCCCTCATCGGAAAAGCCTATTCTGACGGATTTCCGACGGATATTTCCGATGGATTTCCGACAGATTCCATTTCCAACGGATTTCCGTCGGATTTGCTTTTTCCGTCGGTAAAGCCTTTCCGACAGATAGCATTTGTGACGGATTTCCGACGGCTTTTCTGACGGATATTTTGCGACGGATATGTAACATTTCCGACGGATTTTTTGACCGATTTTAGGGACCATTTCCGACGGAAATTCCGTCGGAAATCCGTTGGAAAAAGTGTTTTCCCAGGAAAAAAAAGTAATTTAAAAATCAAATTTCCTGTAATATTTTTTTAATAAAAAAATATTTAACAATAATAATTTCCTGTATAAGAGTACGCTGTATGCTGTATATCAATTTTCTAAATTTACATTCAATCAACAAAAACCATAAATAAGGATAGAAATCCATAAAAACAAAAAGCCTTCCTGTTGATTGTTGGTCAGAATTCCCAACAGCCCCGAATCAAGCCTTTCGTTGAACCTGTAGAGCCCCAATCAAATCCAGAAATCTACAGCCTTCCTGTTTTCAAGTACTAGAGATGTGTTAGGGTTCTTATTTTGCATAAAAGAAACAGAGAACTTTGGGAAGAAAAAAAGAAGAAAGATGATATTCTGCAATTGCAAAATAAATGGAAGGGAATTTGTCCTAAGTATAGTCGATATGAAACTCTACATGCATCCTTGGATTGGATATATGAATTTGAAATTGACAAGGGAGTTTAATTAATGAAAAAGATTTGGTAAGCTCATCTCATCATATAACTAAATAGAAAACTTGAAAAGTTACATAAGAAATTTATAAATGTCTATGTTTTTTTTATCAATATTGGAAAAAAAAAACACCAGTAGGACATGTCGCAATGGTACTTGATAATATGCAGCAAGGGGCCCAACCTTGAATAAGATAAAAAACATATAATGTTAACTTATAGATTTACTTGAAGACAGGGAAGCAGAAAGGAGATAGAATGGACAACTCTAACAAGTTGTAGCAAAATAATGTGCACAATTAAGATTGACAGCATGCAAGCTTTAAATAATATAACTGAAGGATTACATATACAAGGTTTACTAATCATGAAGACAAGGTCAATCCCAAATGCAAAAATCACCAAAAATAAAACATATATAATGCAAGAAAAAGGGCATTTTCATCTTGCAAAAAAGAATTAAAAATTTCTGAAAGGTATGGAAATATTTGCACTTCTAGTGGGAAGGAAAAGGTTGCTACTTTTACAGGCCATGGATACACACACATATACATACATACATATTACATGTAAGAAACAACATTAATTAATCACAACACCATATATAAATAAATATAAATAAATAAAAAGGGGTTGGGTTAGTTTAGTACCGAGATTATTCCCCATAATCCCCAAAAAAGATGATTTGCAAGAGTGTATTTTTCAACATCATCAATAAGCTCATCTACTTCACCATCCTGCACTTCATTTCCTACAAACAAACAACCTTCACTTTTCACTTTTAGATCCAAAATGGTCTATTCTTTTTACATTTAGCATGAGAGGGCTTTTTCAGCACATATAAAACACTAACAATGGAAAAAGTAAACAAAATCAAAGAAGAAAATTTCAGAAACGACAATACAACCCTAGGGCAGAATCGAAACCTATGAACATAAAATAAATGTAGAGACTACGTTAATTTATTTGATAATCATTGGATGGTTATCGGTTGTGCTTGGCTCGATTTTATTGGATGATGAACTGTTATCCAAGAACCTACCGATCAAATAAATGTTGAAAAGTTGGGTCTGATCTAATGTAATTACAATAAAATATCAGAATATCTAATGTAATTACAATAAAATATCAGAATATATCGAAGGCAGTTAACAAAACAAATGGTATATCCAAACAAATATTGTGGGTTTTGGAACATATAATCTCGCCTGAATTTGGCGTAAGATATCGTTGTTCTGCAACAGCCTGTTGTCATCATATACAATGAAAAATGTTTGAAATACAAATGGGGCTTGATAAGAACAATGGAACCAAGAACCAAAATAGATTACATAAAACCAAGAACCAAAATCAAGATTGGTTACATAGAACCCAAAACAAAATTGAGAACCAAGAACCAAACTTATCTGGAATTTGCAATCAAACTTGTGGACTCATTTATACTTACTGTTGCAAATCGATGAACAAATCGTGAAAAAAACTCATTTATACTTAGGTTGCGTTTGTTTTTTAAGAGGTGCTAAAGTCCGAAGTCTGAATTCACTTCTGATTTATAAGAGGTGGTGTTGAAGTCTGAAATTTGAATCAGTCAGACTGTTTTTTTTACATCTGAAGTCTGAACCAGTCAAGAATCATTGAATCAGTTCATCAATCAAATTTACACATTCAAGATTCACACATAAACAGATAAACAATGGCAGAAATGAAAGCAAATTTAAGAACAATCATATTACCCTAGTTTCAAAATCAAACACGAATTCTCAACAAAACCCACCAAAATCAAAGCATTAGTTGCTAAAATTTGTAATATAAACATCACATAAAATCACAATCATACACACATATAGCATAAACAAACATACAGATCTCAGAATCTTGAAGTTGAAGCCATCCACACAAAATATATATATATATATATATATATATATATACACGTATATACATATTTCGATCTTCTGGTGTCAAAAATACCACCACATCAGCAAAATATAGGTGAAGAATCTAAGGTCTGAGTATTGCACAGGAAATTCGAAAAACAAACAGAAGACTCGTGGTTTTGCACAGAAAAACCCAAACCACACCATATAGAAGAGATCGAGTGCCTCTGTAAGATCTGGAGAACGAATGCCTCTGTAAGATCTGGAGATCGAGAAGAGAGAGCTTGAGAGAATCGAGAAGAGTGTTTACCTGATTTATGAGAAGAGAGAGCCTGAGCTTGAAATCGTGACCGCTTGAAACAAGATGTGGAGCAGTGGAGGCGCGTTTAGAAAAACAAACAAGCCCTTACTGTTGTGGTTTAGGGTTTTATTCTAAATCTGACTTTTGAAGGGAGGCCTATGGGTTTTAGGAGATTGGGGGAAAACAAAAGGAGGGAAAATATTTTGAGGAAAATAAAAAGAGGGAAAATGTTTGGGGATTAGAATTTGATGAAACAAATTTAAAGATGAAAATATAGATAACTATATCTATATACATGTATTTATATATGTAGAGGAAAGTTCGAACGTGAGAACAAATTAGAGCGCGACATGTGTCTAAATGTATATTATTCAGATTGAATAATCAAATAATTATTCAGACTGAACCCGCCCCTATCTATGTATATATTATCTTTTTAATATTAAATATAAAATATTTTAAATAGAGTTATTATTGAAATTAAACGAGTCCTAACAAAATATTTTAAATATAGTCTATTAAAATATTAAAGTGTTTGTTCGTGTTTGTTTGAATATATTTGACTCAATAACTTCTGATTAGGCCTTAATGGACCTCGATGAGTTTTAACAACTGTTAGTCCCTGTTTAGAGATGGCTAACTACAAGAGAGTTTGTAGAAGAGGGGGGGGGGGGGGGGTTGAATACAAACACACAAAATTTACTCTTTTTAAATTTTTTAATATAAATATTAAAATTTTACACACAAAAGTTTGTTGCGGAAAAAAACAGACACACTATTCTAACAAACTTAAACACATGAAATTAACTTATACACTAACGAAGTTAATTTAACAGTAATTAACTTGTACACTAAGGAAGTTAATATGACACTGTTAGAACACACAGGATTGCCGGAATCAAACAAATGATCACACAGAAGATTTGTTGAAAACGTGAGATTTATGGGAAGGACTTCATCTCCTTTTATAGTTCTCATGCATGGGATGCATGTGGACAGCTGTCAAAGATTCATTAGTTGGAAGTATATCTGATGGACAAAGGAAGAGGCCACTCCCTTTGTACTAGGATAATGGATGAACCATTCTTTGTAGCACGCAATGTAGATAACTTTATTTAAGGTTTGCTTCCCAAGTTCTTGCTGCCCACGTATCTTGCATTTATTGTGAGTCAAGAACTTATCTCTAAAAATTGCTAAGTGATATATGGAACCATGTATGACATCGGTTAGTGCCTTGTAAGGTTGGAATTGATAAGTGTACACATTGCTTGGTGATCTTCATTTTTCACTAAGTGTTGGCAAGTGTACATCCTTATATTGGTGACTTGTTATCACAACCTCAAGTAAAGGCAATTGCAATTTTCGGTGACCATGTGTACATCATCGGTGACCCAATTCATTGGTTACCTTATCTGTCACTTCGGTGACCTCCATCCAAGATCGGTGACCCAAACAGTCAGGTCGGTAACCTGTCTGATGACCCAATATGTCAGGTCGGTGACCAATCTACACTGGTGATTTCGGCAAGTGATCTGAATATTAATGTTAGTTGATACATCAAAAACTACACATTTTGATGTACAACCCTTGATTGGATAGTCTTTGATTCTCCAATACTTGAAGCATATTTCAGACCTTTAAAAGAACCTGTAAAAGATCACTCAAATAATAGAGAAGGTTCATCACCAAATCATCGGTGACGCAACAATCTCCCCCTATTTGATGATGATACATGCGTGTTAGAAAGAAATACTTTTGACCCTTTCTATTTTTCTTTTGGATTCTTTTGAGTCAGATTTTTTTAACTGAGTATGTACAGTATAAGTATAAGTAAGTATGTGTATGTGCAAAGAAAAAAAATAAAGGTATGAACAAGAATTGGGATGAGGAAAAGTATGAACTTTTATTAATCAACACACAGGATTGTACAACACACAGAGTACATGATTAATAAAGTTCATACTATATGTAGAATATTCAAGGAGTGGGTTCTCTTCTTTTTAGCTCATCCAAGATAAGCCTTGTGATTCCATGGTCTTCAACCGGAGGCACACCTAGAATAGCAGAGGGGAAAGAGCTGTGAACCCTTGGAATGTCAGAAGCTCTGAAGAACCCTATGTTTCCAAAGATGTCTTCAAAGAACACCCCAAGTTCAGGTTCATTGATCATAGTTTGCTCCGGGTACGCGACTGGAGTCGGAATGGAGAGATTTATACCCGAAGCATCTATCTTGATGTTTCTCTCATGAAGCATGGCAAAGTGCCCCTTTTTTCTTGTTCCTTGGGGCAGGAATGACCTCTCCAGTGAGGTCTTGCTGGATGAGATACATCTGCTGCCCTTCTAGTCTTGTCACTGCAATATCATGTTCCTTTTGAATTTTAGTCATCTTGATAAAGAATTTTCGGAGTGTATCAAGTACAAACTCTTTGTACTTGCTTTTACTCTTGGACACATGATTGCCAATTTCCAACCATTCAGTAATCCCCAAGACCTCCAACTATTCTATCTCATAAGTTTTGTTGAGTGAGTCTGCTCTTTTTATGGTGATAAGCAACTTAGGAGAATTTTTGGTTGGAGGGTGAATGGTGGCGCCGATGATCTTTGAATCATCCTTTCGATTTTTCAGCCTCCTCTTGAACCAATCAACCTCCTTGGCTTTCTTGGCTTCTGCAACAGTCTTCACAGCTTCAGAATTTTACTTTATGTTTTCAAGCTCATCTTTCTGAGCTTGAAGGGCATCGGCG
This sequence comes from Silybum marianum, assembly GCA_036898165.1. Taxonomy (NCBI): domain Eukaryota; kingdom Viridiplantae; phylum Streptophyta; class Magnoliopsida; order Asterales; family Asteraceae; genus Silybum; species Silybum marianum. Next base: position 17,181,945 of record CM072541.1, read on the forward strand.
ACCATAGTATGAATAGCCTCATCTTGAGCCAACTTGAGTACATTTGTCTGATCATACTCAAGTTGAGCCCTTATTGCTTCCTCCCTTTCAGCTTCAGTAAGAATAACTCTAAGGGGATCAGTGAGTGAAAGGGCAGGCTGCAATCAAAGAGAATCTGCTTCAGGACCTCTGGATCTTTTCTTCTTCTTTTGCTCTTCACGCTGTTCTTCGTGAGAAATAGGCTTCTTTCCTTTAGCTTTATCAAGTCTTTTCTTCTCTTTTTCTTCTTCAGTCTCTTCAAGGGATCGAGCACTGACACTCTCCCCCTTAATTGTTGCACTAGCTAACTCGGTGACCACGTGAGGAGTCACCTCGGTGATCTGGGGGTCAACAACATCGGTGGCTGAAGGTGGTGGTTGAGGGTCAACAACATCATCGGTGACCATAGCTGCATCATCTGTGGCTGTGGTCTGGATGACCATAGCAAGATCGGTGGCTGCAACTGCTGGATCGGTGGCTGTGACTGGATCGGTGGCTGTGGCTTCTACTTTCTATAATTTCTCCCCCTCAGTGGTTGAACCCTTGAAACCCACTGAAGAAAGAAAATTCTTGATCTTTGCAACATCAAAGCGTAAACCACCCATTTTCTTCTCTACCCTTTGAAGTAGGAACCGATCTTTATCTTTAAAGAAAGTGTCACCAACGTCAAGCTCAACTGTTGGAGGAGAAGTTGGGACCTTTTCAATCTTTGAGTGAAGAGAGGAAAGAGACTCCAAAATTGCCTGTTGATTGAGAAGAATGGAGGCAATGTCGGTGGCCTGTTTGTCACAGGCATTGCAATGCTCTTGGATAGAGGAGGTCACTGAAGCTTGACTTGAGAGAAATTCTTGTTGAAGATCAAGGACATTCATGTGCAGGAGATCCAAGCATGTCATAAGAGTTGGGTGACTCACCGACAACTCTTCAATGCTTGATCTAAGAGTAGTAGACCGAGAGGCCATTCTTTCCATCTACTTATTTGCATGATCTTCCAAAACTTCAACCCTTCGAATAGTTTCACGAGAAAAATTATTGAAGGCTTTGATAAGATCATCTCCTTGTTGAGAAGTCATGGGAGCAGCTGGTTGAGGCTTAGGTGGCTGATCATCATCATCATCACTAGAAGAGTAATCCACCAAACCTGTAGGTTTAATTGGGGGGGACCTCGGAGAATGAGGAGATGTGGGGGAGACACGTTTAGGAGAGTGTCGACGAGGGGAGTCCTTAAGAATGGGTTCCTCAACAGCTTTGTCATGTACGGGAGATGTACGTGACCAAGGTGTAGTGTCGGAAAATAAGAAGTCAGTAAAGTGGGATGCTCCATCAAGTGCACCTGGTTGTGATGCACTCTCATGTGGAGTTTGGAAGAAGAGATGTGAGAGCTCAAGGGGTGGTGAAGAGATGCCTTGGACGGGAGAATCCAAGTCATCTTCATCAACTAATGAAAAAGTTGATGAAAGCCTAGTAGGGATATCCCTATGTACAACCGTGTCCTTTTGGGAGGGCACGGAGGAGCTGGGAAGGGTTGAGTGTTCCGTAGGTCTAGTCGGTGGGTGGCTTATATGTTATGACCCTTTAGGTACCTTGGACTTCTTTGAGGAAGTCCTTGGGGGATTTTTGAGTTTCTCCGCTTTTGGGGTTTTGATGCCTGGGTAGAAGCCAAAGGTGCTTTTGGTTTCGTGGCATCGGTGGGTGCGGAGGTAGATGTGCCCGACGCCTTGGATCTCTTTCAAGATTTGGGAACGTCGGTGACTCGAGGTGCAGGGGTGGTTTCGGTGACAGAGGGTCTCTGAAGATGGGGTTCATTTTCACCCCAAGCAAGAGTTGCATTTCTTGCAAACTCAATCATAGAAGGTCTAAGAGGCTTCTCAGTGGCCAAGACTCCCTTTTTCGTAATTTGGTTGCCAACTTGATGAAGAGAGAGATCATATTCAATATCATCCCTTTTCTCAAGTTTATCAGCAAGCTTGGCATTTATAATGAGGGAGAAAAGGCGCTGAGATGGTACCTGAGGTCGCCGAAGGTTGGAGAAGGAATCAATCATTTCACTGAAGAAATAGGCCGCAAAGTCTATTTTTCTCTGAAAAATTAAGGCATAAGTCAGCTCGGTGATCTGAGATGGTGCTTGATTTGGACCTCCTGTCTTCTTGCTCAAGCAAAGAATAAGGTGGGCAAAGAAGAAGTTCCAAATGCTTCCCATATTCTTTCTTAGCAGTGTACTAGGACCCTTGGATTTTGGACCCCTTTTCTCTTCAATATAGTTCAGAACTGATACCACCTGTTGGTGTTCATTCCCAAGTGGAAAGGTTTCATATGAGTCATATGAGGGAAGGTGGAGGTTTTTACGTACATCTTCAACACCCACCGACGATCAACTCACCTCTCTCTCACCCACCTCTCATTTCATCCACCGACGTGTGTACCCACCGATGTCGTACCACTCACAGAGATCACCTCTTAAACCCTTCGCATTCCTTATCCTTTAAAGGATAACCCTTAGATTACCATTCTTGGTGACTAAGATTCATTGAACTTATCCCTAATGACATCATCAACGTCATTAGTGTCAGAAAGCATGCGCCGAATTCAACCCTAAAACCCTTAAAATTCTGACCTTTCAATCACCTCAGGTCATCATTATTTTTGAAAGTTGAAATTTCAATCTCATATATAACCGTTCCCCCCATTTCCATTTACCTTCTTTATCGCATCCATCATCTCCATCTTTTTTCTCTCTCAACTTCAAGAACTTACCTTCAAATCTCGAAGCTCTTCAATGGCGTCCCCATCAAACTCTCCCAAAGCTTCTGAAGAACAAACCTCACCTTTGGATCACTCTCCTTCCCTGCATGCAAATACTTTGGTCGAATTAGAACAGACAAAGCTCACCCAGAATATAATGATGTATGTTGGTTTCTTCAAAGGTGCCCTCTTCAGTATGCTCTAACTGCAAAACCCAAGATGAATAAGTTTCTTCTGGGTAACTTCTGGTTAACCTGCACTTTTGATGCCTCCTCGGATCAAATAATGGCATATGTCCTAAGTGATGCTGAACCTGACGTGGTGGGTCCCATTAAATCGGATATGATTTTTTGTTATGTGGGACATACATCATATGTGGTTCACAAAGTGTTCCTTTGTTCCTTTAAATAGACGGTGTTCTTGTATGATCTTAGGGATCATACAAGAATACTCCCTCTTTAAATAAACAAATGAACACTTTGTGTTTGTGGACCACATATGATGTGGGTCCCACACATTAAAAAATCATATCTGATTCAATGAGAGTTTTCTTTTTTTTAAGTGTTTTCTCTTGAGTCTCCCTCTATATATATATATATATATATATAAAGAGAGAGAGAAAGGAAGGTTCAAATGAAAACTTTGCATTTTTAAAGGAACAAAAGGACACTTGTGGATCACATATAATGTGGGTCCTATATAATATTAAATCATTTATGATTTAATATGATTTAATATTAAATCATAAATGATTTAATATTATGTGTGACACACATCATATGTGGTCTACAATTTGTTCCTTTAAGGAGGGGTGGTTCTCATTTGATTATTCCCCTATATATATATATATATAGGAGAGAGAGAGAGGCTTAATCTTTTGAGAACCCTCTTTTTTGTGAGATCCGTGAGAACTTTTACCCTAAGGTTTCGTTTCACATAACTTTTTCCATCCAAGTATAGTATTGAACATATTGCTTAACATATATTTGTTTCACAATGTGTTTGTCTCACATGTGCTCGGTTGACAATGTGAAACTTTTTTGCGTGTATTTTTTGTTTCACAAATATATAAAAGATGTTCACATTGTGAACCGAGCACATGTGAGACAAACATATTGTGAAACAAATATATGTCAATCAATATTATAAATGCTACGCTTTGATGAAAAAAAATCACATGAAACAGCATGCACGAGTTCGCAAGGTTATCACAATTTAATGAGTTCTTAAAAGAAGGCCCCTATATATATATATATATGGCATAATCAAATGAGAACCCACTAAATGTTGATAACTATGAGACCCACTCCTAACCAATCAAATTAATTGATCTAATTAATATAGAAAATAAATACATAAGGGTAACTTTGTAAATTTACAAATTTAATAATTAAGCATTTTATTATTAATTTTTCAGTTTCAAATCAGATAAATATTAAACTGATTTATTTCCTAAATTATCTCTAACAAACAATATCAAAACAAATCGTTTATTCATACTATCGATTTCCATCAAGAATCCAGCTTCAAATTAGTACAACAACAAATCATTATTTGATTATACTCAATACGTTTTTAATCACTGATCAGAAGGAATTTTCGAATGGACAAATTCAAGGAGCAATTTTTCGAGTAAGGTTCTGCGAAATTGTTTCCTGGAGTTAAAAAATAGATGAATACATGTGGTACTTTTTTATGAATACATGTGGTACCTTTTATATGAGTATGTATGATACATCTCTTATTAATTGGTGTATTTGAGTATGTATGGTACATCTTTTATGAATACATGTGGTACCTTTTATATAAGTATGTATGGTACATTTTTTATGAATACATGTGGTATCTTTTATATGATATGTATGATGCATCTTTTATGCATACAAGGTTTTATTTGCAGAGAGTTTGATTGTTGATTTTATTTTATTTTGAGTATGGTATTTTCTTTTGATTTATCTCTAATAATGTTTAAGCATACCTCCTTGAATAGTGGTAGCCGCCTAAATTAGATAAACATGAAATACAAAGTAAAATTACAATGATACACTTCTGTTTTTATTTAAGTAATTTATATGGCTTTAATTTAGGTAATATAACTAATTTTAGGCAATTTTAATTTGGACCATTGATCAAATAATTGTAGGGTTAAGATGAGATCTCATGGTTACCAGGATTAATCTAGATCTCTCTTGAAAAACCCCTATATATATAGGGTCCGTTCAAGGACAACCTTGGTATTCCTTGCAAACTCTACAACCATCATCTTGACCACATGTTTAAATGATCAACGGCTATGCTTAATATGGCATTCAGGGTGGCAATTTCGTAATATTCAGAAGGTTTAGAATTTAGTAGTTACTTATAATAAGCGAACGAGTCATAATAGTCAAATTACATTCAGCATCAGAATTGCCATCGATATCTTCTCTTAATCAAATCGATTCATTCCTAAATTAACTCATTTGAATAAGGAGGTGTTTGACAAACATGGTAATATTAATTGTTAGATCCTAAACAATCAAGATATAGAAAGATATATGTATAAGAACAAGAATTATAATACTGAATGTTGTATATTGTATTGATCAGATGAACTGTATTATAAAATATGTCTTTACAAGCTCTTTTTCTTTCTAACGTATTCACTTATTTTAACTATCTAACAAACTCTCTATTTATATACATGATAGAAATGCTAAAGTTACAACACCAAATATGACAGACATGTTCAGAATTACTTTTGAACTTTTCAGAACTTCTTTAGAAGTGTCTTCAGAAACATCTTCAGAACTTCTGAAGTTGCCACTTCAGAAGTTATGCCTTAGGCTTTTCTTTCCTCGTCTTCTAAGTTCTGAATCTTTCTATCTTCATATCTTTACCATCTTCAGAACCCACTTCCTTTTGAAGCTATTTTATTATCTCTATCATTAATGAAGCATATTCATGTTTTTCAATATACATGTGGCGTATTTGAAGGGATTTTCATTATCAGTTTCCAGGTTTAAACAACTTTTATAGCAATCTCTATCTTCATACTCTTCATCTTCATCTTCATCTTCATTTTCATCTTCGTATTCGTATTCGTATTCGTATTCATATTCATATCGGTTTCAGAAATCCCGAAATCACATTCCTCTTCATATCGGTTTCAGAAATCATGAAGCTTAATTTCGTGAATCATGAACTAAGACCGACAAAGGACGAACGACTATTGTCTGTTTCATTCATATGAACAACCTCCATTTTATATAAATTCATCAGGTATCTTGCAGACGTTAAGAAGATTCATCTTCGTCATCTTCATATCGGTTTCAGAAATCCAGAAATCACATTCATCTTTATATCGGTTTCAAGAATCATGAAACTTAATTTCGTGAATCATCGTCTTCATATCGGTTTCACATTCATCTTCATATCGGTTTCATCATCTTCATTACTCTTGCCTTCATCATCGTCTTCGTCATCTAATATATGAAGACCTTCATCATCTGATGAATTCATTTCTTCATATTTCGATGTTGATTGTCTCTTTTCATTACTCCTTTTGCTTTGTTCTTCATCGAATGATGATTCTGTGTTTTCTCCTTCATTCATGGCCGACGACATCTCGGGTATTTTGTTATGAAAACTTGTTTCGTCCTTAACAGCCTCAATGTAATGTGTAAACCCTAATTCTGGACGAAGGTTGATATGGTTTGGAGAATTGTTCAATTGATTCATGTGAATATTTTGATTGAATAGGATATCACATTAATTGTGGTGTTTCCATAACAAATAATTAGATTTATTCTTTTTAAATAATATATTATTTACATAATTACCTTTTTGACCTCACTAATTAATTATTGATTTAAATTATTTAATTTTATTCATTTAATTATGGATGACTAGGATTGAGGTTGTAAAGTTTGTAGAGATCGCATAGGTTGCTCTTGATACGTCCCCTACATATATATATATATATATATATATGTAAGGGTGGGTTCAAATGAGAACTCAAATTTGGTTGTGAACGTGAGAACAAATGAGAGCGCGACACATGTCATATTCAGACTGAATAATCGAAGAAATATTAAGACTGAATATAGTATTTATTCAGACTGAATAAGCATTATTCAGACTGAATATTTCTTTGATTATTCAGTCTGAATAATCTACATTCAGACATGTGTCGCGCTCTCATTTGTCCTCACGTTCATAACCAAATTTGAGTTCGCAATTGAATTTTTCTCTATATGTGTGTGTGTGTGTTTGTATGTATATATATATAGGGGCGGGTTCAAATGAGAACTCAAATTCGGTTGTGAACATGAGGACAAATAAGAGTGCGACACATGCCCATTTAAAGAAATATTCAGATTGAATATAGTATTTATTCAGTCTGAATATACAAAAAAATATTCAGAGTGAATATAGTATTAATTCAGTCTGAATAATACTTATTCAGTCTGAATATTTATTTGTATATTCAGTCTGAATAATCTGTATTTAGACACGTGTCGGCGCTCTCGTTTGTCCTCACATTCACAACCAAATTTGAGTTCGCATTTGAACTTTTCTCTATATATACTAGTAAAGTGCCCACATGGTGCGGCGGTGTATCTTGACTTAAAGTCGATAATTTAAAATGTTAATCATGTTTTATTTTTGTTCTATTTTCAGTTTGTATCGATACTATTTGTATATGATGCAGTTGGGTGTAAATTTTGAATACATGTTAGCAATAAAACTTAGTTCAAATAATTGTTACCAAATAAAACATATATATAGATCCATTTTAGATTTTTATGTAGAATTTGAGAATGAATAAAAAGCAAATTTTGGTATTCATTTCATAATGTATCTGCAAGCATAGATTATGGTCACATGGCATGAGCTGGAGAAAATTGAAAGACACAAACATCATCAACATATTGCTCCTCATTGATATTGATGGCATCAGGCTTAGTAGCGTAGCAGCAAACCTATAAATTTTGTCGATCGGGTGTACCTTTAAGGTGGATCAAAGACTCACAAAGTTGTATAATATGTTTTTAACCGATTTACACAGTTTTGATAGATTTTGTAAGTTTTTTGGTTTATTTTGACGCACCCTTGAAAAAAATCAGTTGGGCGATGCACAAGACCTGTTGGGACATTCATAGGTCTATTGTTATTATTAAAAAAGAAAGCTAACCATATGTACCTAATTATTTCTAGGATCATTACGTAATAAAAATATTACACTACCATGTTGATTTATCTACTATTACTATCTCAGTGGTCATACAGCTCTCTTTCACAAATCTTGATTACGAGAAAAGAAAGTACAAAATTTAGGTCAGATTTTGTACCAGTAGTATTGCATGCAATAGATTTAGATATGCAAAAGAAAGTACAATTTTATCGACACCATCATAGGATTGAAAACAACACTAAATTAAAAACCATAGACACAAAAAACGAAATCTCAAAATCATATGGACGAAAATCGTAGTTTACTGAAAAACAAAACATAGTAATTCGTATATATTTATAATATTTAATATTATGATTAAATAAAAATTCAATAGTATGCTTCTTTGGAAGATATTGAGAGACGATTGTAATAGTACAAATTATAAAAGAGTGAACATATTTTTAAAATGTATTTTAGTTACCATTCTTCAGAATGAACACAATGATAAATTAAAACCACAAGACACAAAAAGTGTAATTTCAAAAGCACGTGACGAAAATCGTAGTTACTCAAACACAAAACAGATTAATTCATCTATATTTATAGTATTTAATATTATGATTAAGTATAAAAGTATTCAATATCAGACTCATTTTGAAGATATCGATGAGACGATTGTAATGATATAATTTGTAAAAAAGAAAACACATTTTTAAATGTATTTTAGTTAATATATGATTATTTATGTTAATATGATAAGGGTGCAAAATGACAAGTGAGGTGAAAAAGCAAGGGATATAAAGTAAATTAAATGACTAATTATAAGGCTATAAAGTATAATTTAAAAATTAAAAATAATTTGATTGTAAATATGAAGATGTGGGACGTGGGATGTGGAATTTGTGGAATGGGGTGGTTGGACCAAAATTTAAATTTAGCTTTACAACTTGTATATTAAGCTTTAAAATGTGTATCTCTTGAAAGATCAAGAATAACTAACACTCGTGCTTTTTAATATAAAATAGATACATATATATATATATATGGTTTTAAAAACTCCAGAGGCGTAAACCTTGAGGCGCGCCTTAGGGCGGTTTGGTCCAAAATCGAATATGAGGCACCGCCTTAGGGTATTTTGTAGGGACGTGCACCTTGGTGGTGTGAGGCGGGCTGTAAAGCGGTGAGGCAACAAGTAGGGGTGAGCATCGGAACCGGGTACCCGCCTTTGGAACCGGAACCACCTCGAAACTGGCAGTTCTGGAACCGGAACCGATGTGATTGGTTCCCATTCCGGTTCCTAAAATACGGAACCGATTGGGACCGGTTCCGGTTCTCATTTTTGTGGAACCGTTACCCACTCCCGCCACTTTTAAATGATAAATATTTTATATATTTATATATAATAAATAAAAACTAAAATTTTATAGTTTTTTATATAATAATTAGTTTTTATCGGATTAGTTTTGACCATTTGTTGTATTAATTACTTTAAATCGGTATTTTGTTGTTTATAATTACATTTTTATCGTATGCAATGTAATATTTTTTTTTAAAAGTTGAAGTCGGGTACCCGGTGCCGGAACCGGTTCCCATCGGTTCCGGTTCCAAAATATAAGGAACCGGTGTTAGCGGTTCTGGTTCCGGTTCCGGATTTCCAGGAACCGCCGGGTCTGGTTCCGGTTCTGGTTCCATAAAAAATAGCCGGATATCCGGTTATGCTCACCCCTAACAACAAGGCGATGCAGCGACGTGCGCTTCTTCCTCTGTGAAAATCTCACCTTTTTTTAGGGAATAACTGAATATTAAAAAACCCTAATATTTACTAGGAAACCCATCGGCCTCTCACCTACGATGCCCAAGCACAATTTCTTTTTTTTACTAAAAATTAAGAGGAAGACTAATGGCGTCCCTAACTCTATAGTAATCATTTGGGGTTTTTTTGTTTTTTTGTCTTTTTTCTCCTTTTGTTGTTTTTCTCTTTTGTTTATTTGTTATTTAAATATATTTGTATTACATTTTTAATTTATATATTTGTATTATATTTTAAGTTTATATATTTGTATTAGATTTTAATTAATATAAATTAATAATTTACTTTATTTATTATTTTTTATTATATTTTAAATAATATGAATTATGAACATATATATTTTTTGTTTGACATTATCTATACTGTATTTTAATATTTATTTTATTATTTATATTATATGAATGATATTTTTTTTTTAATATTCTAATTTTCATACGCTAAAGTTTTTTTATTTTTTATTTTGTACTTTAATTAAAAATAAGAAATTTGTTGTTGAGGTTTTTTTTGTTTTAATTTTTATTTTTATTTTTTGACTTATTTAAAAATAAAAAAGGTTTTTATTAATATAAGTGTTACCAATTTTTTTAACATATATAAAACTAGAGAGTTTTTTTTTTATTCTTTTTATTTTCTACTTTAATTTAAAGATAAAAAAAAATTGTTGTTGAGGTTTTTTTGTTTTTATTTTTATTTTTTGACTTATTAGTTTCTATTCATATAAATTTTACTAATTTTTTTAACATGTATAAAACCACAGATTATGATAAATAAATATATAAAAATCATAATATATATATATAATATAAATGTAAGAATCTAATAATATGTAAATAAATGTATATAATAAATAATCCAAAATCGTAACAACTATAAAAATAAAGATTATAAAAATACAGTCTACATATTTCTAATACAAATACATAAAGAAAAACTAATAATAATATATATTATATTATATTATATATATATATATGAGGTGATGGTTTGTAAGTGAAGTGATTGATGGGTATTTTTAAACATTTAACACCCCTATAAATGGGGTACCATTAGCACTTCCTAAAATTAAATGTAAAACTTTTCGAAATTTTAATCGATCAACAAAGCAAAGTACTATTCTCGACTTCTTCTCCTCTACTCTATATCTTTTGTACCTGTTGTTGTTGGTTGCCGGAATTTTCTTGTCTTTCTTTTGTAAGCATATTTAAGTTTCTGCATATTTTTGTATAGTATCAATATGTATATTTTTTGTAAGAATTTGTATGTGTATATTATATAGCAATCGCATGTTCATTTATGCTTTTTGTAAGAATTGTATGTGTATATAATATATATGCCATTGGACTTCCCAATCAAATTCGTCGTAACACTCATAATGATCAACTTTACGAAAATCCCAGTGTATATTATATATATATATATATATATTATATACACATACAATTCTTACAAAAAGCATAAATGAACATGCGATTGCTATATAATATACACCATACAATTATATATTTATATATATATAAACGAAATAAAGCGCCAGCTTAAACTTAATCTTTCTTTGCAAACAACCATAGTTTTAGAAATATTCTTGAAATATAAATGCAAAAATGACATCATACTAGGCAATTTTTGTCCAAAATCGCTTACAATTTTGAAAAATTTAGTGTATTTTTTCATTTTAATATTAATAATTTTGTATTTAGAAGTAAACCCAACAATTTTTGAAAATTCCAATCATGGAAACAGCAAGATAAACATAGTTTCTAATTGATAAATCAAAAACTAAATAAATTTACATGAAGAATCGAAATTCTGATCTAGGTTAATCTTGAAACCTCAGTTCTTTTTTAATCTGATTCTTCCCCCTTTTCACTTGAAATCTCTTGACATCCTTTTTGGATTCACATTCATGCATATCCACCCGAGCAATCGCTACAGAAACTCCACTACTTTCACTGCAATTTTAAACCTTCTAAAAATGAGTATGCGTGTGTGTAAATACATACATGCAGATGTATCTAAATAGATAGATAGATATAAAAATAGAGAGAGAAGAGGGGGGAATTGAATACCAAGTTCTAAAGGCACTGCCATCAGGAGCACGACGCAATGCATTGACCCTTCTGGAAACAGAAAGACTTAGGCTTTATTTGTTTTTTCATTTTAAGCTCTTAATCACCACTTATGTCTGATTCGTTTATACGTTTCACAACCATTTCATAACTGAAATCAGACTTCAGACTTCAGCACCTCTTAAATATGCTAAAACAGACACAAAAAACGGAAACTGAAACACTAACTGGAACGATTCAATAGAGTGGTATAAGAAATCAGAGAACAAAAGTGTAAATGAACCATGTTAATGCCAAAAAATGACTTAACGGTAGCCGGATGATTTGGACCTTAATCAATTAAAGAAAGGAAAATCACTTCTAAAAACCAATAACGGAAAATAAACAACACAAATAATTGTTGACGCGGAAAACTCCCTTCCGAGAGAAAAACCGCGGACGACAGTAAGGGAGATCGTCGATGCACTAAAGGAAGAGGACGTCAATCAGGGACGCCGGCCTTCAGAACAATAGATAAAGTTACAAAAACAGTATGAACGATCGGTCGTGAGTCTACAACTGTTGTCGCGACTCGTAACGCTGTTGTCGTGAGTTTGGAGTGTGATGTCGTAGATTCGTCAAAGTATACTCGAGGCTCTTTTCAGTGTTTCGCTATGTTACCATGTCCCTTTCTTGTTGATTTGAGCTCTCCTTTTATACTCGAGTTTAGACGATGGTCTTGATAACGACCAAACGGTCATAACGGACGAATCTTCATGATTTGTCTTCAATGTCGCCATATAGCCTTTGACTCGTAACTGAAAATGACAAGAATACAAAGATAACTGTGCAATGGATACATCATTAACGACGTTAGGTCGCACGGTTAGTACCTCGTTAGTCAGGTTATAACAATCTTTAACGGAGTTAACGGCAAAATCATCACGAAACTTAACGAAGTTAACGACATTAATTTTGGGTATAACAGTTTGCCCCTAAATTTTTTGAAATTTTTCGTGGGAAATTATTTCAAGAATTTATTCTATCGTGCGTTCGGATTTTTGGCAGCTATATTGATTAATGTGGCAGTCGATTTTGATTTTGAAATAGCAATCGATTTAGTCCTGGTTGGTTTTTGAGATAATGATGACGATGACGTCATCCGCATGATGTGCGGATGATATAGGCGAAGGACAGGTGTCGAGGATCTGGCGGTTGAATGTGAGACCTTGATCGACAACTGTCGATCTGGGAATATCGAATCGTTTTCCTTCCGCATAAAAGGAGACGATCAAATTTCTTTTCCTTTCCGCCTTTTCACTTTAAAATCCTGCAAAAACCAAGGGATTTAAGGTACGTCTTCCAGTGATCTTGACTTCTTTATGCGTTATAAGACTTCAGCAAAAAAGCCTAGAAAGCGTCAAGAGGCACTTTTATATTCAGAAATGAGCGAAATCGGTAACCTAGATATTGAAATGGATCCTTTCAGTAAGATCGAGAGCGATGATGACTTAAGGACTTTAAGGGATTTATCGGGTATGCCGGATAATATAACCCTTGTTATTCCGGGTAACCGTAAATCGCACGAATGTCCGCTAGGGCATTTTCGTTCTGTATGAATATCCTTTCAAGATAGGAATATCATAGCCACTGTCGGGCTTGGCGAAAGAGTTCATGACTACTTTTGCGTTGTCCCCGGTGCAATTGATGCCCCAATTTTAGCGAATCATTTACACGATTGCGCGTTTGATGGCCACTTGGTCGTCTAAATTCAATGTTCAAGATCTCCTCACGGCGTATTCCGTGAAGAATGACAATAACCCGAGGTATACCCTCTTTAGTCGACTCAAGGGGGTTAAAACGCTAGTTCAGGGGACCTCCGTTAATGACCGCAAGTGGAAGACGCGTTTTGTCTTTGGTCGCTTATTGAACCCGACAGATGATAACCAGTGGATGGTATCGGGGTGGAATACCGTTAGTGAGTGTTTTCTCTTTTTTTTTTGGTGAAAACTTCTCCTTTTAGTTTTTCTTCCTTCTGTCATAACTTGATCATTGCTTGTTTGCAGAAATGGATTTTACCTTTTTTACCGCCGGCGACACACCGAGAAAATTGACAAATTTTTGGCGGATTTCTCAGCCAAAGATAGGTCTTTCTACATTCGTTCGAGTTTCGAGGACAACGACGCAGTGATCGTGGACGTTCCTCAAGCGTCGGGGTCGGTCAGGGAGATTAGGAGACAGGAGGAAGAAGAGAGAAAAGAAGAGGAAGAGATGGCAGGTAAGGATGATGCTACATTCATTATTATTGTCCGTAGTATCCCTTGTTTCTTACCCCTTTTTCGTTTTGCCAACAGAAGTTCCTCTTCGTAGGACATCTAAAAGAGAGAAAGAAGCTATTATGGCCCATAGAGGAAGGGAACTGGCCCTTGGGGATTCGTCTTCTAGTCCGTTGACTAAGAAGGCTAAGATGGGACAATCTGGTGTCTCCACTTTAAGGATCGGTAGTGGCCAAGTTGGCGTCGCTACTTCCGCGGGGGTGCCCATGGGCGTTATCGACGCCGAGCCTATCCGTTTTGCTTCTCACGTAACAAAGAAAGATGTTGCGTCAACGCAAGAGGTTGCGTTGTCGACGCCGGAAGGTCCGAAGACGAAGTTACCGCCGGAACCCTTAGAAAGGGATCTGGGGAAGAAACCCATCTCCATCGAGGAGAACGTGGGGATGATTCATCAAATTTTGAGATGATGAACATCAAAATCCCTAAGAATTTTTTGCTTGACAACATTCTGTCGCGGGAGAAGTTATTCCCTCACTTGAAATAGTTCATGCTTCCCAATCTCTATAGTCGCTATGAGAAGACTATTGAGGATTTGGACACACATACCACAGGCCTGGCGTTTCTGGTAAGCCTTTTTTTTTCTTTTTTTTTTCTATTCATATGTTCTGTGTTAACATTTTGGTTTTTCCAGACTTTCCAGTCGTCCCTCTTCTTGCATTCTCATAGGAACAGGGTGAAATCCCTGGTTCCAAAGGCATTGTCCAGGGAACAGACGGCTTTGGCGCAGGAGGCGGAGGCGGAGGCTCTGAAAAGGGTCGAGGATTGTTCCCGTCGCCTGGATAATGCTCAGGATGAGTGCGAGAATGAGATCTCTATGCGGAAGGCGGCTAAGGGGAGATTGAGAGAAGCCCAATTCCACGTCTCATCCTTTGAGGCAGAAATGGCCTCAACTAAGGCGACTCCGGTTGAGAATGAGAAGGTTGGCCGAGCTTTGGGGTCCAAGGTTGAGGAGGTATCGACTCGGACTGAAACTGCAGAGGGAAGGCTGGCTTCTTCCGAGATGAGATCAAGAGAGCTTCAGGTGGAGGTTACCCAACTGAAAGAGAAGATGAAGACTCTTGAAACATTCACTCATTGGAAGACCAAAACACCCCTTTTCCGTCGTCATTTGTCCGGGAAAGATGTTCTTGCGTCGGCAAAAAGGGATGTCGACTTTTTCCTTGAGGAGATCGGGACTCCGGCTGATTTAGATATGGAGGATCGGGAGGAAAGCGATGAGGACGACGCAGTTGCTATCGACCCCTCTCTTAGCCAGCCATAGTCCTAGGTTCTTTTAATTTTCTTTCTTTTTGTGCCTTGTACCGCGGTCGACGCTTTTGGTCGGGACATGTTTTTGTAAGGAATACTATGTTTACCTTTTGCTATGACTTGGGCTTTTATTTGTATATGTATTTTTATATTGCTATATCGCTTCATGAGTTATTGCGACTTCCGGCGTACATGTGTTCGAAAGAAAACGTTAGAGGTGGTCGTTGGTTTGACCAACGATCCTCCGATGCTCAAATTAGTAATCGTATAAAAGTAAATAAACATACCGTAAAAAGTTGCGAATTTAAAAGAAATACTTCCTGAGACGTGGCGGTCCAGCTTCGTCTCGACCACTCGTATTACCTTCTTCGATCTTAGAATAGTTTATCATTCGTATGTCTTTTTGATCATGAATTCTTCTACCATCATGCCCCCTAGTGGTGATTTTAGGACGAGTCCCAAGCCGGTTCCGCGTATGTTCGACGATTCATCAACGTAGATCGTTCATTGGTTGTCGTCTAAATTCACCACAGATGAAATCTCTACAATGGCTTCCTTTTCTAGGTCGGGTTCAGTTTCATGTCGTATTTTCTGAGCACTTCGGAAGATTCTGAGAGGTGTCCGATATGATCGGTCGCATGCTTTGACTTGACGAGCATATCGTTAATGTAAACTTCCATTGTTTTTCCAAGATAATCCTTGAACATCAAATTGACAAGTCGTTGATATGTCGATCCTGCGTTTTTTAGGCCAAATGGCATTACTTTGTAACGGTAGATGCCTTTGTCTGTCATAAAAGTTGTTTTTTCTTGGTCGCCGGGATGCATAAGTATCTGGTTGTACCCGGAATACGCATCCATGAACGTCAATAGTTCATGTCCTGCGGTAGCGTCGACCATAACGCCGATATGTGGAAGAGGAAAAGGATCCTTAGGACATGCTAAATTCAAATCTGTAAAATCGATACAGACTCACCATTTCCCATTCTTCTTTTTGACCACGACAACGTTGGCCAACCATTCTGGGTATTTGACCTCTCGAATCTTTCCCGACTTTAGCAAATTGTCGACCTCTTCGTTGATGATTTTGTTCCTTTCCGGAGCGAACTTCCTACGCTTTTGCTTGATCGTAGGAAAGTTTGAGTGTACGTCCAACTTGTGTGATATGATATCCGGGTCTATGCCAACCATATCTTCGTGCGTCCAAGCGAAACAGTCGGAGTGGTTTCTGAGGAAGTTTATGAGGTCACTTTTTATTGCTTCATCCAGGGATGCCCCCATAAATACTGTTTGTTCTGGCCTGGCGGGATCTAAGGAAATTTCTTGAAGTCCATAATCGTCAGGGGACGCGTTGTCCGCCTAGCTCTGTAATTGCTAGATGTTCTGCTTTCGCGGCTTCATTGCGACTTTGTAGCATTCTCTAACGTCATTTCGCTCGCTTTTTATCTCTTGAATTCCCCATGGAGTGGGAAATTTTATTGTTTGATGAAAGGTCGAGGGGACTGCTTTCATGTCGTGTATCCAAGGTCTTCCCAAGATAACCTTATAGGCTGAGGAACACTCGACCACATTAAAACTAGTCGATCAATTAACTCCTTTTGCAAAGATTGGCAGTGTGATCTCCCCTACTGTTGTGGAAGCATCGCCATTGAAGCCGACTAGGACTATCGAGCGTCTCGTACGATCTCTTTCTCGTTTATCCCCATTGCTTTGAGTGTGTTAAGAAAGATATTGTTGGCTGAGTTGCCTCCGTCGACAAGGATCCTTTTGGTTAGACAATTCCTGATAGTTAGTTGGATGACAAGACCATCATGGTGTCGTCGTCTGACGTCGCCGAGATCTTCATCACCGAACGTTATTGTCATGGAATTGAGCTTTCCATCGTCTTCTTTTTGGCGGTCGACGGGAATGTTGGATTCATCGTACTTTTGGCCCACGTGTCTCTTTGCGGCAGAATATGTCAATCCACAGACGTCGGATCCTCCTGTCACACAATTCACGACTTTAGTATGTGCAGGAGATGTGGGTCTAGAGATCTTACCCGGGTCTTGCGTTGAAAGCAAATCGCTAAGATAACCCTTCTGTGATAGTCATGCGACTTCTTTCTTCAGAGCCTGACAGTTGTCTGTGTCATGTCCATGGTCACTGTGGAAGTCGGACCATTTCGTCGTGTCTTTCTGATCGTTCAGTCGATCACTTTTCTTGGGCCATCGAATCGTGGTTTGAGCATTCTTTAGCATTTCTACCAATTCCTTAGGGGTACCTGCAAAACCATACGTAGAGATTTTCGGATATTGGGTGATTTAGGTTCTACCTTGCTTTCCGCCTTTCTCTTGTCGAATCGGAAGTTAGAGACGACTTTCAAGTTCTTGAAGTCTGACTTCTTGACCCCAAAAATCTTTTTATCAGTCGAAGTTCTTTGTCGGAACGCAGCGTCGTCTTCGAATCTCATGTGAGCGAGAGTCCTAGCTCTCACGTCCTCAAATGTATCAGCCGGGTATTTAGTGAGATCCAGGTATTATCCTGAGCTATTATTCAACCCTCGCTTGTAGGCTTCGATCGCAGTCCTGGTGTCACAGTTGCGAATTCCGATCATTTCCATGTTGAACCTGTTGAAGTAACTTCTGACAGATTTGCCTTCTTTCTGAATCACGTAATAAAGATAACCCGTTTGTTTCTCCATCTTGCGACTACTAGCGAACTGCTGAAAAAATTGATTAACTAGATCGGCGAAGGAGTGTATCGACTTGGGCTTGATGTTGATTAACCATTGCAATGCAGCACCAATGAGAGACGCTCCGAAACTTTTGCGCATGCAAACCTCTTGGAAGTTATGGGGTATCGACGCTGTCCACATAAGCTGTTTATATTGCGCGACGTGTTCATTGGGATATGTGATACCCGAATATTTTGGCGTGAATGTAGGGATGTTGTATTTCTTAGGAACGTTTACTAGGGCGATCGAATCTACGAATGGTGAGGCTTGGAATCCTATTGGAGGCTCGACGTCGACCGGAACTGCTGCTCCAGGAAGTTTTGCATGTATCGACAACATTCTTTCGTTTTGTTCTTCAAGTTGTCTGAGTTTTCTAGCGACAGAGCCGTCGAATGGAATTTCGAAGGTATTGAATGGATTATTCACGTTTGTCATTGGGATCGACGTGTGGTTGGTCAAAAATGGTATGCTCCGATGAGTAGAATCATGACTTTCACCATTAATAGTCATATTCAGATTAACAGTGTACGTGTATATGGTGTTGTTTGGGATAGGAGTGGATACGTACGTTTGTCCCACGAAAGGATTATCTGGTTGAGAGGGCGGTACATATGGCATATATGGTTGTTCTGTAACAGAGTTATTCGGTGCGGGTGTATGCGTTTGTGAGGTATTCTGAGGACCTGATGTGGTCGTGAACAAATGTTCAGGCAACGGTGGGATCGGTACGGTTACAGATGATTGCGAAGTCGCTTGAGAAATTGTTGTGTATGTTAGCGGAGCAGATGAAGGAATTGGAATAGACGGATATGCCTGCGGAGAGGATCTAGGCGGTGGCGGTGGTGGTGTTACGACCGGAAATGACGAGGGCGTGGTACTTCAAGGCGGAGGCGGTGGCAAAGGAGTTTGACATCTGGTCCCAGGTACCGATGTCGACGTCGAAGCGCCATTTGTGTTTCTTAGGGCCTGGATTTCTTGGTTCGCTCTTCGGTTTTGTTCTTCCAAGAAATTTATTCGCTGGCGCATAGCTTCTAGGTCGTTAGGCATATTTCCGCCTTGAACATCCTCTATCCTCACCATCCTGTGCTTACAGAAAATTCAAACAGTTTAGTAAAAAAGAAGGGTTTCTTGAAGAGATTTTTTCTCTAGTTGGGTCCCAAGGATGGCACCGAACTGTTAATGCTAAAAAATGACTAAACGGTAGCCGGATGATTCAGACCTTAATCAACTAAAGAAAGGAAAATCACTTCTAAAAACCAATAACGGAAAATAAACAACACAAAGAACTGTTGATGCGGAAAACTCCCTTCCGAGAGAAAACTCGCGGACGACCGTAAGGGAGATCGTCGATGCACTAAAGGAAGAGGACGTCAATCAGGGAGCCGGCCTTAAGAACAATAAATAAAGTTACAAAAACCGTATGAACGATCGGTCGTGAGTCTACAACTGTTGTCGCGACTCATAAAGTTGTTGTCGTGAGTTTGGAGTGTGATGTCGTAGATTCGTCAAAGTATACTCGAGGCTCTTCTCAGTGTTTCGCTATGTTACCATGTCCCTTTCTTGTTGATTTGAGCTCTCCTATTATACTCGAGTTTAGACGATGGTCTTGATAACGGCCAAACGGTCATAACGAACGAATCTTCATGATTTATCTTCAATGTCGCCATAAAGCCTTTGACTCGTAACTGAAAATGACAAGAATACGAAGATAACTATGCAACGGAAAAATCATAATAATCTTTAACGAAGTTAACGGCAAAATCATAACAAAACTTTACGAAGTTAACGACGTTAATTTTGGGTATAACAAACCATATGTAAAGCAAATCTCCGATTTCTTAACCCCTCCACATTGTGATTATGTACATTCCTTCAACATAATATATATAGCAGAGACAACATAGAGATGGGATTGAAAACTATTAAGATATGTGGAACCCCCTAGATCAATCTCCAAAAGAGCCCTTGAGGAGAAAGGGAAGGTATATATATATATATATATATATATATACAAGAACAATGGTCCATGTCTAGCCGATCCTATCCCTAACAAAGATTGGAGAAAGGGAATGAAGATGCATTGCAGTAGAGGAACGATGGATCGAGACCGTGTCTGAGCTGAAGAGTAACCATGGTAGCTTAAATTGTCATCTTAAAAAAATCAATAATCATGAAAGCCTGATAGTCATCTTGAAGAAATGAATTTTGGGTAGGGGAGTCAAAATATATTTTAGAGCATCTCCAATGCAAGGTTCTTATTAGCAAAACGTGCATTACCTTATAAGAATTACCATTGTGGAGAGGTTCTTATAAGAACATAACAAGGTATAGGTACCCCAACAAGAACCTTGATTGTTACCACGATTTTTGTGAAAATTTGTCATCTCACTGATGTTTTATTTATTTCGCTGACTTATTTAATTATTAAAATATAAGTTACTTAAATTATTGATGTTAAAAAAATCAATGAGACCTACAAAAATGAGGTTCTTATAAAAACCTCAATTGTGGAATTTTTGATGAGTTCTTAATTTCATGAGGTGACATTGATGTGGTAAAAAAGTGTACAAAAATGAGGTTCTTATAAGAACCCCCATTGGAGATGCTCTTATAAGCTAGTATAGATATAGATGTAGATGCTTTATAAGGTAGTATAGATATAGATTCTTTATTTATCATTCTAATACACTTTTAAATAACTTAATATAAAATGCTAAAAAATTAACCTTATTCGTAGGATTGAATAAAATAATCATTTCTCTCTCCCACCATCAAGTTTTAGAGAATTCTTTAAACTCGGAAAAATTTAATCTCATTGGGGAGATTGAATAAAATAAGATAGCAAAGTTGTTGGAGAAGTTTAGACAACAAAAACTCATATATTTTTTTCTATTTTAGAGAAGTTGTAGGAGATGCTCTAACCCTCTATATATAATATATTTTTAATAAATATCTCGATTGTTTTGTAATATAAAAACATTGATCATAGTTAAGTTAACTTTTTTATTCTTCTATGATTATTTAAATCATACTAAAGAAACCAGAGACTAAACAAAAGTGTTCTGACCAAGGGGCCGAAAAGAGCTGATTCAAATCGAGTAGCAAATAGTTTGAGTTCGGCTTGAAAAAGTAAAAATTCAAACTAAATACTCGTGTATGGGGTTGAACTCGAGATAGATTAACTTGTTTATTGGCTCGCCTGAATCATTTTTGTATTTGAATTGTATGATTCATGAAGTTATAAACATGTTTGGATTGAAAAAATGAATGTCAAATGGCTCTACATGACTCAAGAAGTTTAATCGAACTTTCGAACGAGATGAGTCTAATATTAGTGTCAAACTTCGGCTCCTTAAGTTCAACGAGTTTATTTTATGTTCGAGATTAGATCGAATTTGAAAATTATTATGTTCAAGTTTGATTGGCTTGTTAAAAGCTTGAACTGTTAACACCCCTAGGTCGAACCAAATCTTTTATACATATTTATTACAAACCCCCGAGTGAGCCAAAAAATGACACCTCATATTGGTGTCCTTGAAGGCGGATCCCGTTTGGGCAACATTGCGATTGCCGGTAATCAACTTTTGACGTAAAAATATATGTTGGGTCAAAGATTTAGACCTATTAGTTGATGTTTTATAAAGTAAGCATTATTTTAAAGCCAACGTCATTGGGTTTTTGGTTTGAGCTTTGACTTGTATATGGGGCTATATAAATACTAAGTCATAGGCTTAGTTGATCATTATGAGAGTCGATTAAAAAATCAAGTGTCTATTTGTAAACTGTATTCTTTCTATAGTTTTCTAATAAGATGATGATCAATTGAACAAGTTATCATCAATTTGTTGTTAATTTGGAATCTATAATATAAATTACATAAACGAGTCCATCAATGTAAAAATTAAATATCTTAAAACTCACTAAAATCACTAAAATTTGTATAGCTCTATAACACTCTTAAATCGAAAAGAACGTCTAATTAATTTTTTTCCACATAATACATCAAATAAGGATTTAATCTTGTACTAAAGATCAACAATGGATTACCTACAATATCATCTAAGTTTTAAAATCAATAAACAAATTACAACCTTCACACATATCTACAATAACGGGTGTTACTAAAACACAATGACATATGCTATCTCGGATATACGGAAGACGTCTCTAGATAGCCAATTCCTCGTCGTGCCTTTAACTAGCACTCAAACATCACAGTGTCGCTAGAACCAAGCCCCGATGAGAACCTGATGCACATACCGACAAAAGAAAAATGTTAGCTTAATGTCTAGTAACTCCAAGCAGTTTCATCAGTTATATAAAACGGTAAAATGGAAAGGATGTTATTTTAATCACAATTTCTAATATTAAATGCATTTAGAATAAAAAGTGACGTCTTTCCCAAATTCACCATTTTTATGATAAAACATGTAATTAGAAATACCCCAAAAATCTGAAACCAACCCTAATACTCACACGAAGTACAAATATGATTAAAATCAATATAACTCTTTTATCCCAAAACCTTAATATATCAAGGGGATCCAATATATCAAAGTCATAAATTACAGGCACTTGCCAAAGCTAAAATAATATTCAAACATGGATACGAAGTTAACGCTTAACAACAACGGGTGAGACCCGTATTCGTTGAGAGTGACATGAACACGTAAGTGTGCCACTCGTACCATGTTAATCACATAACACTTCACGACTTAACGTCTAAATGTCTCTACGACTCCTTAGTAAGTATTGGATAAATTATTCAAACTATGATAAAAATTTTAAGGATATTGAGATGCAAATGATTTTTTTTATCCTAAAAGAATTTGATACTAGTCGGAAAAAAAGACTCAAACCAAAGATATAAAAATGTAAATAAAAGACACAAAATTGGAGCTAAGAGTAACAAAGAAAATTTGTATCAAGGTTATGTAGGATGAAATTCACCACCCCATATGTGCATCTTCAAAAAGTGGAGTGGTTTCAAGATAATAGTCACCACCATCATACCAAAGTTTCTTCCAACAAATTCAACACCCAAAGAACACGAGCTATGCAAAACTTTAGAGTTTTTGATCACATAAATCCTCCCAACGGTCCATGGTATGACAATCGTAGGAGCATTATAGTTACAAAAAGAAGACTACACAACATGAACAAAAATCATTAAATTAGAAATTTTAGTATCTTGAAGCACTTCGTCACTATTGGGAGGTAAAGAAGGCTTGCTCATCTGCTCGAAATTTGTCTAAAAAATCTCCAACTGTTTTTTAACATCACTCTCATCCTTACTAACACATTTTAACTTTCAGCGTCACTTGGTAAGGAACCTCGACTTTGATTTTTCAACTTGAAAGCTAACTTTGTGTGTTTTAGTTGTGTCTTTTATGCATTTTAGTTCCTAGTTTAGTCTTTTCATGCATATTTTATTATTCTTTTCCATTTCTCTCTTTAATCACGATTGGAATGGTTTTTGTAATGGTTTCTACGCTTTTGATATGTTTTGTGCAGATTATACGAGGTATTCGGGAGGATCGAAGGACACCATCAAGGAAGGAGTGAAGAAAGAGGAAGAATTTGACCAAAAGAGTTGGAGAATTTAAAGATTGGATGTTTCGTGTCGCGAAGAATACATTTCAGAAGTGAAGAAAAGTTTCTGCCCGATTTCAGGAGCGCGAAAGAATCTGTCACGCCCCTGAACTGCTCCTGAAAAGCTTTCTGTTTACTTTCACGCCCGTGAAGGATTTCTTCACGGTCGTGAAAGCCGTCTGGACTTTTATTTCGGGCCTTTTTTCTGGGATTTTATCTTCAGTATTTAAACTTTTTCTTAGGTTTCAGTAGGGTAAGCCGTCTCATTCCATAGCATAAATTTATTCTAGTTTTCTCTCAACTTTCTTAGTGATTTCTACAATCTTGGGGAAGAAGATTCGGGTTTGAAGCTTATGCTATTGGAGATTGATTGACATCCGGTTTTCCAGACGTTGTTGAGTATCTTCTTCCCTATCTTTATTTATTTTGTGTTTTGTTCGGATATTGATATTAATCGATTAGTTCTTGGAATCTCTCCATTAATATTTCAATGTTCTTATTGGTTTGCATCAAAGATTCGATTTTTCTTTTTTCTCCTTCCCTTACTTCATCTCTATTTATGTTTATGCATCTTTACTCTCTATTTGGTTTGTTGATGTTAGTAGTTATTAGGTCTTGTCTAATGTAGATCTTTTGCTAGGTTTAGGTTTAATCTTTATCTTTAATTTTGTTAGAGTCTAAATAAAATAACTTGTTTCTTGGTTTTAATTTGGTAATCGCTTTATTGGGTAATCGTCGCTTAGGATTGAGGTTTTGGATATTGATCAATTGGTCTTAGAAACGAATGTTAGTTTTTGACGAAAACGAAAGTTTGGTCTTTTACTTGGATTAAATTGATCAATGACAAAGGTCCTAACATGCAAATAGTTAGGGATGTTGATTGGGAAAAATATTTGTTTTTAAATCGTAATGTTTCTTCCTAACGTACACGTATTGCGAAAGTAAATATGTGTCTTGGTTTAGAAAAACTTTTCCACCTCGAGAGAGGGTTGAAGTAATTTTACATCACGAATTCTCACCATTACCAAAATCCAAAGTTGACATTACCCAGTATCCGTTAGTTGCCGTATTAATTTATTTTATTTTATTTTATTTTATTTGATAGTTAGTTTCTTCTCTCCCTTTTTCCCTTAACCTCATTTATTTTATGTCTAATTAGCGTAATAAACAAATCAATCATCAGATTCACATAACTAGGCCATAATCATTAAGTTGTTAGTGTTAGACCGTCACCTCCCTGAGATCGACCCGTATGCTACACAATCCGTACATTTGCGGTTATAAATTTAAAACACATCAAAAGTATTCATAACTATTGATTAATAAGTTTGCCGCGTTAACTATGTTTGATATGTAAAATCAAGTTCGATTAGTATAAAGAATTATACCCAAATATCTTTGTGATATAAAACTCGACTAAAGTTTAAAGCTTAGTAAATCATGCAAAACCGCTATCTCTACGTGATTATCAAAGACTCTCTCAAATATTTGTGCATCACTTAAGCCGTATTTCGAATCCGCCCATCTCTGGGTCTAAGATTAAATATTAACACTTCAAAGAGATCGGCTTATCCGCGTTGAGTTAAGTCTCGACTCAAGTGGCCAAACTTAAGAATTAGCGACGATGGCAACACCCAAGTGTTGCCTGCTAGCCTTAAGTTTAACTCACACACACACACCCAAAGAGGTGTTTAGCTAATAAGTAAAATAAAGAACATAATAGAAGAAGAAAAATATTTAAAGATTACTGCATTAAAAATTAAACAAAGGGTTGGAACTTCTACATTGTTGGAGCTCCCCATGAAATGAATCTCAGGGTGTCTTATTTATAGGGGAAGAATGAATGACATTACCTATTAAAAAATATTCTTTAAACTTTTAGGTGAAAGGACACTATTTACCCCTTACCCAAAGATTTCCAGGGATTCATATCTTCCAAAATTCTCTAAAATCTTCACAATACTACTCCAAATGTCCACAATACTACTCCAAATGTCCATAAAAAATCTGCACATCTGCAGTCCAACATTTAACCAAAAATGACATGTCTAACCATCAAAACACAAACTTTTATCCTCAACAACTTTAAATAAAAAAAAATTAATAAATAAAAGAAACACGAACATATAAATAAGAAACACAACTAAAACGGAAGAAAACTTATATAAATAATGTGTACATAACACTCAAAATGAGAGTTATCAGTTACTGATAACCTTCTTAACCCTCAAATCCAAACTCAATTTAGAGTAGAAACTATGCAAACCTATCTTAACCCTTCAATCTTTTGATCAATGGTTTAAGAATTTTTTTTTTGATTTAAAAAAATAAGAAAATAGTAGTTTTGGTATTTACAAGGATATATGCGTAATATTGCAAGTTTTTAAGGACGTGTATGAAATTCTCCCATTTTAATTCTAACTTTTAATTTTATATTTTGAAACAACTATTATCTACAATTTTTCCTTAATTATAAGATAATCATCCCCCTCCCTCCCCCCCTCCTCTCCCCCCCCCCTCCCCCCCCCCCCCCCTCTCTCCCTCCCTCTCCATCTAGCATAGCCACCGCCAATGACCACATCACCGTCTCCTCCCATGTCATCGTCGCCTCTCATTGTCGCCATCGCCTCCTTCATTCGTGATTTTTCTTCAAAAAAAAAAAAGGTGAGTTAGGAAATGCTAAAGAAGCCATTTGTTAAAATTTATGGATGGATATGAATATGAATTACGAATTTTGTTCATGTTTACGAATTTTAAAAAAATTATGAATGGTTATCAAAACTTATAATTGGTTACGAATTACAATTTTTGTTCATGGTTATAAATATGAATTTCGATTGTTGTTCATGGTTACGATTTTTGTTCATGGCTATTGATAACTCTCATTCTGAGCGTTATTTACACATTCTTCATCTGAGCCAGATTCATCAGTAGTATTTTTCGAGTCATGTTCTTCAGAGATCAAGCCTTTGCTCTTTCGCTGGGTTTTCTTTATCTTCAGATACTTCTCCTTTAACCATAGATATATACCATCTCCTGGTTTAGAGGAGGTTTGAGATGAGGATGGAGCAACAACTTTCTTTAAACCTGCATTCACTTGTAAAGTGACATTTGCATTGATAGTTACACAATTCGTTGAAGCTTTGTCAATAGGAGAAAATTTGGACTTTTCGGAGTCAACAATAAAAGAGTTTCTCCTAAAGTTGCTTTTCCTAGAAAATCTTCTGAACGTATTGGTCAGAAGAGTTAGTGACTCATCAAACTCTAAAAGGTCGGGGTCATATGGGTTCGATATACTTTTATCTTCAACGAATGGCCCAGCATTCAATACGGGTCGAAGCATATGGTTGCCGGGTTGGTTAAATGCTATTAATCAGAATAGTAATTCACTATTTTTAACAATAGGTCCTGGAGGCTTTTTGGTTCATCATGTTATTGCTCTGGGTTTACATACAACTGCGTTGATCTTAGTAAAAGGTGCGTTAGATGCACGTGGTTCCAAGTTAATGCCAGATAAGAAGGATTTCGGTAACTAAGTGATAGACAAAATAGAAAATGAGATTGTTTATGAATGATCAATCTGTAAGGACACTAAAGCCAAAAAAGAGATTTTAATGTTTTGGAATCTTTGACCAAATTCTTCTTTAATGTTTGGGACTACTTATGATTGAAGAAAACTCCATATAAAGTTTTAAGTGTGTGTTTGGTTTGCAGGATTGTTTTCGACGGATTTGAATTTCATAGAGGGATTTGTATTTGGAGGGATTTGGATTTGGATTTGGATTAGAATGGATTTGAAATCTTTTTGTGTTTTGTTTGTAGGATTTGGAATGGGATTTTTTTTGCAATTATTTGTTTGTTTTATTGGTAAGATAAAATCCATTAAAACTACATTGTATGCAAAAAAAATTATCCAATAAACACTTAACATATAAAAGCCATTACTCCCACTTACCGGGTAAAACTCTTGGTACTTGTCATCGTTCATATCGGATAAGATTCTCAGTTATTGTCATGTTCATTCGATAAGCACCTACTGACAAGGATTTAGTAAACAGTCTCATAGAGAGGACAACATATATGAATTGGCTTAATTATGATAGGGTATATATACGGGTGTAAACGAGCTGAGTCGAGTCAAATAGTAGGTTAGTCAAGTTGGGGCTCAAAAAATTAATACTAGGCTCGAGCTCGATGAACTTTTCAGTGCAGGGCTCGAGTTCGGATATTTTTTGAGTTATCGAGCTTGAGCTTGATACTAGTTTACGGGTTCGAAATTGCGATCGATTAACTCGTTTATCGCTTTGAGCTCAATAAAATTTATATTTATATTATATAATTAATAAATACATCATTACGTTTGGCTCAAAAACTAATATGCTCGAATGACTTGGCTCGAGTCGACTTAACTCAAAAAATAGACGAGTTTTCGACGAGCCGAGTCGAACATTAGTGTTATAAAGCTCGGCTCGTTAAGTTAAACAAGTTTTATTTTGTGTCCGAGATTGTTAAAACTCGAATCATTTGTACCGCTAGGTATTTGAATTTAGACAAGTTAAGTTAATCTAAACATTTTATTTATTTACTAAATAGTTAATATATTTTAAACTAAATAAATATGAAATGATATATAAAGAAAAAAAAGATAGAGGAATGCACATGCAAGCTGAGGAACATGTGGCAGGATATGGAAATAAGCAAGGCATCATAATGTTTTCTTCTGCATTAGAAACTATTAAGAAATCTGACAGAAATGGATTTGAAATACCAACCCATACCAAAGGATTTTCAAATCCATCAACCTTGGGATTTAAAATCAATCATAGGATTTCAAATCCAAACATTCCCGTAAAGCAAACACTAGAATGAATGTATTTGAAATCCAAATCCCCTCAAATCCATTTCATTTCCCACAAACCAAACGGACCCTAAGGGAAAGAATTGAAATGTCTTTGGACATTTTGAGACACGTAGTAAATGTGCCCAAATGGTCAGGAAGAGATTCCATGAACTTTGTCAGGACTTCAGAATTAGAATATTCTCGTGCTACAATTCGAAGATGAATGATTAATTAATAAAGCGTTGATGTATCTCAAACAAAGATTCATTTTTACCAGAAATGAAACTTTCGTATTGTCTAACAAGGTTTATTTTTCTCGACTCATGCACCTCATAGGTACCTTCATATTGAACACATAAAGTGTCCCACATGGATTTGGAGTTTTTCATCTTCATGATGGAGTGATATACATCGTCAGGAAGGGATCTAGCTGTGATAGATCGAGCCTTAATATCAATAGCTACATTTTCCTTGTTTTCCTCACCATTGATTTGGAGCTTTAGGAATACCTCTTTTAGAAATAGTAGGGGTGGTGGAAGTCTCAGGAACAGTAGCCATGATAGCTATAGGAATAAATGGCCCGTCTTCTACATAGTAGGGGATCTGAGGATCCACACGTTATAGGAACAAAATCATTATTTTCTTCCAGACATAGAAGTTATCCTTGCTAAGGTTTGGCAAAAGAGCCATTATCGTTTTAGTTTTTATTTTTATTAGTCATTTCAATAATAAAAGAATATTAGTATTTTTTTTTAATATAAAAAGCAATAAACATTGCTCTGACACCACTTGTTGGTCCCAAAAAGGTCTACAAGAGTGTATATATATATCACAGTTTGTAGAAGGGGGAGATATGAATACAAATAGAAAATTTTTAGTTTTAAATAGGTTTATATAATAAACAGATTTACAGATTGTTGCGGAAATAAGAACAAGTATTAAAACCTATTCTAAACAATCTAAGAAGCAAAAGATGATGCACAAGAAAGGAGATAACGGAAGTAGAGGTTTTTGATTCGTAAATTATCTACCGATTTTACTTGTAATACTTAGAGCTCTCCCTAGATATGAGTCATATGACAATCATGTATCTCCCCCTTGATGTATGTTGGTCAGATTTGTGCTAACTGTAAAATCAACACTAAAATAAACCTCCGCAAGTATACACCTTAGTTTACTATCGTATTGTAACAAGTAATAATGGTACAAGTACCGTGTATCATTCCCATAGAGATGGCGTTTAAAGCTCGTAGAATTAAAAAGCCCGGTCTTCAACGGAATTGATTTCAGATGGCGAAATCGAGAATGTTTTATTAACTAAAATTTGGTTTGGTTTGGTTTGATTGTGAGTTGAGAAAAATCGATTCTAAAAAGGAGCATGAGGTGCAAGGCTTTGTCAAAATGGAACTAGATAATTTGATAAAAAGTTATTATAAGGAACTAATCATCGTCTCAGAGAATTAATATTTTTTGTAACGTTATTTAAGGTTAACCTATTTTTATACCAATAATATTTCTCAATTAATTAATGGTACTTTATAATGAAATATTAACGATCCAATTTCAACAACTTACAGATTAATTCAATATAGTCGAGACACCAATTTACCGTCTTACTGATATAAATCTTGACATGTACCTTACACCCAAAGCTAAGGGTTTAGCCTTCCATCGTTTGATGTCCTTTTTATAAAAGATTTAAGAAAACTATTTTGTAAATAACGGAGATGGAAAATACCTATGATTTAGAAAACGTGAGATGAATCTTTGAAAAGATTATGGGAATAACTTTGATGACTTTCTAAAGAAAGACTTATAAAACCTTGAAGTACAAAAGCAAGTTAGTTAATAAGTTGTAAATAAAGAAGAGTTTAGAAATTCACCAAAATTGAAATCAATTGGGAACCTCCTTGTGGAATTCGGCAGTGAGCAAAACTAAACGGAATTACCAACAAAAATTCTTTACTTAATAAATACCATCTATTTATATAATAAGCAAGAGACCAAAACACTTTGTTACCAATGGAACACAACTCACAGCAAGTTGTCAACCAAACAAGAGGGGGCTTTGCAATTCTTAACACTTAGAAGCAAAGTGAGGGATGCTTTCTGCCTATGCCATGCATGCCTATTTATACAGAAACTATTGGATAAGGCTTTATCCAATAAGCCATAAATAAGTAATTACCAAATTACATCTCTAATCATTATCTGAACTAGTTTATTAAAACTACGACTTAATAGTTCTACTTGCAAACTTTAACCGGAAAATGACCAAATTATACTAAAATGACTTAAAAATGATATAAATATATCTCCGAACTTAATTCGTTGCGTATCCTCAAGCAACAAAAACTAAAAAGAAGACCAAAAATTTAAAAACTAGACTCAAACAACTAAAACATCCAAACTATACACATAGCGGTCAACCGAAAAAATTATTTACAATACCCATCCCCTCAAATTTACATCATTCAATTCCTTCATTTCATCACCGTTCACAACATATTTCTTCTATTCCATATTTTTAAAGGTACCATCAGCTCAGTGAATCCTTTGTAACTTGTTTAGGCTTTTTCTTTGGATTTTTCATGATGACACAGTTTTTGTGTTATTTTATGTGTTTTTCATGAAAAACATTTCTTCACATGACTTGTTCAAACATCTTTTAGAGCTATGCTCTTTGATGTGTATGTATGTGATATCGTTTGCACAAGTGTATGCATCAAAAAATTGAAAATTTTTGCATGCATTTTTTTTGGATGGGATAAGATTTTGTCGGCTGACAAGTTTTGCATATCTTGATGATGTTCAAGATACCCTATCTCCAAACTTGGAAGTTTCAATATCCTCATTGAAAGAGAGAGGACCTAGTTGTATATGTAAAGGAGACTGAAAAATGCCCTTTAAAGATGTGTCAAAGTTGATAACTGTCCCAAATGGAGTAAAATGTCAGAATTGAACCATGTATTTGAGCGGGAGTGGTGTGACTACATTATTTTCTTATGAAGGTGCATGTAAAAGAATGGTTGTCACACAAAGACTATCATATTAACGACAAACTAATTACTCAAACACAAAACACAACTTACTCTATTTGACTCAACCTATCATCAATACCAACCAAACTTACTTAACTTCAAACAGCAAAGACACAATTCATTTAAACTAAATTTCAGCAAAAGGTTAACAAAAGTAATCAAAGGGATACCCAAAGTCAAACCTGCCCTACTCCGCTTGGAGTAGGTGTAACATCCTCCTCCCTTTCCTGCTTCTTTTCCAGCTGCCCCACACGCTCATTTAGCTTGCACAAATCATCCGCTATGATTTCCAGCATCTTCAACGCCTTTCCACTGATATATACCTGGTCTTTCATGATAGTAGCGAAATCTAGGTGAATCTTGTGCACAAACTTCCCCAAACCGTAGATGTCATTAGGAGGACAGTCAGGTGTGACTTTCTCCTTATTTCTTATTAACCTATCCAAGTTTTGCCGATCCATGACCATTTTGTCTTGGGAAACATGATCAGATGGCAATAACGGGAGCCGATCGGCAGCCATGAGGATATGAATAATTGTCGGGTATGGCAGTTTGGTGGATGCTCTTGCAACGCTGAGCTTAATATTTTTGGAGATATATTTGGCCACGTCCATTGGTTGTTGGGTCATAATGCAATAAATTAGAAAAACTCTAATCATGCATAGGTACGGATCATGGTTTGAGGGGTGAAGTTTGTTCCGGATGAAATGGTACCAAACCTTTGCATCAGGCCTAAGATATTGGGTCAATAAAACTCTCGATGTTCCCCTAAATGACCATTCAACCACCGGCCGTGCAACAATTTCCAAGATATGATCCAAATCAATGGCACGGGTGGGGTAATCTTGAGGTCTCCATGAATGGTCGTAGCCGAATAGTCCAAATTGGTCTGGCATACCAGTATCTCTAAAGAACATGTGCTAGACACTTCTATAAAACATTCTCGCACCCAATCTAAGTTATATGGATTAGGTACAATGCACAAGATGTCTCGGCCAAGACTGTAAATGGTGCTCTTTATTTGTGGGAACATTTCAAGAGTTTGCTCGTCAAACCCTTTCGGTGTGTGGTCCATTTTTGTACAAAATTTTTGATACTTGTTCATCGCTAGTTTACTACTAAAATCATTAAAGAAATATATCTCTGAGTCGCTGTCAATGTCGAGAGTTTGTTCATCGTCCCCTTATCTTTGTTGTGAACTTTTCCAGCGGTAGTGGATGCATGAATCACATCATCTTTAGTCTCTTGTTCCTCCCTAACAGGTGACAGCCATAAAGTGAAGTTGGGGAAAGGCTCCACAACCACCGGTGTCCATTTTCTTTAGTACCAAACCACAGGTACTAGATTTGGTGGTCTCACCGTAGGTTGTGGGTCAACACCAAGTGGATAAATGGAGTTAAGAGGGTTTGGGTCCAAAATCTATGAAAAGGCTGGTAAAAAGGTCGGACTGAAGTCTGGTGAGTGGTGGTGTCGGGTTGTCCACCCTCGGTTGTTGGCGGTATGGATCAATTGGCGGCATGGATCACCATGAGAGTTAAGTACAATGAGAGTAGGGGTATTTGTTGGCCTTGGTTGGGGAGTACCAAACTGTTGGGGGGTTGGTTGTGGGAACCCCGGTGGTTTGGAGGGATTGATAGGAGTTAAAATTATACCGAAGAAACTATCCGTTATGATTGTTCCTCCTTTTAGGTGGAGCATTGACCCTCAACGTTATAACAAATTAGAATTAAATGCTTATGACATGGCACGACTTATCTGATAAATGAGTTTTAATTAGATTTAAATTGTACCCCCATTACATTAAAGGTCAATCCCAATCTTTGTCTTAATCTAATTTAATCTTTGAGCCCAAGGAAACCATACAAAAATCTGTTGGGCCGAAAATTATCAAGCCCACTATCCCTTTGATTTAATTTAAAAGACTAAAAATTAATGGACTAGATCTGAATTAATTTTTGACAACTTATATCTAAGTTATCAAAACCAAATTTAAATATCTCTAAAAATCAATTTTCGAATTTTTTATAAATAAAAATTATATTTTTGATAAAATGATAATATGAACCCTCATTAATTCTTGTGACAAATTCTTGTGCATCATGATGTAAGTTTGGCCAAAAAAAATCCTGACTGTAAAATTTTGGCAGTCGTTCTACTTCCTCCAAAATGTCCTCCATAGGGGCCTGAATGATAGTGTTGTAAGATTGAATGTATCCTCCTTTAGTACACATCTTCTTATCATCTGGCCTGCACAAATTTTAAAGAACAAAGGGTTATCCCATAGATATTTCTAGGCATCAAAAGTGAGCTTTCTTCTGTCATGTTCATTTAGATCTTTAGGAATGATCCCACAGGCTAAATAGTTGGCAATGTCGACGAACCATGGTACAGAGGCTTTAATGGCTAAAATCTTTTCATCTAGAAAGACTTCATGGATATCATTAGTTTGTACTTGTTTGTTTTACTTCTCTAACCTATATAAAATGGTCGACCACTTGATTATCCACACCTTTTCTATCAATGATTTCCAAATCAAATCCTTGCAAAAGCAAGACCCATCTTATTAACCTTGGTTTTGCATCTTTTTTAGAAATTAGGTACTTGATGGCAGAATGATCATTATGAACAATTACCTTTGTGCCAATCAAGTAAGATCTGCATTTTCAGCAAAACCCACCGATAATAATTCTTTTTCAGTGGTTGTATAATTGATTTGAGCATCATTGAAAGTTTTACTTGCGTAATAGACAAGGTGGAAAATCTTCCCTTTCTTTTGGCCTAAGACATCTCCCACTGCCCAAGCACTAGCATCACACATAATTGCAAAAGGCATGGTCCAATCACGTGTTACTACTATAGGTGCAGTGACCAATGCTTTTTTTAAGATTTTAAAAGCCTTTTTACAATCTTCATTAAAATTGAAGATTTGGTCATATTGTAGCAAAACACAGAGAGGTTTGGAAATTTTGGAAAAGTCATTGATGAATCTTCTGTAGAAACCTGCATATCCTAAAAAACTTCCGATTCCTTTTACTGTGGTTGGTTCAGGTAATTTCTCAATTACTTCCAACTTGGCTTTATCTACTTCAATGCCTCTTTTGGTTATGAGATGTCCCAACACAATGCTTTCTTTTAGCATAAAGTGACACTTTTCCCAGCTTAAAACCAAATCTCTTTCTTCACATCTTTCAAGACTTTTTTCAAGATTTTGTAAACATGTGTCATACGATCTCCCATATACGAAAAAAAATCATCCATGAAAATTTCCATGGAGTGTTCCAACATGTCAGAAAAATTGACATCATACATCTTTGGAAAGTGGCAGGGGCATTACATAGTCCAAAAAGCATTCTTCTAAAAGCAAAAGTTCCATAGGGACAAGTAAAATTGGTCTTTTCTTGGTCATTGAGAGCTATGGCAATCTGATTATACCCTGAATAGCCATCTAGAAAACAATAAAATTCTTTTCCAGCCAACCTATCCAACATTTGGTGAATGTAAGGTAGAGGAAAATGGTCCTTTTAGGTGGCATTGTTAAGCTTCCTATAGTCCATATAGATCCTCCAACCTGTGATTGTCCTGGTAGGGATACATTCATTCTTTTCATTGGGTACTACAGTAACTCCTCCTTTCTTGGGTACACATAGAACCACACTAACACAAGTATTGTTGCCAATAGGATATATTATGCCAGCATCTAACCATTTTAGAATCTCTTTCTTGACAACCTCTTTCATCACAGGATTAAGCCTTCTTTGAGGCTCAACCGAGTTGAAATTTTTGGCTTCTAAAATGATTTTATGTTGACAAATTGCAGGGCTTATGCCCTTCAAGTCTGCAATTGTCCATCCTATGACCTTGGTATGAGATTTCAACATGCTAACCAATTTCTCTTCTTGGTCCTTTTCTTATGATGATGATATGATGACTGGTAACTTCCCTGAGTGTCCTAAAAAGGCATATTTCAGGTGTGAGGGAAGTTGTTTTAACTCATGGTCTGCGGAAACTTCTAAGGATGGGACAAGAGTCTTCCTATCCTTAGTCTCTATAGTCTTAAAAGAAGCAACTTACACTAATGGCAACTCATCCTCAAACTTTGTTTCCTCTTCCTCACTATCAAAATCCTGTATCCCCAAAATTTTCCACAAACCTTTTTCTTGGCACCAAGTCTCTATCAAACTGTGTGGATCCCAAATTCAAGTATATAATGCAAACATAATGAAGAACACGGTGAATATTTGAGAAAAAAAAAACTTATGTCACACATCTCACTTAATATCGATGTTACAAAAATTGTCGAATGTAATGCTTTAACACATGATATGAATGGATATTCTCTCTATAAGATTAATGAACCCCTAACCCTCTATTTATATGCTAGGAGAATGTGAAATAAGGAAATAAAAGGAATAAGGCAATATTCACTTGCTTTATTTACAATAAGATCCATTCCTTATTTACATAACAAAATAATTTCCTAACAATCTCCCCCGTGTAAAATAAGCTCCTTGTCGAATCTCGAACATCCTTTCAAAGCGTCGCAGTGTTTGGCGATAGATCAGGCGTTTGTCGATGATCTCCATGGCATCAAAGATCTTTTGTCTTTTAATCGGATTGAGCCTGATTGATCCTTTTCTGTCAGAACTGATCTCGACAGATAATCTTAGACGAATAACCTTCAGAGTTCCGTCTGAGTAAGAAGCAGTCTCATCCAAGCGCAAGAACCGTTTGATACCGGTATTGTTGATGTAGACAATTCTGTGAGCCGGTTTGGTGAGGATGGTAAGAATTCTGAGCTTGTCCAATCCAGGAACATCTTGGTTAGGTTTGGCAATGAAGATCTTCTTCTGTTTACTTTCAAGTTCGCGTTGAGAATCATGAAGATAAGTGTACCGGATTTTTTTCTAGGCGAATCAGACTATAGCTCTTAGACCTCTTTGCTCATCTCTAGATTTGTGTCATTTGCCTCTCAATTCAACATACATGTACTCCAGATCTTCATGGTGCATTTGGTATATCGGATAGAACAGAACAGGACGAGACAGAACTCACTATCCTACGTTCGGCACAACATAAGACAGGACAAAAATTCACTTTTCCACGTTTGGCATGACATAGGACAGGGACAGGATCTGGGACAAGATGGGACAGAGTGGGACAAAAAAGGCTTTTTCTTGTTCCACCAAAATAGGTGGAACAAGATGGGACAATAATGAAACAGGGACTCAAATATTATTAATCTACCCTCGTTTGATGTATAACCTTAATATGATACTTGTTTTAATGATCACCACCACTAGTCACGACCACCGGTACTGTCGGCAACCACCAGTAGCCACAGTCGGCCACAACCACCATCATCCAATGCCACCACCACCACTGTTGGCCACCTCCACCTTCTCCTCTAGAACAACAACCTCCTCCACCACCTCTACAACCACCGTCAGCCACCAACCACCACCGTTCATCGTCGACACCTCCACCATGGCCACCTAACCTCCACCATAACCACAACCACCGTTGACCACCATCGTCACTGCTATTTACCATATTCACCTCCTTCACAACTACCATCCATCGCCACCACTACTACCACCGTTGGCCACCTCCAGCTCCTCCTCTTCCATCTCCACAACTATTGTTGGCCACCGACCACCACCGTAGGCCACCACACCTCTATCATACTACCACCACTACCATCTTAACGTCATGTATACTCAACGTCTACCACCACCACCACCACCACTATCCACCATCTTCACGTCCTCCCCAATCACCACCATCCACCAATCACCAATGCCTCTGCTTCCACAACCATTATTGTTTCAACAATCTTCACGGTGCCTCCACCAAACCAAATAAAGCATAATTTATCATTTGTACGAATAGGGTTTTTTCAAATCATCAACAATTATAACAAAAGTTTTATTCAAATTTTATACTATTATATGTGTATGTGTGTGTATATTTATACATATATATATATATATAGAGAGAGAGAGAGAGGGGGGGGGAGGTTCAGGAGAAAACGCTAAAAAAAGAAAAAACCGAAGAACACCCTCGGAGGCCGTCATCTGGTAACATGCATTTGTGCATATGCACTAATGCATATTTATGCATTGCTGCATAGAAAAAAGGAGCTTTAATCGCTTATACGCATTTGTGCATATGCACTAATGCATATTTATGCATTGATGCATAGAAAAAATACCGTTCAGATGGCGGACTCTCAGGATGTTCTTCAGTTCGCTCTTTTTTTAGCATTTTCTCCTGAACCTCCCTCTCTCTCTCTCTCTCTCTCTATATATATATATATATATATATATATATATATACAGAGGGTAGGTTTCAATTGCAAATTCGGCAATTCAAACAAACTTTGCAAACCAATCCTAGCTATCCATTTAGTCTAATAAATATTTGATTTTATTTTGTTTCCTAATTCAAAGCTGTAACACCCTCAAGTTTGGAAAGAGCGACTAAATTAAAATTTTAAATATTACAACAATTGAAAAATAAATCACTTCCTATAAGTCAAAACCTGAAGTTCCTCAAATAACAATTCTATAAAAACATCTACAAAAGATAGGTCAAGTCTACACGTGTCGCTGGTACGTAACATAATCACTTCCTATAAGCCTAACCCGTAACATAATTACGGTCAGGTGTTACTAAACCCAAAAGAGTCGCTATCTCCAAATACGGAAAACGTCACCAAAGCTAGATCTTTAACATGCTACTCCCTAGCACTCAAGTCTACACGTGTCGCTGGTACCAACCCCAAAGATAACCTGATGCACATGCCGACAAAGAAAAAGGGTTAGGCTTAACGCCAAGTGAGCTCAAGAGTTTATAACATATTTATAATTGATTGAAATCAAAAGATTTTCTTGATAAAAGATAATTCTCAAATGAAATGACTCCATTAAAAAAAACATTTTTCCCAAATTCATTATTTCTATAATAAAAGCTTTAGACCAATGAAAGCTTTATACAGAAATACCCATTTAACGTGATACCAAACCCAATGCTCACATGACCATAAATAAAGTTATAAACGTGGGGATAGAAAACGTAACTTTAACCACGTATTATAAACTGTTAACTCTCGTTTACCCTTGAAAGGGATGAAAAATATCCGAAGATAACGGGGGAGACCCGATTTACCATTTGTAGTAACGGAACACATAAGTGAGCCACTTTTAAATGTTAAGCTTATGAAAGGAGTCAATGGCTATTGGCAACAACCAATAATACAATAAATGTATGGCCCTCAATGACTCCAATTCAAAGCTCGAGCGAAAGGTCAATGGCTATTGGTAACGACCAATAATACAGTGTGTACGACCCTCAATGATCCTAGCAAAGATCAATGACTATTAGCAATGACCAATAATACAATGGTGTACGGCCCTCGATGACGTAGCTAGAGCACACACAAAAGGATCAATGGCTATTGGCAACGACCAATAATACAATAAATGTACGACCCTCGATGATCCTATACGTTTACCGAAAGGGGACGACAATCCCGATTTTTAAGACTGACTTATATGCCTATGGATCCATTACATTCTAGCCAAAAAATTACACGACCCTAATTGAATGACCAACGCACCCAAAACATGTAATTTCCATAATGAGTATACTTTAAATTCATATAACTTTCAAAAGCTTAACATGTAGCCATTTAAATCGGACAAATGTCCATGAGACTCATTTTAGTCAAAATCGAGTAAATGCTCTATAACTCAACACTTATGTGATTACTCAAAACATTAGTTGAGACGAATCATTTTCCATATGAAATCATATTCATGTAATTCCAAAATGTCTCATAATGCAGTAACATGTATTTTCCAACGATTTATAAATCAAATACTCTAGAGATGCAAATACAACCAAATGGTTTTCATTTAAAAGATAATGCACTCAAACAACTCTCAGTTATACTTTATTTGTCAAAATGTTTAAAACTCAAGTATAAGCCTCTTACATGATTTATACATCCTTTTATACCAAATATGCAAACTTACCCAAATACTCGCACATTTGACAAATAACAAGTAAAACATGTTAATACTTCAGAAATGGACATTTTTGGCATGTACATGGTTTTCACAAAGTATCTTGAACTCACCTTGTTAGATTTAGGTAAAATCTAGGTTTTACCCCAATACCGAGCCTCATTAGGTGAGGACTTCATATCCAAAACTTTCCACCTATAAAACCTTCATCTAGATCATAAACAAACACAACATACACCAAAATCAAACCCAAATCCAAATCATAGAACCAAACCCTGGATATGGTGTAAAAACCCTAAAATCTCACCTTTCAACTCAGGGGAACCACATCTCTTTGAGGAAACTCCAATCCTCATTTCTTCCATCTTGAAGAAGTCTAAAATACTAAATCGTGGCAACTTGACTCGCTCAAAACGGAGCTGTGATGAAGAAGTTATGGTCAAATGAAGAACATCCTTTTTTTAAGCACTACTAGTCGACCACGATAGTGACCTGCGACTGTGCCATGGAACTGTCACAGGGCATAGTCGCCCACTATGTACCGAGAGCCAATTTTCCTTTGTGCGATCCTGACAGGCGATAGTGACACTGTCATTGTCGCCGGGCACTATAGCATGGACCGTACCGTGGTGTTTTTCCTACTTTTCACCCATTTTGATACCGTTTCTCGTCTTGTAGATGATACCCAAAATGATTAACTTCAAAATACTTATTTCATTTATTCTAAGAGTGGGACAAAAAGAGGACTCAGGATTCAACTTTACTGAAGACCTGATTGATACATTGTGTCATCGTCACTACAACATGGCACAGTTGTTGGGACCACCAACCACTTAGTACCATCGGTGCTATTGTGACATATGTCATTCTCATATGGCACGACTACTCACACTCTGAAGTTAAACCTTCTTTATAAATCGCTCGGTTCAACATTTTCTTCAACTCGGATAAAAAATCAAGATGTTACAAAAGCTATGAGCATAATTAATGAACTTATCATCTTTTATATATCTCAACCAGAATTAATGAATTATGATAACTGTCCATAGATATCTCAATTGTTTCCTAATATAATGGTTTGCAAAGTTTGCATAAATGGAGTAGTTTGCAAAGTTTATATATATATATATATATATATATTAAGTTGAGTAAAAATGTTTATAAATTAAATTATTTCATTTTTTGCTTTTTGTGTTAATTATAACAATTATATAATATATTAAATCGTCAAATAATTTATAAGGGCAACTTGTCTAGTCCTCTCCTGTCCAGCCCTAGTTGTGCCAAACATCAAACATACACTTGTTTTGTCCAGTCTAGTCCTGTCCAGTCCCACACTCTTGTCCTGTCCAGTTCTGTCCCATCCTGTCCTATACAATCATGTCTGCGTGCCAAATGCTACCTCAATTTCTAGATTTAGAAAGTCAGCTTCAGTGGACGTCCAATCATTTGCATCGTCTCTAATGACTTTAAAAATTGGGAACTTGACTTGATTAAGATCATCGTACTTAATTTTCTTGATGACGACGATTATGTGCTTCGTGTTCACTTCATTTCTTGGTTGTGCAACCCTTCTAAGCATGTAGACATACTCGATCAGCTCTCGGGATGACATTTCTGTGACATGATGAAGATGGGCCAGGTTTTCTGGAGTCATTCTTTCTGTAAAGAGATTTTGCTTTGTCTCTTCAAGATATGGAATTCTAATCTGCTCTCTTTCCCATCTTGGGTTGTGATTCTCTATTATCTTTTCCCATCTGACTTGATGAGGTAGCAGTTAGTTGTAGATGACGATCCAGGTAAATTTGAGTTGTTCAACTAGTGGATACATTTGTAGTCATCATCTCCTAGCACTGGTGCATAGGGATCCTTGAACCAGCTTCTGACTTCATCTTGCATATTCCTTACATTTACCTGAATTGGCTCATCATTGTATGTCTCTGGATCAACTGCTCTTGCTATGCTCTCATAATCAAATG
The DNA here is from genome assembly GCA_036898165.1 of Silybum marianum. Taxonomy (NCBI): domain Eukaryota; kingdom Viridiplantae; phylum Streptophyta; class Magnoliopsida; order Asterales; family Asteraceae; genus Silybum; species Silybum marianum. The sequence goes on from CM072541.1 coordinate 17,223,496, forward strand.
ATGGCATTGTTGTTTGTTGACGAGATGCGTTGGATGATGTACCAACAACTTGTTGTACCGGAGTCGTCGTGTTGGTTGTGGTGGCGGTCGTGCTTGTTTCGGGAATAACCTGGCGTTTCTCCCCCATCGTGGCAATTAGGATCATCCTGATCGTCATGATCATCGCGCGACCATTTGGAGGACGAAGCACAAGGACTGCTGTTTTGACAGATCTCCGAGGGAAGACTGATGATAGCACACAAGTATCCACCAGTTGAAGAAAACCTTGAAGCAAAAAAGCAAATTAGTTAATAAGTTTTAAATAAAGAAGAGTTTAAAAGTTCACCAAACTTGAAATCAACTGGGAACCTCCTAGTGGAATTTGGCTGTGAACAAAACCAAAGGGAATTACCAAGAAAAAATATTTACTTAATAAATACCATCTATTTGTATAATAAGCAAGAAGCCAAAACACTTTGTTACCAATGAAAGACAACTCACAACAAGTTGTCAACCAAACAAGAGGGAGCTTTGAAATTGTTAACACTTAGAAGCAAAGTGAGGGATGCTTTCTATCTATGCCATGCATGCTTATTTATACAAAAACTACTAGACAAGGCTTTATCCAATAAGCCCTAAAAAGTAATTACCAAATGTCTTAATGAAACTTGTTTTAAGGCCCAACAAAATATACCACTTTAGGCAACACAATTTAGCCTAACATATATATATGGAGTATTTAGCCTAACAACGTGATATTTGTAGTTTTATGGCCCAAAATTACATCTCTTTTCATTATCTTAACTAATTTATTAAAACTAGAACTTAATAGTTATACTTGCAAACTTTAACCAGAAAATGACCAAATTATTCTTAAATGACTTACAAAGTGATATAAATAAGGTTAATAAATTAACCTTATCAATATAGAAACTTCATTCTCTAACAAAACTCTTTAGTATTGTTGCCTTCCATGTTCAACTCCAGAAATAACACTATCTTTGGGATGCAAGTCCAGAGAAGAATAGAGCCTTTGGGAAAGAAGGTTTGCTACATCTACGCTTTCTTCAACCAGCTAATTCAGAGATGTGCTAGGATTTACCTTCATACAATTCCATCTAAGTCAATGGCACCCTCTGATATGTTGATCAAGCAGTAGCTTTGTCCCTAGGTAGCTTGTTCAGAAGCTCTGGATAAGAAGGTTTGCTACTTCTGACCTTCGAGGCTGGAATCTTCAGAGAGGGTCTAGACTCTAGACTTGAATGACATAGAATATTTCCTCCAAAATCTTTTCTTTATAATACTTTTACATTGAGAATGAGATGGTAATGCTTTTTGATTAGATAAGAATGAATTAAAAATCTTTTCTTAATTCGATTCACATCGACTCCGAAAGTTGTTTTTTTCCAGAGTTTGTGATACATTATGATAAATATAAAAAAACCTTGGGTTATCCCAAGCAGATTATTTCTTTTTAATTTGAATATAAATCCAAATTTTAGTGAAAATAAAAATATCAATGTAAAGGAAGAAGAGCATGAATATTTCCTCCACATTTTTTTATTTGTAACACTTTTACATTAAGAATAGGGCTATATTTCAAACAATTCTCCCTCGAAGTATTGAAAAGAAAAATACGCTAATATAGGTAAGGAAATAAATATTTGATGGCCACAAGTCATTCCAAGCTCCCACTCACCATGATGTTTTCATGAAGGAAGTTTCCAAAAATATTTGTCCAATGGTAGACCTTGAAACCATCAAGTGTGTAACTCTGAGAGCCCCGATTTGAGATCAAAGAATGAGAGTTAGACTTGGATGTTCTTTGATCCTTGACAAAATTTCAACAATCAATTTTTGGTTGAAAGATTCTATTTCTAATAAAGTGTTGGTTCTGAACTGTGTTTCTTGGTGTCCTTGTTTATTTAGAATGTTTTTCTAATGGAAAACGCGTCCAGAACTTAGACGAACTGAATCTGTGGCCATTTTGAACTCCAAAAATACATTTTATGTGAGCATTAAGAAAAACATTTTGAAGTTACACATGTCTTGGTTCAATCCACAATACCGCGAGTCAATTAAAAAGAATCCTTGACAACAGTCCAGTACCATTGCATTGAGATTTTTATGATGCTTTTGACCATGAAACATCTAGAGATTGGGAAAACCTAAAACATAAATATTGTATGTCAGTATGTTAGCTTTCCAGAGAACTTGATCTCAACATTATTGGTGCTCGGACGAGTAAGATACGGTAAAAATGTCAAAATTGCGCAAATCTGTGAGCAACTTGTGCTTTAATACACTCCAACTGTATATCTATCTTCTGATCTATGTGCACCTTCTGGTTGACTTGTCCAGAGATTGCCTTGTCTCGATAAGCATGTACATATACCTCTGAAAATGAAAGCTTAGGACCTTTGGTCTTTGAAACTCAAATCAGCAGAGAAAGTTACTATCCAACAACCAAGTTTATGGAGTTGATAAGGTATTACCAACCTATTTAATTTGTACGGTTGGTTGATTTGTTTTGTTACAAATTTGACACCCCTAAATTCCTTCCAATATACCATAAAATTCATTTTCGTTCTTTTACAAAAATACGTTTTATCTAAATTTACTAAAAAAAACTCGTGCAATACAGCGAGATAGATCTCGATTTTAAGATTTCATTTTATTCTTTATATCTATCGATGTTATAATGATGTTTTATGTGGTGTTGAAAACAATATGACCTTGAAAACTCTTATGCTATAGATATCATAATTTTTTTTAAAGTATATCTATTTTAATATAAATTAACTATTTAAAAGTTCTCTTTTTATGTAATTTCTTTAATTCTATTTTTTATTATAATTTAAATTAGATTTAATAACGAATTAACGTAATTTTGTTTAATAATATAACTTTTTATAAATATAATAATTAAATGTTTGGTTAGATATCAATGATTATCCTAATTATATTTTAGATTTTTATACTTAAAATGATACGTTTATTCTGTATTTGATTATTTTTACCTGTTATTAGTTACATTAATTCAAACATGATGCTTTAATAAATTGTACTTATGAAATTGTGATATGGATGAAATATAATGAAATAGAATCACTTTGAGGTTCCCTATCAAATGAGGCATGGAAGGGAGCCATAATTTACTTGTAATATTGAATATTAAGTAATATGCACCAATAAACACTATTTTATGTATAAAAAATTGTTTTTAAAAGTTTTTGTCGAATGTATTATAATATAAATATAGATATAGATTAATGTAGCAATAATTACCATTGATATAATTATCATAATTATTGCTAATATTATTATTATTTCCAGAGTTCATACATTTTGAATTCTTTCAACTACTACTATCAAATTCTTTATCATATATATTGCTGGAATAGGATTAAAAGGCCAAACAACTCTAGGTTCAGAAGTTATTTCTATAGTTGAACACAAGGCAAATATTATATTCGGGTATTTGGTCTTTTAGCTGTTAAAACCAAGGAAAAGGATATAATAATTTCACTAAACGATATTTATTTTGTCATTATTTAAATTCATATTCCACGAACCAAATAAAAACTAAAAAGTTCAAACTTAAGGAACTGAATTATTTTCTTTGTTAGGCCAACCAAACACCCAGACAAATAAAATAATTTAAAATAATTTATTTTTTTAATCTCAAATTTAAAATAATTTATTTTTTTAATGATATTTTGTGAATCAAACGTTACAAAATTAAATAACTAAACCACAAGATAAAGTTATTATATTTGTCAAAGTTGTTGTTGTGTGCCCTTTATTATCGTTATTTTTTTAATGAAACAGTTATGTAATCGACATACTTGAAACTCTCCCAAAATGAACATATATTTATTGAACAATTATTGGTTAAATAGTAAAATAAAATACTAAAAACAAAATCTGTCGTTGTAGTATAGTGGTAAGTATTCCCGCCTGTCACGCGGGTGACCCGGGTTCGATCCCCGGCAACGGCGTTTTCTATCATTTTTTTTTCATTTCGTTTTTGTTTTTTTATCATTTTTTTTCATTTCGTTTTTGTTTTTTTATCATTTTTTTTCATTTCGTTTTTGTTTTTTTTATCTCGATGAAGTGTGTTTTCGCCTTCGCCACACTCATTTGTGGACCATCATTAACCCTTTTCCATACTAAAAAAACTACTAGGTATACTCGCCGGATTTTAGACGAAAATGGTCCGCTGATATTCCGTGGAAGATTTTCAACTGGGTATTATTTCGACGAATTCTGTTTTCGCCTTCACCACACTCATTTCTGCACTATCATTAACTTTTTTATCACTACTAGAAAACTGGGTATTTACGCCGGATTTTAGACGGAAATGGTCTGTCCATATTCCATGAAAGTTTTTAGACTGATCTTTGACGGATTGTTGATGACAACTGTGTTAGCCGAAAATTTGTCGACTGATTCTGTCAATAATCCATTGAAAATTATTGAAATAACTAAATTTCGTTGAAATTCCCTCGAAACTAACTTCCGTCGAAAATCCTTTAAAAATCATTTTAGTTGAAAATCGCTCTAAATTTTACCTCAAACTTCTGTCGAAAATCCCAACAAATGGTCAACTACCATTGACTAAGTTCCGACGAAAATCTCTTGCAATTCTTATGGATTTGACGACAGATATATTCCGTAAAAAATTCCATCGAAAAGTCAGTTTTTCGGCCAACATTTTTTCGACGAGAATTTCCATAAAAAATTTCCGTCTAAGACACTCATCTGTTTGGTAGTGTTTCGAATATTGTTATTTCTGATTCTTTTTGGGGTTTGAATGAATCGTATGGATGTTTGTTAATCCATGCTTGTGGGTTGTGGGATTTATGGATTAGGGTTTTAGAATAACCAAAAAATTAATGGGCTTATGGTTAAATATATAAAAGATGTTCAACAGCTTGCCATTCATATCTAAGAATAAAATGATCACCATCATTGGCTTTCTAATTATTAGGAATATGTATGATGTGGTGGATGATATCTTCTTTAAACTCTTAACTCTTAAGCCGTACGTGTCTATACAAATTACCATAGACCACTGATCCATTAAGTAGGTCGTTATGTGTGATTGCGATCAATATAATTGAGCAAGATTGAAAAATTAAGCAAAGACATATTGATCAACTATATATAAGACTCACGGATACAGGTCTGCTAAATTTACACGTTCTAAATCACAGATATATAAACTGCAAGTAAGACATGGATAACTCAGGGGATTTTTGGCATTGCTGAATAATTAAGAGGCTCTTATGATATAGATATAGAGCAAAATGAAATATGGTTGTTTGGTAATTGTTCACAATCAAATTAGGGCTCTGAATGGGTTAGAGAGGCCGAAAATACAAAATCTTTCGGATGGTTTTAGAACCATTTAAGAGACAGACTTTTCTTTTGGCAAGCAAGATTAACCACTTAATGATTCAGAGGCTTCCTTTTAATGGAACTATTAACAGGTAAACAAACACTCTAGTCAGTCTTGAGAACATAGTTCTTTGATTCTATTAATTGCTAGGGCATGCACTTTTGCACAGTAGACTTATAGTAGATTGGCTTCAAGTATGGAGCATTACTATATAATAACAAGTGACAATCATTACTCACAAACATGGGAAAGAATTAAACACCAGGGAAGGTTCAAATGCGAACTTAAATTTGGTTACGAACGTAAGAACAAATGAGAGCACGACATGTGTCTCATTCAGTCAGTCTGAATATATTCAGACTAATGTTGTGTTATTCATTCTGAATGATGTGTTATTCACCATGAATGTTGTGTTATTCACTTTAAATAATGTATGAACTTCACCTTCGGTATTAATACCCAATGCCCTTCATTATTCAGACTGAATGGACACATGTCGCGCTTTCATTTGTCATCATATTCGCAACCGAATTTGAGTTCGCATTTGAACTTTCCTAAATATATAAAACCATTTTTTTCTATATGCTCCTGATGAGAATCATCCTGCTCAGGATATAGCTAGATGATCAAACTCAAACGGACTATCTCCATGATATGCAGAAAAAGTCTGAGGATGATGATAAAATGTTAATACTTAAGGGCAGGGGCGGATCTAGTGAAGGTCCCACGGTGGCACAGGCCACCGTATTATTCGTCCGTGGAATTGTAAAATTTTCGGATTTTTTCGAGGTGCAACCGTATTATTTTCGAGGGTGCTACCGGTAATATTCTGAAATGTACAATGGTGCAACTTGTAAATCAGATTTAATTATTAGAGCGAAATCAGATTTAATTATTAGAGCCCAAAATGATAAATCCTAAATTCCTAATTAAACTAAAACCCAAGCCCAAGCCCCAAGCCCCAACCAAAATACTAAATTCCTAATTAGACTTAAGAGCCCAAATTCAAACTCAATTTGTAAAATCGGAGGGAACAACAGAGGAGGCAGAGTTGATCGACGTGAATGTGAATTCTACAGCACCCAAAAACTCCCCTGTCGTGCCTGAACTGAAAAAGTCGCCGATCAGGTGATCACCACACCGGCGGCGACCTCCCTTGTCGCCTACAACACCACTGGCGACCTCTCTCCGGTCTCATTGACGGTAAAACCCAAATTTCTAATTTTTAGCCCTAAATTTACAAATTTGATATTTTGTGACTTTGTTTAGTCTTTAGTTATTAGTCAATTTTAATTACAAAACATCTTATTTAATACTAAAATCTTAGATGCATAAAGAAACAAAATTAGAGACCTAGAAAAAATAGTAAAAGTTGACAATCAAATTCTTAAACTTGAAAATATTTATGAAATTAACCCAAAAAAACAAATAAATCGCTCCAAATAAAAAAAACTGAAAAATTCTTTCAAAATCAACCTAAAAACTTGAAAAATCCCTCGAAATCAAACTAAAAATTTGAAAATTCCTTCAAAATCAACCTAAAAACTTGAAAAGTTATTTGAAAACGGTAGAATTCGGCTAAAAGCACATGAAATGGCTTTGTTGGGGGTTTGATCCAATTTAAAGTTGCACCCGCTTACCAAAATTCTCAGGTCTACCAGTTACCTAAATATTATATTAGTTATATAGTGCCACCGTATGAAAAAAAATTATGGGTCCGTCCTGCTTAAGGGTATGAAATTGTTAGATTGACTTGGTACATCTTAATTAGATAATAGTGATAAAACCAGAATGTGGCATTTTTATATTTATTGTTAAAGCCGAAAGAAACTAACATTTTATGTTTACATATATTGCCATAATCATCGAGGAAGATTTCACTTCATTTCTCTTCTTTCATATGCTATATGTATCCAGTTGCTGGTCATCAGGAATTAATTCGTTGGATCAAACCTTTTAATAAATAAAAAGTTGAAAGATCTGCAAGTAGCAGACTTGTACTATTCTCTTTCTATGTAGATATTGGATGTATAAACGGATTACCCAAAACATTTGCCTGATTGTTTTTTCAATTTTCCCACTTTTAGACCATTTATCATGTATTTGTTCAGACGTTTTTAAATTCAGATCGTTTGTTTTTTTCTTTTCTTTTTTTCTTTAGACCCTCTTAAATCTGAAAATCATCCGGAAAAAAAAGTGGTAACTTCATCACTTAATTCCTCTCGCATACACCTATGTTATGGGTTTATAAATCAATGACTGATTCAGATTTCAGAATTCAGACATAAAAAACAAACAGTCTAAAATGATTCAGATTTCATACTTCAACACCACCTTTTATAACTTAGAAGCGAAATCACACTTCAGACTCTTTTAACAAAAACGAAAGCTAATTTGCTCAGCTATACATGAGTGTTTCTTTACCGCTTAATGGTTAAGCCATTAAGCCAAAATGGCTAATATGGAATAAGCCAGGACTCTCACTTGTCCCTAATATGCCTCCTTAAACAAATTAAAATACCATAAATGCCCCAAAAATAATCCAACCTTCTCTCTTTGTCTCCTTCAAACCCATCGTTCACAAAACAGACAAACAACTTTACCCATTCAGGGCTTAATGGGAAAAAAAAGGGAACAGCCACAAAATGCGTTTCACTATCCCTTTTCTTGATTAATCTTCTAGATTATTAAATGGTTGTCTGAATAGTCTTGTACTAGCCTAGTAGCCTGTTCCATTTTCTGGACAATGGCCTTTTCATGATTTTACTACTAGTGACACTGCCTTTTAGTTTAAAGAAGAATCATATCTTTAGCATCTTGTGGGCTGGTGTATATATATATATATATATATATTATCATCTTTTTCAGCTTGCTAGTTTCAAATTCACACACGAATTGAAACTTGCAAGATTAATAAATGACAACTTCAGCTGTTTCAATTAGTTATGCGTTTAAGCTAATGGCATGTAGGTTTTCAAATGACACTTTGCTTTTTGTCATGTGAGTTGGCTATTTTGATCTTTGATCTTGTACACTGCTACTTTTGCTCTTGGGGTATTGCAGATTCTGGATCTATTTATATATATATATATATGTATATATATATAGGGTTAGGTTCAAATGTGAACTCATTCATTTTTTGTTGTGAACGTGAGGACCAATGAGAACGCGACACGTGTCGTATTCAGTTTGAATAATCAAAGAAACATTCAAACTGAATATATGTTTATTCAGACTGAATAAGTCTGAATATTCCTTTGATTATTCGGTCTGAATATGACTCGTGTCGCGCTCTCATTTGTCCTCACGTTCACAACCAAATTTGAGTTCGCATTTGAACTTTTGTCTCTCTCTCTATATATATATATATGATCAAGTAGGGAAAAACGCTAAAAAAAAACTGAAGAGCACCTGGGAGGCCTCCATCTTGGACGGTATGCCGTAACATGCATTTGTGCATATGCACTAATGCATATATATGCATCGATGCATAGAAAAAAATACTGTCTAGATGGTGGGCTCAATCTATTTGAATCCTTCATCGGATTGAAGGAAATTATTTTCTCTGTCTATGAGTTAGTTATGCTAGCTCCACGTAAGATAGCCAAAGTACGGTTGAGCAATCAACATGATATGGAAATTAGTCACTACCTGTTTCCCTGAACCTCGCTCTCTCTCTATATATATATATACACACACATATATACATACATCATGCACCTAGCAATGGTGCATACCAATTTCAAATGGTACCAAACGAACTCTTATGCTGTAAGATGTCAAATATGTACCCGTAGCTAGCTACTTGATAGTTAGTTTATAGCATATTAGCATGTGATCGATGCTCGATTGCAAGCAGCTAAATTGGATGTCATCACCATGACAACCATCTTAATTAGAGATGAAATCTGCATAACTGTGTGTGTAACAATTTTTTAGAAACTTTTAAAAAAAGTAGAAACTCATGTGCAAATTAATATAAAAATAATTTTTTTTATCAAATGTTATGATTTAAAATATTGTTTCACGTATGTTTGTGTTAATATGAAAAAAAGATTAGATGTGGAAAATAAACGTTGGTTAACTTATTTGTTTCACCATATGAATTTTGTTTCATATGTGCAAGTGGACCAACGTGTTTTTTTTTCAGATGTAATATTTTTTCATATGAATACAAACATATGTGAAACAATAAATCATAAAATTTGATGAATTTTTTTTTCTATTTTGGTTTCCACGAGTTTCAACTTTTTAAAAAGTATCAAAATGAATGAGTCTCCTCCACCTATATATTTATATATATATATATATATGTGTGTGTGTGTGTGTGTTGTGAGGTTCAGGGAAACCCCTAAAAAATGAAAAATTGAGGAACACTCTCATACCTATTTATTTGCACGATATGCTCATATATATACAAGTATTTGAAGATGTTTCCTGTTTCAATTCTATACACGTGTGTATGTTACGCATATGTATATACCGAACAAATTACTTGTATGTACATGAATACATGTGCATACTGTACACATAAATAGTTATTAAGGTGTTCCTCAGTTTTTCATTTTTCTACGATTTCTCCTAAACCTAACTCTCTCTCTATGTGTGTGTGTGTGTATATATATATATATATATATGTTTAAGTAAGATCATATTTCCATGTGTTAGATAGGCTTTCAGTGTAAACAACTATGTGGAAGAGTAGCATACTTGGTTCATGAATGATAAAATTGCAAAAACGTACAAGAGTTTGAGTCTACCAGTTGCAATGTGGGTGTTACAAATCCTTTGAGGGGCACTTGGCTCTATTGTGTGCCTGATTTGCCTCTGACGTGATACTTTTGATGTAGGACACTGTTGACTGGCTCAAGGGTTTACGAACCCCTTTTTTCTCATACGTTTTGTTTATTAAATAAAAACCCCGGCTAATAGTTTCCTACTTTATGTCGACTTAATAGTTTCTTTGACGGTTTTTTCTCCATTGGGAATGTTGACGTTAGTGATCGGTAACATGTCATATAGGAAACATGAATCTGTGAAAGAGATTTCATTGGTATTAAAAGCTCATGTTGTGTACTCATATCCCTCTTTATGATGAATAAAGGCAAGGCTTTGGTTGGATTTATTAAAGTTAATTTTGAGTAAAAGAGTCCTTCACATAAAGCAAAAGGAAGAAAAAGTGTTTCCATCCATGGATGGATTAAGAACACACATAATGGCTACCTCCTGCTTTAATTTATGATGTTTTATCTTAATTAACCACCTTGTTCAAGGGTTTTCGTCAACTACTGTTGGGTCGGTCAAGCTACGTGGGACCGCATAGTCATGGTCCTGATAACCGTGAGTGTCCAAGCTAGTTTATGCACACCTCAACGAATTCCACAGACCCTGAAATTAATAACCAGATAAATTCTCCGGTGGCCCACTAAATATAGACTATATAGAGACCTCTTAGAAGCAAATGTAAGTCTTTCTAGTTGAGCTATCTTAATAGTAACATTCACTCGCCAATGGCGTGTAGCTCGATCAGTTGGTTAATGGGTGATGAGATGTTTGCTCCAATAGGCCGTTGGTTATGGGTTCGATCCCAGACCCCCTGGCAATCGTCTTGCCGCTGAGTGAGTCAGGTATGCCTCTCATATTGGGAATTGACAGCCTATATAGGCCGATTTGCGTGTCCAGGAAATACGCATTTTACTCCAATAGTAACATTCACTCTTCTGAAACAACTATTTTATTGTCGTTTATAGTTTTCGATATTTGTATCTATATGTAGACTGGGGTAACATGTGTTATATTGTAAAATGACTATTTTGTCCTCTATTGTAGTATTGCATCTATGAAGTTCTCAGGGGCAAAGTTGTCTTCTCAGGTATGTTAGATGATACTATATGGGACATGAAAGGTCATTTAATTATCAAGTATGGGCAAAGAATGGTGACAAGTAGAAGTAATATTCATTCATAAAATGTACACCAAAAGATATTGGAACTTGATCTTTTTTCCTTTTATTACATGCAATTGAATCACATAAATATTTTATTATGTGAAGTGGAAGTAATATTCTCTATCGTATGTTTGGAATTGAAAAAGATAACTTATTCGTAATTCGAATCAAATTGTCATAAAGTTTGTTTTAGTTCTTATTTAGAGTAACAAACAAGTTATTTTATCAATTAAGGTAATAAAGTTTTAGATTCTTTTGTACTAGCTTTGATTGGTAATCTAGCAATCTATAAGCATTTTAGGATGTGCATATTCATTTACAACAAGTTTACGAGAGGTTTATGTGGAAATGGGACAATAAATAGTGGCTTTCACATTATCAAATATTACAAGAGCTAATAGGTTACCGGTCAAAAAAAATTGAATTTTATTGAGAAAAAATATCATTTGTTACACTAAATAAAATTTAGAGTATGTAAACTACAAACTTGGTGTCTGTTATTTGTGGAAAATAACATTTGTAGGTCTTATAATTTTGAAATTACAAGATGGCGAACGTGATTTGTAAAAATGTTCAGATTTTGGTCCCCCACTCTAACGACTGGTAAAAAATTCTGTTAAATTTGAGATATTTTTGGCTTTTTAATAATTCTTTTGTTTTTTATCCAATCAAAAACCACAATGTCGAAGGTCATAAAAGCAATTTTCATTTGATAAAAGACAAAGAAATAGATTAAAAAAGAAAAGAAAATACCTCTCATTTAACGAAATTTCTTAACGACTTTTAGAGTGACCAAACCCATTTACAAATAACGATAATTTTCTTATAATTCCAATAACACAAAAACAAAAAATATTATTTTTGACAACTAAAGAATCCAAATTTGTAGTTTCCTCTAAATTTTAAGATAGATTATTTTACATTCTGAAAAGTTGAATGTCTTTGTCAAAAAGGTTTTTAAAAGTCAATTATTTAAATTAATTAGTATATTAAATAAAATGTTTTTAATGTTTTTTTTTGAATAAAAATTGTTTTTAATGTTGATTGGAAATTCCCATATGAGGTTAAAATAATTTTTTTTGTCGTTTGAACAATTATGCAAACCAGAAATACACATCAAAATGGTTGTGCAGCCCACATGGTATGTTTTTGGCCAAAAAAAAAGGGTCGTCCAACAAACACTCCAACACAAAACTTATTTTTAAATTGTTAAAATTGGTTTTAAATAAGAGAAATTAATTACCATTTTGACCGTATAGTTTTATTTCTTAGACATTTTTCTTTAAGTACATAAAAATTATTAAAATGTTAATTGATCCACAAGTAGGGGTGAGCATTTGGCCCGAACTGGACCGCACCGGCATCGAACCGGTTTGGAACCGGAACCGGAAATAAGAGATTGTTAGGACCGAAAACCGGACTGTGTAGGCAATACCGGTGCCGGTTCGGTGCCGGTCCCGGTCCCGATTTTCCGGTCAAAAACCCGGTTGGAACCGATTGTTAATGCATTTGCTTTTTTTGAATTTAGTATTTTTCTTTTTTAATCAATAGCGTCGCTATATAATTCATGTTAATACATGGTATTACTGTGCATTTATCCGTGAACACTTTTAATTAATGGCATCACTGTGTAGTAATCCCAAAATATTCATAGTTTAATAACAAATCAACAAACAAAAATCATACTATAATTTTCCATTGTCTTCTTCCTCCATTGCTTTGTCATTTACTCTGTTTAAAGTTTGTGAAATCTCTATATAAACACAAAGCCGAAAAAATTGGTCGTATTTAATAAAAAGTAATACCCGTTTAAAAAAAACAGAAACGGAAAACAAAATATACCCAAAGTTATTCATCGTCCTTCAAGATATCGTAGTTGTCGTATATTATTGACTTTCTAAATTTTCTAACCCAGTCTTGGGTGCACAACAAAATTTCAACTATCAACATTGACAAACTAGCTCAATACTCATTTAAAACTCTACCACTAGTGCTAAACGCGGACTCGGACGCCATGGTTGAAATTTGTATTACCAATATGTTTAATAACAAAAGAATTAAATTATAATGACATTAATTTATAAACAAATTATAAAAGACTAAAAAAAGAAGTAGTAATTACCTTAAATTATAACGAAATTAATTGGTCACTTAAACTTCCGGGCCGGTCCCGGTTAATTACCCGAAAAACCGGCACCGAAACCGGTTTGGAACCGGAACCGAAAATGGAGGATTTGGAGAACCGAAAACCGGACCGATTGGGCAATACTGGTGCCGGTTCCGGTTCGAGCCGGTTCTTATGGGTCAATTGTTCACCCCTATCCACAAGTGTTGTCTGCAATTTGTGGAGGGATAAAGTGTAAAAAAAAAGAATTTGAACCAAGTTCGAAATTACGGGAACCAAATATATAAATTTAGAAAACACATCCGCAAGTTGCGGATATATTTTTGCGGACATATACCTAATTTTATATATTTGGTCTTTGTAATTGTCCACCTCGTTCAGAAACTTCCTTTTTTTACACTTTGACACATCTGTAGATTACGGACCTGTCACTTACGGATTGAGTGACATTTGGTAATTCCTGAACATAAATGATTAAGAGGTAAAACCATAAATCCAAAATGATAGTTTAATTAATTACCATTTAAATAATATGTCATTTTCTATTTAAATTTTAAGGTAAACTATAATTTGGCTATGTGGTTTGTTCAAAACAACACTTTTCATTTCTACAATTTTCAAATTACAAATGTTCATCGTGATTTCTAACACAATTGATCCCTCCCTCTATCTGCCATTAAAAAGTTCAGTTAAAATTTGTAGCATTTTCGTCAAATTATCGATTTTTGTTTGTATTTTACCCAATCAGGAACCACGTGTACAAGGGATCCTCTCCACCCTCGATTGATCAACGTAGATATTTTTTAAGAAGAACCATTTAATTTTAAAGAGTGTTCTATAATATTTAAAAATATTAGCATCTTTAACAGTTTATCTAAAATAATGAAATTAAAGATTTTGAGTCAATAGTTTGTTTTAATAACTCACTTAAAATTATATTTAAAATAGAAAAGTAGAAAAGAGAAAGGGTTCTTTTCCAAATTTGAAAAATACTTAGAAATGATTATCAAATGAGATCAACAATAAAAAACTTTGAAAATAAATATTTAAAGATAAACATAATATTTTAATAACTTAATTAAATAATTTAACATTATAATTTATATTGGATATATAAAATAAAAAAAAATCTGTTGAAGAATGTTATAATTTTTTTTAAGAATTTAATTTTTGTTTCTGTATTTTAAAGAAAGTTTAAAGAATATTATGAAAAAGTCCCAAAACTTATAAATTTTAAGATCTATTTAACCATTATAAACATTCGTTTCGCAACATCATTAACATGAGAGTAGTAAAATCTACAACTGTTAAAGCATCCAATCTCTAACTACTAACTTGCCGGTTCAAAAAAAAAAGTTAAAGCATCCAATCAAATTAAATTTCGAATATTTATTTCTTATTTTTATAAAGTGTATACTTTTATTTCGAATATTGATTTTGTAATATTAATTTGAAAAGTCTTATGTTAAAACATATTTAAATTTTCTTATTATTTTAATTATTTTTGAAGTATATATTAATTGTTTTATATATTTATTTGACATAAAAGGTTTTCTTCTAGATGTTTTCGGTAAATGTTTATTATTTTTTGAAATATATATAGAGAGATGGTTTATTACAAATTTACTATTATTAACTAAAATTTACTATAAACTACTAAGCATTTAAGCTAATACTAGTATACTACAATTCATAAAAATTCAAGTCAAGACTTTATTTTATTTGTAGTTTCAACAAAGAAATTGTTATTTCATTTATTTAAAACAGAAGTTTAATTTGTAATTTGACATCATTCTTATGAATTGTAGATTTTCTCTGGATTTTATATTTCCTATAAATATGTTTAGCTTGATATTATTATTAGTTTGTTTAATTTATGTTGTTGTTTTGTTTTGTTCAATTTTCTTAGTTAAGTTTAGACAATTTTGCTACCCATGGTTTGCACTAATCTCTGAAGGTGGTCCTTAGACTTCAATAACTATAATTAACATCCCTACTTTTTATATTTTACTTTGAAAATAGTTATGAATCACTAACTCCGTTAGATTATTCCTTTAAAATTAGGTTATATGTGTTTTTTTAATACCATTTTTGTCTTTATATCAAGACTAAAATTGTAGTTTACTTTTTTACTTTTATTTTTTTTCTATTTATATATAACAATATATACAGACTTGGGGTCATGTGATACTATACTGTTCTCGTGATACCTGTGAGATCATTTTTTTACACTTAAAACTTCATAGGAAATCATTGTGAAGGTAACTTTCATAGTGTTTTGTTGTGAAATGTCAAGTGTAAAAATTTAGTCTCACGAAAACAGGTTGGTTTCACGTAAACCCAACCCTATATACATAAACACAATGTACACACACACACACACACACATATATATATATATATGTGTGTGTGTGTATGTAGGATCGTGTGAGAAAGAGAGTTAAGGTGAAAAAAGTAAAAATCTGATCTGAGTTCTTGATCACCTTTAATCTTAAACATAACCATAAATTATAATTATCAAGATAAAGAAATTGATTGAATTATAATTATCAAGAATAAGAAATTGAAGGATCCTTAAAAAAATAGGCGGTTTTCAACTTCCATAATATATGTTTTAAATTAATACCGAATAGTATAAACGCATCCAATGAAACCCTTTGCACTTCTTTGGCCATGCAAACCAAAACACTTGATGTGTCGTACCGTTAATACAACTCTATAAACCCAAGTTAGGAATATGTCTCCTTTAAGCATGTGTACGAATAAAATATATCTTTTGTGAGAACCGTAGAAACCATCAATTGTTTTTTGATGAGATAGTATTTTCAATCCAACGCCTAGAAAAAATGCAGTGGCATGATGGTAATAATCTAGAATTTTGATGGGAATATTGTAGGTGGAGATGAGAGTTAACATATTTTAACTTAAGTTAATATGAAAGTATTCAACCTTAACATTAAAACTTTAGCATGTCCTAATTAATATATGCAATCGCACTATACCTTAACATTGAGAACAATGATCATTTACATACCTCAAAATAGAATACAATGAAGATTCAAACTTTAACAAGAAAAACAATAAAAATTTACGTATCTTACCTTGAGTTAATAGACATTACAAAATAAATGATTTTTACTCATAAAAATTACCCAGGGAAATTTCTATTGGTGATTATCTACGGATCACCCAGAAAATACCAATGATTCGGTAAACTTGATGTTTTTCAAGAAAATAGCAACGAATCACCCAGAAAATTCCTGGGTAATCAAACGGACGGTTAAGATGTGGGTTGCAAAGGTTGCAACTTTTTCATGGGTTGCAAAATAACACTCCTCTATATATATATATATATATATATATATATAGGGTTAGGTTCAAATGTGAACTCAAATTTTGTTGTGAACGTGAGGACGAATCTCAGCCACACATCTTCGGTATAATGGACGCGATCACGGAGGATTGACGCGATTCATGGGAGGGTGGAGATTATTAAAGGAGTGAACTGCCAAAGTTCGTCTTTATTGACCGAATAAGTGGCTGAGATTCGTCCTCACGTTCACAACCAAAAATGAGTTCACATTTGAACTTTCCTCTATATATATATATATATATATTAACATATCTTGCCAAGAAAATATAAACATTTGTTACCATAATAGGTCTGCCTAGCCTAGATGCGGATGGTTGAATGACCGAACTGCCCCTTCCTTCACAAACAGCTTGTGCCACGATGTTTGAAGAAAACCTATGCGCTTATAATCTACAACCGCACAGGGTTCCAACGGTTCCCACCAAAGTTGAATGCCTATAAAAACCTAACCACATATATATATATATAAAATCAGGATCACGTGAATAGTTTCATTTTCGTAAGAAAGTGAACAAAAGTTAGGGTTGAGTTGGGTTTTCACGACAATGAACTTTTTGGTGAGAACATAAATACAAAGCATTCATCTACACATCATCTTCCATCTCACAACTACTAGAAAATTGAGTATTTTCAACGGAAAATTTCGTTTAAAATTTTCTACGAATTTTAAAGAAATTATTGATAGAACATAAATCTTCTATGAATTTTCAACGAATTTCCGTTGAAAATCTCTCATAAACATACATTTCAACCATAATTTTCAACAAAAAAAATTTCAACGGAATGTCTCGTCAAAAAAAATTTGGTTGAAAATGCATGTTTGTGAGAGATTTTCAACGGAAATTTGTTGAAAATTCGTAGAAAATTTATATTCTGTTAATAATTCATCTAAAATTTATAGAAAATTTTCAACGACATTTTTCGTTGAAAATTTTTGTTGAAAATACACAATTTTCTAGTAGTGTACCTGTACCTACCTAAATTTCACAAATCTTCGTCTACCTTAGCTATTTATCTATTTCAATCAACATTAATTATTGAAACTTTAATAAACATGTGTGAAAGTGATTGAAAATATGTATATGTATGAGTTCGTGAAGGTGACCGAAAGATAAATAATTGTGAAGAAAAAGGTAGATAATGCTAGATGAAAGTAGAAGAAGTTCCATGTGATGCTATCAATTGAAAATAGTTACAAGTCTACGTTTTTTTAACTTTTGTATCAAAAAATCTACTAATCCAAACACTCAGAAGTATTCTCATCTTCACACGAGATAGATTGTTTTTCATAATAATCAGAAATCCCTCTCTATACCAATGTTTTAAATAATTCGTTATGGCGTTAAGGCTTGTGGTCGTCACCGCGTTAACCCCTATGGCTCCACTCTAAGGCTTGGCTCGTATCATAACGCGTTATGACGCATTACGACATGTTATGGCACGTTACAACGCACTATTTTATAAGGTGTGGAGTTACTTTAGTATATAACGTGTGCGATAAACTATAATTATGTACAAGCATTGGGACTTAAATAAATATAAAAAGGAAACTTAAAAAGTAAAACCTTAAATAGGTAAATGCTTGACAATCTCACACACGAAAAGTTGAACACGAAGTCTTTGAAAATTGAAAAAAGTAGTGAGCAGAGTTTCAAAAGATTTAATTCCGATTTTGCATTTTTAATATCATTTTCTATAAGCTTTATGCGTTAGGTATAAATGGTTCTTCTTTCTTTTTTAATTTTATTGTACTTTATACGAATTTAATTTGTTCTAAAATATCATTCAATACGCTAAGACATACAAGGGTGAGTGAGTGTTCTCTCTCTGTGTGTGTGTGTGTGTGTGTGTGTGTGTGTGTGTGTGGTGTGTGTGCGCGCGCGCGTGCGCGTGTGTGTATGCCGCCTTAGGGCACACCTTGATAAATGTTGTGGCCTCTCCGTAACTCCTAAGGCTTGACATTGCCGCCACACCATGCCTCACGCCATTTAGAACCTTGCTCTATACATACCATTTTAGGGTTAGCAAGTGAATTTAAAGCATTGGGTTTTTCCAAATACACCCTAGTCTATTAGTATATGGTAACACCTAAAAAAGATCAAAGTAGGTATATACACATTAATCCAATTGAGAGACATGATATAGATTAGGATGTATATGGTAACACCCTAAAGCAGTTCTTAATCCAATTGAGAGACATGATATAGATTAAGATGTATATCGTAATACTCTAAAAGAGTTTGTACTGGGGTGTTTTTCAACCTTCACAAATTTAATTTCCAAATCTACCCTCTATCGATGAGCTTAGATAGAAGGACAATGTAGACGCATGCATGACCAATGCTTTGCTAATCCCTTTTCTTATATTCCACATTAATTTTAATTTTTTTTAATTTCCAAAAATAAATGATAGAAAAGGTTGATTGAGTGGTTATTCGTTATAATTCTTTTATGGATATTCCACTATTTTTGAATTATTTTGAAGATAAAGAAAAGGAATCAGATAATCAATTGCACAATTTTCTAAATTAACTCAAAGTAATAAGAGCATTTCCAATAATTTCTATATAATTTTTTTAAAATGAGAATCAAATGACAAAATCTTAAAAAAAATCGTATTCATCTTCAACAAATTTCCTATAATTTCTCCAAAATAATATTAAAATATTACATCATCTATTAAAATATTATTTCTCTCGTTAAATATTTATTTTTCAAAATTTTCTATTGGTCAATTGATTTGGTAATCATTTTTGGAGTGAACTCTATATTTGGAGAAAAGTTCACCCTCTCTCCTATTTTCTCCAATTTGGAGAAAGTTTTGGGAAACCTCTTGGAACAAAAATTTTGTCCAAAATCCCCATATTTCACTTTTTCTCCATTTTAGGGAAACTCTTGAAGATGCTCTAAGAACATTATAGTCATAATCAATTTACCCAAACACCAAAACTTATTATTATGCCTTCAAATCATAATAATTATTTTAAATGAATTATTAGGGTTTTGCAAAAGTGATCGTATCTGGTGATGTGTATTTTGATCTCTTTTTATAATATAATAATTAAAATAATTAAAGAAATACAAAACTATCTTTTCCTAAGTTTATAGGATTGTGTAAATCGGCTCTATCACTCAACCCCCCCTAGAACGAGAAACAATATGTTGTTTCTTCATGCTCCAAGAAACAAGGTTACCACCCAAAAAATGGGAATACCCATACGTTGAACATCGTGTCTCAATGCATCGTGCCAAATCCGCATTAGAGTAGCCAAGAACAGTTGGTGAGGGTGAATGAAGAAAGGTGAGACCATATGATAAGGCGCCCTTAACATAACGGAAAATGCGTTTAATAGCGTGAAAGTGATATGTAGTTGGAGCATGAAGGAATTGGCTAACTTGATTGACAGCAAAGGAAATATCAGGCTTGGTGATGGTGAGATATTGAAGAGCTACAACCAATGATCGATATAATGTTGGATCGGAAAATGGAGTACCTTGGGTGGTAAAGTAAGTTTCAGTAGAAAGAGGAGTACTAATAGGCTTTGCGCCAAGTAGTTTAGCCCGAGTAAGAATGTCGTGGGCGTACTTGGACTGGCTGAGAAATAAACCTTGCTAGTGTAAGAAACTTCCAGTCCTAAGAAGTAATTTAGATGACCAAGATCAGTGATAGAGAACTCTTTGTCGAGCCGAGAAATGAAGCTCTGTATTGTTGATGCATGGTTACTGGTAAGTATGATGTCATCGACATATACCAAAAGATAAAGAACACATGAATCACGTTTGAAGAGAAATAAGGAGGTGTGAGCTCTGCTGTAGGCCAAACCAAGGGTAATGAGAAACGTAATGAGGCGTTGAAACAAAGCACGTGGAGCTTGTTTGAGCCCATATAACGCCTTTTTGAGATGACACACGTGACTTGGGAAGCGATGATCAATAAAACTAGGTGGTTGTTCCATGAACACAATGTCTGTCAAAGTGCCATTTAGAAAGGCGTTTTTAACGTCTAGTTGGCGAAGTTCCCATTTGTTAAGCATAGTCTTGGTCCCTAAGGAGTCTCCAAGAGTGTATAAGTATAGATACAATTTGTAGAGGGGGGGGGGGATGAATACAAACACAAGTTTTAAGCTTTAAATGAGTTTACTGAGATGAAAAAATTTACAGATTGTAAGCGGAATAAGAATACGTATAAATACATATTCTATCACAATCTAAGAATCACCAAGTAAGATGACGCACAAGTTTTAGAAAAGAATATGATCAGAGGTTCAAGAATAGATTTACGTATGCATGAAGATGAAGAGAGGGTTCTTCATCTATGTATAACTAATGCATTAAATGCAAGTCATATGGTACATGCCACATGTCAAGCATCTATTAGAGGTTGATCCTTTATTCATAAAGCAACCATACTTTTAGTTGAATATGAATAATGACCTTATTAGAGTTGGTAAGAACATGGGAGTCAATCAAGTATCTTCGTACGTACTTTCTGACAAGGACATAGGGGTTTGACATTTGTGTATCGAGGATAATATCAACTTTGATCTTGCTGAGTAAGCTTCATTTGATCACTGATACTTAAGGCTTCAAGGATGAGTCCTTCAAGTATCACTGAGGCATACACAAGATCTCACACTTCTTTAGACGAACGTTTCTATCACTGAACCGCTTCAGATCACGAGCCATCCCTCTCTATCTTCAGTTAGGTCTTCGACTGTTGTTGAAGGTTCTTTTGGTGTAAATATTGTCTTCAGATCTTCTAAGTTTAGATAGTGTTCCTGATGATTTCAGCGATCACTGAGTGCAATCAGTGTTTGCTCTCGTTGAATTTGAACAGTAGCTAGAACTCGGATTTTCACTAAGTATACAAAAGAATCATTAAATCACCGAAGGAGCTTGGATCAACAATCTGCCCCCCTATTTGATTATGATTACGCAATATAGGAAATTTACTTGAGAAGATTAGTAAGGAAATAAGATTTACAAAGTATAAATCCTAAGGACCAGTATGTGAGATCTTTTTCAGCTTATTCACTATCTGAATTGAGTTTCATTTATAAGAATATGAAAACACAATTTATTACAAGTGTTGTAGACTAAAAAGCGTATTCACTAATAAATGTAAGAGGGAAAGTTATTAGTGAATGAATAGTTAATAAAAGTTTAGGACTCATAAGTTCCTTGTCCCTTATTACTGTTTTAGGAATATTTTCAGTAAATGATGGAGTAAAGTACTTCATTGAATTTCATTAACTGGTAAATTTGAAGAATTACATCGGAGAATGAAATAAAACATAAGTAAAGTACATTACACTGAATATTACAAAGGAAAGAAATAAAATTCAAGATCTTGATCCCTGAGAGGCATCTATCAGATCTTTCTTCTTTGTATCTCTCTCGCGATTCTCCTTCTCTGAAGTCTCAGGCCATCATTTTCATCTATGCAGTAATAGTAGAGAATCTTGAGGAGTTTATCTGGAGCAATAGCGATCTCCTTATTCCTGAAAAACCTAATCTCTCCATTGTTATCTAAGAAGGTCATCCCTAGCACTAGATGACTAATGATTTCATCATCTTCATATTTTCGGTTTTTCGATAAGGAGGTATTCAACATGGACATATCAGGTACGACCAGGTGAGCGAAGAGCAAAGTCAAAATTTGTCTCATGTTCATTTCTGAATGATGGACCTTTTTCAGTGTCTGACTTGCCTTTCTTCTTTTTGGATTTTGAGGGAAGGGGAGGTAGGGTTATGTACTGGGAGATCCTTTCAAGAAGCCGATTCAGGTGTTTTTCAACAATGCCTTTGAATTGAGATTTGTACTTTTGAACGCAGTCTCTGATTTCTACATTCAGAGAAGTTGTAGAACTTCATAAATTGAGGTTGCTCGGATTGTTGAATGGAGTCTCTTAAGATGTTGATCGATATTCTGGGAACATATTTTGATGATCGTCCAGATATACTAACATGAGTGATTTTCTGCTTGTTGAATCGAGTATTGACTTGCTTTTTGCACCATTCAAGTTCATCATTCTTCTTGGCTTAAACTTTCTGAAGATCCTGGTTCGCGGCTTGAAGAAGTCGTTCCTGAGCTATAAGAGGATTTCTTTATTTTGGAGTTAGAATTGGCTAACTCTTTCTTTACCAATGCTTCAGCGACCTTGAGGCTTTCATGTGCTTCTTTTATTTGCTCATCTCTTAGTCGTTGAGCCTTTAGTGCCTCTTTCTCTTTAGCAGGTGAAAGGAAGGAAAATTCGTCTTCTACAGGAATCTGTACAGGAATGGAATTTTCAGAATAGAGGTACGAAGAGGAATTTTTACTCTGGTCCTCTCAAATTCTTTTATTAGCTGAGCCCTCCGTGTTCTTCTTCGAGTTCAGGGATGGACTCTTTAATTACATGCCTTTGAACAAGGCCTTCTTCTTCAGCATCCGATTCATATATATATATATATATATAATATGTATATATATAGGGGCGGGTTCAAATGAGAACTCAAATTTGGTTGTGAACGTGAGGAGAAATAAGAGTGCGACACGTGTCCAATTCAAAGAAATATTCGGTCTGAATATACAAAGAAATATTCAGACTGAATATAGTATTTATTCGGTCTGAATATACAAAGAAATATTCAGACTGAATATAGTATTTATTCAGTCTGAATATTTCTTTATATATTCAGTTTTAATAATCTAAATTTGAGTTCGCATTAATTTGAACTTTCCTCTCTCTCTCTCTCTCTCTATATATATATATATATATGAACATATCCGCTTTTGAAGGTTTAGTTGCGAAGGGCATCACCTTTGGGGGAGAAGGTGAGCTGAGAATGGGAGAAGAAGGTTCAAGGTTAGTAATTTCTTCAATATTCCGAATAGTGGAAGTATTGGCAGGAATTTCAAGAGGCAGGGAAGAGAGAGGTTGGAGTTCAGATAAGGATTGTATATTGTAAGTGGAAGACTTACCTCTGAAAGATCAGGCTCCCTCTCTTGGTCTAGCAGAATGCGGAGATTGCCGTCTGCTGAGTCTAAGGAGACTTACTTATTCTTCCCTGAAGGATTAGGCTCCTGACTAGGAGGGGGCCTATCCCCCAAAGGTGTCTTAAAAACCACGCTAGTAGAAGCACCTGGTCTTACAGCAGAGAAGAAGGAGGCAAGATCAGCGTTGAAGTCATCATCATCATCGTCATCATCATCTCTGAGAGAGTATGACGAACCTTCTTCCTCTTCATCTTCTTCATCTTCTTCCTCATCACATCAGGGATGACAATATTTTCTTCATCTTCCTTTATCTTATTGGCTTTAGGGATTTGTTCAGAATTTAACAGCTCATTAGCATGAGCTATTATTGGTCCTTCTAATTCTTTGGCACTTCTCTCCCCCTCTTGGTTACTGTCAGGGAGGGCATGTACCATCAGAATGTTGACCTTCTCCCTGATGGTCTCTAGCATTTCAGAATGATTCTTCTAAATCAACTAGAGTTGATTCAGGCCTTCTCTATCAGCATCCGTGAAGGAGGGGGCAATGACTGCAGGGCTTCTCTATCAGAATCCCCTTGTTTTGTCGATTTTGCCATGCAGAGAAGTGATGTCAAAAGTGTTCTGTGCAATGGCACTCTTCAGAGACTTCACTTCAGCGTGAAGATCAGGTACCCCAGAGACCTAATTGTAGATTAACTCTGCTGATATCTGAAGGTTGTCAGCCTTCTTGTTTATCAGAGAGGCCTCGCCTATCAGATGATCTAGGGCCGGAAATTGGAAGACCGCAGAAGGAGCTTCTATAGAGATCTTGGGGATCTCTGTCTTCATCTTCGGCATAGTCCTTTTCTGGACCTTCTCCATTTTTAGTGATGGAGTCTTCTGAAGGGGTGCCTCTAAAACACCTGTAGGTAACAAAGATAAACGAGCCAAGAATAGCTCAAGGTTAGAAGAAAAAAGTTGGTTGGATGATTGATTACTCAAGGGTTCCTTGAGAGTATCTGAAGGATTACTCTCATGGTTAGTACATGAAAGGGATGTGTCTTGGGGATCACATACCTGTCTCTGAGAATGTTTATGAGAAACATTCAGGTCCTATGCACGTTGCTTTCTATTTTTCGGATCGTCTAAATAATGTTGATAATTGAACAACACGCTTCTCAACCTCTTCAGATATGGGGACTACCATATCTGAATCATTGGTCGATGTGTCAACCAAAGAAGAGTAGATAGAGGGAGAATAGAAAGTAGTGATTGTATTACCTGTACCAGCTTCAGCAGAACTAGTTACAATTGGCTCAAGGACCGTGGTCACCCAACGTGGGGGTAGTGCTGATGAAACGACAATAACTTCAGATATTGTTGTCGCAGTTGAGGTAGGAGGAGGCGTTGGTGATATGTTGAATGCAGATAGGATCGTCTTTTGAGAGGCGTCCTTCTTTGCTTTCTTCTGTTGAGGTTTTGTTGCTGTGGACTTCTTCCGTCCTTCAATGGTTGGGTTCTTCTTTTTCAGGGATGGAGAGGAAAATATGTCGAGGCTAATCACTGATGGGGTTTTCAGTGACTCAAGTACGTTCTCTGCTCAAGAAATTCCACAATCTCTTCCTTAGTGGGCTCGATTGCCTAATGGTGAGCCTTTTCCCTATTGGGAAATTTCAGGACAGTCCTGATAGCCCCTACAGTAATGGCCAAGGAGCCTAGGAGAATTGAGAAGTCAATAGTAGGGAGAGCAACTCCCTTGTTAGTGATCTTGGTGGTGGAGTGTGCAGTGTACTAGAACCGTTGGAGAAATTCAGTGACTCCCACCGGTTTGTGACAAAAAGCGCATCGGAGAGGACACTTTTGGAGGAACAAAGCACCGTCTCTGAGGTAAGCGCGATCCTTAGGGATGTCTAGAAGAGCGACATGATTGCAGGGCTTCACCAAACCTTGTTCTAGCTTGAACTTGGTGATGTTTGATGCCTTGAATTCAGTGACCAAAGAGGAGGTCTCGTTCAGAGAGTCTGGGTCAACCCGAAGACCCGTTTATTTAGCGGGTTGGCGGGTTAACGGGTCAAAAACTTCAACCCTAACCCATTTATTTTCGTGTTGGGTTTGTGTCATGTTTTGTGTCGCGTCGAGAATTGCCATCTCTATTCGACGGGTCGGCGCCGATTCCCATGCCTAAGTAGAAGTTAATTTATTCTAGAAACTTGTTCTTAACATATAATAAAAAATAGAAATATTATATAGATCAAAAGATTCTAAAGAAAAGATTTTATAATTAACTATTAATTCTAATTACTTTATATATTGTATTTTAAAAATTATGGTTTAAAAAAAATCTAAATGCCTTATACTATTTTATATATAATACGTTCATATTTTTATTTAAAAACTTATATATTTTTTAGATTGCCTGAATAAAATAAAAAATATTTTTTAATTAAATCGAAAATATAATATATTTTTCTCAAAAATTGAATTTAAAAATAACAAAATAAATTTTTATCGTAAATAATTTTATTATTATTCTGAACGTTTAAATATTATATTATATTATGTAAATTAAGAAAAATTAGAAACAATATAATGAGAGAATCTAATGAGACACCTAAATGTAGCTAATGATACTTTTATAAATGAATTGTTTTTTATACATATATATATATATATCAAAACCCCTACTAAATATTAAAAAATTTGGTACATAAACCTACTAATACAAATGCCATTTAACACTCGCCAATATAAACATTTTAAATGCTCATTAATGAATGGTTTTACTTGTTTTAAGAAAATGGGAAAAATATAGACATGATCATCTGACGTGGGACATATCTGGGGGTCAATGAATCTTTATTCTATTTGTCAGGATACTCCAGGGTTGCTCTCAAACCCTGATTTCAAGGGATGGTACTGTTCACTGTCTTTCAATCCAACTGGTTCAGAAAAAGTTATTTTTATTTTTAATTTTAAAATTCATGTATAGTAAGATCATCTCAAATACAAGGTTCTTTATCATTAAAAAAATACAACATCTTAAAGTATCTTTAAAAACATTTCTATAACTTTTTTCAAAACAAAAAATCAAAATTAAAAGTTTTTAACAGATATTACATTCATCTTCAAAAACAAATGTTTGGAAAAACCCAACAAACTATCCTATTTTGAATGGTTAAGTCCTTAAACTATTTTTTTGAATGAAAAAACCATTAAACTTTCTCATTTTTAATGATTAAGTCCCTGAACTATTTTTTTGGATGAAAAAAACCATTAAACTTTCTTATTTTGAATAGAAAAACCATTAAACTTACTTATTTTGAATGATTAAGTCCTTCAATTTTTTTTTTCAAGAAAATTAAACCATCGAATTTTTAAAAATTGTTTACTTACAACTTTTAAACATAAATAAATTATTTTTAACCGGTTATCTTTTGATTATCCCTCTTATGATGGACACAAATTATATCAAAAAAGAGGAAGATCGATGGCAGGGGTCAACAACGTGCTAGACGAAATGAAAAACAGACAACGTTGGGGTAATGTGGAGTGACGAGGTGGAGCGATACCATTG
Organism: Silybum marianum; assembly: GCA_036898165.1. Taxonomy (NCBI): domain Eukaryota; kingdom Viridiplantae; phylum Streptophyta; class Magnoliopsida; order Asterales; family Asteraceae; genus Silybum; species Silybum marianum. The sequence continues at coordinate 17,250,855 of CM072541.1, forward strand.
TTTGTTAGGGGTTTTAATTGCGTAGGGTTTTTGGAACGGAAAAACCGATTTAAGTTTATGTTACTTAAAAACTTTTTTAGTGAGTTACAAGTAACTTATTTAAGAAAATACGTCGGTAACTAATTTTTAAAAGATTGATGGTTTATTTATTCAAAAAAAAGTTTAGGAACTTAATCATTCAAAATGAGAAAGTTCAGGGACTTAATCAATCAAAATAAGAAAGTTTAAGGATTTTTTCAATCAAAAAATAATTTAAGAACTTAATCATTCAAAATGAGATAGTTTATTGAGTTTTTTTAAACATTACAAAATCTATTATATTATTAAAATAATATATATCTTTAATAAAATATTATTTATTTTGTCTAAACATTTTATTTTAATTTTTTTATTAGTGAAACATAATAAAACATAGTTTCTCTCTCATGGTAATTATTTTTAGAGATGTTTCCAAATTTGGAGATTTTTGTAATCTTTTTTATGGTTTCTCCATTTTGGAGATGCCGTTGGAGCAAAAAATAGCACAAAATCTTTATTTTCTCTATTTTAGAGATGTTGTTGGAGATGCTCTTATGAACTACTATTGTAAGGACTAGGAAGGTTATAATAAAAATTGAACCTAATGCATTTTAGGTGTTTGGACCGGAGCATCTTCAACGACATCCTCATAATTCCCAACAGTTTCTCTATTTTTAAAGATTACAACATTCATTATATTATTAAAATATTAATTTTTCTCATATAAACATTTAATTTAATAATTATTCTAAAACATAATAAAAAATGTTTATCCCTCATGGTAATTATTTTTGAAGGTTTCTTTAAATTTGGAGATTTTTGCACCATCTCTTGTACTTTCTCCATTTTGAAAAAGTTTTGGGAAGCTGTGTTAGTAAAAAATTGCTCAAAATTCATATTTTCTCAAATTTGGGGAAGCTGTTGGAGATCCTTGAACATGAACTTTGATTTTTATCATGAAGTTTGTGAGTAGTGACATTTTCCTTATTTTTTATTTTATTTTATTGACTTTATAATTATTAATATACATTAATATAATAGTTATTGATGTTAAAAGAATCACTGACACCCACAAAAGGATGTCTTTATAAGAACTAACATTGTAAACTTTTAAAAAAGTTATTAATTTAATACCTCAATCACTTATTTTAACAAGTGTGATTGATTTCTAACCTGTTCATTTTTTGTGTTTATAATCCGTTATCACAAATACTTGAATAATGGTATGAGTATTATTTACTAATATTGGATCCTTAACCGTTAGTGTTAGTGTTTTATGATGGCCAATTAATGATAGGTGACTCAATGATTGAAATTGGGCTCAATCCTAGAAGTTAATATGCCATTAGTTGATGATATGATGTGAAGGTGAAGATTCCAAGGAGTAGGTGAAAGTGTTCTTTCAGAAAGTTAGAAAGTTAAAGGCTCTATTTGTCCCTCTTCTTTAACAACGTGCTTTGAGAAATAAGATAAGTTTTTACTTTTATTTAATTGATTTATGGAGAGTTTAGTGAATATAGACCATACAAAATGAACAATAAAAGTGAGTAAATCTCATCCAAACATGAATTAAATGGAGTGGATGAAAGCTTTTGTTGCCATGTAATGGAGTAGCTACAAACTTTGGGTCATTGATTCTGTCCTTGCTAGTTGTGCTTCCTTAAATATCAAGTAGATCACAAGCGTATGACTCAAAGTTACAATAGATTATTTATAACAATTTGAAAACATAAAAAACATAAAAAACATAAAAAACATAGGGGTGTTTATGGTGTGGTTTGAGGTCAAACCACAAATCGTACCGCATATGCGGTTTGAGTATTTTCCCAAACCGTAAACCGCACCGCATTAACCTCAAATTGTACCAAACTGTACAGCAAAATGCGATGCGGTGCGGTACAGTTTATGCGGTTTGTACCAATCGTACTTTATGTCTAAAATCCAATAATTATAAGTTTAAAAATACATTATAAAATTAATGTGACCATAGTTCAAAAAAATAATGAGTTTCAATACTTTCGATTCTCAAATACATGTTGCATTATTAAAAATAGTTTAAGAAGTAAAATAATAAACTTCAACTGAAAACCCAAAAATAGTTCACTAAATTGGAAGTGTGAGTTGTGACGTATCCAATTAATTTATTAATATTACCTATTGTCATATTAGATTAAACTTAAATTCCAAAACTCAAAACCCAAAAATAATACATAAATAATAAATTATTCTATATATATGTATGTGTTATGTATAAAATTTAAAATATATAAATCATGCGGTGCGGTGCGGTGCAGTTTGAACCGCAGTTTGATAACTGAAAACCTCAAACAACACCAAATAGTGCAGTTTGGTAAAAATGCAAACGGCAAACCGCACCGCAAAGTTCTAAACCGCGCTTTGCGATGCGGTGTGGGCGGTTTGTGCGGTTTGGATGAACACCCCTACAAACACACACACACTACTAGATGTAAATTTTTTACCTACCAATGGTTATCTGGAAAATCCGTCACTAAATTGGTGATTCGTCACAAAACTATCACAAAAGTTGGTGGGTAAATTATTGGTGGGTAATTCAAATAAATGACAAATTATCCAACGATTTTCTAAGTGATCCGCTGATATTTTTTTGGAAAACATTGGATTCACCGAACCATTGGTAATTACCGACTGAAGTTTTCCAGGGTGATCATGAGTAAAAGTCGTTTGTTTTGTAGTGATAGATGTGTTTGTATTGAGAACCAAAGAACTATAATATTTTTTTATTGTATATTTATTGTTTAATATGCTTATTGACATAATACAAATACAAATGAATTTTATACATATACACATATAGAGGAAGGTTTAGGGTAAAACACAAAAAAAAGAAAACTGAAGAATATTCTGGAAACCTTCCATCCGGACGGTATGCACGAAGGCATGTTACAAATTGAAACTGTTTTTTATGCACCAATATATATATATATATATATATGTATGTGTAGAGAAAAGTTCAAATGTGAACTCATTTTTGGTTGTGAACGTGAGGACAAATCTCAGCCACTTATCCGGTCAATAAAGGCGGCTTTGATCTGGTTCCCCTCCTTTAATAATCTCCACCCTCCCATGAATCGCGTCAATCCTCCGTGATCGCGTCCACCATAACCGAAGATGTGTGGCTGAGATTTGTCCTCACGTTCACAACAAAAAATGAGTTCACATTTGAACCTAACCCTGCATGTGTATATATATATATATATATATATATATAATATCAGTGCATATGCACGAATGCATGTCACAAATTATCAATATATATGCATTTGTGCATACCGTCCAGATGAAGGGATTCCAGAATGTTATTCAGTTTTTTTTACGTTTTTTTACGTTTTCTTGTAAACCTGACCCTACACATATATAGGCATATATTAACTAGAAAATTTATGATGTGAAAAAATTAGGTATAAAGCATTTTGGACCATGCAAGAATAAAAGCATCACCTTCAATCTATAATCATCGATCTATTTGTTCATATTCATACATGGTCCACATTCAAAAGTATTTATTCATTGCTATGATAATACATGGAGCCTACATCATGATCGGAAAGTAAACAAACAAATTACTAGGTAAATACATATGCATACAACTAACAACCGCAATACCGCATGAAAAGAGCAAACATGTATGTATGTATGTATGTATGTATCATGTATGTGTATGTAACATACATCATGTGCTTGTCATTATATGACTGTGCACCTAAGTCAACAATGGCATTAGTGATGGAGGCAGTCCATTGGAATGAGCAAGAAATTTGGATGGATATCTTCATCGGTTAAAGTCTAAATGACGTTTAGTTTGTGGGATTTAGTTGGATTTGTAATTAGATTTTATTCTAGTTTTTCATTTGGGTTAAAGAAAAAATTCTGAAGTTTTAACGAAATTCCAGAAACATTAGATTTAGAAATATCACTGGAGTAGTTGGTATATCACGAGATTTGTTTGTAATAATATTTTAAAAATATGTTGAAAACATTCGTTTTGTATTATTAATTTTATAATGAATGAATTCAATTTTATTCAAAATCCTACAAACCATGCACAACAAAGGTTCTGAATCTTTCCCAATTTCAAATCATTTCAATTCCAAAGCCTCACATGAAATCCAAATCTGACATGAGTGGCTCGTTGTGCCATCAGTACCTCCATATTGCGCCGAGTAGAATTTGACAATGAGTTTGAGCCAGTGATTGGAAAACTTCTCAAAACATTTTGTCAAACCAAATACCCACTAAGAGGTCCATCAATATAAATGTTAAAATTGACAAATCAAAATATCGGCATTGACTCTATCGAGTAAAGCCTGAATTTGAGATAGAGCTAACCCTGCCCCTAAAACTCCAAAACTTAAACCCATATATTGTAAATCGCAAATTATACAAAAAAAATCTTATAACTATGATTTTACTTTGACAACACTTATGCCCCTCAAGTATAACTAATGGCACGGTGTAATACCCAACATGAAATGGCCGGTGGATAATTATACGAGTATTTTTGATGATTTGACAAAACTTCTGTTATACCAACCAATTGAACTATTCGTTGTGCATAAAAGGAACGAACAAGTCAGTAAAGACATCTATTTTCTTATATTTTCTTATTTTCTTATGGGATCATTAGCCTAATATTTTATGAGAGATTAGAATCAAATTTCATTTATAGGTAAGATACGAGGTTGAGAAAGTAAAAGGAAATCGTATGTGAGAGCTATTGAAAACACAATAAGAAATCAAAAAATTGTGTATGTTTGTAAAATTAATCATAAATCTCCGATTTGTCAAAGTATGATATGCCTTTAGAAAGCTTGAGACGCGTTCTGCAATATTGTTCAAACTTCATCATATGATCACAGTTCTAAATGGGTCAAAATCGAGAGTCTCTTGGAACTGGTTGGATTTAAGACGAAAACAGCACACTAGTTTTCTAAACCCAATTGAGACGATTCTTCAATATATGGAACTATAAGAGGTTAATCAATAACTTTGTTTATATTCCGAACCTTAAAAACTTCTGGAAGTTGGAAAAATTATTAGGTTTTGTAACATGTTTGATGCTGGAATATGATGTGCTTAAGAAAATTGGATTATGTTAGGATGCATGATTAGAAGTCCATGAATGAATGTAATAGTTGATATTTGACCTAGTCGGTCTAATATGATATTTGTTAATGCCAAAAAATGACTTAACGGTAGCCGGATGATTTGGACCTTAATCAACTAAAGAAAGAAAAATCACTTCTAAAAACCAATAACGGAAAATAGACAACACAAAGAATTGTTGACGCGGAAAACCCTCTTCGGAGGGAAAAAACCGCGGACGACCGTATAGAGGATCGTCGGTGTACTATGGACGTCAAACAGGGACGCCGACCTTTAGAACAAGTAAATAAAGTTACAAAGCAAAAGTGGGTGAATATGCAGTCGTGAGTCTAAGACTGGTGTCGTGACTCGTGCTACAGTTGTCGAGACTGTTGATGACGTTCTCGTGAGCTTGTATGAATGTTCTTAGAATGCTTTCTCCGGTATTCTTTTGCTAATCAGTCGTCATATCCTGCTTGTTTAATCTTCCTTTTATATTTGATGTTGAGATTCCATCTTTAATTGCTCTTTAACAGCTATAACGGTCGTATCTTGATGATTAGTCTTCATAGCTGCCATAATGTCGTTGACCTGTAACTGAAAATAACATAAATATATACGTAACGGACATAACGGTCGTCTGTGTTGCCATTAGGTGAGTTTTACTAATGTTCTGTTAGTTAAGTTATGTTAACTTCTGACGAGACTAATGATAGTAACGGAATAATCCTTAAACGGAGTTAACAAAGTTAACGGTATAAATTTTGGGTATAACAGTTTGCCCCTAAGTTTTTGAAAAAGTTTTTTGGCGGAAGATTTTTCAAGAATTTATTTTTGTCATACGATCGATTCTTCGGCAACCGTATCGATCAAATGTATTAACTGATTTAGTTAGGAGTCGCAACCGGTTTCAGTTAAAGGATAAGTATTCGGATGATGTCATCCGCGTGGTATGCGGATGACATAGGCGTGGGACACGTGTCGAAGATCCCTTGGTTGCATGATAAACCTTGGCTCAACAGCTATTGACTTAGGGGCGGAAAAATCGTCCTTTATACCTGATATAAATGGAAACGATTTCCTTTCCGATTTTAAGCTTCCTGCAACTTTTTATTCCAAAGTGTAATATTTTCTTCTGTCGAAAATGTCAAACTTCCTTAGTTCTGTCTCTTCTTCGAACGATCTTCAGGCCTTCAAGGATCTTGCCTGGATTCCCGATTATATCCTTTTGGAGAGTCCAGGCGATCGTAAGGCGGAGGATTGTCCGGCTGATCGTTTTGTCCTTTACGAACACTCATTCAAGATTGGACTCACGTGGCAGTTCTCTGCTTTAGTGAGAGACTTCTTGGGTCGATTCAAGATTTCTCCGGGGCAAATGATGCCCCAGTTTTAGAGAATCGCTCTGACCTTTGAGCGGTTAACAAGTGATTCGGTTTCACCCTTCACTGTCCACGAGCTGCTTTTAGCCTATCAGGTCAAGGCTGATTCTGGCCACCTTTTCAGTCCTTACACCAAGGCCGTAGGGATCATGCTTTGGTCCCTGGTATGACGGTGAATGACCGTGGCTGGGGAAAGCGTTTTATCTTTTGCAGCCTGTCCTCCATCGCTCCAACCATGGACTGGATTGTCTATGGTTGGCCTACGCAAGGTAAGAATTTTCCCCCTACGCTTGTTATATAGATATGACTTTATTTTAATCTTTTCTGTGATTTGTTTTCAGAGGTGTCGTGCGAACTCGCGCCTCTACCTGATTCTTTGGCCAAACTGGCGCTTTTCCGGCAAATCCCTAATCGGGGATTCCGGGTTTACGACCACACGGGAGAGAGTGAAACTCCTGGGGATCAGAAGGATGAGAGTACGGAAGCTATGGATGAGGAGGATGAGGGTGTTACCTTCATCAGATCATCTTTTCCGTCCTCAGGTCGGATGGGAGAGGAAACAAGTATGTTTATTTCTTTTTCGTTTGTTTCTACTGAATCGTTTGATCCTTAACTTTTGTTTTTCTTGTTTCTAGGACCGACAAGGGATTTTCTCTATGGTCGGAGGTTTTTGCCTGCCCGGAAGGGCTTAAATCGTCGAGGCGCTTCAGAGACTCCACTAAGGGAACCGCCTTTTGGAACTTTTAGTTCCAAGAAGGCGAAGACGTCGATGGTCGTAAGGCCGTTGTTCGTAGTTGGGTCCTCTATCCCGTCTAGGGATAAAGGATAAATGCATATAGAAGAGGAGTCTTTCATTTTTGGTGATGACTTCGAGCCTACCACTTTTCAGGCAACGACGTTTCTTTCGTCATCATGTGTCATGCGTTTCGGCAGTCGTACGTCTTTTCTGATGTTTTTCTGGTTGATGTCTTATCCAGGCTCTCTAGGCGTTTTTGAGCCAAACCCTAGTGGCTGCTTCCGTTTTGGAGGAGAAAGTACTTGACCGGGAGAAATCTCTGTTGATGTCAGAGGAAAGAGTGTCAGGCGACGCGGCGAGGCTCTTTCATCGTCTTGAGGAGACCCAAGAGGACCTCTATCAAGAGAGGAGCGCCGACCTCGATCTTCAACAGCGCTTGGATGCTGCCATGGAGAAAATCAAGTCCCTGGAGGAGGAGTTGGAGGCTGCCCTCATTAGAAAGATGACCGAGGTCTTAAGTCTCAGCTAAGTGAGGCTCAAGCAAAGATCGTCGACCTAAGTGGTCGGCGGGCGAAGCCCGCTTCTTCCGCTCCTTGATTTTTCTTTTCCTCTTTTTTATGGGCGACACTTTAGGTCAGACCATTTTTTGTAAGAACTTTTAATTTATATATTAATCACCTTTCATTAATTTCTTTTGTTTCATGCGTTCTTGGGACCTCTGGCGTGCCTGCATTCGAAAGAAAACGTTAGGGGTGGTCGTTGGTTTGACCAACGACCCTCCAACGCTCAAGTTAGTAATCGTGATCAAAATAAATAAATCGTGCGAAAAAGACTTGCGAATTTTAAAAGAAATATTTCCTGAGATGAGTTGCATTCCAGCTTCGTGGGATATCTTGACCATCCATGCCTTGCAGGCGATAGGCTCCTTTTCCCATGATCTGGGTGATTTTGTAGGGCCCTTCCCATTTAGTCGCTAGATTTCCTGCATTAAGTTCTTGAATGTTTTGGAAGACTCGTCGTAAAACATAGTCTCCTTCTTGAAAGGTTTTGATCTTCACATTTTTATTAAAATGCCTGGCGACAGCCTGCTGCTGGGATGCCATTCTGATAAGCGCAGTTTCTCTTAGCTCTTCCAGACTATCTACGTCATAGCTTAAGTCGACCAAATTTTGTTCGACTGTTGTATGTCACGCGACAGGTAGTCTGACTTCAATTGGCAATACCGCCTGGCACCCATAAACCAAAGAGAAAGGAGTCTGTTCGGTAGCTGTTCTAGGTGTCGTTCGATTTGCCCATAAGATAGTCGGGAGTTGTTCCACCCATTTTCCTTTTGCTGATCTGAGGCATCGCTTGATGTTGTTGATGATGGTTTTGTTGCTTGACTCAGCTAATCCGTTCGACTGTGGATATCTAGGCATCGATGTTATGATTTTTATGTGACGATCTTCATAGAACTTCTTGGTCCTCTCACTAATGAATTGTGACCCATTGTCGCACATGATTTCTGACGGAATTCCAAACCTACAGATTATATTTGTTTGTATAAAGGTGATCACTTCCTTGTCCCTTATCTGGGAGAAGGCTGCGGCCTCGATCCATTTGGAGAAATAATCCGTAAGTACTAAGACGAACACTTTTTGTCCGGGGGCCGGAGGTAATTTTCCAACTATGTCCATTCCCCAGCGCATGAATGGCCACGGAGTCAATGTTGGGTGCAAATTTTCTGAAGGCTTATGCGTCGTCCCTGCAAGTCTTTGGCATGAATCACAGCTTTGAACATGTTTTGACGCATCTTGTCGTAGTGTCGGCCAATAATATCCTTGTCGTGAGATTCGATTCGCAAGGCTCCGTCCTCCAGAGTGATTACCACACTCAACTTCATGCATTTCTCGGAGGATTTAAGTCATTTGACTTTTACCCACACATCGTAGGTTTAGTCCGGTAGAGGAATTTCTGTTGGAACCCAGATCCCTTTCTAAACAGTTAATTGATAGATTTGTGAATCAAAGTATAAGCGGAAGCAATTCAAATCAATTAACCACAATAATTAAGTAACAAACAAACAGTAAGTAAGGAAGATGAAGAACATATCGAGTTTGTATTGATAACCTTGAAGATCGATTACAAATACTGGAATTAGACGCACAATATTGTTAGGTCTGAAAATATTGTATCCGAGATGACAACTATTGAAGACGTGAAGGGCTAAAGTGAAAAGTTAGCAAAGTCATTAATTAGAAAATGTTTAATATTTAAATATAAGGAAACATTCTATTTTGTAAATAAGGAGTGTATAATGCCTTAATCTTTACTTTCCTTATACCGTATTTCCTATTCATATAAATAGAGGGTTAGGGTCATTCTTTAGGTGTGCGCAAAATTATCTATTAAGAAGAGATTAGAGTGAATAGAAGTCGATTCATATTACTTAGAGAGAGAGCTGAAACCGTGAATTACATTGTAATCGACATATATACATTCAAGAGATATATGACTACGTAAGTTCTTTAAATCATTGTTCGTGTCATATTACTTTACTATTAACTGTTTATTGTCATTGTGCTTATTATAACGGGATCAATAATTGGTATCAGAACCGACGATCAAAGTTCTTTTTCAATTTTCTGAAGTTATTCACGAAACAGAAGGTAAATTTTCGATTTCGGAGTTTTTGAGTTTTTATCGATTCAAACTGCTCTAGCTTTACCCGATAAAAAACTCATAATTTTTTATATGTTTTTCTCGATCCATACTTCATTAGCTCTACCCGATAAAAAAAAAATCTTATTTTGATAAACTTGATTTTTTGTCGATCCATACTTCATGCGCTTAAATTTTTGTCGATCCATATTGAGTTATTCTTGATTTTAGTCAAAATTATTTAATCTGTTTTAATTAAAGTTATTCTAGTTTATTTTAATTATTTTTGATATTTCTTTACATAAGAAAACTCAGGAACTAGTGACTCTTGCAACTTTTCTTACTAAAGAATTCTCTAGTAAAAATCATAAACTCTAGTAATTTTAATTTTTTTTGACTGAACAAATAAGAAACTCGAGAACTTAAACATTCTTGTCCATAAAAAGACTTGTTCTTTTTAGTCAATAACCCTTTGTTCTTGGTTTCTAGTTTATCGGTTAAAGAAAACTAAGATTAAGTATTTTTGATTTTTTATCGAGTCCTTTTAAATCGATAAAATTTATTTTATCGAGTCATATGGAATCAATATAAATTTTTATCGATTCGGTTTTTATCAAGTCAAAGAATTTTTTTTGTCGAATCTTAATCTATCGAGAAACTCTTAGTTATCGAGTCCTTTGTGATCGATAACTTCCTTTTATTGATTCAAAGTTTGTTTTGGAAGTTTTATCGAGACTCTTATACCCGACAATAATTGTTGTCGAGTCCTAAACACCCGACAAAAGTTCATATCATTCAGACCCAATTCGATAAAATTATTGTCGATTCCTTGTCAATCGATAAAAACCCTCTGTTTTACGAGGCATCTCAGAAAAGTTCAAAAACTCGCTGACCGACGATCACTTCATCAGGTAACTAGTACTTAATTTTTTTTTCTCTCAAGATGAGTTCTCAAAATCAAATTTCAGATCTCAATACTGAAATTGAAAGACTTGAAGCAAGACACACAAATAACATGAAAGTTCTTAATGAACTTTTAACTGAACACGTTTATTTCAAATCTAGATTTAATAACTCAGAAGAATGAAGAAAAGTTTTGCAAAATCAAAATGAATTTTTGGAGGAACAACTCACCGAGCATACTAGGAATACATATCATGTATTTTGTGAAGAAGTTTGCAAAAAGAAAAATCTAGAGTTGATAAAAATAAATTTTGATCTAAAAACCAAAATTTCTGAGTTAGAAAAATCTATAGATCATGAGACGTATATTGTGGTTCTTAAAAGAAAATTAATTGAATTTCTGGAATGTGAGAAAGAAAGGATTTTAACTTCTGATGAGAAACACAAGTTTGAGATTGAGAGAAAAGCCTTTGAAAGCAAAATTAGAACGTGTGAACTGACCATTCAAAAACTTTAAAAACAAGTGTCTGATTTTGAGCAAATTGTGATTTTAGAAAGAAAATCATCTGAAACAAAAAGTCAAGAGCTTTCAAAACAAATTTCTGATCTTGAGAAACTTTTGGAAAATGAATGAAATGCATTTAACACTGAGAAAACAAATTTAATCAAGAAATGTAGTTTGATCATTGCTAAAAGCAAAAATCTGGAAAAAGATTTTGACAAAGAGAAGCAAGTTTTTAAAAGTAAACTTGACAAACTTTCAAACAAATTATCTGTTTTAGAAACAACTCTTCTAACTGAAAAGAATTTGAGATCTGAATTTAAAAATAAATATGATTTGGTCACAAAAGAAAGAGATGATTTATCCTGCAAGATCAAAGAACTTGAAAACGAACTTTCAAAACAAAAACAAATGAATTCAGAATCAGTCAAACAACTTACTCCCGAACATTTAAATGCAGAGTTAGAGATCTTGAAAAATTGATTTTTCCTCATGATTCTGATTCTACTTCAAGTTCAAAGCAAACTCTCTTTCTTCTATCTGTAAGAATAACTGTTCTTCAAGAGTTAAATCAAATAGTTATTCTAACAGTTCCAAATCATATAGTTTTTCAAATTCTCGAACTCCTAACTCTAATCAGTTTCAAAATGATTTTGTTGCTAAAACCGGTAATTTCAAAAAGTTTAAAATGGTTTGGAAGAAGAAATCAACTACAGATGATAGTGTTGGAAACATGTCACATACATATCCTGTAGTTGATACAAGATCATTTGTTTCCAAGACTAATTTGCCTTATTTTGTCAAATCTATCAATCAGCTAATTAGTCTAAGTGGCACACAGATTTGTTGTTCTACATGGGGAACAAATGATTTTGTCAATCAAAATTTCAATCATAAATGGTATGGTACTTACAGTATCCCCACTTCCCCATTTATTGCATCAAAAGCTAACCTCCAAGGACCCAACAAAGCTTGGGTACCAAAATCTTTTTAATCTGTTTTGTAGGTATGTCATGTGTGGTCCAAATTCAGAATATTCACATCACATGACAATCTTTCAAAAGGTTATGCTACATTTAAGGGAAGTATCACATTTTTAACATTTAATTAGCTTCATAGTATCTCAGCTATGGACCTGCTCTTAACCCGTTTTACATTGCATCATGACTTCTGAATACTTCAGTTCAGAACTCGGACTTTACTGTTTTAACTCTTTGTGTGCTAGGATTTAGATGTTTCAATGGTCAAACCAAAGCCGGAAGGACCTACCCATGAAACACATCTCTAGGTTAGATATATTTTGAAAGGGTATGTTTAAAATTGAGTGCTTGTGAGATAAAAGAAAAATGTGAGAGTGTGACAAGACTTTAAAAGAAAATATTTGGTCTTTACCAAACCTAAACAGTTATCCGGGTAGCCACACAATCTATTCATTCTCGATTCTTTGGAGATGAATATTGAAATAGACATGGACCCAATGTCGATAACTCGTGTCACCCCACCCAACTACTCAAGTATCTCACGAAAGATATTTGTTTCATAAATCATGAAGAATGAGCATATCTGCTATCTTTTTTTCACTCAGAAAATTAAGATATTGAAAAATGAAGACACACCTCCGGTCTCCGAACTTCATATTTTGTGCACAATCGAGTCTATTTTTGAGCCGATATCTACATATATACAAATTCTTTCTACACATTGCACAAGTCTTTGTGATTCACATTGCATATCTTTGTGTTTATGCCGGAACAGTTTGAGAAGTTAGTTTTATAACTTACTTCTGTGATAACTGGAAGTCCTATCAGTGCCAACCCGCTGCCAACAATGAATATAGGCCACTTAATTAATTTTTTTTTTGATTAAGTGATAACAGTTGCTACATGTGCTTCTGTCTGTTAGCCCATTACCCGATATTCCATATTTACATTTGATCATATTTGCACTTATTGTCTTTGATTGTTCATAATGATTCGGATTCTCCTTATCATTCTGAGGGGGAGAAAAGTTATATCAAAGACGCATACTATTATGAAGGGAGAAATAAAGTTAGAAAAGATTCAAATGTTTGAAGATGAAGGCTTGTCTGAAGGCTTGTCGACTCCCTTTGAACCGACATATTTTCTTGTCGCATCCCAAAGAGCCGACATCTATTCCTAAGTGTTTATGCTGACTCATGTTCAACAAGTTCAGATCATCATACGACAAGCTCAAAGTTATCGCATCTGCCTAACTCGACAACTTCAAATACTAACCCGAGAACATCAAGATATCACAACCATCTTTTGCCTCTTTCATCAAACGACAAAGTTCTACTCGAAGAAAGATACCCTGCGACATCACGGCTCCTTCAACTTTCTTTTCGTGAACTTTATGCTAATGTTAAGGGGGAGCTACGGAGCTTATCAAGTGATCATATTCGTAGGGGGAGCAAAAGAATTCAAGATAGTGATTTGATGACAAAATTTCATCGTCTTCAAAAGAGTGCTGATTTGCTGAAGTGTAATCTCGAATACAAAGGGGGAGATTGTTAGGTCTGAAAATATTGTATCCGAGATGACAACTATTGAAGACGTGAAGGGCTAAAGTGAAAAGTTAGCAAAGTCATTAATTAGGAAAGGTTTAATATTTAAATATAAGGAAACATTCTATTTTGTAAATAAGGCAAGTGTATAATGCCTTAATCTTTACTTTCCTTATACCGTATTTCCTATTCGTATAAATAGAGGGTTAGGGCTAGCATTAGAAAAAGAAGAACATTAGTGCGAAATATTAAAAGCTAAACTGTGAGAAATAAATCTGTTATTATTCAATACAAGTAAGATATCCGACTTCGGATCTTCATCATATTCATAGCGTTCTTCGTGTTCTTATTGATTATTCTTTATAAAGCACATCGTTACCTCATATACTGGGATCCACAAATATGTTCTCCAAAAGTATGCTCTAGATCGACATTTTTTACATTCAAAGGACAGATCTATATATACTATTATAGTGAATTTAAAGTCAACATTCTAACCAGTTACAGACTGACACATCAGTAGGTAGGAGCGTGTAACAAACTTCAGTTGTAAAAGGAGACACACAAAGTAAGAGTATGCCACGTCATATCATACTTCCATCTTATGGTTCATACTTCTTAGGTCTAACAATCTCCCCCTAAGTATGAAACCAGAGGTTTGGAATATGATCCTTGTTATGTCTGTCTTAGAATGGATCAACTGTTGAAATGATCTTTGAGATGCTGTTGATAATTTCTCTGAGCTTTAAGAGACCATCGAGTATTTTTACCATCCTCTCAGTTACTTCAGGATCATGATTGTTGACATCAACAGAGATGTAACATTTTGCAATGTATACAACCTCTGATGAATATTTATGTGCTTCTTGGATTCTGAAGAAACTCCTTCTGTCTGGCCTTTTGAAGATAACCCCTTCCTCTGGTTTAATCAGTACTCTGCCAATTCTTAGAGTATTGATATCTTCTAAATCTTCATTAGGAGCAGAGATTGCTAGGTTATCAACATTGTAATTGATCCCAATTTGAAAATCTACCTGTCTCTTGTATCTGATGAGGGATTTCATGCATTGAATGATCCAAGAGTAGGCAATTTGATCTTGGTTATCACTTCTTCTGGTCATTTGAATTTTCATAAAATTTTCCAGAAAGATGAGATCAGAAGGAAAGATGGACAGCAAATCATTATCACAGAAGTAATAAGTCTTATTGTCTTCTCTAATTACTTCATATATTGTATACCAAATCTCTGTCTGTTCAAATGGTGTATGCTTGATGGCAAAAATTCTCTTGATTGGCACAGTAGTATAGACAACCTTTCTGGCTTGCCTATGACTCATAAATTTATCTTTTTCAGCATCACTAACATTATAGCCATTTGAGAAATTAGGCAGCATAAGATAGATCTTTTGATCTGTAGGAGCATATATGTATCTTTTTGTTACTTCCAGAATTGGGAGATCAAGTTTTCCAAGTCTTTGTAGTTTTTCTCTATATTCAGCCTTTCGACTTGATGATTCTTCAGCATTTGCTTTTTCAGCTTTTTCTCTTTCCATTTCTGTTTGTGCTCTAGCCTTTTCTGCATAGGCTCTTTCTGCTTCAGCTCTCGCATGGAGTTCAGCTTCTATTCTTTCTTCTTCTTTTCTTTTGTTTAAGGCCTCGACTTTAGCTTTTGAGGCTTCAGCTTTAGCCTTGGCAACTTTAGCTTTGATACTTTCTACTTCAACATCTGGAGGATAGGGAACACTGCTGTTATTGCCAATGACATACAAAAGAAATTGAGCCATTTCTGGATCCTTAGGAAGGGTACCAGAATATGTGGCTAGAGGTCTTGGAGTCAGAGGTGTTTGTTTTGAAGACGGTGGTGCAGACGGAGAAGAGGCAAAAGCTTTGCCTTTATCTTGAGAAGAATTATCAGTGCCCATAGCAGTCTTAGCCTTCTTGGTTTCTGGCATTTTCTCCCCCTTCTGAGAATCAGGATCCTGATCCTCAGATCTATTCCTTTTAAGTTCAAACTTTTTGCACGCCCTTTCTTCCTTAGCCGTCTGTTTGGCAGCAAAAGTAGCAGAGAGAGAGCTTACCATAGAAGATAATCGAGAAATAGAGGTCTCGAGAGATGTGAGCTTCTGATCCACATTTTAGTGCTGGCAGTAGTTTTCAAGACATATTTTGAAGTCAGAGCGTTGATTCTGTCTAGCATGGCTTTCTGAAAGATTTCCATGTCGGACTTCTTCACTAGGGATGAGCCAGAAGTGTCTTCGGAGGGTTATACTGCCTTAATGATCTTCTTAAGATCTACCACTAAAGACCCATATTTGTCAACAGAGATTGTAACCTCTGGAGTTGGAATTTCATCAGGGATAAAGAAAATGGCGTCAGAGTTGGCCTTGATGCCTTCGTTCAGAGAGTTAAAATGATCAGAAGTTGTTGAACATTGAGCTTATGCATTATCAGTGATAATCTTTCTGAGCGCCTCCAGAGCTTGAGTATGCTGAGCTTGTTCATTTTGGATGGAAAGAAGAATGGTATTGTGAGAATCCAGGGATATGTTTAGATCTTCCACAGATCTCTGAAGTTTATCACCAAATGCATGAAACGCTGCATTGGTGACGAACTCAGAATGTGTAATCGGTGCATCTCCAACACATGGATCCCCTTTACTCTCGCGTTTAGAGAGGCCCTCTTTCACACCTGTGTTGACGGTGAGTGTGGAGGGACTTCCAACCTGTCTTCGAGGGCTGTTATTAACAGGCACCTCTTGGGTTGTTCTGATTGTCTCAATAAAGACCGCATCATCAGAGGATGAAGTGCTGAAGACAATGTGCTTACCTTGATGAAGTGTAAACACTCTGGTAAGTGGTGCGTCCTGTTGCTGTAACCCCTCTGATGGGATTTCCTCAGCTTCTAAACTATCAGAAGATATGGACTTATCTTCTGAGATTCCTATGACATTGTCGGTCACAGAGACAACAACATTTGGTGTTGGTAGTGGCGAGTTCTGGGGCGAAAGAACTCTTATATTATCATCATCATCCTTTTGAGAGAATGATGAAGAGGATGCGGTTTCCCAGTAGTGCTTGATGCAGAGGATTGAGAGTTATCCTCTGATCGGATGGATTCTGGGTGGTTTGGACTGGATGGTCCTTGGTCAATGAGAGTAGATGTGTTGGCATCTACCTCAGCAAATGTGGTGACCCTTTGGAAAGAAGGAGAGATGCGCTCAAATGTGTCTCTATTGACATCTTCAGTACCCTCTTGCATTAAGAGGTCAGCATGGGTAGAAACACTTGGTTGTTCACTCTGATTCTTTTCAAGCTCAGCCTCACATGACCCCTCACATCCTACATGTGGCTCTAAGTGCTCTGGGGTAGGATTCTCTGTTCTGAGAATACCATAGAGCGGTTATAAGATAATAGATAGAGAGAGGATGAAGGAATAAGATTTAGCATATACCTGGAGTGTTCCCTTGAAGATGAGTAACCATTGCTGTCTATAGTTGGTTTGTGGGAGCTCATGGATGCTATCTTGCAAAATGGTTGAATCAGAGGAGCTTTGAGAGCACCAATCGTTGGGTAGGTGAACAGGGACAGAAATATGGGAAACATCAAAGCGGTTAGAGTTTTCCCTTGGTTCTGGAAGGATACTTTATTGTGAACATCGTCTTTGGTCTCTTGAAAGATGAGGCTAGCATAGTCCAGGGGTCGGTTAAAGTACATTCCACACATGATTGTAAGGATGTTTTTGCTGGCTTGGTCTAGGGATCCAATTTCGCATGTACGGCTTTTGTTGAGAATGGAGATAAGCATGTTCCACATTGGGGGCAGTTTCTTGCGTTTAAATTCAGAGAGTTTAGATAGATGCTCATTATACCCCAAGAATTGAATAAAAGAGAGCAGGGCTTCAGATGTTGGATTTTGGTCTAGGGCAGGGTTTGGCAAAATCTCACCATTATTTTCAAGTGTTGGTGAAGGCAAGTGAAAATACCTAGCGATCTTCTTCTTTGTGATGGGTATTTCCACAGCATTTTCAGGTTCATTGGGATGACTGAAATTCCCACACAGTGTATCTTCATCTGCTATGTACATTGAGTGTCACACTTCTTGGACATAAAGTTCAGGAACATTTGGATTTGTCAAGGTTAGGGCTCGGTTTAGTTGATGTTGTTGAAGAAATTCGACCATGACCCTGAATTCGGCTAGATATGTGTTGGGGTCGAGGAGAACCTGCACATTGTTTGCCTTCAAAGGAAGTTTGACGATTGAAGCACTATCAGCCGTGGAATCAACAAGACGACCTTCGTCATCATTGAGATTTGGGTTTTCAAGTCGGGAAGCCATTGATGGAAGATTAGGAATTCTTGAGAAAGTTTGAAAGTAGGGAAGCAAGTACAGTAAAAATCGCGAGGAAGACGATGAAGTACTGTATTTGGGGTTTATATATGAGAGGAAGTTTGAATGTAATTTGGAATAAGAAGGGGTTTGAATTTGGGAAAAAGAAAAACGATTCAGTTATGCTGATGTAAGCACGCAGGCGTGTAGTCATGTAGTCACACGATGAAGGACACGTGTAAGGCATACAATCGTGCAAATGATGACTTAGCACAAGGTTTGATGAGTCACTGAAAGGTTTATCTTCGTTAATCAGTTTGATTATCCCTGAGAAAAAAATTAAAAAGAAATTAATAAGAAAAGTTAGTAATTAATCAATAAAAATATCATTTTAATTGATTAAAACAATTTTTGAGATTAATAAATCTTTTTAATGAATTTAAAATCAGACATTTGGTTAAATAAATCAGTTGATCCAAATGAAAGTTTAATATTTTTTGACAGATGTTTCTTAAGAAATTAAAAAATACAAAGAAAATTTTAAAGTAACATTGAAGGCAAGAGTTAATTAAAATAGACTTATTGATGTTAAAATTTCAGAAAAAAAATAAGCCAACAAACAATAGGTCAAAAAAATTTTTGACCCAAAAATGTCAAAGGAACAAATTTTCAAAAAAAGATTAAATTAAATCTGAAAATTCTGAATAACCTTGACGGCAAGAGTTAATCAGAAGAATCAGATGTAAAACAAACTTTTAAAAAGAAAATGTTCAGAAGACAGCTAACAGAAGTTAGACTTAGTTTTTCTCCCCCTGGAAACAAACTCGGAGCTTCCCCTCAAAAGTTGTATCATTCTCCCCCTTTGCTTTTCAAGTAAGACTTCCTTTCTGTTATCACCTGGATATAAAAGAATAAAAAAGCTCAACAAGAAACGGAGGTGGTCAGAGACTTCTAGGTGCTTCTGGATGAAATCATCAGAAGTGATCAGAGGCTTCTCGGTGCTTCTGGATGAAATCATCAGAAGTGATCAGAGGCTTCTTAACAGCTTTGAGAAAATTTAGAATAAAAGATAAAAGCAAACAAAAACAGAGAAAAATAATTTACATATTTACCATCCCCAACTTGCTGATTAAAAAAATTAAAACGCTTCTCATCCAGAGCTTTTATAAAAATATCAGCAAGTTGATAATCAGTAGAGACAAAATACATTTCTATTGTGCCCTTCTGTTGATCCCATTATAACAAGCACAATGACAATAAACAGTTAATAGCAAAGTAATATGACACGAACAATGATTTAAAGAACTTACGTAGTCATATATCTGTTGAACGTATATGTGTCGATTATAATCAGATTCAGCTCTCTCTCTATAAAATATGAATCGACTAACTTAATGAATAATCTCGCACTCCTAAAGAATGACCCTAACCCTCTATTTATATGTAGAACAATTATTGTAATAAGGAAACTATGAGATAAGGCATTATACACTTGCCTTATTTACAATAAAGCAACGTTTCCTTATATTAAACCTTCCTAATTATTGACTTTGTTGACTTGCACTTTTGGTCCTTCATGTCTTCAATAGTTGTCATCTCGGATACAATAATTTCAGACCTAACAATCTCCCCCTTTGTATTCGAGATTACAATTAAGCAAATCATCACTCTTCTTTTGAAGATCATGAAACTTTTGTCAACAAATCTTTCTTCTTGATTCTTTTGCTCCCCCTACGAAAATGATCTCTTGTAAGCTCCGTAGCTCCCCCTTAACATTAGCATGAAAAGAAAATCGAAGGAGCCGCGATGTCGTAGGGTATAAAACTTGATTTTGTTTGATAATTTTTTTTTTGATGAAAGAGGCAAAAGATGGTTGTGATATCTTGATGTTGTCGGGTTAGGCATTGAGGTTGTCGGGTTAAGCAGATGCGATAACTTTGATCTTGTCTTATGATGACTTGAACTTGTTGAACATGAGTCGACATAAACACTTCACAGATTTAAAGCTCTACCCCTTAACAAGAAAATATGTCGGTTCAAAGGAAGTCGACAAGTCTTCATCTTCAAACATTTGAATCTTTTCTAACTTTATTTCTCCCCCTCATAATAGTATGTGTCTTTGATATACCTTTTCTCCCCCTCAGAATGATAAGGAAATCTGAATCATTATGAATAATCAAAGACATTAAGCGCAAATATGATCAAATGCAAATGTGGAATATCGGGTAATGGGCTAACATATAGAAGCACATGTAGCAACTGTTATCACTTAAAAATAAATTTTATTAAGTGGCCTATATTCAGTGTTGG
The DNA here is from genome assembly GCA_036898165.1 of Silybum marianum. Lineage (NCBI taxonomy): Eukaryota > Viridiplantae > Streptophyta > Magnoliopsida > Asterales > Asteraceae > Silybum > Silybum marianum. Next base: position 17,271,316 of record CM072541.1, read on the forward strand.
CAGCGGATTGGCACTGATAGGAATTCCAGTTATCACAGAAGTAAGTTTTAAAACTAACTTCTCAAACTGTTCCGGCATAGACACGAAGTTATGCTTGGTGAATCACAAAGACTCGTGCAATGTGTAGAAAAAATTTATGTATTAAATGCTAATTTTAAGGCTCAAAATGTGAAAATACATTTCACAGACTCAATGTGCATGAAATGTGAAATTCGGAGACCGGAGGTGTGTCTTCCTTTTTCAATATCTTAATCTTCCGAGTGAAGAAAAGATAACAGATATGCTCATTCTCCGTGATATATGAAACAAATATCTTTGTGAGATACTTGAGTAGTTGGGTGGGGTGACACGAGTTATCGACAGTGGGTCCATGTCTACTTCAATATTCATCTCCGAAGAATCGAAAATGAATAGATTGAGTGGCTACCCGGATAATTGTTTAAGTTTGGTGAGGACCAATTTTCTTTTAGGTCCTGTCACACCCTCAATTTTCTTTTATCTCACAAGCACTCAATATATCCTTTTAAAATTTCTAACCTAGGGATTTGTTTCATGGGCAGGTCCTTCCGGCTCTGGATTGACCATTGAAACTTCTATTCCTAACGCACAAAGAGTTTGAAATATTGAAGTCCGAGTTCTGAACGGATGTATTCAGAAGTCATAATGCAATGTAAAACGAGTTAAGAGCAGGTCCATAGCTGAGATACTATGAAGCTAAACAATAATTTTTTTTTTTAAAATGTGGTACTTCCCCTCAAATTGTAGCATAACCTTTGGAAAGATTGTCATGTGATGTGAATATTCGGAATTTAGCACACACATGACGTACCTACAAAACAGATTAAAAAGATTTTGGTACCCAAACTTTGTTGGGTCCTCGAAGGTTAGCTTTTGATGCAATAAATGGGGAAGTGGGGATACTGTATGTACCATACCATTTATGATCAAACCTTTGATTGACATAATGAGTGTTGTAAGAAGAATGCATGTTAGGAAAACAACCATAATCATAAGAGAAAGAATTTAATTGCATAAAGTCATTGACACCGCAATTCGAGCAACAAATTTTATTCCGAGAAAAATGAATTAAATGTTTAAAAGAACGAATCGTGCAAGGAAGTTGAAAATTTCGATTGGTTCTTTTAACATTAGGAAATTTTGAATAATAAGAGTTGTCGTTTTTGCGAGATGATGACTTCGGAGCACTTTTGCCTTTATCGACCCAAACTTGCTTTAAAGTTCGAACAGCTGAACCATGTTTAGCATTTTTCACATAATGAGAATTGATGGGTTTGGAAAAGTGAGTTTGATCCTTTTGGTTAGAATGAGTGTAGTGCATTTGACTTTTGGAACACTCATTCGGATCCGTTGGTAGTAAAACTGATTCGATTGGCTTTTTGCCTTTGTCCAAAAACTCCGTATGATTTGGAAGTGTAGGATTGAAGTCAAAATCGGCATTTATGTCATCTAACTGTTCCGTTGATTTAAGGACTGATGAGGAATCAGCGTACTCGTCAAAACGAGGCATTTCCTCAAGAAAGTCTAAGTCATCATCAATTTGGTCGAAAGAATGGGAACATTTTTGTTTAGGAGGAATATAGTTTGGATCTAAATTAAAGAATTCCTCGCAATCATCTAAGTAATTGCTAACGAAAGCTTTACACGAAGAAATATTGGAAATAAAATCATTTTCGTGATTGTTGTTTAAATTTAAAGTCTCGTTTTCCAATTTCTGAATTTTTAAAATAAATGCCTCTTTTTCCTTTTCTAACGAAGAACGTTCATGTTCCAACACTTTTTCAAGTTGAATAATTTTTTTTTCTAAGAATAAAGTGGGAATGTAGGGTTTTTTTTTTCAGGAATTTTAGTTTGAAGTTTTTCGTCAGTATAAGAAGGAAAATAATCATTTGGAAGAGTTGCTTCTGAAGATTCCTTTTCTACTATTTGAGGATAGCAGAAAGGAATTTGATGAAAATCTTTGTTTTTGCTATTCAAATCTTTCCTTTCTTCGACGTTGGAATCAGACTTCATAAATTGAATTGTAATCCGGACCAAGGTTCAGATATTCAAATTTATAGAGAGTCGGAGTATTGTAGATGACCTTTTCTAAATGTTTTGGATTATCAAATCCTAATCCAACTTTAGAACATAAATCTTTTGGAGCGTTTAATTGAATTGTGTGCTTAGTTTGACCAAGTTTGTACAGCTTTAGTTCCAAATCTTTGAGTTTATCTAATAGATCTTGTCTTTGAAAACTGACAAAGTCAAACTTTGATGAAAATTTGGCAGTCTCATTCCAAGATGCGTGAAGTTGAAGTGTGAGATCAGATATTTGTTGTCTAAAAAGATCATTTTCTTCTTTTAAAACCATTTTCTCCGTTTCGAGATTGTGCGCTATACTTTGAGAATTGACAAGGTCGGTTTGCATAAGAAGCAATTGATTATGATTATTTTCTAAGCGTGCTTCTAAGTTGGAAACCAAGAGTTTCTCGGTTTTCAATTTAGATTGAAGTTCTTTCAATTTTATCATCATGTCATTCATTTGAATCATAAAGTGATCATAGTCCGAAAGACTTACATCGAGGAGTTTTGTGTCTGAACCAATGGCCATAGCTTCGCGAGTGGTCATTGTACTTGGCTTGATGATCTCGATCAGTGAGTTTTTGAAATTTTCTGAGTTATTTTTGTAAAACAGATAGTTTTCTCGATACAAAAGGGATCGACAAAAACTTTTATCGGGTGAAGCTTAGTTGACAAGAGTTTTTGTCGGGTGTTTAAGGCTCGATAAAATTTATTGTCGGGTATAGGGGACTCGATAAACCTTCTAAGGAAAAATTGATTCGATAAAAAAGAGGTTATCGATTACAAAGGACTCGATAACCAAGAGTTTCTTGATTGATTAAGATTTGACAAAAAATTCTTTGATTCGATAAAAATTGAATCGATAAAAAATTTATATCGATTCCAGATGACTCGATAAAATAAATTTTGTCGATTAGGAAGGGCTCGATAAAAATTCAAAGATACTTAATCCGAATTTTCTTTAACCAATAAACCAGAAAACAAGAACAAAGGGTTCTTGACTAAAAAGAACAAGTCTTTTTATGGACAAGAATGTCTAAGTTCACGAGTTTGTTATTTGTTCAGTCAAGAAAGAAAAATCAAAAATTACTAGAGTTTATGATTTTTACTAGAGAATTCTTTACTAAGAAAAGCTGCACGAGTCACTAGTTCTTGAGTTTTCTTATGTAAAGAGTTTCAAAAGTAATCAAAATAAACAAAAATAATTTTAATTAAAACATATTAAATAGTTTGAATAGAAATCAAGGATATCTTAAGTTGAATCGACAAAAAATTTTAAACTAATGAAGAATGAATCGATAAAAACCGATCTTAAAAAATTATGAATTTTTATCGGGTAAAGCGTAATCGAGAAACAGTCAAATGCATGAAGTACGAATCGAGAAAAGACAGATCTTAAAAGTTATGAGTTTTTATCGGGTAAAGGTAAGACAGTATGAATCGATAAAAACTCAAAAACGCAGAAATCGAGAAATTACCTTCTGTTTCGTGGATAACTTCAGAAAAACGCAAAACCTCAGATCGTCTACTCGGATACCACTTGTTGATCCCATTATAACAAGCACAATGACAATAAACAGTTAATAGCAAAGTAATATGACACGAACAATGATTTAAAGAACTTACGTAGTCATATATCTCTTGAACGTATATGTGTCGATTACAATCAGATTCAGCTCTCTCTCTATAAAATATGAATCGACTAACTTAATGAATAATCTCGCACTCCTAAAGAATGACCCTAACCCTCTATTTATATGTAGAACAATTATTGTAATAAGGAAACAATAAGATAAGGCATTATACACTTGCCTTATTTACAATAAAGCAACGTTCCCTTATATTAAACCTTCCTAATTATTGACTTTGTTGACTTGCACTTTTGGTCCTTCATGTCTTCAATAGTTGTCATCTCGGATACAATAATTTCAGACCTAACACCTTCTCTACGTGATCTTTGATAAAATGATACCTGACATCAATGTGCTTTGTTTTGGAGTGCTGAACTGGGTTTTCAGTGATGGCAATGGCACTCTCTGAATCACATAGGATGGGAATTTTATCATATATCAGACCATAGTCTCTGAGTTGAGTCTTCATCCAAATAACTTGTGAACAACAACTAGCAGCATCAGCGTATTCAGCCTCTACAGTAGATGTTGAGACATAATTTGTTTCTTGGATGTCCAGCTGATAAGTCTATTTCCCAAAAGTTGACAGCTACCAGACGTACTTTTTCTGTCCAACTTACATCCTGCATGATCAGAGTCTGTATATGCCATTAAATCAAACCCAGAGTTTTTAGGATACCAGAGACCCAATGAAGGAGTTCCCTTTAAGTATCTAAAAATTCTTTTGACAGCAGCCAAATGAGATTCTTTTGGATTTGCTTAATATCGAGCACAGAGGCAGGTGGCAAACATAATATCAGGCCTACTAGCCCGTAACATCTACTGGTTTCCCAGAAGGATCAGGGCCTAGTTTCATACTAGGAGAGATAAGTGTTTTCATAGGTGATGAATTGTGAAAGTGAAATTTCTTTAGCATGTCAGAAACATACTTTGCTTGGTTAATAAAACTACCAGCAACATTTTGTTTGACCTGGAGTCCGAGAAAGAATGTTAGTTCTCCCATCATACTCATTTCAAATTCCTTTTCCATCAATGCAGAAAACAAATGTACTTCAGTTTGATGAGTAGAGCCAAATACTATGTCATCCACATAAATTTGAACAATAGTTAACATACTTTTGCCTCTTTTGATGAACAGTGTGGTATCAATCTTACCTTTCTCATAACCGCTGCTGATCAGAAACTTGGATAAGCGTTCGTATTAGGCTCCGGGTGCTTGCTTTAAACCATATAAAGCTTTGTCGAGAAGATAGACGTATTCTGGATGTCTTGCATCTTTAAAACCAGCAGGTTGTTCAACGTACACCTCTTCTTTAAGATAACCATTCAGAAATGCACATTTAACATCCATTTGATATACTAGGACTGTCGAGCGTCGTACGATCTCTTTCTCGCTTATCCCCATTGCTTTGAGTGTGTTAAGAAAGATAATGTTGGCTGAGCTGCCTCCGCCGACAAGGATCCTTTTGGTCAGAAAATTCCAGAAAGTTAGTTGAATGACAAGACCATCATGGTGTCATCGTATGATGTCGTCGAGATCTTCATCACCGAACGTTATCGTCATGGAATGGAGCTCTCCGGCGTCTTCTTTTTGGCGGTCGACGGGAATGCTGGATTCATCGTACTTTTGGCCCGCATGTCTCTTTGCGGCAGAATATGTCAATCCACAGACGTCAGATCCTCCTGTCACATAATTCACGACTTTAGTATGTGAAGGAGATGTGGGTCTAGAGATCTTACCTGGGTTTTGCGTCGAAAGCAAATCGCTAAGATAACCCTTCTGTGATAGCCATGCGACTTCTTTCATCAGAGCCTGACAGTTTTCTGTATCATGTCCATGGTCACTGTGGAAGTCGTACCATTTCGTCATGTCTTTCTGATCGTTCGGTCGATCACTTTTCTTGGGCCATCGAATCGTGGTTTGAGCATTCTTTAGCATTTCTACCAATTCCTTGGGGATACCTGCAAAACCAGACGTAGAGATTTTCGAATATTGGGTGAATTTAGGTACTACCTTGCTTTCAGCCTTTCTTTTGTCGAATCTGACGTTAGAGACGACTTTCGAGTTCTTGAAGTCTAGCTTCTTGACCCCAAGAATCTTTTTATTAGTCGAAGTTCTTTGTCGGAACGCAGCGTCGTCTTCGACCCTCATGTGAGCGAGAGTACTAGCTCTCACGTCCTTAAATGAATCAGCCGGGTATTTAGTGAGATCCAGGTATAATCCTGAGCTATTATTCAACCCTCGCTTGTAGGCTTCGGTCGCTGTCCTGATTTTACAGTTGCGAATTCCGATCATTTCCATGTTGAACCTATTGAAGTAACTTCTGACGGATTTGCCTTCCTTCTGAATCACGTAATAAAGATCGCCTGTTTGTTTCTCCATCTTGCGACTACTAGCGAATTGATGAAAAAATTGATTAACTATATCGGCGAAGGAGTGTATCGACTTGGGCTTGAGGTTGATTAACCATTGCAATGCAGCATCAGTGAGAGACGCTCCAAAACTTTTGCACATGCAAACCTCTTGGAAGTTATGGGGTATCGACGCTGTCCACATAAGCTGTTTATATTGTACGACGTGCTCATTGGGATCTGTGATACCCGAATATTTTGGCGTGAATGTATGGATGTTGTATTTCTTGGGAACGTCTACTAGGGCGATCGAATCTGCGAATGGTAAGGCTTGGAATCCTGTTGGAGGCTCGACGTCGGCCAAAACTGCTGCTCTAGGAAGTTTTGCAAGTATCGACAAAATTCTTTCGTTTTGTTCTTCAAGTTGTCTAAATTTTCTGGCGACAGAGCCGTCGAATGGAATTTTGAAGGTATTGAATGGATTATTCACGTTCGTCACTGGGATCGATGTGTGGTTGGTCGAAAATGGTATGCTCCGATGAGTAGAATCATGACTTTCACCATTAATAGTCATATTCGGATTAACGGTGTACGTGTATATGGTGGTGTTTGGGATAGGAGTGGATACGTATGTTTGTCCCAAGAAAGGATTATCTGCTTGAGAGGGCGATACATATGGCATATATGGTTGTTCTGTAACAGAGTTATTCAGTGCGGGTGTATGCGTTTGTGAGGTATTCTGAGGAGCTGATGTGGTCGTGAACAAATGGTCAAGCAACGGTGGGATCGGTACGGTCACAGATGCTTGCGAAGTCGCTTGAGAAATTGGTGTGTATGTTAGCGGACCAGATGAAGGAATTGAAATAGACGGATATGCCTGCGGTGAGGATCGAAGCGGTGGCGGTGTTACGACCCGAAACGACGAGGGCGTGGTACTTCGAGGCGGAGGCGGTGGCAAAGGAGTTTGAGATCTGGGCCCAGGTACCGATGTCGACGTCGAAGCGCCATTTGTGTTTCTTAGGGCCTAGATTTCTTGGTTAGCTCTTCGGTTTTGTTCTTCCAAGAAATTTATCCGCTGGCGCATGGCTTCTAGGTCGTTAGGCATATTTTTGCCTCGAGCATCCTCTATTCTCACCATCCTGTGCTTGCAAAAAATTCAAACAGATTAGTAAAAAAGAAGGGTTTCTCGAAGAGATTTTTTCTCTAGTTGGGTCCCACGGATGACGCCAAATTGTTAATGCCAAAAAATGACTTAACGGTAGCCGGATGATTCGAACCTTAATCAACTAAAGAAAGGAAAATCACTTCTAAAAACCAATAACGGAAAATAGACAACACAAAGAATTGTTGACGCGAAAAACCCTCTTCGGATGATCAGTCGTCCTATCCTGCTTGTTTAATCTTTCTTTTATACTTGATCTTGAGATTCCATCTTTAATTGCTCTCTAACGGCTATAACGGTCATTTCTTGATGATTACTCTTCATGGCTGCCGTAATGTGTTGACCTGTAATTGAAAATAACATAAATATATACGTAACGGACATAACGGTTGTCTGTGTTGCCGTTAGGTGAGTTTTACTAATGTTCCGTTAGTTAAGTTATGTTAACTTCTGACGAGACGGAAGAATCCTTAACGGAGTTAACAAAGTTAACGGTATAAATTTTGGGTATAACAATATGTAGGAGGTTTATGGAGGTAGCGTAAATAATCCGAGATTAATTTCAGATTTACCCAAATGCTACAACATGAGTTTTCATGTCCTTGACCATGGGATGCATGCTATTTATAAAATGTAATTATGATGAAATTTTATGAATGATGATTTGTGTTAAACCCATATTACAACAGATCTGATATAGATTGCTCAAAACATCCCGTTTATTGATATAAAATGTAGAAAGCTTACAAGGAAACACACACTTACACTTTAAACGACTCTCATATATGCAGTTCAACTTCCTAACTAACAAACAGACTCTCTATATATATTACAATAGAATAGCTAAAGCTACATGTATTTAAATCACAACCCAATTACATTAAGACACGTCATCACAGACTCTATTCAGAAGTTATTCAGAACTTCTGAACCGTCTTCAACTGTCTTCAGAACTTTTACTTCAGAACTTCTCTTTCTTCAGAAGTTTTTCAGAATCATTTCAGAATTTCTATTCTGAACTTCAGAACTTTTCTTCTGAAGATGACTTTATTTAACTTTTCAACACCAGTTCAGAATTTCTGGTTCTGAACTATTCATTTTCAGATTCTTTACTTTCCTTTACAAAACATTCAAAACATAGTTCAAACTTTTGTTCTAACAATTTGTATACATGTTATATGTTACATGTATGTGGAGTATTACGAGACAATCTTGCTAAATGATTTAAGTAGATGGGTATGAGCTGCAAGGATCAGGGTGTAACACCCGGGATTTATAGTTAGGAAAAAATCGGGTCTCCCGCGACCTTCTCCGTGACCCCAAGTCGCGTATGTCACTATGATGTGGCTCTACTCTCTCGCATGTGACCTGGCATGCGACTTAACGTGGTGACACAAGTCTCATGGGGTCCTGGAGGGCACATTATGAACCTAAAAATTGGATTTCAGCCCAAATCTTGCTCATTTGTCATCCCCACTTCGTTTTTCTTCCCTCTTCCCTCATTAACACAAATTTCTTGAGCATTTATTTCTCAAGTTCAACCACCCCAAAGAATTTATTCATCATCTAGCCTAAGGATTCAAGGTTAGGAATTCAAAATTCAAGTGCTCATCTTCTTCACCAAGGTTTTTGAGTTTTTTTAGGGTTTTCTGAAATCCTAGTAATGTGAGTCCATCCTATACTTCTATAAACGTATATACATATCAAAATGATGCATTTTACTTCCTAAATGTTTATATTTCAAGTATTTACACATTTACATGATGTTGACAAATTAGGTCAAATTTGGGTAAATTAGTGATTTTGCATATCTTGATAAAAGGAGTATAAGAATGATTTTAGACACTTGGAAAAGATTTACTTCAAAGTATTTATGGATTTGGAACACTAAATGTTTATACCCTTATGTTATGTTATTCTACTAGCAAAGATAGATTTTATCACTAGATGGGGTTTGAATATAACATTTTGATATTGAGTAAAACTTGGTATATCTATATAGATGTACCCATTGGTAAGACTAGAATGTAATGGATCCATAGGAATTTAAGTTGAGTTTTGTCTAATGCATTGACGACGATATGTTCCCATTTGTGACTTGAAATAGGTACTGGGTCGTAAATAAGCATCAAGGTATGGGCTCTTGAAGCCAAGCATCGATCAATGATCATGTAATGTAATTTCTAAGAGAATGAACCTAAATTGGATTAAGTGGTTTCCGAGGTAAAGACTCGAGGAGTTGAACTTGATAGCCTTACGAGCATAAGACTCGCGGAGTTGAGCTCGCTATTTAGTAATCCAATTATGTCACTTTTATAACATTGAGATGTGACTCACTTACATGTATCGTCACTATCAATGGAAACACGGGTCTCCCCCGTTACCTTCAGAAATTCTAAACCCTCTCAAGGGTAGTTGTAAGTCAAATGTCTCCATTACTTGGTTTAAAGCTCGTTTCCATTTTTAAAATGTTTTATGGCTTTATTCATATAATTGTTTGTTCTCACTAGGCTTTAAACCTAATACTTTTTCTCAAATGACATGTATATCAGGTTCTCCTAGCGGCAGTGCTCCCAAGGTTTGATCGGAGTATTATGGCCGGTTGAGGTATTTTTTTAAATGCACTTTCAAGTGTATTTTTGTTAATAGATACATTTCTTTAGAGGATATTAGCAACACCCCAATGTAATCTAAGTTTTGAGTTAATATAGATTATTAGGTTGTTGTTTAGTACCCATTTATTGAGGTAAACTCTACTACTCCCTTAAGTTGGGGTGATCTTTATGCTATTATTTTTTTTTGTAGATTGTTTTAGTTTAAATTGTCCCCTATTTTTTGGGTGTTACATAGTGGGTAAGGTTGGGTAGCTCGTTTCTATACCATTGGCAAATTAGCGACCTATCATATGGTACACCGTACATATGAGATCTCAACTTATAATTTTGAAAACCTATTTTAATTGGGAGAAATATTTTTATGGTGTCATTATGTACATGATTTGTATGTGATTGCTTGTGCAAGAAACCATGAACTCACTAAGCTTTATAGATGACTATTTGCATGCAACTCAAGGGCGGGTCTTTCAAACTAGATAAAGGTAAGGGATACAATACGGAAAATATTGTTTAGCGTTGATGTCATTTCATTATTTTATTTTATACGTCTTAGTCCAATATGGGACGGACCATCTATTAGATATTAAGGTCAATATTAGTATAAATAGAATTTTGCTGTGAGAATTACCTTGGTTTGGAGTTTATGACTTATGTTATAATGGCTGATTGAATGAAGTATTGGAGGTTTTTTGATTGTATGATATAACATCATGTGACAGGATTTAGGGTGTTACAAGTTGGTATTAGAATCTTTATTTAAGTGAAGCTTTCTAATATTAAACATTAATGAAGTTAAATGATACAGATTATGGTTATTCACTAATTGCTTTTCCGAGACGAGTTAACCATCGTGAGGTGGTGCCTAGAATGGTTAAAACGACAGAGTTGTGGATTTAAAACAGTCGCATGATTTATATGCACCAAATGGATCTTGGCTCTCCATGATACCCACCTGGCCATGTTATATTTGTTGTTAAATGATTAGAAAGAAGTTTTGGCCTCGAGAACTAGATAGACCTTTAGTTTATAGTAATTGGAGGTTTCTAAAATAGATTGTTCTAGGTTGGAGTGAAAAGAGTTGGAAGACTTGGAATTGAGGGATTAAGTGTTAAAGACTTCGAGTTAATTGTAATATATGTGTTATCTAAGATTGATTCATAATATCGTCAGTCTTTTAATGATGTCGCTAAAAACAACAACTAAGTATTTTTAAGAATCCCTTACTTGAATGAAACTAGATCCTTGATAATTCCTCGTGACAATCCAAGATCATTGATAAAGACGACAAAAGTGTTATTCTGCCAATAAAGGAATATATCTTTTGTTTGCAAGTTATTTTCGACTAAATGGCATTATCAATATTACTGAGTTATCCCTAGAATGTTGCTAAAAACAACATTATTTTGTTTACTCTTTCATTTGGACGCAGGTAATTGATCAGGACAAGGAAGACAAGTCATAAATACGACAAAGTATAAAGAGTTGATAAGGAACACTTGCATTAAAATTCAAAAAATAATAAGTGTTGGCATGACCACCAACGGTCACCCTAAAAGAATACAAGCAAGAAAATAGATGATATCTAATCTGAGCCTGGGGAAAGGGACAAGCTTCTTCCTTAGTTTCCTTCTCAATAGGGATAACCTCAATGCTTGTAGTAATATCCTCGACTACCTTCTCATCATCGTCGACTTCAAGGCTTCATCGTTTTCAACATTTTCTAGGAAGACTACAAGATCCTCCTCAACATCTTTAAGTGAGTTCTTCCCCACGAGATATGGCACAAGATGGAGGCCCTCGCCGTAAAACAAGTGAAGGGCTCCAAGCATTGCTTCACTAAAATCGACAGGAACCCTAAATGTCATAGACGTGGTTTTAGGACCCCTCTTTCCAACCATTGCTTCATTCCCCTTATTTGAAGAGGCAGTAGCGGATGTCTATGGCGTTCCTCTGAGAACATGGGTACAATGTTGTCAGGAACCGACGCCTTCTTTTTCTCAATGTCGACGACATTTTGTTGGTCGTCGATAATCGAAGACGGTTTCTTCCTAACCATACCCGCCTTCAAATTTATTGGCATCAAATCCTGACACCGGGTCTTCCTCTTTAAACTTCTGACTTATTGGGCGGGTACGATGGTCTTCTTGACAGTGATGAACCTTGAAAAAACAAAACCATATTGATCATATTATCATCGACTGATAGACCAAACATTACCGTCATTTCCTCTATCCCTTCCTCTCACTCCTCTTAGTCCGATCAGAAGACCCTACATCCTTGACGTCATTTTCATCTATCAACAACCGAATTTTTAGTTGTCTGAGCGAATTCCATTTAGACAGTCGAAGGAATTTCTCAAGTTTTTGATGAGTGTCTCGTAAGGACATACATGAGAAAAATCAATATCTATAACAAATACAAACGAAGACGTTGTTTGAACCCAGATCCCTTTTTATACTCAGTAATTAGTAGATCAAATATACGAATGATAAGTAGAAGCAATTAATCTACGATTTAATATTAGAACAGTAAGCAATTAATAAGAAGAACAGTATGAAGATCGAATGATAATTGTGTTTAGTCCACCTTTTCAACCTTGTTTGAGATATCTGCTGGGCTTGGATTTCTATATCCAAAAAACTCTTCAGGAGTTGAGTCTAGTGTCTCCCCCTCAAATGAAGGCATAGAGGTTTCCTCTGAACTTTCATTTGTTGAAATAGAACACTCAGAGGGACCATAGAGAGTTATCCCAGAAGCTTGAAGTACTTCTGGAATATTTAATATTGGATTATTGGTTATTCTTTCTGATGGTGTTTCTTCTCTCAGAAAATCATCAAATAATGCGTCGATCTCGGATTCTCTGGAGCCTGAAAGATAGTCAGAGGTAACGTTGTTAAGCTTGAGTTCAGAATTTGAATAGTTAGAAGTCAAATAAGTTTGATCATCGAAGTCTATGTTAATGCTTTCCATTACAGTCTTGCTTCATCAGACTTCTTGTCAAACTTTCCAAGCTTCTCTCGATCGTATAAAATAAAACACCTACAGCCAAAAATGTGGAAAAATTTACCTGATATATTCTTTTATTTATCAGTTCATAAGAGGGTTTAAAATGCCTCTTAATTATTATAGTTCAATTTTGAGTAAAACACGTTGTTGCTGCAGCTTCAACCCAGAAGTTGGTGGGTACTCCAGATGCTGCAAGCATTGTTCTGGCTGCTTCGACTAGCGTGTGATTTGTTCTTTCTACCATACCATTTTGTTGAGGAGTACGTACAGGAGAGAAGTTTTGAGTGATTCCTTCATTGGTAAGATATTCATCAAGTTTGGCATTCTTGAATTCAGTACCATTTTCACTTCTGAGTTGTAGTATCTTTTGTTGCTGAAGTAGTTGTATCCTCATCATCATGATCTTCAATACTATTGAAACTTCTGACTTCTGGCGCACAAAAGCAAGCCATATGTACCTAGAGAATTCATTGATTAATACTAGTATGTACTTTTTGCTAGAAAGGCTTTGAACTGCAATGGGACCACAGAGGCCAACATGAAGCATTTGCAGAGGCCTTGTACAAGAATGATCACTCTTTGTTTTATGGGAAGCTCTTTTGATTTTTCCCATTTCACAAGCAGGGCAGAGGTGATCCTTCTGGAAGTGTACCTCTTGGAGGCCTTTAACCATGTTATGTTTTACAAGAAGTTCAAGATTTTGAAAGTTTAAGTGTGAAAGCTTATGATGCCAGAGCCAAGCTACTTCACTCTTCTGTGAGACAAGACAGAGGGTTTCTGTACCGTCTTTAGAAGTGAAGTTCATCATGTACAAGTTACCTTTTCTGTCAGCCCTCCATAATTCTTCACCTACTTTAGAGAGTAAGTAACAATGTTTTTCATCAAATAATACTAACATTTTAGAATCACAGAGTTGGCTTACACTTAAAATCTTTGAATTTGGATTGTAAGTTTTTTTTTCCAGTCATGTGCCTCGAGCATCCAGAGTCAAGATACCAGAGGTGCACACGCTGTTTCTATTGGGTCACCGATGATTTGGTGATGACTTCTCAGTTTATTCCTTAATTATTATATCTTGGATTTTAGGTTCTTTGAAGAATTCTGGAAGTACTCAACAAGATATGATCCCCGAACATAATCCAGACTTATTGCCGAATCAAAGCACAAGGTTGCCGATTTCCATAGACCAAAATCGGTTAGTTCACACTAATCGATACTTACTCTGTAAATTCGGAGGATACCTTACTTAGGGTAAAGTCGGCGATATCTCCTAAGATATTCGACGAGTTACCTTAATCGGTAAATTCGGATGATACTTATGAAGCTACTCTTGTGGTCACAATAAATAGAAGAACGTGAGCATCAAGCCTTAAGCTCAAACTTTCTTCTTACAACACATATAAAGGGATGTTTGTCTTATTTCAAAAAGGTTTGATATGACAACTGCAGACATGAAGAAAAGATGAATACTGAAATCTCCTTTTGTACTATAAGGAATGGCTTCTACCTTTTTCTATTAGTCAAAGGAATGGAACTATCATTTGTCCAAAAGATATACTTCAAGCAAATAAGATTGTGATAAGTGTCCACATGCATTTAATGCATGGGCACTATAAAAGGAGATCCAGAGCTTCCATGCAAAATGTGCTTTTCAACAGTTATCTTCTGAGTGCTTAAGTAGATTCAGCAAGTGTTAAACAGTTTTTTATAACTTTCTTTGTGTTTAGTTATTTATTTGTTGTCTAAGTGTTTAGATTGTTAGAGTAGATTTTTTCTGTTCTTTCCGCAACAATCTATATTCTATGTATAAGTTCTTAATATTTCGATATTAAATAATTTAAAAAGTGAAAAACTGAGTGTATTTGTATCAACCCCCCTTCTATAAATCCTTTACTTAACAGTCATTATCTTGTTAGGGACCAACAAGTGGTATCAGAGCAGATTGATCTAATCTAATAAATCAGATCTGTAATGACTACTCCTTCATCATCCAATGTTGGTATTACTCTGCAAAATCCTCTCGCTGGGTCATACGATTTAGGCTCTCTAGCCAAACCTCCAATGTTCAATCCTAACAATTTTGCCCTTTGGAAAAATCGTATGATACTATTCTTGGAAGGGATTGATAGCAGGTATCCAACCATTCTAAATGAAGGACCCATCGTTCCTCAGGTCTGGGCTCGTTTCGGTCCACAAAAAGATGCTGAAAAAAAGTACATAGAATCTGACGAAGAAAAATCTGATGCAACTGGTAGATACATTATCAAAACTCCAAATAAATATACTGAGGAAGGTAAACGTCTTGTTGCATTAGATACAAAAGTCAAATCTGCTTTAGCTGTCTCTCTTCCTGATGAAGTATATCACTACTTGGTAAATCTTTCTACTTCCAAGGATATGTGGGATACACTGTGTGTTCTTTATGAAGGAACTAAAGAAGTAAAGAAAAGTAAAAAGATTTTTCTTATAACAAAATATGAACTTTTCATGTTTGAAAAAGGAGAATCTCTCTCCACTTACTAAAATCGATTTAATAGTCTTCTAAATGATCTAAAAATGTTAGGTAAAGCATATGACAATGAAGAAGTCTTATGCAAATTTATGGATTGTCTTCCAGATCTTAGGGAAAATATCTGTACTTGCATAAAGACAACTAATGATCTTGATCATATGCCCTTAACTTCTCTGTATAGTACTCTGCTAAATTATGAGCAAACTAAATCTCAACGAAAATCTCTCATCAGTAGTATTAAAACTTCCTCTATTGCTTTAATAAGCAATGCTAAGAAATCTGAGTGTGTTCCTAGAATTACTTATCCTTCCCTGAGTCTGAAAAAGAAACTAAGGATGATTCATCTCACTTATTGGAGGCTTACTATAGTGTTGTCGATGATGAAAGTGAGGAGACAACTATTAACATACTTTCTGATAGTATGGCCATGATTGCTGGAAACCTTAAAAATAGAAGATTCTCTTCCAATCGGCACAGGCTTAGCAGATCTTCCTCTACACAAAAACCCTCCGATAAAATAAATAAAGAATGTTTTAATTGTGGAAAAAATGACATTATGCCTTTGAGTGTAGGTCAAAGTCCAAAGTATCTGCCATGACTCCTTGAAATTGGTCTCTAGAAAAACTGATGAGAGGAGTAGTCGATCTCCCATTAACATCTCAACTCTTCTCAATCCAAAGATTCAGTAGGTTATAGAAAATATAAGGCCAAATACAGAAGAGAGAAGGAGAGAAACCAGGACAAAGTAAAAACTCTTGTTGCCGAAACTTGGGAAAATGAACCAACCTCAGAAAGTGAAAGTGAGTATGTCAACAAGTGTTTAATGGCTAAGATTGATGAAATAGTAGAAATGGAAAGACCAATATTTTCCACGGCCTTGGTCTCCACCGAAGGATCATCTTCTCAACATCAGGTACACCCTTTCTTTTCTCTTTATGATTCTGTAACTGTTGACTTTTACAATCTTAAAGAGTCAAAGAAGAAAGCTGACATTCACATATAATCCTTGAATGAACAACTTCAAACTTGTTTCTCAAAATTAAAGGATTTTGAAAAAATAAAAGTTGACTTGGAAAATCTCAGATACCTAAATGACAGTCTTTCGAAAGAAAAAAAATAAGATTTCCAACAAACTTGAAAGGGAAAAGGAAGTCCTTTCAAAATAGACAAAATCTTCCAAAAATTTAGAAAGGAATCTTCAGGATCAAATTTCATGCAATGATAAGACTGGCTTAGGTTTTGGAACAGATAACCTTGAATCTCTTGAATCTTCAAATCTTCAACCATCCGATCCTCAAGATATCCTGCTGGATTTCACTCCTCTGATGATGATCTGTTAGATTGCTCATCAGATGATTCCACATCTATTCACTCTCTTGATCTCATGGAAATTCTTAAATTCGGTACCTTTGTAACAACCAAAGAACTTGCTTCCTCCAGTTTGGGTGACCCCGAAGTGCAAAACCCAAAAGAACCAATCGAATCTATTCAGAATCTCATCAAAACTTTAAATCTTGATGAATCCAAATATCTCTCCCCTAAATTCTCTAAGAGATTAAACAATAAGTTGAAATTTCCTGTTTCTCCAAAACTTAACTCTAAACAAAAGATGTCTCAGCCAAGAACACAATATCAAGTCACAGACTTCATTCCTAGATCTGTAAACTTGAAGAAATCCAAGACTCCTTCCTCTTCATCTTCTGGCCCATTCTCTGGGAAAGGAATTCTTGGACCAAGAGCAGACATCGGTGCCTCTTCTCAGTCGATTCCATCAGAATACCGAATCGGCTCGTCAAATTCCAGAAGAGTGTTCATATACAGAAAATGCTAGAATTGTGGTAACACCTTTCATCTTGCAAAAAACTGCCCAAACACCCACAATGCCCAAAAGAAAGCTGCATCTAATCCAAAAGGACCCATCACCAAATGGGTACCTAGAAACTAATCTGTTCATGAATGCAGGTACGAAATAATGATCACGTATGGTACATGGATAGTGGACGCTCGAGGCACATGACAGGGAATAGATCTCTACTCTCAAACTGTGACTTTTTCAAGAGTAGCTCATGTTGAAGGAATAATGTACAATCTTTTAAGCATTAGTCAACTGTGTGATATGGGTTACAAGGTTACCTTTCAGCTATGTGTCTGTTTGGTTCTAAATATGGAAGAAAAGGTGGTACTTGCAGGTACCCAAAAAAAATGATGTCTATGTGATCAACATGAAGAAAAATGCCATTGATGAAACAATGTGTCTTTTGTCTGAAGAACTAGGTAGGCAAAGATGATTATGGCACAAATGTTTCTCTCACCTCAACTTCAAAACTCTAAATAAACTCTCTCAAAAGGATCTAGTTATCGGCTTGCCAAAAATGTCTCTTTCCTAAAGAAAAACTCTATGGATCCTATGAAAAAGGAAAACTCACTAAATCCTCTTTCAAAACCAAACTTTGTTCTTCTGTTTCTCAGCCCTTTCAAATGGTCCACATGCACTTATGTGGACCAATCAGCACTCTAAGTCTTGGTGGCAAACGATACATGCTAGTCATAGTTGATGAACTTACTCGTTATACCTGGGTTCTTTTTCTCACGTATAAAAGTAATACTACCGAAGAAATCATTCGGTTCATCAAAAAATATGAAACCTTCTATGGTTTTTCTGTGTGATCCATACAAAGTGACAATGGAACCGAATTCAAAAACAATGTCTTAGAAGAATTCCTCGTCAACAAAGGGATTTCTCAACATTTCTTAGCAGTTCGGACTCCTCAACAAAATGGTGTGGTTGAAAGAAAGAATCGAACGCTATGTGAAGCTGCCCGATCAATGCTGAGTGAATCCAAACTTCCAACCTATTTCTAGGTTGAAGCAATAAACTCTACTTGCTTTACTCAAAATAGATCTATCATAGTCAAAAGGCACAACACAACAGCTTATGATGTCCTATTTGGCCGAAGGCCAAAAGTAGACTACTTTCGTGTATTCGGGTGTGCATGCTTTATGCCAAATGATAGAGAAAATCTTGGAAAGTTTGATCCAAAGTCAGATGATGGAATTTTTTGTAGGATACTCTTTGGTGTCTCGAGCATACAGAATCTACAATCTCCGAAGAAAATGTATTGATGAATTAATGCATGTTAAGTTCAATGACTTTCAAACCTCTACTCTCACAAGCAATGAAGAAGAACTAAATCAATGGGTAGACTCGTGTGTAGGACCCTTGCCCTATCCGAGCCCAGTCACACTCTCCCCAGAAGAACACAACACATCCCACATAATGATGAAAATCATTCTCAAAATCATTCCTCTCCTCTTCTTCAAAACACTACCCTGTCTTCTAAACCTGTCCAAATTCATCAACCTTCTGAAAACATTCCCTCAGAAGAAAACTCTCAACAATTAAACACTCTTTCCTCACCATCCAATATACCTTCTTCTTCTTCTCAAAACTCGGTCCCTCCTCCAATGCCTCCTGCTCTAAAATGTACCATAGATCATCCCATCAATCAGATAATCGGCGACCCACAAGCTGGAGTACAAACCAGAAGAGGCTTCGGCAACCTATGTTTCTATGTAAACTTCCTATCTGTCATTGAACCCAAACAAATTGAAGAATCATTAGCCGATCCTAACTGGGTTTTAGCGATGCAAGATGAACTATCTCAGTTTAAGAGAAACAAAGTTTGGAGACTGGTTCCTCGTCCTTCAAATAAAACTGTCATTGGAACCAAATGGGTTTTTAGACATAAAATGGATGAGGAAGGAACAGTCATCCGAAATAAGGCAAGGTTAGTTGCCCAAGGATATCGCCATGAAGAAGGAATTGACTATGATGAAACTTTTGCACTGGTTGCTCGCTTAGAAGCTATCTGCTCATAATGCACACAAGAATTTTTGGGTATTTCAAATGGATGTAAAAAGTGCCTTTTTGAATGGAGAACTAGCCAAAGAAGTATATGTAAAGCAGCCTCCCAGTTTTGAAGATCCAGTTCATCCCTATCATGTCTTTCGGCTAGACAAAGCTCTATATGGACTGAAGCAAGCTCCTCGTGCCTGGTATGATACACTCTTCGATTTTCTTTTGGAAAACAAGTATCCTAGAGGTAAAATTGACAATACCCTTTTCTTCAGAAAATCTAAAGGTAATATCATTCTTGTTCAAATCTATGTAGATGACATTATTTTTGGTGCCACAGATGAATCTATGTGTAATGAATTCAGCTCTCTCATGCAAAGCAAATATGAGATGAGCATGATGGGTGAGCTTACTTTCTTTCTTGGTTTACAAGTTAAACAATCTCGAGAAGGCGTTTTTATAAATCAAAGTAAACACATTAAAGACCTTCTGAAAAAGTTTCAATTTGACACTGGTCAAGCAAAAAGTAACACTCTGTATCCACATCTACTGTTGAAGCCGAATATGTAGCTGCTGGAAGTTGCTGTGCTCAAATATTGTGAATGAAAAATTAGCTTCGTGATTACAATCAAATTTTTTCAAAAATCCCAATACTTTGTGACAACTCAAGTGCAATAGCCATTGCAAACAATCCTGTTCTTCATTCAAGATGTAAGCATATTGATATCAGATATCACTTTATTATAGATCATATCTCTAAAGTTGTGGAACTTCATTTCATTCCAACTGAATATCAATTAGTCGATCTCTTCACAAAGCCTCTTGATGAAGCAAGATTCAACTTCCTAATCGGCGAGGTAGGTATGTTATGTATAGATTAAAAAAAAAATATTATATATATAACTACACACTCGGTGAGTATACTCTTGTTCATACTCGGCGAGCTCCTCGAAATCTTTTCAAAGCTCAGTAAGTATATATCTTTTCTTATCCTTGGAGATTCCCCGAAACCTTTTCTAAACCTTCTTCTCAGCGACTCCCCTGAAACCTTTTCTAAACCTTTTTCTTGGCGACTCCCCGAAACCTTTTCTAAACCATTTTTCTCGGAGACTCCCCAAAACCTTTTCTAAACCATTTTTCCGCGACTCCCCGAATCCTTTCCAAAATCCAATACTCGGCGAGTAACTGTTTTAAGTATAAGTCTTCCTTTTCCATTCTTGGTGACCAAGAATTCTTTGTGTCTATCCAAAATGACGTAGTTCACGTCATCTGTGTCAGATGGATGCGCCGGATTCAACCTCTGAAAACCTTCTCACATTTCCGACCTTTCAATCACCAATTACCCATCATTACCTTCATTTTCTATTTTTTTAATATATAAATACCATAACCGTTCCCCCTATTTTCTTCTTCTTTTATAATCTTCATCTTCTTCCACGATCTTTCTCTCTCTAAAAACCCTAAACCTGCAACTCCTTCGATCATGGCTTCCTCTACCACTCCTTCAAAGTCCTCAAGAGTCACGGAAGAACAAGCACTTACTCGAGAATCTCTTACCTTTTCTGCATGTAATCACATTGCTCGAATGGCAATCGACATCGATCATCCAGAATTCAATGAGGTATGTCTGTTCTTACAAAGATCACACTTCAGTTTTCTTTAACTGCATAACCAAGAATGAGCAAGTTTATGTTGGGAAACTTCTGGCTCACGTGTTCTTATGATGAAACCACCCAACAAGTATGTGCTTCAGTATTATCAAACAAGAAACCTGATGTGGTTTTTGATGTCGATGACCTCCGCACCATTCTTCATCTTCCAACCTTTGATACATACGAAACTTTCCCTCTTGGAAAAGAACACCATCAAGTTGTTGCTACTCTCTAACTACTTTGAAGATTCAAAGTCTAAAGCCAAGTCAAAGGGCCCAGGTACGCTTCTAAGGAAAAACATGGGAAATGTATGGAATTTCTTCTTTTCTCATATTATCCACTGTTTAAGCAAGAAAACTGGTGGCCATGACCAATCTCCTTCCTATCTCACCTATCTGGCCCATGCTGTAATGTTTCAACGAAAGATTGATTTCGCTGGTTATTTCTTCAAGGAAATCGTGTCCTCATTCTCACCAACTCGCCGATCTCAGGTACCCTTTCAAAGATTCTTTTATCTGATTATCAATAATAAGTTGGAAGATAAGTTAAAGACTAGGGGCGATATTATATATGATCTTCCAACTCACCAAATCGAGAAGCAAGTTCTTCAGAAGAAACCTCTTGCCACCGATAATCCGCTCAGGGACAATATGGTTGCATTTGCATGGGATGCCACCCTTGCATGGGGAGCCAATGAGGAACCCATTCGGGGACCTCAGGCTATTGCGGATTTACCTCCTCTCCTCGATCCCACTTTTTCTTTATTTGATGAGGATGACTCGGATCACTCCCCGAACCTTGGTCCTTCATCTCCACCTCCAGAGTTTTGCAAACTCACTTCCCCTTCTCCGAATGTAGATGCATCACAACCGGGTGTATCCGAAGGAGTCACCCATTTTTCCAATTTTCTATACTCCGATACTACCTCTTGGAGGGAATCCATCCCAGGGTCCCTTCAAGGTATGGTTGAGGAGCCCCAAGAAGAGGACTCCCCTTTCGAAAGACATACTTCTCCACATGTCTCCCCTACACCTATTTGAATTATGGAATCCTTGACATCCACTCCCTTGGACTCGGCGAATCCAAAGTCACCAATACCAATTTCGTTCTCCTCGAAATCCACCCCAAAAAGGACATATCCTCTGGTGGCTTACTCTTCATCATCATTATCTCCTTCTCCAAAGGATGATGACCATCATTCGGCACCACCAAAGGTCTCCGCTATTACACCGCCCCAAACATTGCAAGGATTGAATGATATGAT
Organism: Silybum marianum; assembly: GCA_036898165.1. Taxonomy (NCBI): domain Eukaryota; kingdom Viridiplantae; phylum Streptophyta; class Magnoliopsida; order Asterales; family Asteraceae; genus Silybum; species Silybum marianum. The sequence continues at coordinate 17,293,448 of CM072541.1, forward strand.
CACGGCCACAGATCATCTTCATGTTGCTCTAAAGAATGTGGTTGCTGAGTTGTCTATTTCCTATCCCACCTTGGTAACTTGTTTGGATCTCCTTCACATTGATACCTCAGTTATCAGTGATGAAGTCGGTCGCACCCATGCTACTATTACAAATGCCATCTCAAATCTCTCTACTGCCCAATTGGCTCTGAAATCATCCATGGATTATCTAAAGGATGAATCGACAAAGCATGATACCAAGGTATCCTCCTTGGAAACAAGTCAGAAAGCTATTTTGGAATCTCTTCAATCTCTACATTCGAAGATTGACAAAATTTCTTCTTCCCCACCACCTATTGAGCTTGATGTTGGGGATGCTTTATTTTGTGGCCCAGATCGTACCACTCTAAAGAATATTGAAAAGAAGCTCGGGGATCTTTCCTCTGATGTTGATAGTATTAAATCATTTCTCTCTTCTTTGAGTCTTCTGAGTTCGGCCACTGAGGGGGAGAAAGAAACAATCCTGGTTCAAGATTCTGACTCTCCAATAGCTGAGCAATCACCTGTTACTGAACCACAAAATGCCAATGAACCTTTAGTTCCAGGTAACACTGGATCAACTATCGTTGAGGCTCTTGAAAAAAAAGATGCACAGACTGAGGGGGAGGGAACTAGTGTCCGAACTCCTAAGGACACTAAGGAGGCCGAGGCAATGACCGAGGGGGAGAAAATGAAAGATAAAAGAAAGAAGCAGATGTCGTATGCCCAGGAGCTGGCCGAAATGTAGAGAAGTAAAGCTGAAAGGATTAAAAGACAAAGAGGACCAAATGAAGACTCTCTTAAACTAAAGCCCGCTTCAATACCTTCTTCAGAGAATCCTATTGATCTCCTTGTCTCCGATGCTGATAGAGAAACGGCTCTATAGGCCCATTTGGAGCATGATCAAGGAAAAGAGCTCCTTAAAAAGTTGTCCCAATAAGAAGCTTCTCAATTCGAGGTCACCAATCCCATACAAGCTCAAAAGGATGAGCTAGAACTTCTTAAAAATCGGCGGCAGATTATGAATCAGAGATTGAATGGTTCAGTAGAAGGTTGAGGACTTGGCGAAATGACTCGCCGATAACTGATGCTAGTATTTCTATCCCAAAATCAAAGCATGACTATTTCCTCATTGTTATAAAAAGGAAAGACAATTTAAATCGGGCAGAAAGATTGGAATGGCTTGAAACACTTGGTGCTACCGAATGGATTGAATTTGGCAACTACATTCATTACAGCAAGAGCAAATACATGTTAAATGTACTTAATGAATTGAATGAGCAAATATGTAAGATGGCCAGAATTTAAAAGGAGCACAACATAAAGCTAACTCTTGAGGAAGAAAAGAGAATGAACTTTCTTGTGCACTCTTTTCCTAAAGGTCCGGCTCAGAAGCCATCAAGAAACAAGAAAGGTCATTTTGCATAGTTAACTGCCGAAGGAAGAGTCATAAGATTTATTGGCATTAACCTTACTCTTCCTCAACCACTCGCTCAACCTAAAGGAACCATCATTTCAGCCCCTGACTTTGGGATATACTTTGAAAATTCCTTTCGAACACTTTTGTTCTTTAGGATAAGAGAAATTTCATTGGCCGACTCCTCTTTTCTCCTAGCCATACTCGGTGTTATCCCACAATATGATGATGGGAAACTGGTCTACAATGCAATCAAGAACGAGGTTGACAAACGCACCAAAGGATCTAACTCGCCAAATAGATTACTCTTAATGATTAATGAATTTTCACTTTTAAGTTATTTACTCTTGTGTATATTTCATTTCCTTGCACATACTTACTTTTTCTTTTATACTGTATATATCTTTCACTATAAATATCAGATACACTAAATAAAAAAAAGTGAAAAGAACCCAAAAGAAAAGAAAAGGGTCAAAATGTACTTAAGAATTCCTTTTACACTTTCTAAACATGATATCGGTTTCATCATCAAATAGGGGGAGATTGTTGGGTCACCGATAATTTGGTGATGACCCCTCAGTTTATTCCTTAATTATTATATCTTGGATTTTAGGTTCTTTGAAGAAGTCTGGAAGTACTCAACAAGATCAGCAAATCGAAGACTAGCTGATACAAAGGAACATATCAACATTGTGGAAATGAAGATATGATCACCGAACATAATCTAGACTTATTGCCGAATCAAAGCACAAGGTTGCCGATTTTCATAAACCAAAATCGGTTAGTACACACTAGCCGATACTTACTCTGTAAATTCGAAGGATACCTTACTTAGGGTAAAGTCGGCGATATCTCCTAAGATATTTGGCGAGTTACCTTAATCGGTAAATTCGGATGATTATCATCCTGGCGTCGAGCTATTTTTCCGCAAGACCTCCCCTACAGTATCGTCACCGCAGTAGAGTTTAACCACCAAGTTCGGGATACTTATGAAGGCACTCCTGTGGTCACAATAAATACAAGAACGTGAGCATCAAGCCTTAAGGTCAAACATTCTTCTTACAGCCCATATAAAGGGATGTTTGTCTTATTTCAAAAAGGTTTGATATGACAACTGCAGACGTGAAGAAAAGATGAATAGTGGCATCTTCTTTTGTACTATAAGGAATGGCTTCTGCCATTTTCTATTAGTCAAAGGAATGTGACAAGTGTCCACATGCATTTACTGCAAGCAAATAAGATTGTGACAAGTGTCCACGTGCATTTAATGCATGGGCACTATAAAAGGAGATCCAGAGCTTCCATGCAAAGTGTGTTTTTCAACAGTTATATTCTGAGTGCTTAAGTTGATTCAACAAGTGTTAAACAATTTTTATTAGCTTTCTTTGAGTTTAGTTATTTATCTATTGTCTAAGTGTTTTCTAAGTGTTTAGATTGTTAGAGTAGATTTTATCTGTTATTTCCGCAACAATCTATATTCTATGTGTAAGTTCTTAGTATTTCAATATTAAAGAATTTAAAAAGTGAAAACCTGAGTGTATTTGTATTCAACCCCGCTTCTACAAATTCTTTACTTAACAATCATTATCTTGTTAGGGACCAACAGTTTCTGCAATCAAAATCAGAGAGATTTAGGTACCCATTTCATAATGGGTCCTTTGGTGTTTGGTTTGTACTTCTGATTTGATTTTTCTTTTTGTTGGTCCCAATAAGGGTCTACAAGAGTTAAATGATAACTAAACACACAGATTTTGGTTTTTAAAGGAGTTTATAGAGTATAAACAAATTTACAGTTACAAGCGGAATTAGAACAAGTTTAAAACCTATTCTATTGTAACTAAGAAACACGAAGTATGATGCACAAGAAGATGAAAGAAAGAATAAAGAGGGTATAGGTTAGATAGAAGCATGCATTAAGATGAAGAAGATATCTCCATCTTATTTATACCCGTTTGCCTTTAAAGCAAGACAAAAGGTACATGCCACGTGTCAAGCTTGGATAGGAAGCTTGTCCTTGTTAATAAGACAACCATGCTTTTGGCCGAATATGAACAGTACCATATCAGATATGATGGGGACATAAGAGACAAGTCGTACGTCCTTTTCTGACATGGTTCTAGGTTTGACTTTTGTGCATCGAGGATAAGATCAATCTTTAATGTTGTAAGAGAAGCTTCATTTGATCGCTGATACTGATTCTTCAAGGATGAACTTCAGTATCGCTGAGGCTTCACAAGACTTCACAAGACTTCACACTTTGAGTAGACAATCTCTGCTATCGATGAACTGCTTCAGTTCACTTAGCTAATTATCTCTTTCTTCAACTGATCTTCAGGTCTTCAGTGATAAGCTTGTTGTTCCTTGATCTTCAGCGATCGCTGATGGCACTCAGCGTGTGCTATCGCTGAATTTGAACATAAGCTTAACAATCTCCCCCTATTTGATCAACAATCTCCCCCTATTTGAGAGGAGTTATGATCACTGAGAGGAGTTATGATCAACAATCTCCCCCTATTTGATTATGATTAAGCAACATAGAAAAATTGCTTTAAGAGACTAGTAAAGGACTTAGGAAACATTTAAAGAAAATTTTTCTAAGTACTGATCTTTAAAGTCCTTTTTTCAGCTAGTCTACTATTTGAATTGAGTTTCATTTATAAGGATATGAAAGCACAATTTTTACAAGTAAATAAGCTTAAAGTACATTCATTGATTGATTTTTCAGATTGAAAGATCAGTGAGTAAAAGATAGTGTAACGAAAATAGAACTCTTATGTTCATTGTCCCTTTTACTATTTTCAGGGATCTTTTCAGTACTAGGATGGAGTAAAGTACTTTGAATTTTATTAATTATAATCTGAATAATTACAGCGAAATGAAATTACAATGATAAAGGTAAAGTACTTGTACACTGAAGAAATATTACAAAGGAAGTAGAAAACTATGACTAGTCAGAGATATTCTCGTTTCTTCTTTGTAGCTCATTCTCATAAAGCGTCTTCTGTCGATTCATCAGAGGAGTATCTGACCAGCAGCGCCAAAGCATAATCTTTATGAGAGAGGATGGGGCCTTGTGAATTTCTTGGTTTCTGAAGAGTCCTAAGAATCCTTCATTATCCAGGAATACCATACCAGGTTCAGGCAGTGAGATGATTTCATCTTCTTCATATCTTTGGTCTTGAGGGAGAGAGGTACAGAGCATTGATATATCAGGGAGCTCAAGATGACCAAGAATGCTTTGATAATCAAACTTAGTTTCATACTCATTCTTAGCACTTGAACTTCCTTCAGCGGTTGATCTTTTCTTTTTGGATGATTTAGGGAGAGGGGGAACTTGCACATGTTGTGACATTCTTTGCAGCAACTGATCCAGCACACTGTCCACCACGTCCTTGAATTTGGATTTGGAACCCTGAGTGGCGTCTCTGATTTCTAGCCATTCAGTGTATCCATAAATTCCTAAGAATTTGGCTTCTTCTCTCTCTATTCTGTTCGTCCTTGTCATTCTTACATATACCTTTGGACAACCTCTGTTGGAGTGTCGCCCTTGGATAGTTGCATGAATTATTTTGGCTTCAGATCTTCGAAATTTAAGCCTGTCAGTGCACCAATCAAGCTCTTTATCTTTCTGCTTAGTGGCTTCAGAGGTCAGTGCACTTAGGATCTTCTGTTGAGCGAGAATTCGATCTACATTTATGTGCTCTTGTGCAAGTTCTTTCTGTACGAGAGCTTCAGCGATCCTTTCACTCTTTTTCAATTGTTCTCGAGTCGCCTTATCTCTTGCAGAGTCTTCCCTGAGTAATTTTCTTGCTAAGGCAAGATCATTCTCAGTTTGCTTTATTTTTTCATCCCTAATTCTTTGTGCTTCTAATGCTTGTTCTCTCTCTTCTCTGGACAAAAAGTAGAATTCATCTACCATCCTTATTGGTACGGCTTCAATGGGTTCATCTTCAGGCACCCTTATTCTTCTTTCTTCGAATTCCCTAAGGAATTTTATTCGCCTTTCTTCTTCTTCTTCAGGCTCGCTTATGATCGGCTTTTGAACGCGACGCCTGGGAATAAGGCCTTCTTCTTCTTCAGAGTCAGTTTCAATTATGTACATAAACTGCTCTTTCGAAGAAGGTTCCTTCCATGAAGTTGAGTTCTTTGGGGGACGGGGATTACTGAGGGAAGGAGAGGAGGAAATAGTATTGTCAGAGGGAGTTTTTGTGGTTGAAGAAGGGAGTATGGGGGTTTCAGGGAGAGGTGTAGAGAAAGGGATAAGAGGAAGAGATACCTCAATTGTGGTCTCCCCCTCAGATATAGGGATAGTGGCATCCAGATCTACCACTTTTTTTCCTTTGCCTAAGGGACCGGATTGTTCTCGAGAAGGTTGCGGTCCGTCCCCCAAGGGCTCTTGATGAGCAACACCAGGTCTTGAAAATCTGAAGTGCTCTAAGGCACTTCCAATATCGTCGTCATCTTCATCATCATGCATCCCCCCATAGTGAGGGATAGGTTCTTCATCATCTTCTTCATCATCATCATCATCTTCTTCTTCTTCATCAGCAACTTCAGCTTCAGACTGCTGGATGTAAGGAGAGATTCTCTCTTCAGGGAACCTCTTGTTATGCTCCGAGATGAGTTCGTCAACGAACTCTTTGGCACATCTCTCCCCCTCAATGTTATCAGGAGGTAGACAATGCACCATCAGAGTGTGAACGTTTGTCTGAATGTCCTTCAGCTTCTCCTCACCTTCTTGAAGCGTGGTCCGATCAGCAGCGTTGAAAGACGAGGAACTTGCCTCAGAGAGCTTTGTGAGCATCTACATCATATCGGATTGAGTCTTTTGAATAGACTCAAGGACGTTTGTTGAGCAGCAACCTTCTGTTCCAAGTTTGTCAGGGTCTGATGGAAGGCCTTGTTATCTTCCTTCAGGCCGAAAACGTCTGAGATCAGGTTGCCGACGTTAGTCTTGATCGCTGGAGTACCAACGATCCTTCTGAAGATAAGCTCGGCCGACGTCTGAAGGTTGTCCACCCTGGCCCTAGTGAGAGCACATTCCTTGACTAGATAGTCAGTTGTAGGGAATGTAGGGTTGGGAAGGACAATGGGAGGTAGCTCGGCGACTGGAGTGGGAAGCTTGGGAGTAGCCATCTCTGTCTTCACATCTCTGAGCTTTGAGGCAGAGGGATGGAAGCGACACCTGATGATGGGAGTGGCCCTGAGGAGACTTTCCCATATCCTTGCTGATGGGAGGAGCGCTGGTGGTGGTAGTTGTCGTCGCTGAAGTAGGAATGGAAGCGACACCTGATGATGACATAGACAAAGATGCCAAAAACACATCCGGATTAGAAGAAGGATGAAAAATCTTATTTGTCTCCCTGAGAGTATCTTGAGGATTACGCTTAGGGACTACATTTGCAAAGGTAGTGTCTAGAGGATCACTGACTAGTGTCTTAGAGTATCTGAGAGAGATACTCTGAGGTCCTTTTAATTTGGCCTTCTAAAACTCAGATTATCAGGGATAGGGACAACTATCGCTGAGTCACTTGCTGAGGTGAGGACCAAAGAAGAGGAGAGAGAAGTAGAAGAGAAGGCTGTGGAAGTAGTACCTGATCCAGCCTTCAAAGACACGGGCTAAGACACCCTCGCCGATCGTAGTCGCTGTTGATGTAGGTAGTGCTGAAGAAGCAACAACGGATGTAAAGACCGTTGAGGTGGTTGTGGCTGCAGTTGGTGTTGGTAGAACACCGAAATCAGAGAGGGTGGTCTTTTGAGAGACCAACTTCTTTGGCTTCTTTGTTTTGGTTGCGATGGTCTTGTTATGACCATCAGTTGGTTGTTTCCTCTTAATACCAGCAGTGTCTGGGTTGCTCCCTGTTGGGTTGGACAGCGAGGTGGACACTGGAAGAGGAGTTCCAATCACCTGCAGCATGTAGGGGGTGAAAGGTGCATCTCCTGGACGTTCCTCAATGTCCAGGGACTTCTTCCCTACGATAGAGAAGGAGTGATCGCCGACCTTCGGGTATTCTTCCCCGAAGGCAACTTCCATTATGGTCGCGAAGAAGCGAGGATAAGGAATAACAGGATGTCTGGTGGCGGCGTTGATGCGACTGACCATGTCGCTAAAGATGTAATCAGCTTAATTCAGGTTGTGGCCGGTGCAGAGTGAGTAAGCGAGATCTTGAAAGTGCTTGCTCGCTTGGTCTTGCGAGCCGATCTTCGACCCCAGGCACTGGATTACCTGAGTGAAGATATACTGCCAGCGAGCAGGGAGCCTTTTCTTCTCTAACTTAGAGCCCACCGTCTTTAGAGAGGGATTCTCCCAAGAGTATCCAATGGAGTCCAAGAATGCATCGATTTGCATCTTGGTGGGTTCAGCGCCCCACTGTTGGTTCTTAGCGCGTACAGGGAGACGCAAAGTCTTCCTGAGAAATCCAGCAGTGAAGGAGAAGAAACCTAGTTCTGGAATCTGGAACCCAATAGCAGGGAGTTGGGCTCCCTTGTCAGTTGTCAACATGGTACAGTAAGCCGTGTACCATAAGGATTGGAGATGAGAAGAGATGCCCACCGGGTTTTGAACGAACGCATACATCAGAGGGCATGCCTTGATGAAGGTAGCTCCTTCAGTGAATTGAGGGCGGTCTGCAGGGATCTCCACCAAAGCGATGTAGTTGCAGGACTTGAAGACGACTCTTTCCAAAGGGAAATGACAGGTTGGTGCAGCGACCAGAGTAGTGTCTTCAGCAGCAGAGGAGGTTGCAGCAGTCTTACTTGTAGATGCCATTGCTGTGGGAAAGATAGGAACACCAAAGAGGTAAATCATGGTTTTATACATAAATGTATAAACCAGAGTTTGGTATAAAGAATACCAAATATAAGATCAAAGAGAACAAATATTTTGATGAACAATATCAAAATGCTTGTTATAAACAATAATAAAAAGCTTAGGTAAATGGATTAAAGTTAAATAAATAGTCTTCTGTTCTAAGGAAAGAACTTAGAACAAGGTTTTTATAAAGGAAAAACTTTTTAATTTTGATCCAGATTATCTTTATTTTTATTTTTAGAGTTTTAAGGAGAAGAAGAGGTGAAACAAGATGTTTCCAGTCATAATACAAGGTTTAGATCAAACCTTAGTTGAGTTCTTAGAACAAAAACACACACAAGCGTGTTCTTGGTGTTCTTGAGAAAACCTTGAAGATTCGAAGATTTCTTTTGCCTTGAGGATTGTTATGAAAACACAAGGAACAAAGTAAGGCAAAAGGAATGCTTAAATAGCAAGAGGAGAGAGAGAAAGAAAGGAGTGCTAAACGACGGTTTTAGATTTTTGAAAAAGAAATGATGACCTGGCGCACGTTCCAAGAAAGGAGTTGGAATGGAAACGTCGCGGTCCGTCGTGTGTCAGAAAAAGGTCTGACGTGTCCTTTTCTTTATTTTTAAAAGATTATAATGATAATTATCCATAAGGAAGGTTTATCATTAATAATTTTAGAAAAATCTTCATCACGAATAATAAAGGATTGTCAGTGAGGAGTTTTAATTTTAAGAGAGACATTCTTTGATGAGGAAAGATATCAAAGAGTGTTAAAGATTAGAAGATCATACCTGAGGAGATGGCCCAGATATCGCTGAATCAAAGTTCAACGAATGGAAAGTTTGAAGGCTTTATTTGTATCCCTTGTTGGTCACTGATTAATAAATTATTCAGCGTTCAACATACCAAGTTCGCTAATTAGAATATTGAATCTAGTTTCATCAAGAGGCTTGGTGAAAAGATCAGCGAGCTGATATTCAGTAGGTACAAAATGGAGCTCAACTTCACCATTCATCACATGATCTCTGATAAAGTGATATTGGATTTCAATGTGCTTGGTTTTGGAGTGAAGTACAGGGTTGTTGGCAATTGCAATAGCACTAGTACTATCACAGTAGATAGAAATTTTAGAGAGCTTGAGATTGTAGTCTTTTAGTTGATTTCTCATCCAAAGGATTTGAGCACAACAACTACTAGCGGCTACATACTCAGCTCCAGCGGTGGAAGTGGACACTGAGTTTTGCTTTTTACTTGTCCAACTTATTAACTTTCCACCTAGTAGCTGACACCCTCCAGTGGTGCTCTTTTTGTCTATCTTACAACCTGCAAAGTCACTGTCTGAGTAACCAATAAGATCAAATCCTGAGCCTTTAGGATACCAGAGACCAAGATTTGGAGTTCCTTTCAAGTATCTGAAGATTCGCTTTACAGCGATTAGATGGGATTCCTTCGGTTCAGCTTGATACCGAGCACAAAGACAGGTAGCGTACACGATGTCTGGTCTACTCGCTGTAAGATACAGCAGGGACCCAATCATTCCTTGATAGGCAGTGACATTGACTGGTTTCCCATTGGGATCCTTGTTCAACGTTAGAGGAGGCGCCATAGGAGTCTTCATCGCTGAGCATTGATTCATGTCGAATTTATTCAGCATGTCTTTAACATATTTGCTTTGACAAATAAAAATTCTTTTGTCAGATTGCTTTATCTGCAATCCTAGAAAATATGTTAGTTCACCCATCATACTCATTTTATATTGTTTTTGCATTCTTGCAGCGAAACAAGTGCAAATTTTGGGTCTTGTGGAACCAAAGATAATGTCATCAACATATATCTGAGCGAGAATAGTATGACCTATATATTTTCTTAAAAACAGAGTTTGGTCAATTTTTCCACGAACAAAATTTTCTTTAAGAATAAATTTAGAAAGGGTATCATACCAAGCTCTAGGAGCTTGTTTTAAACCGTAAAGAGCTTTTTCAAGTTTAAAAACATAACCAGGATGGTTAGGGTCTGAGAAACCAGGGGGTTGTTCAACATAAACTTCCTCGCTGAGTTTTCCATTTAGAAAAGCACTTTTTGTTGGTCCCAATAAGGGTCTACAAGAGTTAAATATTAAGTAAACAGTTTGTAGAAGGGGGGGGGGGGGGTTGAATACAAACACACAGATTTTAGTTTTTAAATGAGTTTATAGAAAATAAACAAATTTACAGTTACAAGCGGAATTAGAACAAGTTGAAAAACCTATTCTATTGTAACTAAAGAAACACACAGTTTGATGCACAAGACGATGAAAGAAAGAATACAGAAGGTATAGGCTAGAAGGAAGCATGCATAAAGATGAAGAAGATATCTTCATCTATCTATACCCGCTTGCATTTAATGCAAAGCAAAAGGTACATGCCACGTGTCAATCTTGTCCTTGTAAATAAGACAACCATGCTTTTGGCCGAATATGAACAGTACTGTATCAAATATGATGGGGACATAAGAGACAAGTCGTATGTCCTTTTCTGACATGGTTCTAGGTTTGACTTTTGTGCATCGAGGATAAGATCAAACTTTAATCTTGCAGAGGAAGCTTCATTTGATCGCTGACACTGAATGTTCAAGTATGAACTTCAGTGTTGCTGAGGCTTCACAAGACTTCACACTTTGAGTAGATAATCGCTGCTATCACTGAACCGCTTCAGGTCACTTAGCTGATTATCTCTTTCTTCAGCTTTGGTCTTCGACTGTTGCTGAATGGTCTTCTGGTGTGATAGCTGATCTTCAGGTCTTCAGAGATAAGCTTGTTGATCCTTGATCTTTAGCGATCGCTGATAGCAATCAGCGTATGCTATCGCTGAATTTGAACATAAGCTTATCTAAGGAATTTCACTAAGTATAGTAAAAAAATCATATTCAAATCACTGAGAGGAGATATGATCAATAATCTCCCCCTATTTGATTATGATTAAGCAACATAGGAAAATTGTTTTTAAGAGATTAGCAGGGACTTATAAAATTTAAAATAAATTTTCTAAGTACTAATCTGTAAGATCTTTTTCAGCTAATCTATTATCTGAATTGAGTTTCATTTACAAGTAGAAGAGCTTAAAGTACATTCCCTGATTGAACTTTCAGAGTGAAGGTTCAGTGAGCTAAGAAAAGTTAAGAAGATAGAACTCTTATGTTCATTGTCCCTTTTACCTTTTTTTCAGGGATCTTTTCAGTACGAGATGGAGTAAAGTACTCAAGTGTATTTCATTAATTATAATCTGAAGATATTACATAGAAATGAAATTACAATCATTAAAGTGAAAGTACATTTACACTCAAGAAAATATTACAAAGGAATAAAAAGCTACTACCAATCAGAGAGGCTCACATTTCTTCTTTGTAACTCATGTTCAAAAAGCATCTTCTGTCTGATTACCAGAGGGTCATTAGACCAGCAGTAACAGTATAAGATTTTTATGAAACGAGTAGGGGCCTTATGAAGTTCCTTGTTTCTGAAGAGACGCAACTGTCTTTCATTATCCAAGAAAATCATGCCAGATTCAGGGAGCGAGATGACTTCACTTTCTTCATATAATCGATCCGTAGGAAGAGAGGTATCCAGCATAGATATATCTGGGAGCGTCATATGACTGATGATGCTTTCAAGATCAAATTTGACACTATGTTCATTTCTTGAGCTTGGGCCTTCTTCTGAGGTTGATCTTCTTTTCTTAGATGATTCAGGGAGAGATGGAACTTGTACATGTTGTGACATTCTCTGTAGCAACTGATTCAGCTCATCTTCTACCACATTCTTGAACTTGAATTTGGAACCCTGAATGGCATCTCTGATTTCGAGCCATTCAATGTATCCATATAACCTTAAGAATTTTGCTTCTTCTCTCTCTGTTCTGGATGGCCTTGTCATTCTTACATATACCTTTGGACCACCTCTGTTGGAGTGTCGCCCTTGGATAGTTGCGTGAATGATTTTGGAATCAGATCTTCGAAATTTCAGCATCTCTGTGCACCAATCCAGTTCTTTTTCTTTCTGAGTTGTTACTTCAATGGTTAGTGCAGTGAGAATATTCTGTTGAGCGAGAATGGGATCTAAATTCAGGTTTTCTTGTACAAGTTCTTTCTGAGCCAGAGCTGCAGCGAGCCATTCACTCTTTTCTAATTCTTCTTTTGCTGCTTTGTCTCTTGCTGAGTCTTCCCTGAGAATCTTCCTTGCTAAAGCAAGATCATTCTCAGTTTGCTTTATTTCTTCGTCTCTGATCCTCTGAGCTTCCAAAGCTTGTTCTCTCTCTTCTTTGGATAAAAAGTAGAATTCATCTGTCATCCTGATTGGTACAGCGTTTATTGGGTCTTCATGGGGTACCCTTATTCTTTTGGATTCGAATTCCGTTAGGAATTTTATTCGCCTTTCTTCCTCTTCAGGCTCGCTTATAATCTTCTTCTGAACGCGACGTCGAGGAATGAGGCCTTCTTCTTCCTCAGAGTCAGTTTCCACTATGTACATAAACTGCTCTTTAGAAGAAGGTTCCCTCCTTTTGGATGAGTCCTTTGGGGGACAGGGATCACTGAGGGAAGGAGAGAAAGGAGATATATCAAAGAGAGGGTTTGAAGGAGGAAGGGTTATATAAGGGGATTCAGAGAGAGGAGTAATATAAGGGATAAGCTGAAGTGATACCTTATCAGCGGTCTCCCCCTCTGATATAGGGATGGTGGCCTCAAGATCGATCACTCTGGCTGAAGGTCTAGTTCCGTCCCCCAAGGGCTCTAGCTGAGATGTGCTTGGTCTGGATAATCTGAAATGCTACATTGCAAATCCCAAGTCATCATCATCATCATCCTCACCTCCAAAGTGAGGGATGTGTTCCTCTTCTTCTTCTTCTTCATCATCATCCTCTTCTTCATCATCAACAACAAACCTTGCAGAAGGTTCTGGTCTTTGAATGTAAGGAGAGATCCTTTCATCTGGAAACCATCGATTGTGCTCGCCGATAAGTTCGTCAGCGAACTCTTTGGCCACCTTCTCCCTCTCAATGTTATCATGGGGCAGAACGTGAACCATCAGAGTGCGAACATTCGTGTGCACGGCCTCAAGCATGGTTCGATCAGCAGCAGCAAATGAGGGACCAGTCCCACTGAGCCTTGAGAGAGCCTGCATTATGTCAGACTGAGTCTTTTGAATAGACTCAAGGACAGTGGCCTGAGCATCAACCTTTTGCTCAATGTTGATGAGGGAATGGTGAAGGTCCTTGTGGTCGTCCTTCAGAGTCTGAACATCAGACACCAAGTTGCTGATGTTCGTCTTCATCCCTGGAGTGCCAACGACCTGCCAGAAGATCAACTCCATAGAAGTTTACAGTGTGTCCAGCCTGGCTCTGGTGAGAGCACACTCATTGACCAGATGGTCAATGGCAGGGAATGTGGGAGCAGGCATGGACACAGAAGGCAACTCAGTGACCCTGGGAGGAAGCTTGGGGGCAAGCTGCTCCATCTTGACATCCCTGAGCTTTTTGGCACTGGGAGGGCGCTGAGGAGACTTCATCGCTGTCTTCGAAGTGGTGGTGGTGGTGGTGGTCGCTGTCGCCGAGTAGACAGCAGTAGTGGCAGCAGCTGATGACATTGACAAACAAGCGAGAAAAGAATCCGGATCAGATGATGGATGAAGAATAGCATTATTTTCCTTGAGAATATCATGAGGATTATTCTCAGGGACTACTTTTGCAGAGGTAGTGTCCTGAGGATCACTGACCAGTGTCTTAGAGTATCTGAAAGAGATACTCTGAGGTCCTTTTAAATTGGCTTTCCAAAACTCAGATTGCCTAAACAATTTTGAGGTTCGGGATCGCGTGCATTTCAGCATTATCAGAGATAGGGACAACTATCACTGAGTCACTTGCTGATGTGAGGACCAAAGAAGTAGAGATGGAAGAGGTAGAGAAGGCAGTGAAAGTAATACCTGATCCAGCTTCAGCAGAGCTGGCTATAACACCTTTAGAGACCTTAGTCACTGATGGTGGTGGTAGTGCTTATGAAGCTTCAACGGCAGCAGAAACCGTTGGAATGGCTGTGGATGAGGGTGGTGATTGAAGTACACCAAAATCAGAGAGGATGGTCTGTTGAGAGACCACCTTCTTAGGCTTCTTTAGTGCGATGGTTTTCTTATGACCATCAGTGGGGGTTTTCCACTTAGCAGCAGTAGTGCCTTGGTTACTCACTGAGGGGATGGGCAGCGAGGAGGTCACTAAAAGAGGTGCTCCTATAAGTTGTAGCATATAGGGAGTGAGAGGAGCATCACCTGGACGTTCTTCCAGGTCCAGGGACTTCTTCCCTACCATTGAGAAAGTAAAATCACCGACTTTCGGGTAGCTTTCCCCGAAAGCCTCTTCAAGGATGGTGGAGAAGAAACGGGGGTAAGGGATAACATGATGTCTGGTGGAGGCGTTGAGGCGGCTGCACATATCGCTGAAGATGTAATCAGCGTAGTTCAGAGGATGACCCGTGCAGAGAGAAAAGGCAAGGTCTTGAAAATGTTTTCTCGCCTGATCGTGGGAGCCAACCTTGGACCCTAGGCACTGAATGACCTGGGTGAAAACATACTGCCAGTGAGCAGGGAGTCGCTTCTTTTCCAGCTTTGAACCCACCGTCTTCACTAAGGGTTTCTCCCATTTGTAGCCAATGGATTCCAAGAAAGCATCTATCTGCTGCTTTGTTGGTTCAGCACCCCATTGCTCATTCTTCTTGCGCTGAGGAAGTCTTAACGCCTTGTGTACAAACCCCGCTGAGAACGCGAAGAAGCCAAGTTCGGGGATTGTGAAGGAAATAGCAGGAAGGACAGTGCCTTTGTCCGTTTTCAGAGTGGTACATTGCGCCATGTACCAGAGAGCCTGAAGGTGAGAGGCAATGCCCACTGGGTTGTGGACGAAGGCATACATCAGAGGGCACGCCTTGAGGAAGGTTGCAGCGTCCTTGAACTGAGGGCGTTCAGAGGGAATGTCCACCAATGCAATGTAATTGCATGGCTTGAAGGTTGATTTTTCCAGCTCAAATTGACAGGTTGGTGCGGCGACCAACTGGTTAGCAGCAGCAGGTTCAGCGACGTTGGAAGCAGAGGCCATTTCTGTGGGAAAAATGGCAACACCGAAGAGATAAATCATGGTTTTAATACATGAATGTATAAACCAGAGTTTTGGTATAAAAAGTACCAAATGTAAGAGCAAAGAAACAAGTATTTTGATGAACAATATCAAAATGCTTGTTGGCAATAATAAAAAATTTAAAGGTAAATAAAAAATGATAAAACTTAAAAACAATTATGTTCTAAGAACATGGTTTTGAAAGAGAAAAAGCTTTTCACTTTAAAAGCAAGATTTTATTGTTTTTAAGAATGAAAAAGATAAGAAAGGTGAAACTAGATGTTTCCAGTTCTTGATATAAGGTTTAGATCAAACCTTAAACGTGTGAAGGAGAAAAACGCACAAGTGCGTGTTCTTGGTGTTCTTGGAGAAAGCTTGAAGAATCGAAGGTTTCCTTTGCCTTTGGGAAGTTATGAAAGCGGAAGGAACAAAGTAAGGCAAAAAGAATGCTTAAATAGCATGAGAGGAGAGAAAGAAAGGATTGCTAAACGACGGTTTTAGCTTTTTGAAAAAAATGATGACCTAGCGCACGTTCCAAGAAAGGAGATGGAATGGAAACGTCGTGGTCCGTCGTGTGTCAGAAAAAGGTTTGACGTGTCCTTTTCTTTTATTTTTAAAAGATTATAATGATGGTTATCCATAAGGAAGGTTTATCATTAATATTTTTAGAAAAATCTTCATCACTAATAATAAAGGATTGTCAGTGAGCAGTTTTAAATATAAGAGAGACATTCTTTGATGAGAAAGGATAACAAAGAGTGTTAAGAGATTAGAAGATAATACCTGAGGAGATGGCCTAGATATCGCTGAATCAGAGTTCAGAGAATGGAAAGTTTGAAGGCTTTATTTGAAATCCTTTGTTGGTCACTGATTAATAAATTACTCAGCGTTCAACATACCAAGTTCGCTGATGAGTAGATTGAATCTAGTTTCATCAAGAGGCTTGGTGAAAAGATCAGCGAGCTAATATTCAGTAGGAACAAAATGGAGCTCAACTTCACCATTCATCACATGATCTCTGATAAAGTGATATCGGATCTCAATGTGCTTGGTTTTGGAGTGAAGTACAGGGTTGTTAGCAATTGCTATAGCACTTGTGCTATCACAGTATATAGGAATTTTAGAGAGCTTTAGATCGTAGTCTCTGAGTTGATTTCTCATCCAAAGGATTTGAGCACAACAACTACCAGCTGCTACGTATTCAGCTTCAGCGGTGGAAGTGGACACTGAGTTTTGCTTTTTACTTGTCCAACTTATTAACTTTCCACCTAGCAGCTGACACCCACCAGTGGTGCTTTTCCTATCAATCTTACAACCTGCAAAGTCACTGTCAGAGTAACCAATAAGATCAAATCCTGAGACTTTGGAATACCAAAGACCAAGATTTGGAGTTCCTTTCAGGTATCTGAAGATTCGCTTTACAGCGATTAGATGGGATTCTTTCGGTTCAGCTTGATACCGAGCACAGAGACACGTAGCGTACATGATGTCTGGTCTACTCGTTGTAAGATACAGCAGAGACCCAATCATTCCTCGATAGGCAGTGACATTGACTGGTTTCCCATTGGGATGCTTGTTTAATGTCAGAGGAGGCGTCATAGGAGTCTTCATCGCTGAGCATTGATTCATGTCAAATTTATTCAGCATGTCTTTAACATATTTGCTTTGACAAATAAAAATTCCTTTGTCAGATTGCTTAATCTGCAAACCTAGAAAATATGTTAGTTCACCCATCATACTCATTTTATATTGTTTTTGCATTCTTGCAGCGAAACGAGTGCATAGTTTGGGTCTTGTGGAACCAAAGATAATGTCATCAACATATATCTGAGCGAGAATCGTATGACCTTTATATTTTCTTAAAAACAGAGTTTGGTCAATTTTTCCACGAACAAATGTTTCTTTAAGAAGAAATTTAGAGAGGGTATCATACCAAGCTCTAGGATCTTGTTTTAACCCGTAAAGAGCTTTATCAAGTTTAAAAACATAACCAGGGTGGTTAGGGTCTGAGAAACCAGGGGGTTGTTCAACATAAACTTCCTCGCTGAGTTTTCCATTTAGAAAAGCACTTTTAACATCCATTTGAAAAACTTTGAAGTCTTTATGGGCAGCATAAGCTAAAAAGAGTCTTATGGCTTCTAAACGAGCTACAGGGGCAAAGGTTTCATCATAATCAATTCCTTCTTCTTGTCTATAACCTTGAGCAACAAGTCTAGCCTTATTGCGAATTATAGTCCCGTTTTCATCTAGCTTATTTCTAAAAACCCATTTGGTTCCTATGACGGTTTTATCAAAGGGTCTAGGAACAAGATTCCAAACTTTATTTCTACGAAATTCTGTCAGTTCTTCTTGCAAAGTTGAAACCTAGCTAGGATCATAGATAGCTTGATCTATCTTCTTAGGTTCAGAGAGGGAAATAAAGTTAACATAAAGACAGATATTACCTGTTCCTCTACGTGTTTTGATACCTGCAGTGGGATCACCAATAATTTGATTTATTGGATGGTTAGCAGTCCATCGCTGAGCTGGTGGTTAAGGAGAGAGATCAACAGCAGATTCAGCGACCTGTTCTTCAGATTCTGGAATAGGACTTGTTTCAGCAATAGGTACTTCATTTAGAATCAATTCAGGGGATTGATTTTCAGAAGAGGTTTGGTTATTCACAGAGGTATTTCCAAAACATGAATCAGCAACAGGAATTTGATTTAAAGGAGTAACATTTATCCCTGAAGATGGATGATTGTTACTTGTTGAGTTTACAGGGATTTCATCATCACATGCATCAGCTGGAGTTTGATTGCTGAAGTATGTTTCAGGTTCCCCATAATGAGATTCCATCCAAGCATTCAATTCTTCATCATCATCAAGATTATGAGAAGGATGAATGGGACGAGATTCATCAAAGTTGACATGCATAGATTCTTCAACGTGTTGTCTTCTTTTGTTGAATACTCTGAAAGACTTAGATACAGAGGAGTATCCCAAGAAATATACCATCATCAACTTTGGGATCAAATTTACCCAACTGATCTCTGTCATTCAGAATGTAACACGTACATCCAAAAATGTGAAGATATTTCAGAGTGGGTCTTCTCCCATGAAATAATTCATAGGAAGTCTTCTTGAATCACTTAACAATCACGGATCGATTCTGAGTAAAGCACGCTGTATTGAAAGCTTCAGCCCAGAATTAAGTTGGAAGACGCGATTCGCTGAGCATTGAGCGAGCTACTTCGATTATAGTTCGATTTCTTCTTTCAGCAACACCATTTTGCTGAGGAGTTCTCACTGATGAGAAGTTGTGAGAGATGCCATTTTCTTAAAAGAAACTAACCAAAGTACTATTTTTGAATTCAGTACCATGATCGCTTCTTATGGAGCGAACAAGTAAGTTGTTCACCACTTCCATTCTTTTGATAAAAGAGATTATCATTTCAGGGGTATCACTTTTGGATCGAAGGAAGAACACCCATGTGTATCTAGAGTATTCATCAACAATCACTAAAGTGTATTTCTTTCCAGAGATTGATTGGACATTGACAGGTCCAAAGAGATCCATGTGGAGTAGCTGGAGAGGAGTGGTCACTGAAGAAACTTGCTTTGACCTGAAGGAGGTTTTTGTCAGCTTTCCCTTCTCACACGCTGAACAAAGAGATTCCTTTGTAAATGTGTGATTAGGGAGGTCTCTGACTAAGTCTTTTTGGGACAATTCATTTATCGTCTTAAAGTTGAGATGAGAGAGTCTTTTATGCCATAACCAGTTTATGTCTGTGGATGCTTTAGAGATGAAGCACACGTTCTCAGAGTGAGAACTATTCATGTTTATGACATATACGTTTTCAACTCTTTTGCCAGAGAGGGCAAGCTTATCATTTCCGTCAGTGACAGCACATCTATTCTTTAGGAATAGAACTTTGAAATCTTTGTCACACAACTGACTAACGCTCAAGAGATTGTGTTTTAGTCCCTCAACGTAAGCAACACGAGAAAAAGATGTGGCTCCGTTGGACAGAATTCCATATCCTTTAGTGTATCCTTTGCCATTTCCACCAAAAGTCACTGATGGACCAGCTTCTTCTTTGTAGTCAGAGAGCAGAGATTTTCTGCCAGTCATATGCCTCGAGCATCCGCTATCAAGATACCAGATACCTTTGGCACTCTGCATAGAACAAAAGATTAATTGTTTAAAATTACCCATATTACTATGGGTCCTGCTGGGTTAGATACAGGATTGGCGGATGTACTACTAGCTGAAGAACTCTCTACATTGGATATCTTCACCTTAGTTGGTTTAGCAACTTTAGTGGATTTCACTCTCGCTGATTTATCAGCTTGAGCTACTTTCTTTCCATGAGCTAGTTTATCAGCTCTAGTAGCATTAGGACACTTGCTTGCAATGTGGGTTGTTTCACCACAGTGAAAGCATTTCCTATACTTAAAAGGTTTGGAGATAAGAGAGGGAGCAGGAAGTTTCTCAGGGATAGGTCCAAGAATTCCTTTATCCATGGTCCTTGGAGGTATTATAACCTTGTCAGGGGTAGGAGTGAGATCGATTTTAATCTTGGGAGTTAGTCTCTGAGAATAATCAGGGACCTTCTTCCCAGATTTAGAAATCTTGTCAGAGGACTTCTTGTTCTTATCTAGAGTTTTCTTATTCTTAGGAACATGGTCAAGAACCTTGTTTTTGATCACCTTCTTAGAATAATCCACAGGAAGCTTCCCTTTAGAGGAAGTGGAAGAAGAGGTTGAAGAAGAAGGATCAGGGATAGAAGAGACAAACATTCCAAACTTGAGCATGGAACGATCATTCTCTGATTCTTCCTTTTCAGGGTTATAGCCTAACCCACTTCTCACTTTCATAGGTATTTGGGCATTGATGATCTCATTGAGTTTATCAGAAGCCTTACACCATCCTTCGATGGTTTCCTTTTCAGACTTGAGATCAGCGATAGCCTTTTCCCTATCAGCGATAGCTTGTTGTTTCTCAATGCCTATTGTTTGATTTCCAAAAACTTGGTCTTTGAGAGAATCCTCAAGTTTGGAAAGTTCTTTGATTCTTATGTGGCAATTTTTTAATTGTTCAGATAAGTCAGTGTTAATTTTCTCAGCTTTTATCTTTCCATTCAAAGCATTGTAAAAATCAACAGTAATTGCATCGAGAGCCGACAAGTTATCTTTTTTAGAGAGTAAGGAGTTAGAGGGAATGTTTAACTGAGTAGACGGAGACTCAGAGGAAGAAGTTTTAGAGACTTCTTCAGCATCCTCTATTCTTGCTATTAGACAGAGAAAGGCAAGATCTTCTTCATCTGAACCAGACTCTTTAGAGGTCTTGGCCCAGTCATCTTCAGCATCCCAGTCAACTTCTTCAGCGACAAGGCCTTTGCCTTTTTGCTCGTTTTTCTTCATATCTCTGTATTTGTTTTTCATTTTCAAATACTTCTCCTGTTTATCAGAGGTATGGGAGGTAGTGGAAGCAGCAACTTTCTTCGACCTGCATTCACTTGCAAAATGGCCCTTTCTCTGACAATTGAAACAGATCGCTGAGGCTTTTTCAGCGGGCAATGTTTTCTGTTTTTCAGAGTCAGAGAGGTTAGAAGATTTTCGAAAATTGCTCTTTCTAGCAAATCTTATAAATTTGTTGATTAAAAGAGCTAGAGATTATCAAACTCAGAGATGTCAGCATCAGTGAGTTGATCTTCTGAATCAGTTTGACCTAATTCAGTTATGGAGGTGATAGTAAAAGAAGAACCATTTTTAGAAGAAGTTCCTTCAGAAGTCACAAGTGCTAAAGAAGTACTTTTAGCACCTTTGAGTTCGTTAAGAAGGTTTTTCCTTAGAAGCTGGGATTGTTCCTCATTTAAGAGCATACCATATAATGCACTTAATGACAAAGTTTCAAGATTTTTTGACAGTTTTATACATGTAGTGTACACTGCCCATTGATCGGGCAATGCCTCCATGACTTTTATCAGAATTTCAGCGTTTGAATATACCCTATCGACTGATTTAAGATCAATCAGCAGACAGTTAAATCTCTGGTGAATTTGAGAGAGAGATTTACCCTTTTGATACATAAAGCTCTCGTATTTTCTTACGAGGTTTATGCATCTAGTTACTTTAACCTCAGAAGTTCCTTCATATTGGATACATAGAGTATCCCACATGGCTTTTGAAGTTCTCATTTTCATTACAGAATGCTATACTTCATCAGGCAAAGACATTGCTATTATAGATCGTGCTTTCGCATCAGTAGCAACTTCTTTCTTGTCTTCCTCAGTCCATCGATCTGGAGTTTTTACAATACTCCTTTCACCGACGGCTAGTAGTAGCAAGCAAGGTGTACAACAAGCTACTATGGCTGTAGGAACGAAAGGTCCGTTTTCTACATAATATGGGATCTTAAGATCAGATCCCTCTAGAAAAAGTGACATTCTTTCTTTCCATAAAGGGAAATTATCATGGCTGAACCTTGGAGGTTTAGCTAAAGATCCGTTATCATTGTAGTTTGTATTAGGGTTTGTCATTTTAAAATATGATCTAAAGAAGAATATTTTAAAGAGAAAGATAACAACACCGCTCTAATACCACTTGTTGGTCCCAATAAGGGTCTACAAGAGTTAAATATTAAGTAAACAGTTCGTAGAAGGGGGGGGGGGTTGAATACAAACACACAGATTTTAGTTTTTAAATGAGTTTATAGAAAATAAACAAATTTACAGTTACAAGCGGAATTAGAACAAGTTGAAAAACCTATTCTATTGTAACTAAAGAAACACACAGTTTGATGCACAAGACGATGAAAGAAAGAATACAGAAGGTATAGGCTAGAAGGAAGCATGCATAAAGATGAAGAAGATATCTTCATCTATTTATACCCGCTTGCATTTAATGCAAAGCAAAAGGTACATGCCACGTGTCAAGCTTAGATAGGAAGCTTGTCCTTGTAAATAAGACAACCATGCTTTTGGCCGAATATGAACAGTACCGTATCAGATATGATGGGGACATAAGAGACAAGTCGTATGTCCTTTTCTGACATGGTTCTAGGTTTGACTTTTGTGCATTGAGGATAAGATCAAACTTTAATCTTGCAGAGGAAGCTTCATTTGATCGCTGACACTGAATGTTCAAGGATGAACTTCAGTGTTGCTGAGGCGTCACAAGACTTCACACTTTGAGTAGATAATCGCTGCTATCGCTGAACCGCTTCAGGTCACTTAGCTGATTATCTGTTTCTTCAGCTTTGGTCTTCGACTGTTGCTGAATGGTCTTCTGGTGTGATAGCTGATCTTCAGGTCTTCAGCGATTGTTGATCCTTGATCTTCAGCGATCGCTGATAGCAATCAGCGTATGCTATCGCTGAATTTGAAAAGAAGCTTATCTAAGGAATTTCACTAAGTATAGTAAAGGAATCATATTCAAATCACTGAGAGGAGTTATGATCAACACTTTTAACATCCATTTGAAAAACTTTGAAGTCTTTATGGGCAGCATAAGCTAAAAAGAGTCTTATGGCTTCTAAACGAGCAACAGGTGCAAAGATTTCATCATAGTCAATTCCTTCTTCTTGTCTATAACCTTGAGCAACAAGTCTAGCCTTATTGCGAATTATAGTCCCGTTTTCATCTAGCTTATTTCTGAAAACCCATTTGGTGCCTATGACACTTTTATCAGAGGGTCTTGGAACAAGATTCCAAACTTTATTTCTACGAAATTCAGTTAGTTCTTCTTGCATAGCTGAAACCCAGCTAGGATCAGAGATAGCTTGATCTATCTTCTTAGGTTCAGAGAGGGAAATAAAGTTAACATAAAGACAGAAATTACCTGTTCCTTTACGTGTTTTGATACCTGCAGTGGGATCACCAATAACTTGATTTATTGGATGATTTGCAGTCCATCGCTGAGCTGGTGGTTGAGGAGAGAGATCAACGTGATTCGCCGACCTCGTTCTTCGCTCGGAATAGGACTTGTTTCAAAGAATGTACTTCATTTAGAATCAATTCAGGGGATTGATTTTCAGATATAGTTTGGTTATTCACCGAGGAATTTCCAAGAGAGGAATCAACAACAGGGATTGTTCCTCATTTAAGAGCATACCATATAATGCACTTAAGGACAAGGTTTCAAGATTCTTTGACAGTTTTATACATGTAGTGTACACTGCCCATTGATCGGGCAATGCCTCCCTGAATTTTGTCAGAATTTCAGCGTTTGAATATACTCTATCGACTGATTTAAGATCAATCAGCAGACAGTTAAATCGCTGGTGAATTTGAGAAAGAGATTCACCCTTTTGATACATAAAACTCTCATATTTTCTTACAAGATTTATGCATCTAGTGACTTTAACTTCAGAAGTTCCTTCATATTGGATACATAATGTATCCCACATGGCTTTAGAAGTCCTTATTTTCATGACAGAATGATAGACTTCATCAGGTCAAGCCATTGCTATTATAGATCTAGCTTTAGAGTCAATAGCAATTTCTTTCTTCTCTTCTTCAGTCCATCTGTTAGGAGTTTTAATAATAACCCTTTCAGGAATGGCTGCAGTAGCAGTGGTGGCAGGAACACTGGCTACTATTGTTGTGGGAACAAATGGTCCATTTTCCAGATAGTAGGGAATCTTTGGATCAGATCCCTCCAGAAATAGAGACATTATTTCCTTCCACAATGGAAAATTATCATGGCTGAATCTTGGAGGTTTAGCTAAAGATCCATTATCATTGTAGTTTGTATTTAGGTTTGACATTTTAAAATAATTTTAAGAAAAAAAATATTTTAAAGATTTAAGAAGCAAACACTGCTCTGATACCACTTGTTTATACCAATTAGGGTCTACAAGAGTTAAATGATAACTAAACAGTTTGTAGAAGGGGGGGGGGTTGAATACAAACACACAGATTTTGTTTTTTAAATGAGTTTATAGATTATAAACAAATTTACAGTTACAAGCGGCATTAGAACAAGTTTAAAACCTATTCTATTGTAACTAAGAAACACGAAGTATGATGCACAAGAAGATGAAAGAAAGAATAAAGAGGGTATAGGTTAGATAGAAGCATGCATTAAGATGAAGAAGATATCTCCATCTTATTTATACTCGTTTGCCTTTAATGCAAGACAAAAGGTACATGCCACGTGTCAAGCTTGGATAGGAAGCTTGTCCTTGTTAATAAGACAACCATGCTTTTGGCCGAATATGAACAGTACCATATCAGATATGATGGGGACATAAGAGACAAGTCGTACGTCCTTTTCTGACATGGTTCTAGGTTTGACTTTTGTGCATCGAGGATAAGATCAATCTTTAATCTTGTAAGAAAAACTTCATTTGATCGCTGATAATGAATCTTCAAGGATGAACTTCAGTATCACTGAGGCTTCACAAGACTTCACAGTTTGAGTAGACAATCGCTACTATCGCTGAACCGCTTCAGTTCACTTAGTTGGTTATCTCTTTCTTCAGCTAGAGTCTTCGACTTTCGCTGAATGGTCTTCTGGTGTGATAACTGATTTTCAGGTCTTCAGTGATAAGCTTGTTGTTCCTTGATCTTCAGCGATCGCTGATGGCACTCAGCGTGTGCTATCGCTGAATTTGAACAGAAGCTTAACTAAGGAATTTCACTAAGTATAGTAAAGGAATCATATTCAAATCACTGAGAGGAGTTATGATCAACACTTTTTGAGCAGAAAAATTCACAGGTTTTCCAGAGACTTCTTGTTTTCCTGGTTTGTTTGAACCATATCTTTTAGTCGGATTTTTGAAGTTTGAGTGATTAAGATTGTCAGAGAAATAACCAGAAGGTCGTGAGAAAAATTGTTTGAGTTTAAAAAATAAAGAGAAGCATTCAGAGTTTTGAAACATAAAAGAATTCATTGAATTTTCATTGCTAGAATGATAATTACAATATTTCTTATTGTTGTCTATTCTAGCATCAGTTGTTCTATTGAACTTCTTATCTAGCCTAGACTTATGCTTCGGAACGTTTGAACTCTTTTCTGTAGGCTTCTTCTGGGGAGACTTCTCTAGAACTCTTGATTTTACTGAAACAGAAGGAACATAACAATTATATTTCCATTTTGCTTTTTGCTCTCGAGTAAACTTCTGTGGCTGGGATTTCAGATTTTGTTGCATAAAATTTGTATTCTTTTTGAGATTTGCCTCTTTCTCAAGTTCAAGACATGACTTCGTTTGTATACACATCCCAAGGAAGTCCGGATGAATGGGAACCTCTTTCCTCTGTTCTTTTGGAGGAACAGAGATTATTGGTATTCCATTTGAGACTTTTAAAACATTTGAACCAGCTGCCCTTACCTCTATAGGTTCATTTGTATATATATATGAAAGGAGCATTGATGTATTTTATGCAAGGTGAAACCTTTACATAAGTAGGAGCCAGACTGTATTCAAAAATAGATAGTGATTTATCTGAAATGTCAAAGAAATCATCATCATTTTGATCGTTGTTTTCCCAAGGATATATAACTTCATCATTGTTTTCTGTTTCTTGAGTGAGGTTTAAGTCAATAAAGGAATAGGGAGCGATCTCTGGATGGTTTTCAGAAAGTTGTTTTTTGAATTCTATTTTATATGATGTAAAGCATTCATCCAGAGTTTTAAGAAGATCTTTTTCAAAATTGAGTCTTAGTTCTTCTTCTGCCTATATGGGTATGAACACAACAGCTTCTGGATTTAAAGTTAAATAAGTAAATGATCTGAAATTAAAAATATCTTCCTTCTTCTGAACAAGTTTAAGATCAACTTGACTTGCTTTTCCAGAAGAATATTTTATGTTTTTGTATTTTAATTTTCTAACTCGATGTTCATTCTCATATTTTGATTTTTTTAAAACTGATTGTTCATTTAGAATGGGAAAGACAGGTTTATGTTCTTTGCCCATACAGAAAACAGAGTCTAGAGTAATCTCTTTTTACACGTGTAAGGATCCAGATCCTCGAAACCAAAGCCTGTTTTCCCTACTTGTGTGTTTATCTTATCATGAACCTTCTGAGCATCAAGATAATTTTTAATCAAGAGCTCTTTATTTTGAAGTTCAATGTGCAGATATTCCATTTCCTTCTGAAAATAATTTTTAAGTGCTACAGAATTTAATCTGTCACTTTCATTATCTTTTATCTATTTGTCCTTGGCTTCCATAAGTTTAGCAAGATTATCAATTTCTTCTTTGAATTTAACCTCTATTGATTTTTGAAGTTTTAAAATCTTTTCATTTTCAATAGAAAGTTCTAGTTTCTCTTCAGTCAAGATTTCCATTTCCCTTGTGAAAATATCTCTTTCTTTTTGTGTTATAGAAGATGATTGTTCAATATTATTTCTCGGTTTCTTTTCAATATAAAGCTTTTGTTTCAGATTTTCAAAATCAAGAGTTAGATCTAAAATGGTTTGTTCAAGTTCAGAAGAGTCAGAGATAGTGCAAACCGGGGTCTCAAAAGGTTGATCCTCTGAATCAGTTGTCATAGCCATTCCACAGAACATGGCTTCATCTCCACTCGACTGATCATCTAGCCAGTTTTCTTTCTCTGCATAATTGGCTCTTTCTACCTTGTTGTACTTGTATTTATTCTTGTAATACTGCGTATCTTTGACAAGAGCACTTTTGCAGTCTTTGGAGTAATGACCTGGCTTCCCGCATCTATAGCACACATCCTTCTTCTTTAACTCATCTTCCTTTTTCTCTGCCTCTGACTTCTAATTCCTCTGTACTTCCTGCCTTGGAACATAAGTTTGTTTTCAAATCTTTTGTTACCTTGAAATGAACGATTACCAAACTTCCTTGTGAACTATTTAGTAATAAGAGCCAAGGATTCAGCAAATGAGTTGATCTCACCATCTTCTGAATCAGAGAGACCTTTTGGGTCGGCCTCTAAGATTATTGCTTTGCTCCTCCCTTTCTTCTCTATTTCTTTACTTCTTATGCCTGACCCTCTAGATTCAGAAATGAGGGCCAGAGGTCCACTAACGCTTGCCTTTTTCTGTTGTACTTCCCTTTCATGTGCTTGAAGAGTGCCAAACACATTATGCAGAGACCACATCTCTAGATCCTGATTTGCTTGAAGAGACATTGAGAGATTTGACCACTCTGGGTTAGACATTTGAGAAACAAAACATTATTATCTTCCTTAGATCGAATAATGACACATTTCTTGCACAAATTTACCAGAGTGTTGAATCTGTGGTATGTTTGTTCCAGAGTCTCTTCTGAAAGTGCCTGAAAACTGTTATACTCATTTAGTGCTTGAGCTCTTCTATTCTTCTTCGTTTTAGTACCTCCTTCTAACTGATTGGCAAGTTGATCCCATAATTCCTTAGCAATTTCACAGGAATAAATGGATTGAAATATCTCGTTTGGAATAGCCATTATCAGTAGACGTTTTGCCTTGTTGGCAACTTCAATTTTGGCCTTACCATCATCATCCCAATTTTCTCTTTTCTTGGGTATCTTTTGAGCAGGAATTTCTTCAGTAGTGGCTGTGGGAGGAACTCTTGGAATAGTGGTCGTTGGTATAAAGGGCCCATTCAACACAGTTGAATATAGATCTACATCTAGTCCTTCATAAAAATTGATCATTCGAATTTTCCATTGAGGATATTTGTCTCGAATTAGAGTAGGTGGTTTGGTCAAGGAACCGGAGGTGTATATGGCGTTCAAATTTTGATTCGCCATTTTTCAGAGAAATAGAGTATCAATTTTGCAGGAAAAATGTTTGAAATTTAGAACAATTGAACTTCACACGAATCAAAACGAATTAATTACCTTACGAATTTCAGGATTAAACTTGAATTACCACTGATTTTGAGAAATTTATATGAGATCAACAAATTCTCAGAAAACAGGGTAGAATGAATAACAGTAGTTTAAGAACTAAAATTAAATTCTAGCAGAGTAGGGATTCCTCCAAAATGGACGAGATCGAATAATCAATAGATTGATTATCGACTCTGATATCAACTGTTTGAACCCAGATCCCTTTTTATACTCAGTAATCAGTAGATCAAATATACGAATGATGAGCGGAAGCAATTAATCTACGATTTAATATTAGAACAATAAGCAATTAATAAGAAGAACAGTATTAAGATTGAATGATAATTGTATTGAATATCCAACACTGATGATTCCAATACGTAAGAACAATGAGCGCAATTCTATCGCAATCAATCGACGACGATTACAGTGAAGACTAACTCTATTTATACTATTACATCTCAAAGGTCAATGAGCTAGCCTATCACGAAATGACACGTCACTTGTACTTCTAACATAATCATTTACGCACGAGAAGTGTAACATGCCATGTCACTTGAAGTGTGTGTATGTAACACCCGGAAATTTTTTAGATAAAATATAAAATTCTAGAAAAGGTGTGTTTTAATAGGGTTATGGGTTGGTTGATGAAAAATATCGAAGCTATGCGTCGGAAATCAAGTTTGTGAGTTTCGGGTTGACTTAAATGGCTCGTGCCAGTTACGACGCCAGTTAGGAAAAGCTAACCCACGCCACTAAGTGGCATTAGCCTCTGTTTGGCTGGGGCCAGTTACGGATCCAGTTACAAAAGCTAACCCACGCCACTAAGTGGCATTAGCCTCTGTTTGGCTGGGACCGATTCCGCCGATTACAAAAACTAACCCACGCCACAAGTGGCGTTAGCCTCTGTTTTGGTCCGGGCCACTTATAACTGGCGGGACAACTGGCGTCCAGCTCCTGATCTACATTAAAACCTACGTTTTTTCTTGTCTTTCACACTCATTTCTCACCCAAACTTAGTTTCTCTTCTTCTTCTTCTCTCTCAAGACCATTTTGGAGGGTCTTAACTCCTTAAACCTACTCATTCCAAATCATTTATTGCACCTCAAGCTTGAAGATTTAAGGCTAGAGTTTCAAGGATTCGTGTCCTTCACCAAGCTTCATCACCATCTTCATCCTCTTAGGGAGATTTCTAGGGTTTTCCTAACCCTAGCCTTGTGAGTTCAAATCCAACCTTTTACAACCATAATACTTGTCATAAATGTTCTTATTTACTCTTTCTAGGTTATAAACTCAAGTATTTATGTGTTTGGTTGAGTTTGGAGGTTTTAGGTCAAAATGAGAAATTTGGGGATTTTGATCATGGATTTAAAATGGGCATTTTAGATGGTATCATATTACTTATAAATGTCTCTTGATAAGAAAATATCTGATTTTGGAACTAAAATAGTTTGACCTAATTTTTGGTAAAACTTGCTTTTCAAGGAAATCATTTATATAAAGGTTTTCAGTGTTTGGAACACTATCAATACATCACGTTTGATGTAGTTGATTATTAGACTAGTATGATATGGATCCATAGGCATAAGAGTCGGTATGTAATGTCGTGAAGAATAGAATGAACCCACTTTTAATTGGAAATAGGCATTGCGATAAATTGTGTAATTTCCAATCTATCCTTTCACTCTCTCGGAATATGCATTGTGGTTAGCGTGCAATTCTTGAGGCTCGAGCTTATGTGTACAAATGACTAAAGACTGCATTGTGGTTGATGTCAATGGCTACCAGACCTTTATGTGCCGCTCTATAACATTGGTTTGTGGCCAACTTGGAGTTCCGTCACAACTAATGGTAATATCGGGTCTCCCCCGATTGTTTTAAAAGATCCTTGCTCATCAAGAGTAAGCTTTCAAGTTAAGTTAAATGGGATAAAGTGTACATCACCTTTATTTTAAAATATTTTACTGCCTTATCCATTTAACTGTTTGTTCTCACTAGGCGTAAGCCTAACACTTGATTTTAAATGTTGTTTAGCAGGTGATCGGGTTTGATGGGGCTCCTTAGAGCGGAGCGGAGTGACGTGCCGGTGAAGGCACTCTTTTTGAGAAATGCACTTTAGTGTGTAATTATTGGAGATATTAGAATTGTAATTTTGGAGATATTAGCAACACCCGAACAACATCTATGTTCCTGTTTATGTAGATTAATAGGTTGTTGTTTTAGTATCCGGTTTGTGTTGTAAACTCCCATACTCATTCCCCACTTATTGGGCGATATTATTTAATACCGCATTTACTTTTCGGTTTAAATTTGTTCTAATTTTTAGGGTGTTACAAGTTGGTATCAGAGCCCTAGTTTAAGCGAACTAGGTATGAAATTACGATGCCTAGACTTAAGCTGAGACTTTAAGTGTTGATCGGTGAGATATGGGTAGACACTCTTGAGATAGGAGACCTTTAGAGTCGACGGAAATGCACTAATCATGAAATGTGACTGTGGTAATAAGAATTCTTACGTGTATGATATATTCAAAATATCACGTAGCTAATGCTATTTTTGGGTATATTGTTATGTAAGTTTGCTTACTTACTATTGTTACGATAAATGGTGAATGTGTTATATGTATTTATGTTAGCTTTGTCTTACTCCTATTCTATACTTTTGTTCGACTAAGAGGAGTCTTATTCAAGAAGAAGGTTTTGAAGGAATCTCGTAACGAGCAGGAAATGGACTTAACTGAAGAGGATACAAATGACCCCAAGAAGCAAATGACCGGGTCTAGTGAAGACATTGGTTGGGGTACCACTTGTTGAAGTAAACGTCATGGAGCATGCGCACCCAAGAGTCTAGAGTGTTGTACGTGTGGAAAGCGAGGTTACTCAGTTCATGTTTGCACCGTTAATGGAATTTCATGTTATGAATGCGGAAACCCGAGTCACACCCGAAAGAATTGCCTGAGGACCAAGGAGGGTCTTTGATTTCAGTTGAATTTAGACCAAGAGCACTTGTGGACTTGAGTCAGGTATGTTGTGGAAACTTTACTCGCTATCTTTTAAGTTGTTTAAGTTATAAGCACTCGATCTTATTAGTTAAGATTTTGGTTATTGTTGGAGTCTTGAAAAGCTGTAATCTTGTGTTAAAGCTTATAGATATTGTGGCATATGGGCTTGAGTAAGGAAGTAACCCTTGTAAAAGTTTTAATTACCTTAACATCTTGTATCGTTTGGGTTTTGGAAAGTTTTAATGCATGGATCTATGTAGCTCAACAAGGGATCGTTTTTTTTTTATCTAAGTCTATTGATGAGTTTGTTGATGCTTAGATTCATTGAGAAAGGTCATTGATGGTAGCATGTTCTTAAGAATATTGGAGATTAATGGGTTTTGTGGAAAAGTCATCTTGTGGGCGGTTGCCTTTTTTTTCATGTCGGAGATCAAGATTAAGTTATTAGCAAGTTGACAAATGCCAAGATTAGTCTCTTGAGTAAAACGGTTTAAGGAAAATGGTAGAACGGTGTTGGATCGGGATGTTCTTAGAAATGGTACTCTAGAAATGAAAGAAAATCAATTTTCGGTGAACCTCATACCTATGGAAATACGAAGTGTTGATGTGGTGAGGGGATGATGTTACAACTTTAGATGTGAATCAAGATATGCATCCTGCGTAGATCTCTACTAGCATAACACATGTTTGGTACAACATAACATGGTGTAAGATCAGTATAACATTGTACAGCGATGTAGTAAGCTTAAGTCTGTTGCAATGGATCTAATCTTTTAGATAAGATCAGTTTTAAGAATGAGTGAAGGGGGCTTGAAAGTAAGCCAGTGCAACGTATGGCAGAATGGGGAGTATGGGCTTACGCCTGAGATTAAGTCATGCAATGTGCAAATTTAGAAATGTCAAGGAAAATCTGATTTTGATATCACCAGTGCTTTTCAGCCAGAACTTGAATTGGTTTATGTATATGTATGTAGCTGACTGTTTCAACCTCAATTAGTGTTAGTTACGCACGTTCAGTTGGCTATGTGTGTGAAACTTCTTGTATCAGAATACCAATAATTCAGGCAAAACACTACGAATATGCGAAAAAGGTACAGGTACGGCAAGGGTATTTAAATACACACATTTACTTAGTTTGGATATGCATCAAGTGCATACTGTGGTCACTTGACGTGGATGGATCAGTTAGGTGAATGACCTCGCACAACACCATGGGAATCAAGATTCTGAAGACGACTGACTACATATTTTGTTTAAATACAAGTTGTTCGAGGCTTTTGGACATTAGAATTCATTGTTTCAAATGAACATAAATGTTACATACCTTGATGCAACATTTGCGCCTCCAAAATTGAGTTAAAATTTACGGCTCTCAGTAATGCCACATGGGTTGAGAAACACGACAATAATGTTATGCACCTAGTGGGCATGGTATATGGACCATACTTTGAGAAGCTGCTATAGTGGTTAATTGCATGGGATTCAATTATTTGTTAGATAAGAACAAGAGTGCATAACAACAAGGGTCCGTCCCACAACCATTGAAGAAAAGAAGTTGTAATAGCAAAAAAAAAACTCAATATGAGCGTATATGCAAGATTTTAGTGTTCTTGGTCACAAAGTTGACAAGAAGGACATCTAAGTAAAATCCAATAAGCTCAAAGGTTGTGTCTAATTTAAAGCAACCGAGATTGGTGACGTAGATAGAAGCTTAATTGGGATACTGAAGTATGGTTGAAAGTTCATTAAGGGTTCTCTATATTGCGGAGTTTAATGTCAGCATTAATCCAGAAGCACTGTGAGTTAGCTCGAAGCCAGTTAGAACATGTCTTTCAGCTATTAAAAGCAAAGGTGAAGCTAAGCGAAAATTTGATGGTTGCTTGAAGGCTAGGAGGGATATATTTTCAACGACCTCCAAGGTCTGAATTAGACCTGGTATTTATGTGATGAGGCAAGTTTATTGCCTATGCGTCAGGTTAGTTGCAAGGATATGAGAACGTTAATCGGATAGATGATTGGGAATTAACCGTGTAGTATTTGCATTCAAATTTCCAAGTAATTACCATAATGGCTCAAAGTGTATTATGTACATATATCATGATAGTCATATGTCCGTGTTTGTTTGGAAATGAGAAGAGAGGTTGGTTAGCCTTATTGAAGAATTATGTTGGTAAGAGTTTATCTCATGTAGATAGATCAAGAAAGATCATGACTGGTCATATTATGAGTTATATGGGATTTTCGGGTCATTTCGAGCTATTTATGTGATGACCCTCTCGTTTCATCAATAATCGGTTAGAATTCATGTGATCGTGTGCCTTAAAGAGCTGGTTGGTATCGGTGCCAATCTTGGTGTTCTTGAGGTCAAGTATCACTAGAGTACTTGGAGTGTTCCGATTGAATTCCAAGTAAGGTTTGGAGGCATTATGTGGTGGGCTTGTTGAGAATGGATTTTAGTGGTCAGTGATGAATGATGGTAATCATTTGTACTACTTAGAAAGTTTGAAAGTTCTTGGAGGTGTTGGGCTCGGTGAAAGTTTACATCTTAATTTCACGATTGCATTGAGCCGAACCTAATTAGTGATGAAGGTTTCATCATGGAAGGGATGATAAGTTTTACGTTGTGCTGATTATTAGAGAATTTGAGTGCGAGTGTTAAGGTAGACCGTAAGAAGAAATTATAAATCTTAGAGAGACGTTGACTAGTTGAAGTCAAAACCTTAACGCGGTACTCCTTTTTTTAGGACCAATTGTGAGGGATTACCTTACCACCCGGGTAAAGTCGGCATGTTAGGGAGTAACCTAAATCGAAGGAAATATGTATGGCTATAGCCGGCTGAGCTCTTGCGAAACTATCGGTGGGTTTAATGCAAGAGAGGAAGAGCATTTTGGTCAATCGGGATCATTAGCAAATATTTAAGAAGGAATTCACCTATGAGCAACAATAATGAAGTGGAGTAATTAATGTTGTAAGATACTCTCCAGATTGTAAGGGTCAACTAAGTTTGGGAGGCAATTAAGACCTTACTGTTGGAACTGCTCTGGACTGTTCACGTTTGGTATGGGTATAATCGATTGAAAAAGGGTTCCAAACAGAGTTCGAGCTTGGTGGAAATACTCCCACCGGAAGGGAGTCAATTGAGTTGTGAAAATGCAACTGTTTGAGAGTTGTGCCTCTTATGGATAAAGAGTATCATAAGCAAATGAGGAAACGATATCAATACTAGAGAAACTCTCGTGTGGATGTTTATTCAATCTAGGAGGGATTTGAAAATTTGGAAATCCAAGCTGTCCGTTGGGTGTAAATTTTAAGTTTTGTATCAAGGATAGATTTCGAGGACGAAATCATTATAAGGTTGGGAGGATTGTAACACCCGGAATTTTTTTAGCTAAAGTATAAAATTCTAGAAAAGGTGTGTTTTAATAGGGTTATGGGTTGGTTGATGAAAAAGATCGAAGCTATGCGTCGGAAATCAAGTTTGTGAGTTTCGGGTTGACTTAAATGGCTCGTGCCAGTTACGGCGCCAGTTACGAAAAGCTAACCCATGCCACTAAGTGGCATTAGCCTCTGTTTGGCTGGGGCCGCCACGGCGCCGCCACAAAAGCTAACCCACGCCACTAAGTGGCATTAGCCTCTCGTTTGGTCAGGGGCCGCCACGGCGCCAGTTACAAAAACTAACCCACGCCACAAGTGGCGTTAGCCTCTGTTTTGGTCCGGGCCACTTATAACTGGCGGGACAACTGCCGTCCAGCTCCTGATCTACATTAAAACCCTCGTTTTTTCTTGTCTTTCACACTCATTTCTCACCCAAACTTAGTTTCTCTTCTTCTTCTCTCTCAAGACCATTTTGGGGGGTCTTAACTCCTTAAACCTACTCATTCCAAATCATTTATTGCACCTCAAGCTTGAAGATTTAAGGCTAGAGTTTCAAGGATTCGTGTCCTTCACCAAGCTTCATCACCATCTTCATCCTCTTAGGGAGATTTCTAGGGTTTTCCTAACCCTAGCCTTGTGAGTTCAAGTCCAACCTTTTACAACCATAATACTTGTCATAAATGTTCTTATTTACTCTTTCTAGGTTATAAACTCAAGTATTTATGTGTTTGGTTAAGTTTGGATGTTTTAGGTCATAATGAGAAATTTGGGGATTTTGATCTTGGATTTAAAATGGGCATTTTAGATGGTATCGTATTACTTGTAAATGTCTCTTGATAAGAAAATATCTAATTTTGGAACTAAAATAGTTTGACGTAATTTTTGGTATAACTTGCTTTTCAAGGAAATCATTTATATAAAGGTTTTCAGTGTTTGGAACACTATCAATACATCACGTTTGATGTAGTTGATTATTAGACTAGTATGATATGGATCCATAGGCATAAGAGTCGGTATGTAATGTCGTGAAGGATAGAATGAACCCACTTTTAATTGGAAATAGGCATTGCGATAAATTGTGTAATTTCCAATCTATCATTTCACTCTCTCGGAATATGCATTGTGGTTAGCGTGCAATTCTTGAGGCTCGAGCTTATGTGTACAAATGACTAAAGACTGTATTGTGGTTGATGTCAATGGCTACCAGACCTTTATGTGCCGCTCTATAACATTGGTTTGTGGCCAACTTGGAGTTCCGTCACAACTAATGGTAATATCGGGTCTCCCCCGATTGTCTTAAAAGATCCTTGCTCACCAAGAGTAAGCTTTCAAGTTAAGTTAAATGGGATAAAGTATATACATCACCTTTTTTTTAAAATATTTTACTGCCTTATCCATTTAACTGTTTGTTCTCACTAGGCGTAAGCCTAACACTTGATTTTAAATGTTGTTTAGCAGGTGATCGGGTTTGATGGGGCTCCTTAGAGTGGAGCGGAGTGACGTGCCGGTGAAGGCACTCTTTTTGAGAAATGCACTTTAGTGTGTAATTATTGGAGATATTAGAATTGTAATTTTGGAGATATTAGCAACACCCGAACATAATCTATGTTCCTGTTTATGTAGATTAATAGGTTGTTGTTTTAGTATTCGTTATGTGTTGTAAACTCCCATACTCATTCCCCACTTATTGGGCGATATTATTTAATACCGCATTTACTTTTCGGTTTAAATTTGTTCTAATTTTTAGGGTGTTACAGTGTAATGCGTCAGCTGGAATCCAGAGGATCTTCAAACCTCTGGGCGCTTCTGGACATCTTTGTTCAGAAGATGAACTTCTGGAACGTCTTCTGGAGTTAGAGACCTAGAAAAATTTCCGATTCATACTTTCATAAAAATACTTTCTAACAGACGTTAGTCATAAGTAAAAATTAACTAGGACAGAAATAAAAATTTAAAAGCTAGCGGCACTTACTCTCAATCTTATCATCAAATGTCAGCCACTAGTCCTTATCTTCTACAGATGATTTCAATCCGAAAACTTACTTGGTCTTCCATTTCATATCATTGATAGAAGTTCCTTAGACCAGAATCTTGTTGCCTCTAGGCTTGGGATACAAGTTTTAATGATCGTTTCTCTCTAGCTCAATGGAATAAGTAGATATAAGTTCATGAATGGGAAAGGAAGAATCTCATTCACTAGTTAGCATATCGCTCACACTGACTTTGATCCAAAGTTGGGGCATTATCTGCCTCGGATAAAAACCAAAGGCAATCAAGATTACCCTCGATAAAGCAAAGAACTACCAAGTTAACCAATCTTGAATTGGTATTCGTATGTAAAGAACCACCAATTCGGACATTCGTCCGGACAAAGATCAACCAGACTAAAAACTCTATATCCGAGGGAATTCTGGATGAGAGTCTGAATGCATCGAGGACTTCTTCCTCCTCTATGACACTCGTTGAATGCTTCATCTCCCTAAAATCTGGTAATGTGACAGAAGCGTTGTACAACTTCCTAATATCTTGATGCTTTGTCGGTTTTCTAGTTGCATGTTTAATAGAGAGCATATAAGATTGTACCTTATATACCACCCAAAAATCTTCTTAGATTTCTTGCAAGTTTTGTAAAAAGGTCTAGTTTGGAAACAGGTACGACAAGCGTAAAAAAGGTAACACGATAGCAAAAAATCGATATTGATACCAATTTTCAAATATCGGTCATGATTATGAATGGAAGATCGTCACTCTAGTCACTAACACATGTCTGAACGGTTCAAATGCTTTACCCGATGGTTGATTGGCAATACGTGGCATATTATTTTTGTCCGGACATATGACGTCATGCACATGCACGATTCCAACTACAGAAACTGTTGGTTTGGTTTCCAAAGAAAAGAAACTGATTCAACACCCCCCCCCCCCCCCCAAATTGGTTTTAGTTCCTATATGCATATGTTTCATCTTATCCTTAGAAACAAAATTTGGGTGCAAAATTAGAAATTCAAATCTCGAGGGAAAATTGTTTGGGTGAAAATTTCATAAGCTCGACCGTCTAGGTTAATATCCTCGAAAATGATAGGGAATATCCAATAAAACCTAATGGACTTTAGTGTTTGCAATGATTAAGTCCTTGGATAAATTTCTTTTGAATAAACAAGTCTTTGGACATTCCAAAACCTGTTAAATAAATCCCTAGACTTTGTAAGACATGTTAAATAGGTCCTCCTTAATAAAAAATATGCCTTGTAACTTGATTAGAAGGTAAACATATAAATTAAAAAAACCTAAAAACAATCCTAATCTCATCGACACCTCCAGAACCCACACTCTCGGCTCTCCCAAACATCTCGTCACCTACATCAAGTCCTCACGTCGCGCCACCAGTCACTGGACCACCAACCTTTGTCGGCGCACACCAGCCTTCGTTGGCGCACACACCAGCTTGTTCCCGCAATTTTTGAGTTCAGGTTTGGTTCCTACAAGTTTTTTTTTTGATTTCTCAGTTTGATTTCAAAGAAATCCATAAGTGGGTTTGATTTGCAATTTTATTTCAAAGGTATCCACAAGAGAGTTTGAATTCTCAGTTTGACAACTTGGCATTGTTTTCTTGGCTAATTGCTAATTGCATTTCGACTTTTAGCATTGATTTGTCACATTCGAAAAAATCTATCAAATTAATGTTTTGTTTTCTTGAATATAAACTATGATG
The DNA here is from genome assembly GCA_036898165.1 of Silybum marianum. NCBI lineage: Eukaryota > Viridiplantae > Streptophyta > Magnoliopsida > Asterales > Asteraceae > Silybum > Silybum marianum. The sequence continues at coordinate 17,331,671 of CM072541.1, forward strand.
TTTCTGGGTTTGAGGTGAAATTTTTTACTTTGAGATATATTAATGATGGTTCTTCAAAACTTTTAAGATATGTAATGCGACAACTTTTTGAGATATGTATATGATGTTGGTTCTTGAAAAATTAATTTGAGATATGTAGATGATGTTGGTTCTTGAAAATTTAACTTGTGTTTAAGATGATGTTGGTTCTTGAAAATAAACTTTATTAGTATAGTCACGTATCAACCATTGTGATCTTTAATAGGGCTCATGAAAATAAACTTTATTAGCTTTTATGCCATCCTTTCTAGAATGTGATAGGTTTAGTTTTCATTTGTGAATAGTGACAAAAATCATTATTCTTGTTCACAGAATGACATCTGATTGTAGTGATGATCTTAGCTATAAAACAAACGATAATTCAAGTGAATATGTCATATTTCATGTCACACATGGAAAATTTTAAGTTACTAAATCTTGATGCATATAATCACTTAATTGAAAGAGACCCAAATACATGGTATAGGGCATTTTTTCAACCCGATAGAGCTTGTGAAGCTGTAGAAAATGGGATTTGCGAGTCATTTAATTCAATAGTTGTTGATGCAAGAAGAAAACCCATAATCATAATGTTAGAGGAGATAGGGATATTTGTTATGGAGAGACATTACAGAATGTTAAGCAAAGCACGAGAATGGAATCACTTGTTTGTACGACCATAAGGAAGAAAGTTAAAAAATAGGGAGAAAATCACAAGGATGCTTATCTATGATGGTAATTTTATTATGTATGCTTGTCTAATGATGGTAATATGTTCTCGTATGCTAATGTATTCTTTTTCGTATGTAGATATTGGTATGTTACCCCTCATGGTGGGAATGTGTTTGAAACACGAAATGGTTATGAAGCAATGGTCATAGACCATCAATTAGAAGAAAGAGATCACAATCAAGTGAAGTTATTGTTAATGATGAAGATCGTGATGAAGGTGAGATTGTGGTTGGTGATGAACAACATTATGAAAGTGAGGATGTTGTTGGACATCAAGAAAGGTTACAAGAAAGTTAAATGTTTTTATCTCCACCAAAAATCAATGATGCAAACGAAGAATAGTTCATGCATGACCTTAACATAGATTAGGCGTTACTTTGGTATGTTTTAGTGCAACTTTTGCTATATTTTGGCGCAATTTTTGATATAGTTTAATGCAACTTTTGATATATTTGACGCAATTGTCGGTATGCTTTTCGCACAAGTTTTGATATATATTTTGGTTCAACTTTTGGTAAATTGTGGCCCAATTTTTGGATATAGATTATTTACGCTTTGGATACAACTTTTTTATGTTATGGGAAGAGGAATGAGAATGGTATATTTGTTTCGTTATATAAATGTAAGTATTTTTTTTCCATTCAAATAATGTTTAGGGACTTAACCATTCAAAATATAAAGTTCATTGGGTTTTTTCGGACTATTTCCATTATTTTACCACATTAACCATTTTTATAGGTCATAAGAATGTATCTAACAGGTTTTACAAAGTCCAGTGATTTATTTAGCATGTTTTGGTATGTTCAGTCACTTATTTATTCAAAAAAATTGTCCAATGACTTAATCAATCCAAACACTAAAGTCCATTGAGTTTTATTGGACTTTTCCCAAACTGATATCCCCAACTTACCCCATTTAGGATAGTTGAGGATATCAAAAAAGTGTCACAAACTAAGATAAATCCTTATCACTAGATTAATTCCGTGTGACTATGATATCCATAACAAAGATAATATCTCCAACATAAGCTCATTAATAATCACGACAATTGAATATATTAATTGACTATTATTTATTATAGGTTTCATGTCATCGTGTGTAAACAGAAGATTTAAGACCAAGATTCGTTTAATTAGTTGACGACCAATATTCATTTACATCATCAAGATATGAAGATATGATTGTTATCTCCGTTATAGCAATTAAAGAAATTGGTTAGAAGCTACACTCATATAAGAAGATTCAAGACATTCAAAGAGACACATTAATCATCATCGAATTGTTCACTCTAAAGTGCTCTCGAATAATACTTTTGATGTTGAATTGTCGATCCCAGATGAACAAGCACAATGACAGATAAACGTTAATAGTAAAGTAATATGACAATAAAGATGTTTAAAGAACTCACGTAGTCATATATCTCTTGATGAATGTAATCGATTACAATATACTCAGTTTCGGCTCTCTCTCTCTCTCTCTAATATGAATCGACGACCCTATGAAAGTAAACCCTAGACTCCTATTTATATTGTTAGGCCTATGCTAAATAAGGAAACAAAGAGTTTAAGGAATTATAAACTTCCTTTTACAATCAAGCATATCTTTTCCTTATTTTGTCACAATTTAAATAATAGACCTAACATGAATTATTGCCCAAGTTCATCTACGACATTTCATATTACATTGAAATAGTAGTCGTTGTTATCAAGGATAACGTCCTTTATTGAAGTGCATAGAATATTGACGATAACCACGATTGTCTGTGGTTTTTCCCCTCTAGGGGGTATCTGCTTCACCAAAATCATTTCTCATTTATTTGTCTTGAAGGTTCAATCTTTAGTTGATAATTTCACGGTCCAACCTTAAATTGTTTTTATGTATTTTTTTTGCCATAAACAGATACTACCACTACAAAAAAAGGGGCTTTTTCTGATGGCTGTTTCCGTTGGAAAAGGTCGGATCCGTCGGAAAACCCCTCGTCGGAAAAGCCTATTCTCAGGTGGTCTTCGTAATAGAAGAGACATTTGGCGATAAGCTTGCGCTTGTTTAGGCCACAAATTGGGAGAATTTGGCCCCACGTTAAATTTCCGAGGACATGCAAAAAGCGATAATAGATCTCCGACGGATTTCCGACGGATCCGATTTCCGACGGATCCGATTTCCGACGGAATTGCCTTTTCCATCGGTAGAGGCTTTCCGACGGACAGCATTTGCGACGGATTTCCGACGGCTTTTCTGACGGATTATTTGCGACGGATAAGTAACATTTCTGACGGATACCGTTTCCGACGGATTTGTGACGGATTTTATGGTTCATTTCCGACGGAAATTCCGTCGGAAATGGTGTTTTCCGGGAAAAAAAATAATTTAAAAATCAAATTTCCTCTACATTTTGTACCCAGAATTTACCACACAGTTTTGAACAAAGCTGTTTATAAACAAACTAAACTGTTTTTAACAAACGAAACAATTTTCAATCTACAAAATTACATAATAAAGCAACGTCATTGTATCTATTTAATTAGGAGGCTTCTGGTTCTGGTTCTGGTTCTGGCTCTGGTTCTGATTCTGAAACTACTGCATGAAGGTCTTTATCTGCTCCGGGTTCTGGAACTGCGCCATGAAGGACTGAAACTGTAGTCTCGTGGCCTCTTGTTGTCGCCTGTCTTCTTCGTACTTCCCCTACCGCTCCGTTTCTGCCTCCCATTCTATCCGTCTCTGTTCCCGTTCTGCCTCCATCGCTGTTCTCAAAGCCTCTAGATGAAATGAATTCATATTTAACAAACGACAATGTTAAGCACTAATTAATAAAAACATAATTAATGCATGCATGTATTACACCCATATTACACATACCTCTAAAGGGTGTTTGAACAACTATGACGTGGTTGACCCGTCAAATATATGAAATCGTCAACCTTACCGAACCCGGGCATACGATTCATTTTCGGACCTCGGCCAGCCTTTTCCCACAACTGAGCCTGTATCTCCGGAGTAAGGGTCATCGGATCAACATCCGGGTATTCCTCTTGTGTCCTATTGCAGAACGACGTCTACAAACACCAAAACAAAAATGTGTTAACTAATAAAACTTATAGACATTTCGGTAGCGTAACTACTGTAATTAGAACATATTCATTACATGTTGTTAACTAGTTTACACCTATCGTCTGCCCAACAACGGCAGCCCAAACTAATTACAATTTTATTCTATAAAACAAGTCAATCATAAAAAAACAAACTAAATCTTGTGTAAAAACTAAACTTACCGACCACCCTTCGTGATTATGATCAAGATATATAAGAGGATCCGTGGGAGGTCCGATCGCACCCGGAACTAACTGCATGTTCGTGCAGTGTACCCGGTTAAATACCTCATTAATGAGGGGCTCATGGTTCCATGCTTCTCTCTACATTCAATATATATATACGACTTCAGTTGTTAGTAGACAAAAAATTCATAATAAATTATATACATTTAATATAGTTGATGAATGATCAATACCATCCGTGCTCGATGGACAACCGTGCTAACTGAACCTCCAGTATGCCTAGGGGCCGTTGACCGCGAACGATTGGCCCTATTGGCCGCGGATTGACGCTGAAATACCCCGTCATCGGAGGTCCAGACCTGTTTAAACATAAAAGATAAAAAACAAACATACAAACAGAAACGAACCTGTAACAACAAAAAATCCGTCATACTTGGTCTATCATCTGGTTCCATAAGGTCCCGTCCATCCAGTCTGGAGGGAATGGCCGGATCCACTCAAAGTCTTGCTGATCCCACAGTATCCAAGTGACTTTCTGTGCCAGATTCCCTGCCCGTAAATGAAGCTCTCTCATCTTATCAGCATAAGTGGATTGCAAGCAATTACAAAAGGCTAGGAACATGGTGTCATCTCGCTCGTCTGGCCACCGGTATCGAGCCTATATATTGATCATTATTTGTGTTAAGTTATAAAATTACAACAAATAATTTGTATAGACTTTTCTACTAACCTTAAACTCCCTGAACATTTCAACGAGAACCGACTGAGGGATCTACGAAAAACGAGCCCACAGACCATTGAACATGGACCTCCATATTGCAGTCACGTCACGAATAGTCGTGTTTCTTCAAAACTTCGCAATTGCAAAATGTACAACACAAAAATACATTAGTATATATAAGCTTGTTATGTGTTAAAACCTTAACCGCAACTAGCTACTTACCAGCCACTCTGAAGGTGGATCACTCGTCGGCTATCGAGATTAGTTGGAGCCTCACGTAGAACAGCGGCGCCTCGTCATCTCGGCTGTGGTGTCGGGGTCTCATCTATCTCGATCTCTGCATCCAGCTGATCATCCACGTTCTCTTATATATGATCCAACCCCTCGGGTGTGGTCTATTCACTTGCGGGTGTCCGTTGTTGACTCCCAGATGAGTTGCCACTTCCGCAACTGAACAATTTCCGAGCAACCGCCTTCCCCTTGTTGCTCAGAACTTTTCCCACCATCTGAAATCAAATAACGGTTTAAAGTTACATATACATACATAAAGATAGAAGATATACATACACAATGACAGATATACATACACAAAGATAGATATACATACACAAATACTTTTATACATACATAAACAATAAGTTCTACATAACTAGTCATCAACAGAATGATCAGATAAAATAAACGCATCTTCGTTATCTGAATCATCGTCTGTGTCTTCAAATTCTTCCTTGTCGTCACTAGCGTCATTTTCGGATACATCTTCCTGCTCGAAATGTGTGGCCACGAAGGTGGCCTCCCCGGTTGCAAGAGAGACTGAATTAAGGTCCTCATTTGGTTTCGTGGACGTTGTAGAAGTTACTCGTTCATTGATTTGAAAGAATCATCATCATCATCATCGTCGACACCTTTAGCAGATTCTGCAACTGCATATATTCAACGAGGCTTTGTCTTGACTACCGCCCACCAATCCTTCAATTCCTTTGCGATTGAAGGATACAGTGTGTAATACACTTGCTTGACTTGTGATGCTAGGACGAAAGGGTCATCTGATCTTAATCTGGATTTGTGTTTAATATCGAACAACCCATGCTTACGGTCAACTCTAACTCCACCAGGAGTATTAAACTATATACATTTGAACAACACCACAACGTTATGCCCTGCACCGAAAAAATCAACCTCTAACACGTCCTCCAACAATCCGTAATAGTCCCCTTCTAACTCGGAGTCGTTGTAATTAGTACCGCTCACATATACACCGCTATTATGTGTGACCCGACCAGCAGCATGGGTTACTGTATAAAACTTGTAACCATTGATGAAATATCCTTTATATGACCGTGCATATCGGGATGGTCATCCTGCTAGATGTTGTAGTTGTTCATTTGATTCACATGAATCCCCCATGACCTATAAAACAACATAGGAAATTATTGGTAAATTCACGTGTAAATTTCATATGTTGGTATATATACTCACGTGGTCTAGGAACCAAGAAGAAAACCTTGATTCCCCAACTTGTGCCTGGGCACAAGCGTCTAGTTGAGGTTGCATTAGCTCTAGTTCTTCTTCAAAGATCTTCAGAAAAGCTTGAACTTCTTCACAATTCAACAACATATAAGTGTGGATCTTGTGAAGGAACCTTGAATATGCTCAGACGATCGCCTGTTCCTGAAGAACTAGGAATATCTGGGGCAAAGTTCCTTGACTCGCGATTATGTCGACTTTGTATGTTTGGATGAAAATACAGCGAGCAATAGTTCGAGAGTTCATTGACTAGATAGGACTCAACAATAGACCCCTCCACTTTTGCTTTGTTTCTAACGGTGGCAACCCAACTATCTAACATTGATAAACTTGAAAACTAAATATAACTTAAAACTTTGATAAACTTGAACACACAATATAAACTTTGATAAACTTGAACATATACATATATAATATATCAAATCAAGCCTAATGTTTGCCCAACAAATGGCAACCCGACTATCTAACATTAATAAACTTGAACATATTAATCCATACATATAACGACATATTAATCCATACATAGATACTAAAACATACATATAATACATCATATTGTTAATCCATACATCTTAATCCATACATATAAAAACATACACATTAATCCATCATATAAATTATACTACTTCATACAAATTAATCCATCACACTTAAAACTTTGATAAACTTGAACACTCAATATAAACTTTGATAAACTTGAACATAAACATATAAATATATTAAATCAAGCCTAATGTTTGCCCAACAAATGGCAACCCAACTATATAACATTGATAAACTTGAACATATTAATCCATCATACATATAAATACACATAATATACATATAAATACACATAACATACATATAAATACATACTCCGACCACTGCCGCATCCTTCTCAAATCCTCCGCTTTGGATTTCGGCCCCCTCCATTTAAATTCTTTAATTCTTGGTTGGAAGATCGATCGCTTGATGCAATTGTTCGCGATAGTTGGAGTAATTGTAGAGCGAATCTACTCTCGCAATCACGCTGCCATCGTCTCGTGTCCAAACTAATCCGCCTTAAAAAGTGTGTCAAATCCTGGAGGTTTCAAAAGAAAAATACTTTCAGTGATCTTGATACCATCAGGAGAGAATTAAACGATTTGGATATCAAAGCAGAAGAGGATGTGCTTTCCACTGTGGATCAAGCTAGAAGAATGGTTCTAAAAGAAAGAATGTATAAGGAGGAAAATCGGGATCTTCTCGACATTAAGCAAAAGGCCATAATAAAGTGGGCCCAACTAGGAGATGAAAATTCCAAATATTTTCATAATTCTCTTAAGGCAAACCATAGAAAATATCACCTTCATGGTCTCTCTATAAACGGCAATTGGATTACGGATCCCCCCTCCCTGAAGTCGGCGGCTAAAAACTACTTTGAGGGTAAATTCAGAAAACCGTGTTCTTCCCGTCCTAGATTCTCAAGCAATTTGTTCCAAACTCTTAGCGATGCTCAGAGAGTTAATCTAGAATCCCCCTTCTCCTCTGAAGAGATTAAAAATGCGGTGTGGGCTTGTGATGGGAATAAAGCCCAAGGTCCAGATGGGCTCTCTTTTGCCTTCATTAAAAGGTACTGGGAGATTATTGGAGACGACTTTAACGAGGCCATTGCAGAATTCCACGAATCAACTACTCTCCCTCAAGGTGCTAACTCTTCTTTTATAACTTTGATCGCTAAGGTTAACGATCCTATTTATATATCTGATTACCGCCCAATTAGTCTGATCAGGGTCGTGTATAAAATCATTGCTAAGATCCTTTCGATACGGCTTCAGTCTGTCATAAGTTTCATCATCGGAAGGGAGCAAACAGCCTTTATTAAAGGACGGAGCATTCTTGAAGGTCCGCTGATTCTAAATGAAATTATTTCTTGGGCTAAAACTACAAAGCGTCAATTCTTTCTTTTAAAAGTTGATCTGGAAAAGGCTTTTGATACTCTAAATTGGTCTTTCCTTGACGATGTAATGGCTCAACTAAATTTTGGCCCCAAATGGAGAACTTGGATCCAGGCTGGTCTCAATTCAGCAAGGGTGTCTGTTCTCCTAAACGGCTCCCCTACGGAAGAATTTCACCTGAAAAGAGGCGTAAGACAAGGGAATCCTCTCGCTCCTTTCCTCTTCATAATTGCCATGGAAGCTCTAAATGTGGCCATGAAGAAAGCAAGTACCTTAGGTGTTTTCGACGGTATCAAACTCCCTAATAATGGGCCTCTCGTTTCCCATCTTCTTTATGCAGATGACGCACTCTTCATGTGAAACTGGTCTGTTTCCAATTTGGATAATTTGTTCAGAATCCTTTGTTGCTTCCATTTAGCCTCTGGTCTCAAACTTAATCTATCTAAGACAAATTTACTGGGTGTGGGAGTGATCCCTATCGAAGTTTCTTGGCTTGCTGCTCGTACAAACTGCAAAGTTGGGCGTTTTCCAATTAAATTCTTGGGAATTCTTATAGGTACCTCTATGAAAAAATCCTCTTCGTGGCAGCCTCTTATCGATAAATTTCAAACAACACTTTCGAATTGGAGAGCCTCCTCGCTTTCAGTTGCTTCCCGATTACTGTTATGTAAGACGGTGCTCGGCTCCTTAGGTATTTACTATTTCTCCCTCTATAAAGCTCCCGTTTTGGTCCTGAAAAAACTTGAATCATTAAGACACATTTTTTTTACGGGGGGAGGCACAAACACGAAAAAAAATCACTTGGATAGCATGGAACGCCACCATCGCTTCCAAAGATCTGGGTGGCCTCGGGGTGGGCAGAATTAAAGCTTTAAACATCTCTTTACTTGCTAAATGGTGGTGGAAAATCAAAACTGAAGATAATTCATTATGGGTGTCTGCCATTAAGTCTTTTCACGGTTTCTTCCGACGTTCTCCGAGAGACCCCTTGCTATAAAAAAAAGGTGGAACTTGGGGCTCAATCATCTCTATTAATAAACTAACGCGGGAGTTAGACATTGATCTTCCTACCTTATTCAGATATTCTGATAATAGGACTTGGTCATGGACCCTAGACCCTTCTAGGTTGTTTTCGGTATCCTTCTTGAGACATCATTTGGACGCCAAACTTCTCCACAACGATAATGGTGTGCAAACGTATTGGAGCAATTTAATACCCGGGAAAGTCAATATTCACGGCTGAAAATCGCATCATAAAAGGCTTGCCATTTTCGACAACCTTCTCAAGCGGGGCATTTTATCCGAACCCAAGTCGTGCCCTTTTTGTACAGTGAATGCTGAAACGAAAGATCATTTAATTGCAGGCTGCACTCTTGCAAGAAGCATCATTAAAGAAATTGCATTATGGTGGAAGATCCCTTCCCCGGGCAATACAGTGGAATCTCTCCTTTCCTGGGGGGAGTCAAATAATTTTTCGGGATTCAAACTCCATGTTTTCAAGGCGGTGATCCTTACCTATCTTTGGTACTTGTGGAAAGCTAGGAATGAGTTGGTGCACTCCAAGAATCGTGAGTCCATCCCCAAGTTGTTTTTTCTCATCCAATGATGCTCTTATTTCTGGATCATCTCAAAGAAGAAGCTTAATGTCAAGTTTGATTGGATCAATTGGGTTTACTTGTCTTTCTCTTTTCCGTTTTTGTAATTGTTTTGTTTCCTAGCTCCTCGCTAGTTTTTCTTAATAGAATTCCGCTTCCGTTCGAAAAAAAAATACATATAAATACATATAAATACACATGGCATACATATAAATGCATATAAATACACATAACAATATAAATACACACAAAATCCATATAAATACATATAATTGTACCTCGCTTTTTGTCGGAGGTTTTTTCAGACGGAGGTTTCCGTCGAAAATCCATCGGAGGTTTATGTCGCCGGAGGGACCTGTCACCGGAGGGACCTGTCACCGGAGGGACCTGTCACCGGAGTTTCTGTCAGTGGTGGGGACGGTGGTGTACGGTGGTGGCGACGGTGGTGGGGACGGTGGTGTACGGTGGTGGGGACGGTGGTGGTGTACGGTGGTGGCGAGGGTGGTGGCGACGTGGGTGGGGAAGGTGGTGTACGGTGGTGGCGACGGTGGTGGGGACGGTGGTGGGGACGGTAGTGAAGATGGTGGTGGCGACGGTGGTGTACGGTGGTGGTGGCGGAAATCGCCGGAAAACACGAAAAATGGCCTGAAATCGCCGAAGGAGGCTGGGTTTGGCTTGAGGAGTCGACAGAATGAAAATTACGGCTAGGGTTTCAATTTATACCTGTCGTTTCCAACGGAAATATTTAAATATTGATTTTTAAATAATAAATAATATATATTTAATTAAATATTATATATAATGTATTATAATTATTATATATTAAATATTATATAATAATTATTTTTTAATTACGTTTTTGTTAACCACTTATAACGACCAACAATGGACCCTTATGGCTTTACAACTCCTAACGGCCTACATTGGGTCATTGTATCTTTTAACCACTTCTAACGACCAACAATGGGGCCTGATGGGCTTTACAACTCCTAACGACCTACGATGGGCCCTGATGGCTTTACAACTCCTAACGACCTACAATAGGCCTTGATGGGCTTTACAACTCCAAAGGACCAACAATGGGGCCCGATGTGCTTTACAACTCCTAACGACCTACAATGGGCCATTATACCTTTTAACCACTTCTAACGACCAACAATGGGCCCTGATGGGCTTTACAACTCCAAATGACCAATAATGGGCCCCGATGGGCTTTACAACTCCTAACGACCTACAATGGGCCTTGTTGGTTTTAACCACTTCTAACGACCAACAATGGGCCTCGATGGTTTTAACCACTTCTAACGACCAACAATAGGCCCTGATGGGCTTTTCAACTTCTAACAGCCTACAATAGGCCCTGATGGGCTTTAAGAACTTCTAACGACCTACAACCTTCCTAGCTTGATATATAAGTTTAAGGACCAATAATAATCGACAATGGGGCCTCGATGGTTTTAACCACTTCTAACGACCAACAATGGACCCTGATGGGCTTTTCAACTCCTAACGGCCTACAATGGACCCTAATGGGCTTTAAGAACTTCTAACGGCCTACAACCTTCTTAGTTTGATATATAGGTTTAAGGACCAATAATGACCGACAATGGGGCCGCGATGGTTTTAATGACATCTAACGACCGACAATGGGCCCTGTTAGGCTTTAACAACTCCTAACGGCCTACAATGGCCCTTGACGGGTTTCAGAACCATTAAGAATACGAAAAAAGTTTCAAAATCGGGCGTTTTAAAAATTTCCATCGGAAATTACCGACGGAATTAAAGGATTTTCGACAGATTGCATTAATTTAAAAAACATAAAAAATAATAAAAATTTTGTTCGGAAGTCCGTTGGAAATTTCCGACGGAAGTTCCCGATTTCCGAGGGAATTTTATTTTTTATTCTTTTAATTAAAACATTCCGCCAGAAATTTCGTCGGAAATCCGTCTGAACTCTTTCCGACGGATTTCTGACGTAATGTTTTAATTTTCAATTTTTTAAATCAAATCCGTCGGAAATTTCTGACGGATTTTTTCCGTCGGAAATGCCGGTTTTTGTAGTAGGTATACTTTAAACTTCTCTAATGTCACAATACCGAAAAGGAGAACTAGTATGGTTTACAAACCTTTTATTAGCAGCGGAGTACATGAGCCATGGTTCTTTTTAGAGTCTTGTACATAACCCCTTTTCAGCAAATTTATTCACACATAAACATCGATGAATTCCTTTTCTCCAAACCTAATGCATACACAAATGCCTTTAATCTCTCTCTGACTCACTCTCTCTCTCTGTTATACACATCCGGTTATGTATTTACCTTGGGTGGAACAGCCGTTAGTTGGAGATCACGGTTACAGTCTATTGTGGCATTGTCAACCACCGAAGCCGAACTTGTTGCGGCGGTCGAGTCTGCAAAGGAAGCGGTCCATTTGAAAGAACTAATGAATGGCTTGGCTTCGAGCAACCTTCCGTACGCATTTATTGTGATAATCAGAGTGCCATTCATTTGGCAACTAATTTGGCTTTTAGTTCTCGGACAAAACACATAAATGTGCGTGATGCATATCTTGTTAGATTACATGAAGCGAAGGTCGTCTATTTGAAGAAAGTCCTGACAGATGACAATGCCGCTGATATGTTCACTAAGTCGCTACCGCCAGCTAAGTTTGAACATTGCACAAACTTGATCCGGTTTCGTTTGTGTTAGTGCCGTTGGGCACTTTGACAGAGAGAGAGAGAGAATATTACCACAGGTGACAAAAACGACATCTTTGGGGAGTTATTACTTGACACGTGTTTTGAGTTGCTTAACACGTTTCGTTTTATTCAGATTGCTCACTTGAGGATTTTTGCTTTTGGCTTTGACGGGTGATGGCCGAGCCGAAGCTCGTCACGGTTAAAATGCATTTTGTTACCTCGTGTCAATTTCAATCAGCTACCGTTCATGTTCATTGGATTTGTTCGTGTTTTGGTTTCGTCGGGTGATTTGCACATCATGGTGGAGTGTTGAAAAACTTATTTTTGGGTAAGTTTTTTTTGAGATGATGTACAACTCACCATCCACATGTTACAAGTGATTAAAGCATGGAGCTTCAACTTGGTGCCCAAGTTTTATGTCATATATATGGATATATCATCCATACATAACCATGCCTAGTAGCTAGATGCCATCTTGCACCACCTTTGTACACAACCTTTAACCAATGGTACACACCATCACATCTTGCCAACTAATACACATGTGAGGATTGCTAAACTTGGAGCCAAAGCAATTCTCCTACTATATATATAACATGCATGCAAAGGAAAAAAGACACCACCAAGAATTCTTCTTCTTCTTTGCTTTCTTCCTTTCGTATATATATATATATATACACACAAGTATATATATAGTTTAGTTTAGTTTCCAACTTAGGAAACTTTGATCAAGGAAGATTTGGGTAGCTGATTTGTTGATCCAAAGATCTTTGTAAACACGTTGTAATCTCTCCCGGTTGGTAATATATCGAGCTCTCTCTCTCTCTTTGGTGGATGTACACTATCACACCGATAGTGGAACCACGTAAATTCTCGTGTTGCTAATTTTATTTGGTGAACTTGTCATTTACTTAGATAATAACATTTATTGTTATTATCTATATATATTGGGGTTGTTTATTTCGTTAAAGTCATCGTGCAACATCTAGATCATTGTTATCCGCATTTGTTGTCGGGTTATTTGTGTCATTGGATTTCTACTTGTTTTGGGACCCTATAAATCATTCGCAAGTACGTTTCGTGACATAAATTTACTAACAAAAAAAAGAGAAAACTGAAGGACATATGGGAGCCCGCCATCCATCCGGACGAATGCATACAAACGTTTTTTGTTCGTATACACAAATGCTTCTATTATTACATATGCATTGATGAATATTCACAAATGCATGTTATAAATTACCGGTATAAATTAGTGCATACTGTCCAGATGGAAAGCTCTCAGAGTATTCTTTAGTTTTCACTTTTTTTTATGTTTTCCCTTGAAGTTGACCCTATATATATATATAGCATATATCACTCTTGTATCCTCCATTCTTCATTATGAAGTTTCATATTTATATTCTCGCAAGATAAACTAAGAATTAGAAAAATGGAATTATACCCAAGTGCCATCAACCTGAAGAATCTCCAACATCAAAGTGGGGCAACTTTAGTCGAATAAAATGGGATCAAAGCGATTAACATTACACACTAGATAATGATAATTGTTTACCGGAACAAAAATCATCGAGGAAAAGATGATGACACAAATATACATATATATATATATAGAGAGAGAGAGTGAGGGGGAAATTATATATATATATATATATATATATAGAGAGAGAGAGAGAGTGAGGGGGAAATTATATATATATATATATATATAGAGAGAGAGAGAGAGAGAGAGTGAGTGAGTGAGGGGGAAATTAAGGAAAACCTCAAAAAATATTGAAAAGTGAAAGAACCATTTTATAACTATTCATCTTAACCGTATGCACATGTACATGCAAATAATTGAATCTGTTTTTTGGTTTTTATGCATGCAGGTATGTTATGTACATGTTCGTACCAAACAAATTGCTTAAAAATTACATGTATTCACATATACATACTATCTATATAGACGGTTATCCAGATGTTCCTCAAATTTTCAATTTTTTTACGATTTTTGGGTAAACCTAAGCCTATATTATATTTCTTTATATATACACACCTGTTAGCTATAGTGGTAAAGAAGAATTTTGTTTTCTTTCACCTTCCTTTTTGAATATCAAAATTTTTTATATATTATTTTTCTCTTTTCAAAGATGAATTATGAGTCAAGATTTATTTTGCTTTTCTTCACTTTTCCTTTTCGCAATGGGGTCCTCTAGTAAAGTTGTCGCATATCTTCTCCATTGAAGTATGATTTCTTAGGTCCCAAATTCTACTTACTGGAATTTATTTCATGGTCCAGGTGTTAATTACACTTGCAACATCTACTTGTGAGTATTGTATGTCGGCTTTATGAATATGGAGATCGCCTGGAATTATATGTTGCATTTTAACCATAAAAAAGAATGATAAATGGTTTTTTAACTATAAAATTTACAACATTTTTCGGTTCATAAAATTTTATAAAATTGATTGATGGAATGTTATAATTAATATCTTAAATATAATATGTGTATTCACAGACATTTTTAAATAATAATAACATAAATAAACAAATAAAAGGTATGTCCTGCCAACGTACTCTTTAAAGTACGCTTTTAAATAACATTCTAAATTGATTATACTATGACTACTCACCTTTTGATCACTTTGCTGAGCAGAAAAAGGGTACTAAATCTTTGTTTGACCAATTAATAAATTAACAATGGACCACTCATTAACTATCATAACCACAAAACAAGGGTTTACATGATCAATTGATCACATATAGAGAGACAAAAATTCAAACATGAATACAGTTAAAATAAAATAGCACGAGAATGTCTATGTAAAATGTAATTTTTACAATAAAAATCACTTGTTATTAGATACGATCAAATCTCAAAGGTAGCTAGGCCAAGCGGGCGTCCATGCCCTTTAATAGATCGTCTTAACCACCTATGATTTTTGTATATAAAATTCAATGTGATATTGATGTACTTGTTTATTTAATTTGATCTTGTTTTGATTGTGAATTTCAAATTTTATGTGATTCGTAAGATCCATCCTAAGCCATAAATTTAAGATAATTAATGAGATACTTAAAAACATAATTATCGTTATTTATTTAAAAAATATTAATGCATTTTTTTAGAAAATTATATACAATGTTTGTTTCTCAAATATCTGTTCTCCCATAACATACACACACGTACAATTAAATATGCACACAAGATCTTAATAAAAAAGTTACTAGAGTATTCACAAGGTTCACATTATGTTTACAAACTATAATAGTATTTCCAAAAAATATTATAATGTGTTTAATTTGTGTGTATCGTTATGTTATGGAGAGATGAGAGAAAAAAGACACATTTAATGTTGTTAAATTCAAATTTCAAATAATTTTTGGTGATTTAAATTGGATCTCACCAATTATAAAACTTTTGAAAAAAGGCCCATATGTGATGTATATACATACATACATAATTACATACATATATATGGAGGAAATTTCAAGTACAAACCAGTTGAAGGGTACAAACTATAAAAATCAGTTCAAATCAATATAAAAATAATTTTTTTATGAATTTTGTTCCATCAAATGTTATGATTTAAGATATTATTACACACATGTTTGTTTCATAATGTAAAAGTTTCACCCTATATATATATATGTATATATAGGGTCATTCAAAAGATAACACATTAATTTGTGTTAATCAGGAGATTCAATCTCAAACACAATTCAAATGACAAATTAAGAAATGTTGAAGGATAAGTGTGTCATCGTCTAAAGGATATGACGATAATGATAAAGATAAAAGATAAAGATGTATAGAGATAGAGATAGACATTTAGAGTTAAATTAGTGTTAGGTTTCTTATAGTTATCTCTTTGTAACTCGTCCCCTATTTAAAGAGCCATTAATTAATGAGAAATGATGCATCTTGATTCTCTCTATATTGATTATTCTGCAACACGTTATCAGCACGTACGCTCAAGCAATAATTCACGGATCGATTTCGCGTCTTCAAATTCACAATCAATTCATTCATCAAGTAAGCTTTTATATACAATATTGATTCGTGATACTCATTATTAACATGATCATAATTTTCATCTTTGCTTACGTCTCACATATTAAATACCCATTAACTTTACAATCTTTTCATGTTAGCTTAATTTTGCTTACGTTCATATGCTAACTTGTGAGTATTTATTAATGGTACCAAAATTATGTTCATCATTACCAATTAAATGGATGGAGTTATAACATTCCCATATTTCATTGTGAATATTTAAAATAAATACATTCATATACAATCTTGTATTTTTTTTAACCAATAAACGATATATTTTATTAAACCAACTAAACTATAGTCGAATTTCTTTGAAATTTTGTAAACGTTTTTTTTATTGAAATTGCTTATTTATCTTATTTATAGATATATATTAATAAATTACAATGTTAAGTTACCAATGAATTTTTTTTAGATGAAAACAAAATAGGTAGATATCCTTTGTTCTTGTTCCATTGCTTTTAATATTGAAATAACAAAAAAAAGGATTGTACTTTTCTTTCTCTGTCCTTTGTTATGCATACATATTAAATCATTATTGCTTTAAATGATTAAAGGAAAAATACGACTATTGCATGTATATATATATATATTGTGCATACTTGATACTGATATGAGGCCACTGATTTTAGTTAATTATTCTGAGACTTATTAGTGTATTCTACGTTATTTTTGGTTTTATTTTTATTTTTTACCTAGTTTTATTATCTATTCGACTGATTATATTCTTCAATTGTGAATTAATTTAATTATGACTTTAGTTTTTCTTTTGAACTAATTACCATTCACACATATAATACTTAAATGCTTATCTTACCAAATGCATCTTAATTATAAGTCCCTACTTATAATTTTTATAATAACTTTTGAAAGTCACACTTCCAACCCTATATTATTATACTTGGCCTATTACCAAAATTACTCATTAAAATTCCTATCGAATAATATTAATCTTAATTATTAAAACCATAGGTTGAAGTTATAATAATCATTTCATCCTAAAATTAAAATTAAAATTAAATCCATGTATCTTTTGGTCTCTTGTCAAAAGCTCCCAAAACTATCATATCTTTTGGCCTCCTGCTAAAAGCTCACAAAATCGTAATTAATAGTTTAATTTTTGTAACTCACCTCACATTTTGGCCTCATGCCAAAATCTACAAATTATTAATGTAATTCATGTATTTCATGAAACAAAATAATCGCATAACCCCGAAAGATTTTGTCAAACGGGTGTAAACAGCCCTAAGGTTGTAGGGACTTAAGTAATCCATGTGATTCCCCTACTACCTGGAAATCCAAAAGTGTATCTGCGATTTATTTTCGGATATTGAAATATTGATACAACATTATCAACAAAATAAATGTTTAAAACATATCAATATCCCAAAATTATCATATCTTTTGGCCTCTTGCCAAAAGCTCCCAAAATTTTAAATTTGACCTCATATTTTGGCCTCATGCCAAAAATAACACAAAATTATTAGTGTTATTTATATATTTCATGAAACGAAATAATTTGCATAAACACTGAAAGATTTTGTCAAACAGGCGTAAATAGCCCTAAGGTTGAAGGGACTTAAGTAATCCACGTGATTCCCCTTCTACCTGAAAATCTAAAAGTGTCTTTGCGATCTATTTTCGAATATTGAAATATTGATGACGTACTATCAACAAAATGTAAATATGCAAAAATCCAATATATTATGATAGTGAATTTTCATGCACAATATAATGATTATTAACCATGATTCATTATTTTAGAAAATAATACATTATCCATTATACACGACATCTTGGACTCAGAAGAACTTGAGTACCATAAGATAGGTTCATAAAACACAAGCAAATATATATAAAAAACCATCAAAATCTATTGACCCTAAAAATCAATTGTTAAGGTACAAGTAAATGCCTTGAGATTTTTGAGACGACACATCAGTCACAACCTTCATAGATAATATCATCAACTAGAATCCCCAAAGAACTACGGGACACCCTGATAAGGAAATAGGGAGTATTCATTACTATGTACTTCCCAAACAAATCATATAGCGGAATGAAATCCACTCGCTTACAAGAAGGTTACTGATTTCAACAAAGAAATGTTGTGTCTCAAATGCAACTCAATCTTCGTGGCAAGGAACTCACAGAAGATGACATGATTCCCACCTTTCATATATCAGTACATATTAATTAATCAATATAAGTTGAAATGTAACATTTAAACAAATTCATCAACCTACATCAAGTGGTTGAGAGATTATAATAATGTTATTTCAGATAACAATACTAACCATGTTGGGACAAAGAAAATTTCCGAGGTCAATAATAAAAGTGTTGGAGGTGGAAACAACTCCAAAGGACAATGAGTTAAAGACAATTTCACATATGTGACATCTATGCACCCCATGGAGAAAACCAGGGAAAGGGTAAAGGTCATGACAAGAGTGGAAAAAGATTTTCCAATTCTTAGAGCAGAGATGCAACTACTGCCTAAAAGATAATGGACAATATAAGAAGAAAAATGTGTTAATAATCGCTCATATCAAAAAAGAAAACAAGATGGAAATGAACTATATTAAATTAATTTAAGATTGATTGAGCATAAGTTTATTTGAAATTTATTTTAAGTATTAAATTAATTTCATTTGCCGATGAAAAACCAAATATTTAACTATTATAAATGTAAAGAAATACATTAAACTTACAAATATAAAACTCTCAATATTCTCCGTTCCATGTTGGAATGTATCGAGGAGAATTTGAGTGTTTTTGTGGGAAATCTCACACAATCTTAAAAAATAGACTAATATTAATTGAATTAATAGTCTATAAAACCTCCAAGCAAGTTCATAGACGATGAACTGTCACCTCTTGATTGCCTCCGGCATAGAATTAATGGTCACTAAAGTAATATATAAATGAGAACCTTGTTAAGATATTCGTATCAATTGGAAATCATACTATAAGAACGGAAATTGGTATATATGTACATCAACTCTAATGATATGAAAGGAACGTATATTAGAGAAATAAATGTGTCACACTAGTGAATTACCTAGGTTATCAAATCATATTATGTCACCAATAAAGAACTTTGGGACAATTATACAAATATGTTTCGACACGACCTTGTGGGACACCATGGTTATGACACAATGATCTATGTATTGAAAAATACACATTGACACATTCTTTTTCGAGTGAAAGGCAAAATGAGTTAGTTAACTAAATTAAAAATGTTCACTTCTGCAGCACAAGAAGTAACACTAACATCATATTAAACCCTCTCGAATACCTAGACTTTTAAACCCTAATCCTTAGCCAAGAAAGGAATGACACCATCCTAAAGCTAAGAACATAATTCAAAAATATTCCATTGTGTTACAATGAATAACAAGGTAATATTTATGGACATAAACAACCAGAATGCGGGCCATTAAAGTATTTTATGGTTCTGGTTTCGACACAATGAACGCATGTCGCATTATTGTCCACATGAAATGTTGCACTCCAAGCACTAGTTATACGTTTAAGGGCTCACCTCCCTCTTTATCTCATTAAGTCTATATGACTTGTAATGCTGGAGAATTTACATCATAAGGATTTGATAATTATTGCATATATATTGCAATCAATGTAGAGTTTTCTATACCCCATGTGTACGTATAAAATGGTCTCATAGAAGTTATCATCATAAGAATATAGATGGTATATAGGGAATTGGTTATGCGCACCAATTAACCCGCATTTTCCTAGGGTTATGCAAATATTACATGCAGCCTTACTTATTTGTTTTTAGACCCACTACTAGCCAACCAATATCGTGCGTACCAGTTGGTAACTGGATATAAGCCTGATATTTTACATTTACGCATGTTTGGTTGTGTAATACATGTGCCAATAGCGCCCCCACAGCGCACCCAAATGGGTCCTTAAAAACGATTCAATATATGTTGGATATGAATCCCCAACAATTTTCCGCTAATTAGAATCCTTGACGGGTGATCTCTTTACCGCTAGGTTAGCGAGTTGTCACTTTGATGAGACAGTCTTCCCGTCGTTAGGGGGAGATAGGAAAAAGGATTTTCCATGGGAACGACTAGAAGTGTCATAGAATATTCCCAATATGTCTCATTTTGATCCCCAAACTTCACAATGTAAAGTTGAAGTCAAACGAATCAGACTCGATACCTGATACGTTTAATAAAGTGACGAGATCACATATACCAGCTGCAAATATACCCGCAAGGTTAAAAGTCCCTAAACAAGGGCACAACGCCATTCGAAAGTGCGTTGCAATCACACATGGTGGAGGTGTGGTTGAGGTCGTGGCTCCCAAAAGAAAATGGGGGAGGCTACTTGGTTCGATAAATACTCATCTAAAGGAAAAGGTGAGTAAGGCACAACCATTATTCATCAATACATAAACCTCTCATGAGATTATCTCTGACTAAAACTATGTCTATGAATCATTACTGGAGGACGCTGCAAAGTTAATATTCGATTCCAGAGATCAAATAAATCTCAAATGAATTATGAAAGTGTATACGAGTCGATGGACAGATCGTACATACTCATTGATGATATTCACATATATTGTTGCTCGTGAGATGATAGAGCACTATGACATCGAACCATGCTCAGTTGAAAAATGTCAACAAAGAGCAAATTGACCTAATAGAAGCAATCTAGGATAATTACATTTGACAAATACACGGGTATTTGGTCCGGTAGTGCTAACCCACCAAGTGTAAAGCCCGTAGGACATAGATAACTCATTTGTCATAAAAGCGTAATGAGAATAATTAAGTCATGATGTATAAGACTCTCCTTTGGCGCAAGGTTACTCACAACGCCCTGGATTTATGATGAGAAGACTTGCTCTCTCGTGATGGACGTTATACCGTTCTGCTAATTAATTAGCCTAGTAATTTCCGAAGGACGGGAAATGCAGCTCATGAATGTGGTTACTACATATCTCTATGGGGATCTAGATTAAGAAATATATATAAAAGTGTTTGATGACATTATATTAGTAGAAACCACGAAATGCGTTCTTCATGAAATTGAAACGCTCATAGGCGGATATGGATACCTGCCTAAGTGAATACTTCATTGGGAAGGGGATATAAGAACGATGAACTGTGCCCGTGCGTATTTATAAAGAAAACGAGTTCCAGATGTTCAATCATAACTCTATATGTCGATGTAATGAACATAATAAATGCTCTTGATGAAATAAGAGAAACTTTATTCTATTCAAAATCTGAATTTGAGATGAAAGATCTTGGGAAAACTTGGTTTTATGTATCTGTTTAATCTAGGACACCGAGTTTGTGATATTAATTCACCAATCGCATATGTCTAGAAAATAATCAGGCGATTTAATATGGACAAAGCGCATCCGGCTAGCACTACCATGATCGGTCGAAGTGTTGGATAAAAGGAAAGATCCATTTCGTCTGAAGGATGATGACGAAGAGGCTTTGGGAGCTGGAATTCCCTATTTGAGTGCAATAGGAGCATTATTGTACTTAGAACAATACACTTGACCGTATATTGTATCTCTCAATGAACTCGTTAGTTAGATTTAACCCAGCGCCAACGCAACATCATTGGAATGATATTAAACTAATCTTTTGGAACCATTGATATGGGCTTATACTTCCCTTACAAATAAGAAAATGGGATTGATAATGAAACTTAAATGCCTACTTTGAATATGAGCGGAAAATGTACTAGCTCTTATAGAAAAACCATCAATAATGTCTTAGTATGTCTTTGCTGATATTAACTATCTATGTGACTCATACAAGGTTGTTCCCAAACTGGATAAGGAATTACCATAGGGAACATGTTGATTGCTTGGAAGTAAACGAGGCAAACTTTTGTAGCTACCTCTTCGAACTATTTCAAGAATATTACTCTACATGTGATTATTCAATAATGTACATGGTTAAGGACTACCGTTACACATACTTGAGGGGTTAGTGTTTTGAGTTCAACAAATATCCTACTTGCATATATGTAAACAATGCTTTGGATCGAAGAAATGAAAGTAAGATATATCAAGGGTGATAACACAAAGCAAATTCTTCTTTAAGTTTATATACAATCAGCAACAACAAACTCTCCTCTATATTCAAGTGAATCAAGCAAATTGCGAGGAGACTATGACATACTTGGTTACCAAATCATTAACTAAAATCATATTTGGGAAACATATAGAAAGTATTGGAATACCGAGGCTTTCCAAACTCCCTTGATTGATGTACAAATCAGGAGGAGTAGTAGACAAAAGGGGGAGTCTACTATATATGTAGTATTGGTATGTTGTGCTCTTTCCTTTACCCAAGGTTTTATTTTTCCCAATGGGTTTTGTTCCTTGGTGTAAGGTTTTAGTGAGGCAACAATTTATATACCATTTTGTTTTCCTAGATCTCATGATTAATGTACGAATCTGAGAGAATATTAGACTAAAGGAAAAGTCTATGTATTGCAAAGTAACCGGTGCGTTGTACTCTTTCCTTCGTCATGTTTTTATTTTTCCCACTGGGTTTTTATTTTTGGCGTAAGGTTTTAACGAGCCAACAGTTGTACACCATCACTCCTTTGACTTGGCACAAGGGGGAGTGTTGAAAGATAAGTGTGCCATCGTCTAAAGGATATGACGATAATGATAAAGATAAAAGATAAAGATGTATAGAGATAGAGATAGACATTTAGAGTTAGATTAGTGTTAGATTTCTTATAGTTATCTCTTTGTAACTCGTCCCCTATTTAAGGAGCTATTAATTAATGAGAAATGATGCTTCTTGATTCTCTCTATATTGATTATTCTGCAACAAGAAATTAATAATTTTGGAAATATTGACTTCAATTTTTATTAAAAGGTATTTTAGGTCTTTAAGAAATCTTATCTCCCCCCCCCCCCTCTCTCTCCCCGATACTCGTTGTAAAGCAACGAAGAAGTGTAGGTGGATAAAGTCATGTGAACACAAGATACACACTTTGATACCTAACAACACCGACACTGTTAAGAAAAAAATACATACAAATGATACTGATTGTCATACCCAAAATACATATAAGATACACTATGTAAAGGAACGAAAAACATACAAGATACACAATATGATACCTTTTATAGAACAACAACAAAAAATACAAGATGCACATTATGATACCCTTTCGAAAGTAAAAAAATAGCGAAAAAAACATACAATATTTTAATGGGTGAGGTAGTCGTCATGTTTTTTTTTGGGAGTGTGTGTTTGGGTGATGGTAGTAAGAGCATCTTCAAATGATTTTCTAAAATTTCTCTAAAATGGTGAATCAAAAGTTAAAATCTTCAAAAATAATTATTTTCATCCCCAACAAATTCTCCATTTTAGAGAACCAAACATTGATAATAATATTAAAATATTGCAATCAGGTATCTACTAAAATATTATTTCTTTCTCTTTATATTTATTGTCAAAGATTTTCATTGGTGGTTTAATGTGATAATCATTTTTGGAGTGATCTTCATATTTAAAGAAAAACATCTTCTCTCTTCTACTTTCTCCATTTTGGAGATAGTTTTAAGGAATCTGTTGAAGTAATGTTGGCTTAAAATCCTCATTTTCATCATTTTCTCCAATTTAGAGAAGCTGTTAGAGATGCTCTAATCTATTAGATAATTATAATTAATCAAATATTTTATTTTAAAGAAATTAATTTAATATTTTGATATGTTTTTTTATAAGGTTTGAATCCTTGACCTACTAAAAAGTCAAAGATTTATCTACGATTAGACCAAACCAAAGGCTATTTGATTATTTTGATGAGTTAGTAATAAAAAAGAATTACTAAATCACATATTGGATTTTATGGTTGCAAAGTTCTTTATTTTATTAGGGAATTGGGAATATATACATATGCATGTCTTGGAATGATAATTTTAGTGGCTTAGAAACAAAACATGAAAGCAAAAAACAAGCCTAGTTCTTGGAGCCGAGGGGGACATGGTGGTTTCCTTTGTGTAGGAACATGAATACAGTTTTTAGGATAATATAATGAACACACGCATACATTATTCTCTTGTGTGGGATGTTTTGTCTCCTTAAATGATAAAAATATAAAGTTGAGCCTCGTAGAACAATAATTAATTTTTAAACTTTTTTAAGGTTTTTAATCCACATGAAGATATTCAAAGCAATAACTAAATTATCCAAAAAGCATATATAGTGGTGATGATTTTAAACAAAGTTACTTACATATATTATCTTAACAAAGTTCATTAGTTATGGTAAATAATTAATATATTGTTATCCTTTTTTGTAGGGACGGACCCAATTTTTTTTTATACGATGACACCATACAATATATGACAAAAAGTAATCCCGAAAAGCACATTTTTTTCGGTGTGTCTTTATGTTTTTCACTTACGTTCAATATCGTTCGATATGTTTTTAGCCTAATTCCACCGTTTTGAGATATTTTTAAAGTTTTCTGTTTGATTTCGAGGGATTTTTAAAGTTTTCGGGATAACACTAATGATTTTTAAAAAAGCAGTGACGGTCACTGCTTTTTTGAGATTCTAGTTTTAGCGAGTCCTTACTGAAGGGGATAGAGCGACAACAAATTTTCGAGTTTAAATCCCACCCCACCGACCGTGTCTTAGAACATCGTGATTCATCTTCACTATTGATCATGACTATGAGACCGATATGGCACTAATGATTTTTGAAGGATAACACTAACCATTTTTTTCACAACTTAATTGGATAGTAAAACCTTTTAAAAATAGAGAATATATAGTTACCAAAACAATCACTCGTATTTGTTATATCACGTTGCCTTCAAAAATTATATGCTTATCAAAAAGCATATAAGAGCTTCTCCAACGGCTTTTAAAAAATGAAAGAAAATGTGTTTAGAGTTTTTTGATTCATTTGGTTTCAATAAATTGTAAAAAATGAAAAAAATATGAAAGAATATAGAACTTTCTTTGAATTTAAAGAATTCTCCAAAAACGCCATTTTAATAGCCACAAAATAAAGTCATCAAACCAAGCAACGCAAAATACCAATTTTCGTAAAAGTATGAGAAAATGTAAATCTTTATTATATAAACTTCACATTAACCTTTCAATTACACATTTTAGGTCCATAAAAAAACTTAATATTCACGTAATATAAGGATACATTCACTATCTCACTACTAAAAATGAAGGTTTTCACCTACGAACATTTTCCTGGAAAATCCGTCGCTGAAGGGTGATCCATCACAAAACTGTCACAAAAGTTGATGTCTAAATTGTTGGTGGGTAAATCAAATCAGTGACAGATTGCACAGGAAATTCCTGGGTAATCCGTTGGTATTTTCTTGAAAACATCGGATTTCATTGGAATCATTAGTATTTCTTGGGTGATCCGTGGTAATCACCCACGAAAATTTCCCTGGGTATTTTTTGTGGGTGAAAGTCATATTTTTTATAGTGTCTCACGTTTCTCACGAAAATAAAGCGGTGTCAAATACGAACCATGTAATTCTTATAAACTATAAAAACTATAATGAATGTTTATATTATGAAATAATTGACACATATATATATATATATGACAGTTATCATATTTTATTAATTATGATAGATATATATATATATATAGGGGGGGATAATCAAATAAAAATCACAAAAAGATTAAAAACTTGTGAAAACCGATGTAAAAATATTTTTTGAATATTCTTTTTATCAAAGCCGATAATTTAAGATATTGTTTCACATATGTTTCTGTTCATCTTATGAAATAATTAATGTGAAAAAAAAAATTGATTCACCTAGTAAAACGAAAAATAGACGTAAAAAATATTCATATGCTGAAACAAATACATGTGAAAATTTCACATTATAAAACATATATATGTGAAATAATATCTTAAACCCTAGCATTTGATGAAAATAGATCATGAAAAAAATTGTTTTTATATTGGTTTTCACGAGTTTGTAACATTTTTGTGATTTTTATTTGATTTAGCCTCTATATGTATGTATATATATTTAGAGAGGAAGGTTCAAATGAGAACTTTATAAATTTAAAGAAATAAAGGAACACCTTGTGGACCACATATGATGTAGGTCTCACATAATATTAAGTCATTTCTGATTTAATATGATTTAATATTAAATCAGAAATAATTTAATATTATGTGGGACCCACATCATATGTAGTCCACAAAATGTTTCCTTTATTCTTTTAAAATGGGGTGGTTCTCGAATGATCCCTCCCTATATATATATATATATGTATGTATATATATATATATGTATGTATGTGTATATATATATATATACACACGGGAGGGATCAAATGCAAACTAAACCATTTGTAGTTACAAATCAAACTCATTTGTCAATTTCATTGTTTAATGTAATGAAATTGTTTAATCTGGTGAAATTGTTTCATATAATTCGTTTGTTGACGAAATTGTTTCATATTATTTTGTTTCTATCTAAAAATTAAATTGTTTCATGTATTTCTTATTTTCATGGAATTTATTTTCTAAAATTAATTTAATGAAGATGGTTCAGTCTGAATAATGAAAGGCATTTGGTATTAATAACGAATGTGAAATTCATACATTATTCAGTATAATATTAATAACATGCATTCAGAGTGAATAACACATCATTCAGTCTGAACATATTCAAACTGAATGAGACATACGTTCGCTCTCATTTGTCATCACGTTCACAACCAAATTTGAGTTTGCATTTGAACCTGCCCCTATATATATAGGGTCAGGTTCAAAAGAAAACGTCAAAAAAAATAAAAACTGAAAAACACCCAGGGATCTCTTCATCTGGACGGTATGCACTAATGCATACCGGTAATTTTTAAAATGCATTTGTACATATGTAATTATAGAAGTATTGGTGCATAGGAAAAAAACGCTGGTATGCATTAGTGCATACCGTCCGGATGGAGGGGTCATATGGTGTTCTTCAGTTTTTTTTAATGTTTTCCCTTGAACCTCCCCCCCTCTCTCTCTGTCTATATATATATATATATATATATAGAGAGAGAGAGAGAGAGAGAGAGGGAGGTTTAGGAAAAACCTAAAAAAACTGAAGAACACCTTGAGAGCCCTCAATCTAGACAATATCCATTTGTGTATAGACGGTATGCACAAATGCATACAATCATTTCTTCTATGCACGAGTGCATGTTATGTACAAGTGCGTATGCACGAATGGATGTTATAAATTACCAGTATGTATTTGTACATACATTCCAGATGGAGGACTCTCTGAGTGTTCTTAGTTTTTTTCTTTTTGAGGTTTTCCCCTGAGCCTGACCCTATATATATATATATATATAAAAGAAAGTTCAAATGTGATTGTGAACATGAAGACAAAGGAAAGCACGACATGTGTCCATTCAGTCTTGAAATCATTGACGATTTTACAATCAACAAATCGAGTTAAGTCTCCTATGTTAACGAGAACAACAATGTGTTACATTGGTTCATATGTGAACACCAACAACGATTTGTTACATTGGTTCATATGTAAACATTTGAATAACAACATAGGTTCACATGTGAATTTAGTCATAATTTGTTCATGAATTAACACTACTAGAAAATTGAGTATTTTCAACGGAAAATGTCGTTGAAAATTTTCTACGAAATTTTAGAAGGATTATTGACAGAACATAAATCATGATATTCGAGTACTAGAATAATTTATCTAGAAGACTAACCAATGAAGACCAGGTCCTGAACTGAGATGTCCAGACACCAAACAATGAAGGTATCCATTTAGGATCGTCAAAAAACAAATTAATACGCTAAATAGAATGACTCGGTACGCACAGTGCTAACAACAAATCTTCAATGATTAGAATGTTTAATTGTAAAGAACAAGTCACAATATCAGATAAGAATTTAATCATTGATATGTAATAACGCAGATAAAAAACAATTAAGATTTGAACCGAGTGTATTCCCACCCAAAAATTTCAACGAATATCTGACACATGGAAATAAATAAGTAAACAAAATACAACACATGGTAATTCAAAGAATTAATGTAAAATCAGAGGATAAACCAACACGAGTAAGTTTCTTAGAGTGAAATACCAAGGTTCAATTAAATCAAAACCCTTTACCTTTCAAAAACTATAGCCCCCACCCCACCCCACCCCACCCCAAATATAGCATAACCTTTTCAAATTTAGTCATGTGTTATGTATAGTCTGAATAAGAGTGCATATCACAATTCTGTAAAACAAATTAGAAAGATTTTGGTACCCAAGATTTTTTGGGTGTCCTCAGATGTTTGTTTTAAAACTATTAATTGAGGAATAGGGGATACTATATGTACCGTATATCTATTCGTATGCCTCTTATTGAAAAAATCATTTGTTCCACATGTTGAACAACAAATCTTTTCGGCACTCAGACTTATCAACTAATTTATAGACCTAATAAAAGAAGACAAATTAGTCATGGAAACGAATGATCTTGTATCAACTATAGGAGATTGTTGTAGCTTGTTTACATCACGGTCCTCTATAGTTGATTTTTTTCTCCAAACCATTTTCACTTTCTTAAGGTGATTATCTGAACTAGAAACATAATAATTGTGAAACAGATTATAACAATTGCAACCATTTGATCCAGAGTATCTGTTAGAATAACTGTTTGAATTGACACTTGAATATTAGTTATTCTTAAAGGTTCTTACTAAAGAGAAAGGATCAATTGCATGAATTGAACTTGAAGCAGTTTTGAATGAAAACATATAATTAAAATTGATTGAATCATTATAAGGGGAAAGAATAGTAGTATCCGGACTAAGTTGTTCTTTGATCTCAACTTCTTCTGAGTTTTCTTTAAAAATTTGATCACGCATTGAAATCACCTTTTCAAGCTCTTGAATTTTGCATAAAAATTAATCTACATCTTTATGATTTTTTTTCCAATAATACCATTGTTCATTTATGTTCATCTTAGATAGTGAAGTATTGTAATTTTAATTATTACAAAGTTGTCATCATAAATATCATCTATTGATTTTGTTACAGCCGTCATATTTGACTTTTCTAATTCATCGTTGACTACCTTGGATTCATATAGTAAATCTGGTGAATTAGTATGTGTTCTATAAAGAACGATCAACTATATTTGGATTTCATATGGTGAATTAGTATGTGTTTTGTATGGTAAATCTGTTTGTTTCATATGGTGAATCTGTGTGTTTCATATGCTGAGTAAATATGTATGTTTCATCTAGTGAATCTTGTTACCAAAATGACGATTGTGCTCTTTTTTAACTAAAAATAGCTTTCAATTAAAACTGTATGATCAAAACCAAATTAAGGCTTAGATCGGTTCTCACGGTTTTTAACTTTTTTTGGTTTTTATTTGATTTAATCCCTATATAGATGTGGGTCTATATATATATGATTAAATAAAAAAAAATATATTAGCAGCGTGTTGGTGGGTTTGGCGGGTGAAGCTAAGCCTAACCTAATCACAAGCCTCTTAATTGGCGGGTTAAGTTTAATTTAGTTGTTCGCAGGTTGGTTGGGCGAGTTTCGCAGGTTGGCGACCTTCTGTACACCCCTATATATATCATCAAGTCAGTTATTAAAACATAATATTTGCAAATAGATTAAGATCATAATCTGAACCTCACAAGCTACATATTTATACTTTAATAACTTCAGTGTCCAAGAGCCGACTCTTGACTCACAAAATAGAGCATTTTCAACAAATTCTTTAAAATGAACAGAAGTTTTGGAGATTTTAGTCCATTTCTTTTGGTATAAAATTTTCAAGAGAAATAACTTATGAGAGAGAATCTTAATAATCTATAAATTTGGAGAATTTTAAAAAAATGATTGGGAAATGAAATATAATTAAAGTTATAATTTTCAAAAGTAGAAAAGTTGTTGGAGACATGGAGTTAAATATAGGGAATTTTATTCAAATAGCCATTCCAGAAAAAAGATTTGTCTCCTAGCCTATTTCTCCCCACTTTTACCCAAATAGCCCTCATGGTCGCAAAACTAGAGGTGGCAATTGCGATCTCACTACACGACAAAAAACTATAATCCGGCCCATTGACGCAATTGCGTAGGTTTGCCATGGCGACCACCGGGTCGCAATTGAGACCCTAAAAAATTGCGACCCTATTGGTGTCGCGTTCTGGTGAAACCCTTTTCCAAACTAACCATATCCAGATACGCAATTGTTTAAGAAATTGATAATTCTCACATGTTTTTTGCATGTTTTATTGTGTATTTGCATTATTTTTTTCAACAAACACGGAAAATTGATTGAATGATTTTTCAATAAGTGTATTTGCACTATTATATAGCCTGCAAATTAATTTAGTGTTTTGAGATAAATTTGGTTCATAAAATAGCAGGGTTAAAAGGATGAAGATATACAAAATTTTGGTCATCAACCTTCTTTTTTCTGAACGCATGGCTATTGAAGCACAACATTTTTGAAGACTTAGAGGTTCATTTGAACCGCTTCCGCAATGGATCGAAAGCATCATTTGTTAATAATTCTTTTTCACGTCCATAAATAAATTGTCTCACCTTAATTTCAAACTTTATCCCCATCCCATTGGCGATGGTCCATTCTTCTTTACCATGAAGGTCAACCACAATGGCTATTTCACAGCACCACTCGGAAGGTCGTATGTCAACGACATAGAAATATTTGTTGACCGAGTAGATGGTCAATGTCTTTGTATAATACACATGCATCAACTAATGGCTCAACTTTGTTATGACAAACACGAACGAGTTGGAATGAAAATGTATTTTGAACCACGAAAAGAAGACTTAGACACTGAATTAAAAGAACTCGTGGGTAACGAAGATGTTTGGGATATAACTATCGGGATGAAACGACGACCCCGCTTGAAGTGTATCTGGAAATGGATCGTGCAAGGATAATCTCAGATGAAGCTTGCAAGGGGTTTAACAATTGGTTGATGACTATATATAATCTTTCGCATTATGTTTCTCTTCACCTGTGTTTCGAATAAGTATTTTTATGTTCATGTTGAATGATGAAATAATGTTTAATCACTTTATGTTTGGGGAATCAATTAACGTAAATATTTATAATCATAAGAGCACAAAATAAATTAAACCATTTTGTTCATGAGCGAAATAGAATGTGTAACATCAACAGAGAAACTCTGAAGTACAAGACCAACAAACAGTAACACCATTTAAGGATAGAGTCCGTTACATTTCACGATCCAATTATGTTTCTCGGTTACCTGCGCTTGAAGTATTGCAAAGTCTCGTACAATCTTGTTGACTTGGATGTTGTCGTGATGAATTCTCTCTTCCTTATATTTGATTTCCCTATTCCACCTTTTTTTATCTCCTCCCTGTACGCTTCCCTCCTTTGCTATCCTTCTTGTTCATCATTTGTTTCCACTTTTCAGTGAGTTCCTCGACCTCCGTCTCTGCTTTTTGCATCGATGGATTCATCATTTCTTGCATTGTTTGGGGGGGGGGGGGGGTTTGAAGAGGATGCGTTTGCAGCCATGTGTTTGGTGAAAGAAGGGGGTCTTATGATATCAATGGATGGAAAATATTGTATTGATGTTGTGACTTTATGGTTGTAATTAATGAGAGTATTTATAGCTAGCCAGAT
The DNA here is from genome assembly GCA_036898165.1 of Silybum marianum. Taxonomy (NCBI): domain Eukaryota; kingdom Viridiplantae; phylum Streptophyta; class Magnoliopsida; order Asterales; family Asteraceae; genus Silybum; species Silybum marianum. The sequence continues at coordinate 17,363,877 of CM072541.1, forward strand.
TTTGTCAATAAAAATCTGCTATTTTTTCAGGCAAATCTGTCAGTCTTTTTCAGACAAATCTTGAACATTTTTCAGTGGAGTCTTGCAGACGAAGTCAATCTTTTTCAGCAAATTTGTCGGCCTTTTTCAAGTGAATCTAGTTTTTTAGTCGAATATAAGCTTTCTTTATACCAGATAAACATGATTGTTGGCATTTGGCAAGTCGGAACCTTGTTGTGAAACGTTTCAAAGATCTGCATCCTTCACACTAGAGCAAGGTGAGAATGTAAGTTGTTTTTTTACCGAAGAAACATGGTGAGTGAACATCGAAGATTCAGTCAAGTGGCAAGTAGTAGTGTTAGGATTGACATCCTTGAAACCTGAAGATGGAAATGATATTATTTTCTTGGTAACCAAAGAACCATAATTATCATTTGCAGATCTAGGAAAATTATGGTATCTGTAGATAAACGATAACCGTCATTTACATTTAACAAAGCAATTGTGAACGTCGATATTGTGAACCGATATACGTAAACATCTTGACATAGCTCATGTATTGCGACTTAGACTTTTGAATCTCATTCCGGATCTCCAGCAATTCATAGAAGTCATATTGTTTCAGAAATTTAGTTCTAAATTAGGTCTGAAAAAGCATGTAAGTTAATGACATTAAAAAGGTCTGAAACAGCCTGCAATATTTGTTTGAAAAGCCTCCAAGATTCTTCTGACAAATCCTCCAAGATTGTTCCAAAAAAGTCTCTAAGATTCGTCCTCATTGAAATTTTCTATCTTAACTAAATCCACATACGCAATTGCGTACTAGTAAAGATAATAACACTGAAATCGGTCAAGATTGCGTACTGGTAAAATATGCTTTTGTTGGTCTAGATAATGACACCATAAATAGGATTGATGCATGAACCTAAAAGACATAAGTTTATTGACCATATTCAAGTTCTTTGTTTTTTTCTCTAAGAATGAATGGAAGTTCTTGATGTAATGTCCCTAAATTTAAAACAACGGAGTGGGAGGATGATCTCAAGGCCGAGGAGTTGAGGGACTGAGATGATGAAATTATAATGCCAAATACTGAGGAGGAGTGGAGGGTATTAGCTGTTGAATGCTCGGATTATTCGACTCCACTTAAAATGCCCGCTTATCTACCTTGAGAGATGAAGGAATGGGAAGCCAACATCTACACTTTACTTGAAAAAAGTGCGGAGTTGGGTGCAAAAAAGGGACGATTAAAGAGGAGGTTGCCAAGAGGAAGACATCGATTGATCATACAAAACAAGAAATCAAGCATTAGAAGAAGTGGATTGATGATGCAAAAAAAGAAATTAAAGAGAAAGAAAAAGGCAATTATGATGCATGGTTCGAACTCGAAGCCGAGGAGAGTCATAGACTACTCCGGGATAATGAAGAGGCCATCAAAAAATACATCATATGGATAAACAACGCTAAAAAGCTATATCTGCATGAATTCCCATAGTTGTATTTAGATAAAATGTTGATTCAGTCTTTAGTTTCGTTTCAATAAAATGGTTTGAATTTATGCCTTGTTAAGACTAATTTCCAAGTTTGTTACAATAGACTGGTTCAAATAGTATATATTGATAGTGGATAGTTACAATCGTACACGATTTGCTATCTATAAGTCAACATTAAGATCAATACTATTATAGTCGAGACTTCCATGTGGTTCTATCATCATTGATGCCTGAGATTGCCTTCTTTGGCTACTTGAAGCTCTGCTTCTAGGCATGCTTGATAAGGCAGGAGATGGAAAGTTTGCACGAGTATGTCCGGTTTGGCCACACCTAGTACACTTTTTCTATACGGGACCTTCACCACAAGATGGATTTCGATCGTTGTTACGGGGTCTTCGGACATGGTTCCTTGTTATTAGGAGCGAATAGACTGGTAGTAGAGGGACATCTGGAGACAACCAAAATTCAGGAGGTCCAGCAAGAACAATTACGTCACGATTTGTGGCCTGGTAAAGTGAGGTAGTGAAGAAGTTTGCAGCCAAATGGCTGCAATCTGTACAACCTTGAGGTCTTGCAACAACGATGGCATGACCGCAAGGTAACCCAGATATTTGCCATTGTACATGTACAACGAAATCTATCCATGTAGACCTTTGCATCCTTACGATTATACCGAACCTCATATACATCAAAGCCTATTCCGTGGACGGTCCATCTTGCAGACTTAACTGTCATTATCTTAATCTTGGTCTGCGCCCATGGTGTGAAAGCGTGATTCATTTTCTGTACAAAAATATATTCATTGTGTTACACTTTTAAAAAATAAAAGAAATTTAAATATATAGGGCAATAATAAAAAAATAATTACAAAAAAGTTATAAACTCGTGAAAACCGATATAAAAATACTTTTTTAAGTGATTTTTTTTCATCAAAATCTATAATTTAAGATAGTGTTTCACATATGTTGTGTTCACTTTATGAAATAATTACATGCGAATTTTTTTTGGATTCACCTAGTGAAACCAAAAATATGGGTGAAAAATATTTATATGGTGAAACAAATACATGTGAAACTCACATTATGAAACAAATATATGTGTAATAATATTTTAAATCCTAGCATTAACTCTTCTGACAAGGAGTCCACAATTAGAGGAGGGGTGATATGAAAATAAATCATGAATTTTTTTATTTTTATATCGGTTTTCACGAGTTTGTAACATTTTTGTGGTTTTTATTTGATTTAGTCCCTATACACACATACACACACAAATATATATATATATATATATATAGATACGAAATAAAATATTGTGATCGTATGAACCTCCTTTTTGCAGAGGAATAAAATACCATTGTTGTTGAAAATCTCTGATGTACTCCATAAGCCCGGCAATCAGTAATCTGCGTACAAAACGAGAAATGCATTCGCTGACTCCACACTATTGGAGGTCATAATATTGTACCGAATGCCAGGAAAATGGACCATTTGACCACCTCTCCTTGCCAAGCTCATCCATCAATTGAGCTACGACAGGTACATGGACTCGTAGACTATTCGCTCGAACTGTTGTTCTGTATAGGCTTTTCATACCTTCCAGAATTTTTTCTTATAGTTCTTAATGTTTACGTCCCTGCTTTTCACGTTCATCTCGAGATGTCGAAAACACAGAGGGTGATTGGCCGTTGGGAACACGACTGTAATACCGACACTTATAGAAGCAACCCTATCGAACATAAACACCAAACCATTCAAATCTCAAATACAATTCTTCAACATGGAGATAAACCAAGTCCACTCATCTGATGTCTCATACCTACCTACCTTGAAACCAATGGGCAAAATGTTGTTATTTCCATTCTCGACAACGACAAAAAACATTGTACCCAAGAAACTTCCCTTCAAATGTGCAATGTCTATTACAAGAACACGACGCAACTTTATCTTAAAAGACTCGATCTGTAAAAAATTAAGCGGTTTATGTTTGTAATTGATATACTTTATAATATGTAAACATATGACATAGTGATACGTACCGCGCAACCAAAGGACAGCAAAAGACTTCTCAAAACGTCATCTTGAATCTATCCTTATGTAACACCCTAAAATTTAGAATAAATTTAAACCGAAAATATAATTGCGGAATAAGACTAAAATATAAAGATCACCCATGAGATGGGGAAAAGTAACAACCTATTAATTTATACAAATCCAGAATATAGATTATGTTTGGGAGTCACTAATATCTTCAAAATACAAGTTTCTAGAATCTCCAATAACTACACTTGAAAGTGTAATCACAAAAAGGTGCCTCTACGGGCACAACGCTCCACTCCGCTCCAGGGATCCCCACTATCACGATCACCTGCTAAACATGGCATTTAAGAAAAAGTGTTAGGTTTGATGCCTATTGAGAACAAACAGTTAAATAGATAAAGCCATAAAATACTTGGATTAAAAGAGTGAGAGTTTACCCAATTCAACTTCACTTAAAAGCTTACTCTTGGTGAGCAAGGTCATTTTTAAAGATAACGGGGAGACCCGTTATTATCATCCATAGTGACGGATATCCGAGTAAGTCACGTTCAAATGTTAAGAGTTCGTTTTAGGACTAAGGGATGTTGGCACCGACCAATCATACAACCGATTATGAACTCTGAAGGACCTAGCCGGAACTACACACATAGGATCAATGGGTTAAGGGCACAGACCAATCATACAACCGAGTATGGCCTTTAATGATCTCATACATGGACCGAAAGGGGACGACAATCCTGATTTTAGACCGACCCCTATGGATCCATTACATTCTAGTCTATAATTCAAATACATCAACCAAGACATATCGATAGTATTCCAAATACCAAATTCTTTATATAAATGTTTTCTTTAGATATGAACTTTTGTCAAGAAAATTAGGTCATGTAGATTGAGTTCTAAAATCAAAGATTTCTTCATCCTAAGACATTTCCAAGCAAATAAAACCATTTACTATACTCATTTTATAACCAAGACCAAAATTCCCAAATATATAATTTTGACCTAATTCTTCCAAACTTAACCAAATGCATAAATACTTGTATTATAAACTTTAACGAAGTAAATATAGCGTTTAAAACATGAAATAAGTATATAAAAAGGCTTAAAGTTGAACTCACAAGGCTAGGATTAGGTAAACCGTAGAAATTCCCTAAAAATGGTGGAAATGGAGGAAGCTTGATGAGGAAGATGAAGAACACCAATAATCTTGAAGAGGAGCCTTGAATCTTCAACTTCTATGGTCTAATATATAAATGCTTGGGAGGAGGTAGATTGAAGTAATAAATGCCCTAAAAGCGGCCTTGAGGGAAGACTTGGAGAGAAAAACGAGTGTGGGTTGAGAATGAGAAACTGATAGCTGAAACCGTGACTTAATGGGGGTCTGGACACTCCGGGCGACCTTGCCATGCGATTATGCCATGGCACGATCGCATGGCAAGGTCGCAGGAACTGTTTGCCTGGCACAATCGCCTAAAGTGTACCAAGAGTTTGCAAAATTTGATCAGGTTTTGTTCCTCTGTGGCTGTGCCTTGCGACTGTGACATGGCACAATAGCCTGTCACAGTCGCCTAAATGGTACCGAGAGTGCGATTGTAAATTTGGTCATCTGGTAGTTCCTGGCGACTGTGCCCTGCGACTGTGACATGGCACAGTAGCCTGTCATAGTCGCCCAATTGGTGCAGAGTGCTCTCCTGTTTCCGATTTTCGTTCCTTTCTTCTAATTCATAACGACCCACATAAAATTCACTTGGAACACTCAAGATAGCTAACTATAACACTTTTAAGATGCAGAAATTAAGACTTTGCATTCAAAATTTCTGGGTATTGCGCTATTCTGGGTGCCTCTCTTATTGGGATAACAGTAATCGGAGGTGGCCGAGTGACATCCGTTGTACTATTATGTGCGTCATCAACTTCATTTCGCGACCTAGTACGCGTGTTAATCATCTTAGTCTGCCAAAAGCATATAATAGGAGTAAGACAAGGCTAACATAAATCGGTATACACATTCACCATTCATCACAACCATAGTAAGGTAAGCATACTCACATAACAATATACCCAAAATAGCATTAGCTACGTGATATTTTGAATATATCATACATATAAGAATTCTTATTACCAAAGTCGCATTTCATGATTAGCGCATTTCCGTCAACTCTAAAGCTCTCCTATCTCAAAAGTGTCTACCCACATCTCACGATTCAATACTTAAAGTCTCAACTAAGTCTAGGCATTTTAAATTTACACCTAGTTCGCTTAAACTAGAGCTCTGATACCAACTTGTAACACCCTAAAATTTAGACTAAATTTAAACCGAAAATATAATTGCGGAATAAGACTAAAATATAAAGATTACCCATGAGATGGGGAAAAGTAACGGAGTTTATATCAATAAACGGATAATAAGTAACAACCTATTAATCTATACAAATCCAGAACATAGATTATATTTGGGTGTCACTAATATCCTCAAAATATAAGTTTTTAGAATCTCCAATAACTACACTTGAAAGTGTAATCCCAAAAGGTGCCTCTACCGGCACAACGCTCCACTCCGCTCTAGGGATCCCCGCTAACACGATCACCTGCTAAACATGACATTTAAGAAAAAGTGTTAGGCTTGAAGCCTAGTGAGAACAAACAGTTAAATAGATAAAGCCATAAAATACTTGAAATAAAAGAGTGAGACTTTACCCAATTCAAATTCACTTAAAAGCTTACTCTTGGTGAGCAATGTCATTTTTAAAGATAACGGGGGAGACCCGTTATTACCATCCATAGTGACGGATACCCGAGTAAGTCACATTCAGATGTTAAGAGTTCGTTTTAGGACTAAGGGATGTTGGCACCGACCAATCATACAACTGAGTATGAAATCCGAAGGACCTAGCCGGAACTATACACATATGATCAATGGCTTAATGGCACCGACCAATCATACAACCGAGTATGGCCTTTAATGATCTCATACGTGGACCAAAAGGGGACGACAATCCCGATTTTAAACCGACTTATATGTCTATAGATCCAGTACATTCTAGTCTATAATTCAAATACATCAACCAAGACATATCGATGGTATTCCAAATACCAAATCCTTTATATAAATATTTTCTTAAGATATGAACTTTTATCAAGAAAATTAGGTCGAATAGATTGAGTTCTAAAATCAAAGATTTCTTCATCCTAAGACATTTCCAAGCAAATAAAACCATTTGTTATACTCATTTTATAACCAAGACCAAAATCCCCAAATATATCATTTTGACCTAATTCTTCCAAACTTAACCAAATGCATAAATATTTTTATTATAAACTTTAATGAATTAAGTAAAGAGTAAATTGCAAATTTGGTCCCTATGGTTTGTGGATTTTTGTGGTTTTGGTCCCTAGAAAATTTTTATTGCAAGAAAACCACTATGGTATGAATTTCATTGTGGATTTGGTCCCTCGCACTAACTTCGTCTCTATTTTCTCTGTTAAGCCCTTGCATGTGCCTTGCACATGAGGGTATTTTTGTCTTTTTACTTATTCCTTTTGTTTTCACTAAAAACAACAAACCCCAGGGGCCAAAATTGTAATTCACTTATTAAATAATATTGTTAGTCCCCAAAGAGAGATGGCTAACTAAGTGAGGGTTTTGTAGAAGGGGGGGTTGAATATAAAACACACAGAGTATACTCTTTTTAAATTTTTTAATATAAATATCAAAAATTTACACACATGAAGTTTGATGCGGAAAAGAATAGACACACTATTCTATCAAACTAAACACACAGATAACAGTAATTAACTTATACACTAAGGAAGTTAAAACAAGACTGTTATAACACACAGGATTGCCGGAGTCAAACAAATAATCACTTTGAAGATTTGTTGAAAGCGTGAGATTTCTGGGAAAGACTTCATCTCCTTTTATAGTGCCCATGCATGGGATGCATGTGGACAGCTGTCAAGGTTTCATTAGCTGGAAGTGTATCTGCTGGACAAAGGAAGAGACCACTCCCTTTGTACTAGAATAATGGATGAACCATTCTTTGTAGCACGTAATGTTAGATAAGTTTATCTTCTTTTCTTCATGCTCTGTGAAGTCCCATCAAACCTTTTAGCTAAAAGACAAATATTCCTTTTATAAGAATAAAAGAGAATGTCTTTAATTAAGGTTTAATGCCCAAGTTCTTGCTGCTCACGTATCTTGCATTTGATGTGAGTCAAGACCTTATCTCTTGAAAATTGCTAAGTGATACATAAACCTATGTATCGCATTGGTGGATACCTTGTAAGGCTGGAATTGATAAGTGTACACATTGCTTAGTGATCCTCAAATCTCACTAAGTGTTGAGAGTGTACACCCTTGTAGTTGTGACTTGATATTACAGCCTTAGAAAATATACCTGCAATTTCGGTGACCAAGGTACATAGTGTCGGTGGATGGGTACTGTCTTGATGACCTCATCTTGTATTGATGACTCAATACTTTGATGACTTAAATGTGTACCATCGGTGACCCACTATGTTGGTGACCCAATCTTGACTTTGGCAATTTGATCTGAATATTGAAGTTAGTTGGTACATCCAAAATTCCACTTTTTGATGTACAACCCTTGATTGAATAGTCTTTGACTTTCCAATACTTGAAGCATATTTCAGACCTTCAAAAGAACCTATAAAAAATCAATCATACAAAGGAAGGTGGTTCATCACCAAATCATCGGTGACCCAAACTTTTCTTCTTTGGTGTGGGTTACTCTTTTGGAGAGACCGAAAGAACAGAAAGAGAAGCGAGATCAGAGAGATCGAAAGAAGTGATACAGATCCCTCCGCCGACTACTTCGTCCATCTGCAGAACTCTGGCGACAACCTCAATCTACAGAACTCCGGCGGCGACCCTCCATCTTCTTCATGGAAACTACCCTAGCCCCCCTTTTCTTAACGGTCCATCTTCTCCGGCGGCGACCTCATTCTTCGCTCTCCTTTTCGAACCGAGATTTGAATCATTTTCTTATTTATGTTTATCATATTTGAAGCTTCTTGATTTTCAGATTTGGGTTTGTAGATCTGAGTTTTGATCTTCCGGTTTGAAGCTTTTAGATTTGTACATTTTCAGGTTTGAAGCTTTTAGATTTGTACATTTTCAGGTTCATTAGATTTGTTTGCTTCTTTAGATTTGTACATTTTGGAACACAAATAAAAACTAAAACCATTTCATTTTTTGGATTTTGGTGTTTTTGTTCTTGGTGTTCATCATCTTATTAGTGTAGATCGTAGAAGATGAGTATTCAAATTTGATCCATGATATTTTTTTGGAAAAAGAAATCTGATTGGTGTTGTGTTCTTGTAGAAGATGGCTTTTCAAGAAAAAATGATTATAATTAATTAAAAAATGGTAAAATAAATGAAATATGGTCACATGACAAAATGCCCTCATGTGCAAGGCACATGCAGGGACTTAACGGAAGGAAAGCTGACGGAGTTAGTGCAAGGGAACAAATCACAATGAAATTCATACCACAGTGGTTTTCTTGCAATAAAAATTTTCTAGGGACCAAAAACACACAAAAATCCACAAATAATAGGGACCAAATTTGCAATTTACTCTTAAGTAAATATAGCATTTAAAACATGAAATAAGTTTATAAAAAGGGTTAAAGTTGAACTCACAAAGCTAGGATTAGGTAAACCTTAGAAATTATATATAAACGGTGGAAATGGAGGAAGCTTGATGAGGAAGATGAAGAACACCAATAATCTTGGAAGAGGAGCCTTGAATCTTCAACTTCTATGGAGTAATAAATGCTTGGGAGGAGGTATATTGAAGTAATAAATGCCCTAAAATCGGCCTTGGTAGAAGACTTGAAGACCAAAATGAGTGTGGGTTGAAATTGAGAAACTGATAGCTGAAATTGTGACTTAATGGGGGTCTAGATATTCTGGGCGACCTTGCCATGCGATTTTGCCATGGCACTGTTTGCCTGGCACAATCGCCTAAAGTGTACCGAGAGTTTGCAAATTTTGATCAGGTTTTGTGCCTCTGCGACTGTGCCTTGCGACTATGACATGGCACAATAGCCTGTCACAGTCGCCTAAATGGTACCGAGAGTGCGATTCTGAATTTGGTCATCTGGTTGTTCCCGGTGACCGTGCCCTTCGACTGTGACATGGCAAAGTAGCCTGTCACAGTCGCCCGACTGGTGCCGAGGGCTCTCCCGTTTCCGGTTTTCGTTCCTTACCTACAATTTATAACGACCCAACATAAAAATCACTTGGAACACTCATGATAGCTAACTATAACAATTTTAAGATGCGGAAATTAAGACTTTGCATTCAAAATTTCTGGGTGTTACACCTTATTCTGGTGAAGGTACTTAGATTATGATACTCCATACAATATAAATACGTAGGGATTCGAGTGAATAACTCTTCAGGGGTGCCCCTAACCATTCGTAGGGCGTTCCATCTCGCACGCCAACCTTGGTGGTACCCAATAGTAACACCGTACTCCTAGTGTAGATCGTGCACAATGTCATTTGGCCCGAAATGCCTGCTAGCATCTAAAAATTTATCTTTTAGTAAATGGCCCAAGATCTTTGTGTTCTCTTGACGATGGTTGGGGTTCAATCGGTTGTTCGAACAAGTGTGTACGTCCACCAACTTTCGTATTTGGAAGATCGGGTTATCTCCTGGTGCGGCCCTTGCATCCATACGCCAAAGACATTTCTCTTTAATGCATATAGCCTCTTATTTGGTTTTTGAAGATATCGGCATTTTAAACTAGAAACCCTCTTCAATAAACTATTCCCAACTGTACGGTCATTTCCTCTTTCGTCTTGAACATCTAATCAGCAACTATTCTGTTACTACGATTATAAGGTACCGGTTCATTTGTGGTGATAGAGGGCACTGGGATTTGAAGAGGAGGAAGCATATCGAAATAATCATTTATCCCACCAAACGATTTTTTAGCAGGAGTTACTGTTTCTACACCCGCTTCCTCTTCATTCATTTCAGAGATTTCAAAAACATAGGCTTCATCACATCAAATCTAGTAAAGTGTCTTTTTTCTAAAGACAGGCTAACACACACACACACACACACACACACACTTTCCTGGGGTATCCGGGCTCCCACTTAAGGATGCCACCCGACTAATCCCCGTCGACCACGGCCCAGCCCAATTAAAGTGTCTTCTTTCTTCTTCATCTTCATCTTCATCTTCATAACCATCAACATTTTCTTCTTCTTCTTCACCTTCTTCTTCTTGTTATGTGTACGGAACCACGTCGTGGTAATAGTCACTAGGACCATACGAATGCTGGATTTGAGACTCATACTCAGATTGAGAAACATACATTCCTTGAGTCTGAGTCTCATCCTAGGTTTGATGGTTTTCAATGTTCGAACTGCCACCTCCACCGCACGTCGAATAATCGACATATACGAAAAGTGTAGGCGGTGTATTTGACTCGGCTGCGAATTCCATGAAGCCACAAACATCTTCATCGTCAACTAGCTTAAAATTTTACCATCATTCTTGTGGATTATCTTCGTTTCACCTACAAAATTTTTGATCTTACATTTTTTCTTAGCATAAACGACCATCTCTTCATGTGTAATGTTTGTGCGCAATTGTACAGCATGGTGGATAGATTGGGTGAAATAAACATATTCCCACCCATTGTTTCCTTCCACCCAATCACCACTGGAACGAATATGTAGCCTCACTTACTCTACACCGGAACTCATTTCCAAACGAATTGAAGAAGGAAAAATTATACTTGTAACAAACAAAGAAAGAAATTATAGCTACACGCTTTTTCCAGTATATCTTCATCCTTCTAACCTTGCTATTTTATAGATCAAAATTATCTCAAACCATTAATTTCCTGCAAACATTCAATCAATTTGGAGGCTATGTAATAGTACTAGTACGCTTATTGAACAATCATTCAATCAATTTGCAGTGTTTCTTGAAAAAATAGCGCAAGATGTCAATTTCTTCAACAATTGCGTACTTGGATATGGTTAGTTTGGATTAGGGTTTCACCAGAACGCGACACGTATAGGGTCGCAATTTGCTAGGGTCGCAATTGCGACCATGGATGGGGTCGCCATTGCGTATAGTACGACCAATGACGTCGAGGGCCAGAGTTTTTTTATCGTGTAGTGAGGTCACAATTGCGACCTAAAGTTTTACGACCATGCGGCTATTTGGGTAAAAGTGGGGGAAAATGGCTAGGAGGCAAAAACTTTTCCTGAAATGGCTATTTGAATAAAATTTCTTTAAATATAAATATTACTTTAAGATTTTGATTTTTAATTTATTTTTAAAGTCTATTATAGAAGCTAGAGCTTTAATCCCAAAAAGTTATTTCAAAACACATTTTTTCTGTATTTCAAATTCAATTATGTTTATGCCTACTGAACATTAATTGTGGCTTCATCATGACCCATGAGTATTTCAACTGTCAATTATTTAAATGTTTGTACTCAATATTTTAAATTTTTTCATCCCAACCTACCATTATATTGAAGTTTTAAATTCAATCCCAAGTTAACATAAATTTAACATCATTTATTGTTGATATAAATGTAGACGAGTTAATGTTTATTCAGAATTTACCGTACATATTTGTAACTTATTAAACAAAGTTTTTTCTGAAGGGATATTAATTATACAAAGTTAATGACATGTAATAGTTGTACCACAACGAAGTGACAAAGTTAGTTGAAAACATAAAAATGTAAGCTCTAACATATAATATGATTATTTTTAAAAAACAAATAGAGTAAATTAAATATTTTGTCCTTGTTTGTAAGGGGTATTCTTTTTTTCTTTTTTCTCATACAATTCATTTATTTCAGAGATAATGTTTTTGTCCCCGTCACTAACTCCGTAAATCATTAATTTTCCAGTAAAAGAATCACGTGTGCTACATTCGAGGGCAAATTTGCCCTTTTAACTTCCCCGGTAGCATAGGTCGTGTGATCGACGGTGGCAAGCACAAACACCATGCATGGCTTTTTCCCTATATTCTCACTATAATAAAATTGTCTTTACAGGATGCTTTGGATGAATACTTTAAATAATATAAGTTTATAGGATCAAACTATCTAACAACATTACAATGGTTATTTATATAACTTTTTTCAACGTTTTAACAACTTTTTACGACGCTTTTAAAATAAGATGTTTTATTAGTTTTTTTATAGGACCTTTTTGAGAAATGTTCTATACCATCTTTTTATAGGACACATGTCTTTATATATAAGACACTTTTTCAAATAGTGTCGTATAAAATAGTTATTACGATACATTTTTTAAAAAAACTTTCTAAAATACTTGTTAGAACGCCTAAAATGCCTTATAAATCTATTATAACATTTTACATATGATGCTTTTTTGTTTGGTGCTACAAATATAGTCTTATAAAGTATTTTATTATTACACTTGAACATTTTATACTTAATGCAATACCATTTTGTTGTAGTGTCTCATCGTTTCAAACACAAACAACTTCTCATGTATAACTTAATTCTATACGAACAAAACTAAAATTGAAATTAATTACATAAATCATAATTAACTAGGATTTTCAAACCTACTTTATGGATGTTTAGTTGATGATCACACTGACATTGATCAAATATGAGACTAGCTTAACATAGATATGAATTTAAAAACCTACATGTGAATCCATGTAATCTATATTATTGATCAAGGTCAATAAATCAATCCCTACCTCTCATCTCGAACCTACGTACATACCCTTTGGATTGTTCCGCATATGATGTCAGCGGTGGAAAAAGGAATTACGGTAAAGTGAAATTATTGAGGCATTCAACCTTCATCCCACAACTGTTTGAGTACTGAATCTAGGGGCCATCGTGCATGGCGGCAAGGGGACGGGGTGCAAGGTTGAGCCAAAAGAGGAGGTCTAGGGTTAGAACTAGCAAAATGGAATAGATTTTAGGGTCAAGAATTTGGGTAAATGGTAAAATGCATGACAATCTTGCCCATCTGTACACAACACATGCATGATGGCACTTGACAAGCAAAAATATGGACGAACTTAACGACTTGGACAGAAACCAAAACAAAACGCTACACCAAGTGGTTTTAGTAATAACGGAATTACAAAGAAAAAAAAGGTCATAAACCACAAAAATAAAATCGCTATACATTTGTTGTAAAAATTAAAATGGATTCATATTTGTTTTGTAAAAGCATAGACCTTAAAATGGGTCCATACATTGAAAATGTAATTTTTGTAAAGAAATGTAAATAGGGGTTCATTAATTTGGAAGATAGTATATGTATTTTATGAAGGAAGTACTACTGGGATTGGTGAAGGAAATTAAAGAAAAGGATAAAAAAAGGGTATTGGGATTTCAAAGGAATTGATGGTGGTGTTCAAGTGTTTGACTGAAAAACATAAACAAACACAATTGGATACTATTCAGCATGTAAGCACTGTCACAGTCAAACCCCTCCAAACATGCATCTGCTCATGTGAAGAATTAGAACTTGTCATACATTTGTACTGTGTCTTACCTTATCAGTAGGATCAAAATATATAATGTCTCTCTTCATCATTGAATGTTCCTTGTATATATATATGCATAGTAAAAGAGGTAGATGCATCTGTTTTTCATAAAATAATTCTCATTGCACTCATCATTAATGGTTGCATATGCATATATGAATTTGAGATTATATATATATATATATATGTGTGTGTGTGTGGTTGCATAAATTAAACCAAAACAGTGACATGTAAAAATAAATGATTCAGAGGGTTAACTGGTTAACCTTTATGTGCAAAACAAAAAAGCGAATCATCAATTAGTATTAACTTTAATGGGGAAACCAAATGATCAATTCTTTTTGATTGTTCATCCAGAAGCTAAAGAAAATTGAACTTTAGCTAGCAATCATACGAGCACTTATACACCCTATATATACATATATATCCACTGTATTTTGTGACACAGAAATTTACTTAAACGCTGTTAATTCAGTACCAATAAATTTAATGTATACATATATACATATATACATGCATATATGTGTGTGTGTTTGGCCTCATGTATTCTTATTAAAAAACTTCTTTCTTTCTAAAACAATATATTTTGGACCAACTTTTTATGTAACACAATAATTAAAAAAATCATTTATAATTTGGTGTGTTTTGATCTTCATTCAAAATGAGAGTTTCTGAAAATACAAAATTGAATATAGTTTAATTTTATTTTTTGAGTATTAATTTTATTTTTTTCATTGGTGGTACTTTTTCAGGTAACCAAGTATAAAGACTGTTGTCCTGCATGTGGAATATGAAATTAAATACCATTGACTTATTATTTTAGAATATATATGTTTTTGAGTAATTATGAATTGCTTAGTTTTATAAACAAATTATTAATAATATTATAAAAAAATGAATTTCATAAAACACTATTAACAAAAGTAATTATACCAAATTATCAACTTTATAGCTAAATTATTTATTAAGTTATATAACTTTTAAATGTTAAGTTTTTTCATAGTTTTGCAGGCAGTAGCAATCCAAAATAGCATGCTTTTTTTCCCATTCCATATGTATTTGGAAAATGATTTTGATATTTTTCATTAAGGCTACAAATATTAGACAATATCTCTAATTCAGTAGAGCTGATATTCCATTCAATACCATAGATTTTATCTAACTAAAAATGAAACATATTTCATCCTCTTACACACAAATTTGTACCTTCTTTCACCAAATTGTTGCTAATATATCATACTCTTACAAACTAATTTCATCACAAAATTTTAGTTTATCATGATCTAGTTTATCGTTATATTGAGATTAGGGATCCATGAACACGTGTTGGGTTGGAAATATTTAAACAAACCAACCTAATGTTTACGGTTTGAAAAATTTCAACTAAACTCGTCCCAAAACGCGTGAGTTAGATTAGGTTAATCGGGTTGTAACTTGGATAAATCAAAATATCCCGTGTGTCTATTACCGACTTATCTATACTCAGTTAGATCACATTCAACTCATTTTCTTGATCTCATTAAAATGATCACATTTACTGAATATATATACGAAAACAAACGCAAGAGTTATATAAAAATAGGTAAAATATTTAAAGTATATATGTATATAAAGAGATGATAGTTTAATGGTTTAATGATCTAATGTACATATTAATAAGAGAATTAACAATCATATTAAATTCAAAAAATATACAGGTATCGAGCTTATCAGGTTGGGTTTGGTTCAAATAACCAAAATCTAATTCCAACCCAATATATACGTACAATTTAAAGAATTTTTTACAAATTAATTAGAAATCAGGTAACTTTGAGTTGGGTTGGTTTGAGATGGATTTTTGTGCACCTTTAATTGATATAGATGCTTAAAAGGAAAGAAAATCATAAAACCCTAATTCTCCAAATCAGGTAATTTTAAGTTGGGTTGGATTGAGATGGATTTTTGTGCACCTCTAATTAATATAGATGCTTAAAAGGAAAGAAAATCATAAAACCCTAATTCTCCATCACCATGGGTTTGAAGTGAAAATAAATAAGTACACAATTTAATTAACCCTAACTTTGTATGACAAAAAATTCATCTCTAATTTTATATATAACAGAAAAAGTAATAGAGCTATTAAACATCATCTATCATGATGAATCTAATCCATTCAGATTTATAAATACCAGACACCATTTCTGAGCTCTCCCCAGCTTTTCCATACTTTCTGGGGCTATGTTTCCATTTTGCCTTTGCCCACAGATTTTATTGCCTTCTGTTTTCTAGGTATAGACTATAGTAACTAAGGCCGATTTTTAGTTCGGTTTGCTCAATTAATTACAACTTTTTCATGATAACTTAAAGTTTTATTTGAAAAATATCCACTTAAAAAGCAAACCAAAAAAAGTTATACCCTAGATGGGATGTGATTTCTCCCATTCATTTTCTAAGAAAGGTAACCATTCGAACCTTGTGGAGTTAGCTTAACCGATCACAATAAATCTTGGAGTTTTGGATATTTTTTCAAACGTCATTGGTTCGAGTCCTGCAACGCCACTATGAATTTTCATGACTGTTCTCCAAAGGCCCTAAGATTAGTCAAGATGCACGCAAACTGTCTAGACACAACCATGTCTAGACATATATACTTGATTCAAATTGGTTGCAAAGTTGAACCATTAGAAATTGATCTCAGTAAAATTTACTATTAATCTATTTGCAATTTAACTAATATAATGCTTGTAGAAGTCATCCGATCGAATAAATCACAACCTCGATAAAGGTATTCAAGCATAGTTTTGATTGAATATTAAGAATTAATTACAAGGGATTCCTACAACTTTACCTAGGAAATGAAGGAGATTAATTAATTAACAGCTGAATTTCTCTTACCTAATTAAGATCATGAATTACCATCATCATCTTGTTCAATCTCGGATGCAGGCTCGTCATCTTCTTCAAATCCGGTGATGCCATAAGCCGCATGCCCGTGCCCAAAGGCTTTAATGTGGTCTTTAAGTGATCTTTTGTGCTTAAAATCTGAACCACAAATGCAATACCAAAGCTTCCCACAATTCTTCTCATGTGTTCTCCAATCACCCCTAACTGCGAAAGCCTTTCCACATTTTCGACACATGAAAGGCTTGATACCATGTTTTCTCTTGTAATGTGTTTGGAGGGTTCTAAAATCTTTCAGTGGTCTTGACCGCGGGTGATCGATATTGTTTCGACATCCGGGTGCACAACAATAGCATGGTAGTTTTAGCATTCCAGTTGGTTGAGTTCCCCTTAGAGATTCTGGACCTTTTCTGTACTGAGATCCATGCCCCCACATATGCATCTACAGTTTACAGCATATATATATATATATATAATTAAACCAACATGATTGATTAATTGAGAACATGCACACTATAAAAAATATGTTCAAGAATTTGCAATAAAAATTATTTGATAATTGATCAACTATATACAATTATTAAAATTAATATATTTGGATCATAGATCCCATTTCCTCCCTTTTAGAAATACAACATGCCCTAGTGACTACTCAACACACATAGAGATTAATTAACACACCAAGGACTTGATCAACAATTTTCTTATTTTGGGATTCAATGGTTGTGATCTTGCTTAGTTGATGAAACCTGTCTTTATATCATCTAGAAAAGATGCAAAGAAGAGAGAGAGAGAGAGAGAGAGAGAGAGAGAGAGAGAGAGAGAGAGAGAGAGAGAGAGAGAGAGAGAGAGAGAGAGAGAGAGAGATAAGGTTAAAACAATGAAAAAAATGTTCACTTGGGCACTATTCAATGAGCACAGATTTCCAAGTATACTAAAAAGCAGGAAACATTGGGTGTGTAGTTAAATCAAATGAATTTGTAGGGTACAACTGTTTCTAAGCCTCAGTTCAGTTCAATCAAATTCAGATCCCAAAATCCACAATCCATGCAGATTAATATATATAAATTATTTGAACCAAAGATCATACACTACTCCAATACCATTGTTTCAACAAACAAATGAACAAAATCAAGACAGAGATCAAAGGTGTTTTAAAACTCCAAAATAAACAAGTTGAACACATACCCATGTGGGCAGTCTTTTACAATCGCAATGATCAAGCTTTATTGATTGATCTTTGAATAGTTTTGAGATTTAACCGATGCTGGTACGAATTGGAAAAAAAGGGCTTTAAAATAAGATTCAGATTAAGTCAGAAGAAAGTTTAGCCTAATCATATGGTTGAATCAGCTGCTCAAGAAATGGACTTAAAGAAAATGATAAAGAATCAAGAAGAAGATGAGGACATCTTGACTTAACCTAATGATATTTTTTTTGGAAGGGTATCAGGCTACTGCAGATTATGACCGCAAGACATCAGCGCTGCCCTGATAAACTCAGTGCCACAATTGTTGTGTACGCCTGGATTCAAAACCCTGAGGGTATATGGGATATTCCACCACCACTATCCCCAAGGCGTCAACCACGACCCCACAACTCTTGTGGTTTTAATCTGATGAAATTAAGAACCGAACAAATTAAAAAAAAGGGTTTTGATAAGAATTATTAGGTACCCAATTACCTGCATGTTGTTGTATCTATTGAAGGTCTTGAAGCAAACAGGACAAGAGAACTGAGTAGGACCAATTAGAATCTGAGAGGGTGTTGGTATCCAATACTGACCCTTGTTGAGTCTGCTAATAGGGCTATAACCAAGACAACCTTCATCACCATCTCCATCTTTACTCTTATTATTATTATTATTGATGTTACTAGCAACCATTATCTCACTAGTAGTAGTAGAAGAATTTGATGAACTTGAGATCAAAGATGCAAGATCAGCAGCACTAGCGTTTGGAAGCCCTATATGCAGTGCAACAGTCACACCTGTTTCATCCTCTTCTTCTTCTTCAACATCCATATCTTGATGAGTAGTACTACTGCAAGATGGTTGTTGTACTTGTTGTTGTTGATGATGATCTGGATGATGTTTTCTTGATGGGCTTAAGCTCAAGAGAGGAAGGGCTTCTCTTAGAGGAGGTGAAGTAGGAGGAGCTGGATGTTGATTGATGTTGAAACTGTTGGTAGCTGATCTAGTGTCTGAATATGAAAAAGATTGGAAATTGTTGTAGTAGTAGTAGTTGCTTTGAGGGTATTGATAGTGAATATTATTAGTCTGAATATGGTGAGGAAGATTTGTTGGATAATTATTGGAGAATTGATCATGTCTGAACCACTGTGAGTAGAGATTTGAGGAGTATGAAGGGTCAGTCATGGTGGTGATGATGATGAAGAACAAGAAGAAAGGGGGGGGGGAATGGTTAGCTTGATGGCCCTTGGCTTTTATAAAGAGAGATAGATAGAGAGAGAGAATGGATGGTGATGGTGATAAGGAGGAGTAATCTAGAGACTTGTTTTGTGTTGTTAAACTTTTTTTTCCATTATATAAAAGAGAAGGCATGTAAAGGTACGTAGTGCTACGTGCGGGCGAGTGTGTGTGTGTGGGTATATGACATATATCTATGAGACTCTCTTTCATCTCCTTGGTCAATATATACTGTATTGGCATGTCCTCGTTTCACAAAACTTGAAATATACCCTTGTATTTAGGTGATTGTATTGCCCTAAATTGCTTTTAAAAAAAGTAATTAGAGAAAGGATTCTATAAAGAAAAAAGTATCCAAGTGTATCCTGTAACAAATATATTGAAGTGGAACCCCCAGCTACATAATTTTTTTACGTATAAAGATCGTCCAGGAAAATTTCTATTACTGATTACCGACGTATCATCCAGAAAATATCAAGGTTCAAAAAGACGTGAGGCGTGACGTGACGGCAAGGTCAAGCTTTAAGCCATAAGCCTTACGCGCCACGGCGAGGACGCGACGTTTTTCAAGGCGTGACATAAGTCGGCAAATTTGTATGTCATACATAGAATTATATATAAAGATATATGTTTTCTATATATTATCTAATAAAATAATGATATTAAAAAATGTACACTCATATTAAAAATCATATAAATTATTATTATAAAAATAATTTTCAGATTAAATATTTAAAATGGAACTTAGAAAGGTAATTTTACAGCTTCACTTTTAATCGTGAATTTATAACGTTTATAAATTCGTGAAATTGTGAGTGATGCGATTAGATAAACCTATAAAAGTGTAAAAATATAAAAGATTAAAAAAATAAAAAAAAATATTTTTTTCGAAAAAAATCCTGTCTTTCAACAAAACTCGCGCCGCGGCGCGCTATGGCGCGCCTCAAGACGCCATGGCGTGAGTCACGCCTTATGGAAACGTTATGGGCTGTTTCATAACGGCGGAGACACGTCTTACGCCATATCGCGCAATGATGCACGCCATAACGCGCTTTTTTGAACACTGGAAAATATTAATGGTTCGGTGGAACCTAATGTTTTTTTAGAAAATACCAATAGATCACTCATATAATTAATACCTAGATAATCTGTCAATAATTTGAATTACCAACCAACTTTTTTGAGGGTTTTCTGACGAATCACCCTTTAACGATAAATTTCTCAGGAAAAATCTTTAGATAAAAGTGTTTAATTTAGTATTGATTATTTTTTAAAAGAGTTGGTTTAAGGGCAAACGAGAAATTCCGATATATATTGAAAATGAAGTACGCAAGTGTAAGTGTAAGCCAATGTGCAACTTTTTAATTAACACAAGAATTTTGATTCTTACTACAATACTTAGAATTTAAACTTTGTTTCAAATATTTGAAATGTTTTTATTTAGATACTTCTAAAGATATTGTCGAATTATATTTATTTGTGTTATATAGTTTTTAGCATTAATGTGTGAAATCGATGAATATATACTTTTCTTGTTATATAGAAAGATTAAAAAAATATTGTTTCACTATAACAAAATTAATTTTATAGGATGTTAAATGTGTATATATATTTTAATAAATTGCTTTTCTAAGACTCAAAATGCATAGTCTCAAATATTTATGTGTCTTATATTGATATATTACAATAGAATATTAAATGTTACTAACTAATTTTTACTGATACCTGTAAAATAAGTTGTCACGATATAGGTTAATACATGACACTTTTGAAAAATGTCATAGAAGTACATTTTTTATAAAATACTTGTTTTTATAAAATAAGTTTTCAAATAGTATGATATATGCATTGGAAGAAAATTGATACCCTTTTATTCAATTTATCATGATTTATTATATCAGAGTTAAAATTATTAGCCGATATAAATGCATCTAATTAATAAAAAATCGATACTCAATTATACTTAACTAGTTGATCGGATCCAAAATTTCAATATA
This sequence comes from Silybum marianum, assembly GCA_036898165.1. Lineage (NCBI taxonomy): Eukaryota > Viridiplantae > Streptophyta > Magnoliopsida > Asterales > Asteraceae > Silybum > Silybum marianum. The sequence goes on from CM072541.1 coordinate 17,385,243, forward strand.
CAAATTGAATATTGGTCGGTTGTTGGAAGATCGTTAAAATTCGATTAATCAATATGATCCAATTACAGTCCAATTTTTGTATAGCCAAAGGGTATTTTGAGAAAATGTTAAATATTTGAGAAGTAAAGAAGTGATCCTACCCATTCATACGATGAAGATCCAATTTGACTGGTTAATAATCGAAGCTTCGACTGTTCAAAGATTGTGGTTTTGACTGGTCAAAAATTACGTCTATGGGAAAAATAGGGAGGGTAGTTTCGTAACATTTAAATATAGATGAAAAACGGGTTCATAAATGAACCTATGTGATTCACATGTTCATGTGTGAACTCGTGTAATTAACATATGAAGTGTTTTAACTGATTCACATATAAACTAATAAACTGATTCATATATGAACTTACGTGATTCACATATGAACTATATCTTCATATGTGAACACGTTAATTAGTTACATGTGACCTATTTAACAGATTCATATATGAACCCATTTAACTGATTCATTTATGAATCTGTGGGTTCATATATGAATCAATTTAATAGTTCACTATATGTAAACTAATAAACGGGTTCACATATGAACATATAGATCATATGTGAATCACATGGGTTCATATATGAACTCGTTTGACGCCTATTTGTAAAAACTACGAAATAGTTCTCTATCTTATGCAAACCTATGCAAGGAATCACTACAAAAAAGGGACCCTTTTCCGACGGTTATTTCCGTCAGAATTCCATCGGAAATGGTGGATCCCGTCGGAAAAGGTCCAAAATCCGTTGGAAAAAATTCGTCGGAAAACCCCTCGTTGGAAAAGCCTATTCCGACGGATTTCCGAAGGACATTTCCGACGGATTTCCGACGGAAGGTATTTTCAACGGAATTCAGACGGAATTCCCTTTTCCGTCGGAAAAGGTTTTCCGACGGATATTATTTCCGACGGATATTATTTGTGACGGATTCCCGACGGCTTTTCTGACGGATTATTTGCGATGGAAATTTAACATTCCGACGGTTACCTTACCGACGGATTTCCGACGGATTTTGAAGCATTTCCGACGGAATATCCGTCGGAAATGGTATTTTTCGGGGAAAAAAAATAATTTAAAAATCAAATTTCCTGTACATTTTGTACCCAGCATAAACCATACAGTTTTGAACAAAGCTGTATATAACAAACAAAATTGTTTTTAACAAACTTACAAAATAATCTGTCATAAACAATTTTAAATCTTCAAAATTACATAAAAAACAACGTCATTGTGTTTATTTATTCTGAAGGGTTCCGCCCCGTTAGCTCCGTTACGGTTCGGTTCGGTTGCGGTTCCGAAACCGCCGCATGAATGTCTGCATCTGCTCCGGGTTCTGGAACTGCGCCATGAAGGACTCAAACTGAAGTCTCGTGGCCTCTTGTTGTCGCCTGTCTTGTTCGTATTTCTGCCACCGCTCCGCTTCCGCCTCTCGTTCAAGCCGTCTCTGTCTCCGTTCAGCCTCCATCTCGGCTCTCAAAGCCTCTAGCTGAAACGAATCCACATTTAACAAACGACATTAATGTTAAGCGCTAATTAATAAAAACATAATTAACAAACGACATTTGAAATCGTCTACCTTACCGAACCCGGGCATACGATTCTTTTTAGGACCTCCGACAGCCTTTTCCCACAACCGACCCTGTATCTCTAGACTAAGGGTCATCGGATCAACATCCGGGTATTCCTCTTGTGTCATACTGCGGAACGACGCCTACAAACACCAAAACAAAAATGTTAAACTTATAGACATTTTGGTAGCATAACTACTGTAATTGGAACATATCCATTAGATGCTTTTAACTAGTTTACACCTATCGTCTGCCCAACAACGGCAGCCCAAACTTATTACTACAACTTTATCCTATAAAACAAGTCAATCCTAAAAACAAATTAAATTTTGTGCAAAAACTAAACTTACCGCCCTATGCTCGTGAGTCTGATCAAGATAAATAGGAGGATCTGTGGGCGGCCCGTTCGCACCCGGAACTAGCTGCCGGTTCGTGCAGTGTACCCGGTCAAATACCTCACTAATCAGGGGCTCACGGTTCAATGCTTCTCTCTACATTCAATATATATACGACTTCAGTTGTTGGTAGACAAAATAAAATAATAAATTATATACATTTAATATAGTAGATGAATGATCAATACCATCCGTTCCTGATGGACAACCGTGCTAACCGAACCTCCAGTATGCCTGGGGGTCGTTAACCGCGTACGATTGGTCGTATTGGCCGCGGATTGACGCTGAAATACACCATCATCGGCGGCCTAGACCTGTTAAAACATAAAAGATAAAAATCAACATAGATACAAACTAAAACGAACCCATAACAACAAAAAATCCGTCATACCTGGTCTATCATCTGGTGCCATAAGGTCGCGTCCATCCAGTCTGGGGAGAATGGTCGGATCCGCTCAAAGTCATGCCGATCCCACGGTATCCCATCGACGGCTTGTGCCCTCCTCCCTGCCTTTAGTCGAAGCTCTCTCATCCTATCAGCATAAGTGGATTGCAAGCAACTACAAAATGCTAGGAACATGGCCTCATCCGTCTTGGATGGCCACTGGTAGCGAGCCTGCATATTGATCATTGTTTGTGTTAAGTTATAAAATTACAACAAATAGTTTACATAGAATTTTCTACTAACCTTAAACTCCCCGAACATTTCAACGAGATTTTCGTGAGGGATCTGCGTATAACGAGCCCACGGACCATTGAACATGGACCTCCATATTGCAGCCACGTCACGAATAGCATGGTTATCCGATAAACTTCTCGATTGAAAAATGTACAACATAAAAGTTAAAAGTTTGTTATGTGTTAAAAGTTAAAACCTTAACCACAACTAGCTACTTACCAGCCACTCAGAAGCCCGATCACCCGTCGGTTATCGGAATTAGTTAGAGTCTCACGTAGAACAGCGATGCCTCGTCGTCTCGGCTCTGGTACCGGGGTCTCATCTATTTCGATCTCTGCATCTAGCTGATCATCCTCGTTCTCTTCTATATGATCCAACCCCGTGGCTCTGGTCGGTTCACTCGAAGGTGTGGTCTCTTCACTCGCGGGTGTCGGCTGTTGACTATCGGATGAGATGCTACTTCTGCGACTGAACCATCTCCTAGCAATCGCCTTCCCTTTGTTGCTCAGACCCCTTCCCACCATCTGAAATCAGATAACGGTTTAAAGTTAAATATACATACATAAAGATAGAAGATATACATACACAAAAACATATATACATACACAAAGACAAATATACATGCACAAAGACAGATATACATACACAAAGATAGAAGATATACATACACAAAGACAGATATACATACACAAAGACTTTTATACATACATAAAAAATTAAGTTCTACATAACTAGTCATCAGAAGAATGATTAGATAAAATAAATGCATCTTCGTTATCGGAAGCATCGTCTGTGTTTTCAAATTCGTCCTCGTTGTCACTAACATCATTTTCGGATACATCTTCCTGCCCGGAATGTGTAGCCACGAAGGTGGTCTTCCCGGTTGCAAGAGAGACTGAATTAAGGTCCTCATTTGGTTCCGTGGACGTTGTAGAAGTTACTCGTTCATTGATTTGAAAGAATTGTTCATCATCATCATCATCATCATCCTCGTCGCCTTTAGCAAATTCTGCAACTGCATATATTCCACGAGGCTTTGTCTTGACTACCGCCCACCAATCCTTCAATTCCTTTGCAACTGAAGGATATGGTGTGTAATACACTTGCTCGGCTTGTGATGCTAGGACGAAAGGGTCATCGGATCTTAATCTGGATTTGTGTTTAATATCGACCAACCCATGTTTACGATCAACTCTAACTCCACCAGGAGTATCAAACCATGTACATTTGAACAACACCACAACATTATGCCCGAAAAAATCAACCTCTAACACGTCCTCCAACAATCCGTAATAGTCCCCCTCTAACTCGGAGTCGTCGTAATTAGCACCACTCACATATACACCATTGTTATGTGTGACCCGACCAACAGCATGGTTTACCGTATGAAACTTGTAACCATTGACGAAATATCCTTTATATGACCGTGCATGGAAGAGATGTGTTGTAGGTAACCATCTCCGATGACAATCAAACCAACATGGTTTCCCTCTATTTTTCAACTGGAATGAATCCACTGTGCCCATACAGCACGGGCATGCTAACTTACCGTGCGTGCTCCAACTAGACAACATTGCATAGGCTGGGAAGTCATTGACGGTCCATAGTAGTATAGCCCTCATATCGAAGTTATTCTTACGATAAGCATCATATGTAAGAACTCCCACCGTATACAACTTCTTTAGATCGTCAATTAGCGGCCTAAGAAACACATCTAAATTTTGACCGGGGATCTTTCTACCAGGAATGACAAATGCAAGTCTAACATATTGTGGTTTCAAGGCCATCCACGGTGGTAAGTTGTAGACAGTAACAAATACGGGCCATGTTGAATACAGATTCGAATTCGAATTATTAGGGTTGAATCCGTCGGTACATAAGCCAAGACGCACATTACGGATCTCAGAAGCGAAGTCCCGATCCTTCCTGTCGAAATGCTTCCAAGCCTCACCATCACTTGGATGTACCATCGTCCCCGGTTCTGTCTGATGATTGTAATGCCAAGTTGTCTCTTTTGACGTCTTTTCTGACATATACAGTTCTTGAAGTCTAGGAATAATAGGCATGTACGTCAACACCAAGTGTGGGACCTTGCCTCGTCCACTAGTCTTGTAACGACTTTCATTGCAAACTCTACAGTGGGTCAACGTAGAATCATCCTTGTAAAATAACATGCAATGGTTTTTGCAAGCATGGATCCTTTCCTTTTTTTGAGAAAGGCCGCTCAAACTCTTCTTTGTCTCATAAATGTTAGAGGGCATCTTATTACCCTTTGGTAGAATATCTTTCACAAAGGACGCGATTCGGTTAAATGTCGCATCTGGCATATTACATTCCGCCTTAATATTCAACAATCTCGTGGTAACTCCTAATTTCGAGTGTTCACTTTTTGTTGTCGCTTCTACATTCCATAAAGGCTCGTCAACATCTTTTAACATGTCATAAAATTTCTTGGCATTCGGATTAGGAGTTTGTTCTTCCCATGTCATGGCATCGTGTTTCATGTGATCGTTTACCATTTCCGCATACCCTTGGTTAGGATCGTCCACCACTTCCATGGGATCGTCCACCACTGTCGGAGTAGAGGAGTGACCAATGTGTTGATAATCAGATACATATTGATGTTTTTCACCATGTGCCCACCATTTGGTATAATTATTCATGAAACCATGTTGCATCAGGTCGACTCTAACCGCATCTCTTTCTTTATGGGGTATATTACGACACCTTAAACAAGGGCATCGGATACAAAGCACTATACCATTAGGAGTTCTTTTCCTTTCAATGGTGTTTTCATTAGCAAAGGCAACGTCCAAAAAACCGTCCATTAAGATGACGTACTCCCTTCTAAGAAACCCTTTAGCGTCCATCCTCATATACATCCATCCTCTATCTGTCGACATATTCAATAACTAAAACAAAGAACGAAGTAGTTAGCCGACATAAGAAAAGTAGAGGTGGTGTAATGTTTGACTAGTTTTGAATGACTTTAAAACCCTAAGTGTAATGGTTTGACTAGTTGAAAGTCAAACCATGGGTTTTGAATCAAAGAAGTAGGCTTTGAATTACTTTAAAACCCTAAGTGTAATGGTTTGACTAGTTGAAAGTCAAACCATGGGTTTTAAATCAAAGAAGTGGGTTTTGAATGACTTTAAAACCCTAAGTGTAATGGTTTGACTAGTTGAAAGTCAAACCATGGGTTTTAAATCAAAGAAGTGAGTTTTGAATGACTTTAAAACCCTAAGTGTAATGGTTTGACTAGTTGAAAGTCAAACCATGGGTTTTAAATCAAAGAAGTGGGTTTGACTAGTTGAAAGTCAAACCATGAGTTTTAAATCAAAGAAGTGGGTTTTGAATGACTTTAAAACCCTAAGTGTAATGGTTTGACTAGTTGAAAGTCAAACCATGGGTTTTAAATCAAAGAAGTGAGTTTTGAATGACTTTAAAACCCTAAGTGTAATGGTTTGACTATAAAATGAATATAATTCCTAACGGGTTTTTAAAAAATTCGCCATCATAACGACTATAAAATGAATATAATTCCTTATTAAATCAAGCCTAATGTTTACCCAACGGATGACAACCCAACTATCTAAAATTGATAACGTAATACTAATCCATACATAGATACTAAAACATGCATATTAATCCATCATCTTAATCCATACATATTAAAACATACATATTAATAATTCACCATATTAATTCATAGTTTAAATCAAATAAGTGTAACGAGTTTTAAAAAAATTCGCCATCATAACGACTATAAAATGAATAGAATTCCTAATGTTTGCCCAACAAATGGCAACCCGACTATATACTAAAACATACATATAAATACATATAAATACATATTAAATACACATAACATATAATTGTATAACATATTAAAACAACTATATATCCATAATATTAAAACATACATATAATTTATATATAACATACATAAAATACACAAAACATACATATAACGTAACAGTAAAACATGCATAGATACTAAAACATGCATATTAATCCATCATCTTAATCCATACATATTAATAATTCACCATATTAATTCATAGTTTAAATCAAATAAGTGTAACGAGTTTTAAAAAAATTCGCCATCATAACGACTATAAAATGAATATAATTCCTAACGTTTGCCCAACAAATGGCAACTCGACTATATACTAAAACATACATATAAATACATATTAAATACACATAACATATAATTGTATAATATATTAAAACAACTATATATCCATACATATTAAAACATACATATAATTTATAAATAACATACATAAAATACACAAAACATACATATAAATACATATAAATACACATAACATACAAATCAATAGATATAATTAATTGTACCTCGCTTTTCGTTCGTCGGTTTTTAAGACGGATTTTTCCGTCGGAGGTTTTGAGCCGCCGGAGGAAGCTGTCACCGGAGTTTCTGTTGCCGGAGTTTCTGACGGTGATGGGGACGGTGGTGGCTACGGTGGTGGGTGGTGTACGGTGGTGGTAGACGGTGGTGGCGAGGGTGGTGTGCGACGGTGGTGGGTGGCGTTGATGGCGAGGGTGGTGGGCGACGGTGGTGGGGACGGTGGTGGAGAGGGTGGTGGGGACGGTGGTGGGTGGCGACGGTGGTGGGGACGGAAAACGTCTTTTTTCGCCGAAAATCGCCTGTTTTCGCCAGAGCAGAAGTGGAGAGAGTGCAGAGTGGTGGACAAAATGAAAAATGTCGGCTAGGGTTTCAACTTATACCCCACTGTTTCCGACGGATTTCCGATGGAATCCGTTAAAATTTAAATTAAATTAAAATTAAATATTATATATTAAATTTTTTATAGTTTATATATATTAAAATTATATATTAAATATTATATTAAAGTATTAAATATTATTAAATATTATATTAAAGTATTAAAGATTATATAGTTTATATATATTAAAGTATACATTAAAATTACATTAACTATTATATAGTTTATATATATTAAAATTAGATATTAAATATTATATATCAAAATTATATGTTAAATATGGCCTTGATGAGTTTTAATCACTTCTAACAGCCTATAATGGGCCTTGATGGGTTTTAATTTTAATCACTTCTAACGGCCTACAATGGGCCTTGATGGGCTTTACAACTCCTAACGGCCTACAATGGGCCCTGATGGGTTTTAACCACTTCTAACGACTAACAATGGGCCTTGATGGGCTTTAACAACTCTTAAGGAACTACAATGGGCCCTGATGGGCTTTACAAGTCCTAACCGTCTACAATGGGCCCTAATGGGCTTTAACAACTCCTAACGCTCTACAATGGGCCCTGATGGGCTTTAAAAACCTCTAACGACCAACAATGGGCCTTGATGGGGTTTACAACTCCTAACAGCTTACAATGGACCCTGATGGGTTTTAACCACTTCTAACGACTAACAATGGGTCTTGATGGGCTTTAACAACTATTAAGGAACTACAATGGGCCCTGATGGGTTTTAACCACTTCTAACGACTAACAATGGGCCTTGATGGGCTTTAACAACTCTTAACGGCCTACAATAGGCCCTGATGGGCTTTAACAACTCCTAGCGCTCTACAATGGGCCCTGATGGGCTTTACAAGTCCTAACAGTCTACAATGGGATTGATGGACTTTAACGACTCCTATTAAACAACAATGGACCTTGTTGGGCTTAACGACTCTTAATGAACTACAATGGGTCTTAATGGGATTTAACAACTCTTAATGAACTAAAATGGGCTTTGCTGGCCCTTAATGACTCTTAATGAACTAAAATGGAACTTGATGAGACTTAACGAACCTAATTGAGCTTTGATGGGTCGTATAGTACACATATACGTACATATATATAGACACATACATACATACATACATACATACATACATACATACATACATACATACATACATATATGTATGTATACACTTGTAGATAGATACTACTTCCAACATATACACATATATATACGTAATAAATGTACATATAACGACGGATTTTTATAAATAAAAAAAATTAAAATTAAAATTAAAATTAAAATTAAAACTAAAATTAAAATTAAAAAATCCGTCGGAAATCCGTCGGAAATATCCGACGGAAATAAATCCCTGGGAAAAGTCCGACGGATTTCCGACGAATTTTTTAATTTTAAATTTCAATTTTTTTCATTTATAAAAATTCGGGTGCCATTTCCGACGGAAACAAATCCCTCGGAAAATTCCGACGGCATTCCTACGAATTTCCGACGGATTTCCGGCCATTTTTTAATTATTTTAATTATAAAAATTCGTCGGAAATTTCCGAGGGAAATGAAACCATCGGAAAAGTCCGACGGATTTCCGACGGAAATTTTAATTTTGAATTTTGAATTTTTTTTAATTTTATCCGTCGGAAAAACATTAAATATCCGTCGGAAATGCCCTTTTTTGTAGTAGTGAATTATCCGTTGATTCACGGTCAAAACCGCAAATGTTGATCAGGAAGGGCTACAATTACCTCTTTACTTCTCAATTAGTTACCACTTCTCATTTGAACACCCCCCCCCCCCCCCCACATATATATATATATATATATATAGGGTTGATTTCCCCTATATGTGGTTTGTATTTGTAAATGAACCAATACATATATATATATATATATATATTTGTTCATTTACAAACTGGATGGATCCTACAAACTCGTACAAACCATATATAAAAATATTTTTTTCATAATTTTTTTTCATCAAATGCTATGATTTAAGATGTTATTTCACATACGTTTATTTCACCTTGTGAAAAAATTACATGTGAAAAAAATACATGTGAAACTTTTACATTGTAAAACAAATACATGTACTTATGAAAACAAATACATGTGAAACTTTTATATTATGAAACAAATACATTTACTTATGAAAACAAATATATGTGAAACTTTTACATTATGAAACAAACATATATGTAATAGCATCTTAAATCATAGCATTTGATGAAAAAAAATCATGAAATAATTATTTTTATATATGGTTTATACGAGTTTGTAGGAGTCATCCAATTTATAAATGAACCTAGCTCTCTCTCTCTCTCTATATGTATATATATATTATATATATATACTTGGAATCATGTAAGACCAACTTGTTTTCGTAAGACCCCTGAGAGCACTTTTTTGCTCTTGAAACTTCACAACAAAACACTACGAAGGTAATCTTCAGAGTATTTTTCCTGTTAAGGTTTGATTTTTTTACTTTCACAGTGTTTTGCTGCGAAGTTTCAAGTGTAAAAATATGGTCTTACGGATCTCGCAAAACAGGTTGGTCTCACGTGAAGCCCAACATAGGATTAATTTCCATTACAAACCACGTTAATTGGTACAAACCACATTCAACAAATCATTTTTTTTTACTTTTTCTTAATTATGAGGGTTGATTAGTCAATAATATATGAAAAAGTTTCATCAAGAATACATGGGGGTTGATTAATTAAGAATATGTGAAACATGTTTCATCAAAATGAGAATTTCATGAAACAAATGTAGAAACATGTCGGTCCCAAAGGAGTCTACAAGAGTTCAAGGATATAGAAACAGTTTGTAGAAGGGGGGGGGGGGTTGAATACAAACACACATATTTTTAGATTTTTAGTTTTTGTTAGTTTATATTGAATAAACAAATTTACAGTTACAAGCGAAATTAGAAGAAGTAAATAAACCTATTCTATTGTAACTTAAGAAATCACATAGTTTGATGCACAAGGAAGTGAGAAAGAAAAGAGGCAGATGTTTAAGAAATAGAAAGTAGCATGCATGAAGATGAAGAAGGGATCTTCATCTATTTATACCTGTTTGCAATTAATGCAAGACAAAAGGTATATGAGACGTGTCAAGCTGTCATTGGAAGCTTGTCCTTTGTTCAAAAGCAACCATGTTTTTGGCCGCGTGTGAACAGTACTAAAATCAGATTTGATAGGGACATAAAAGACAATCCGTACGTCCTTCTCTGACATAGTATAAGGTTTTAACTTTTGTGCATCAAGGATAAGATCAACATTGACCTTGCTTTATAGATTTCACTTGATCGCCGAACTTGAAACTTCAAGGATGAACTTTCAGAGTATCGATGAGGCCTAGCAGGACTTCACACTTTGATTTAGACAATCCTTGCTATCACTGAACCGCTTCAGATCACTAGATGATTATTTCTATCTTCAGCTTGGTCTTCGACTTTCGTTGAATGTTCTTGTGGTGTGAAAGTTGTTCTTCAGATATTCACAAATAAGATTAAGCTTCCCGAGTTTCAGCGATTGCTGAGTGCAATCAGCGTAGGTAATCGCTGAAATTGAACTTAAGCTTATAAACGGAATTTTCACTAAGTATACAGAGGAATCATATTCAAACCACTGAGAGGATTTATGATCAACAATCTCCCCCTATTTGATTATGATTAAGCAACATAGGAAATTTGCTTGAAAGGATTAGTAAGGACTTACAAAATTTAAAGTAAAATTTCTAAGTACTAATTTGTGAGATCTTTTTCAGCTAGTCTACTATTATAATTGAGTTTCATTTATAAGGATATGAAAACACAATATTTACAAGTATAGAAGCTTTAAGTACATTCACTGATTAAATTTCAGAAAGAAATATCAGTGAGTAAAGACGATTTTAAAGAAGGTAGAACTCTTATGTTCATTGTGCCATTTACTGTTTCCGGGAATCTTTTCAGTACACAAATGGAGTAGACACTTCATTGAAATTTCATTAGAGATAATTTGAAGAATTACATTGAAATTGAAATTACAATAGTAAGCGAAGTACAAAACACTGAAGAATACTACAAAGGAAAGAAAAATTCTAAGACTAATCAGAGATTCTATCTTGTCTTCTTCGTAGTACATTTAACTACAACTTCTTTTGTCTCAGCATTTGCCCTGTATTTGACTAGCAGTGATAGTAGATGACTTTGACAAAAGTTGAAGGAGCTCTAGTGATATCTGAGTTTCTGAAGAATCCAAGAAAGCCATCATTGTCTAGAAAAACCATACTTGCTTAAGGGAGAGTGATGATGTCGCCTAGACCTAGAAGGAGAGAAACATTGAGCGAAGAGATATCAGGGATATCGAGATGCCCAATGAGACTTTCTTCTCTTAAGGCATCCTCCCTGAGTAGTCTTCTGGCTATTTCTAGATCATTCTCAGTTTGCTTGATCTTCTCATCCCTGATTCGTTGAGCTTCAAGGGCTTGTGCTCTCTCTTACTTTGACAAGAAGTCAAATTCATCAACTACGCTGATAGGTATTGGTTCTTCTAGTTAAGCGGTTCGGGGTACCTTTATTCTATTTACTTCGAGTTCCCTGAGGAAGTTTATTCGCCTTTCCTCTTCTTCAGGCTCGCTTATTGGTGGTCTTTGTACGCCCCGTCTTGGAATAAGGCCTTCTTCATCTTCAGAGTCAGATTCAGATATATACAGGAATTTCTCCTCTCATGAAGGTTCCCTAAAAAATGTAGAGTCCTTTGGGAGACTAGACTCACTGAGAATGGGGGATGGAGAAAGAGGTTCATCAGATCCATAGTCTGGAGGAGGAAAAGATGGATAGGTTGGGGGTTCGGAGATTGGAGTATATGGAATAAGAGGAAAATTTACCTCTGCATTGGTCTCCCCCTCAGAGATTGTTGGGGTGGAGTCAAGATCCACCACAGTCTTGCCTTTCCCTGAGGGATCGGACGGTACTTCAGAAGGAGGTGGTCCATCCCCCAAATGATCTCTATAGATGATTTCAGGCATGAAGTTTCCTGGACGACTTTGATTCCAAAATTGATTGACATCTGGGGGAATATAGTCGTCATCGTCATCATCATCATCATCTTTTCCCTGATGAGGAATATCCTCATCATCTTCTTCCTCTTCATTATCATCATCAGCGACAACGACGGGTTCTGGCTGATGGGGTTGCTGCTGGGGCTGTTGCTGACCGTAAGGAGATATAGGAGTTCCAGGGTTACTTCATTTACTCTTCCTAGTATCTCGTCAGCGAGCTCTTTGGCGCATCTCTACCCCCCAATGCTATCAGCAGGTAAGACGTGCACCATGACAGTATGCACATTAGAGCCTATATCATTAAGACTCGTAGTGTGCACATGCTGGTTCGGGGTTACTTGATTCAGCGTACTCTTGTCTACAGTAGTAAAGGAAGGGCCCCTGTCAGCGATGCTCTGTAAGAGCAACATCATTGCAACTTGAGTCTTCTGAATAGACTCAATTGCCTCCCCCTGGGTCTCCAACTTGTCGAGGGTCCTTCCATTGGACAAAGTGTCATCCTTTAGTGTCTGAGCATCAGTGTAGGTGTTGTTCACTGTTGCCTTCATCCCAGGGACACCAGCAACCGTCCGAAAGATGTACTCAGAAGAGAGTTTAAGAGTGTCCACCCTGGCCCTTGTAAGGACACTCTCTTGTACCAGGAAATCAATCGCTGGGAAAGAGGGGTTTGGAAGGACAATCTTAGGAGTATCCACAGGAAAGGCAGGAAGCTTAGCAGAGAGCCTCTCCTGTTTGATATTCCTTAGCTGCTCAGGAGATTTCAGCAGATGTCCTTTGCTTCCACTAACAGAGGTGTCAGTGGTCTTGGTGGTGGTGGTGGTCGCTGACGTGGTGCGAGGTGGCGGAATTCTTGATGATAACATGGACAAAGACGCCAGAAAGAGCTCTGGATTAGACGAAGGATGAAGTGAAGAAATGTTATGAACCATGAGAGTATCGTGAGGATTACTCTCAGGGATACCACAGTCGAGGGTAGTGTCTAGAGGATCACTAGCCTGTTTCTTAGAATGTTTGTAAGAAACATTCTAAGGTCCTTTGTTAATGGCCTTCCATAATTCAGATTGTCGAAACAATACTAACGTGTGGACAGCGTGCATTTCAAACTCATTAGAGATAGGGACAACTATCTCTGAATCACGAGTTGATGTGAGGACCAAAGAAGAGATGGTGGAAAAAGAAGAGAGGGTTGTGAATGTATTACCTGATCCAGCTTCAGCGTAGCCGGCTATTACATTCTCATTGACCGGAGTCACTGAGGATGGTGGTAGAGCTGATGAAGCGGCAACGAATGTAGAGATCGTTGTTGTGGCAGGGGCCGAGGATGGCGTTGGTAATACGCCTTTGTGAGAGAGGGAAGTCTTTTAAGAGACTCCCTTATTTTGTTTCTTGGTGGGGGAATTTTGAGCGATGGTCTTCTTGTGACCCTCACTCGGCTCCTTGCGTTTCAGAGGGGAGGAGGTGCCTTGGATACTCACTGATGAGTTTGTTAGTGAGATGGGCACATGAACAACCTTGCTGATGAGCTTCAGCATGTAGGAGGTGTAAGGAGCATCTCCTGGATGTTCAGCGACATCAAGCGACTTATTGCCTACCATCGAGAAGCTTTGGTTGGCAACAGTTGGGTACTCATCTTTTAAGGCCACCTCCAGAATGGTAGCGAAGAACCTTGGATAGGGAATGAACTTCTCCCTCTTTGCAGTGCCCACCTTGTTGTACATGTCGCTGAAGATATAGTCAGCGCAATTCAATGGATAGTTGGTGAGCAAAGCCCATATCCTGATAGTGCTTGCTCGCTTGGTCGTGAGAGCTCATTTTAGAACCCAAGCATTGGATCACCTGAGTGAAGATGTATTGCAATCTTGCAGGCAGTCTTTTCTTCTCCATCTTCGAGGCAACATTCTTATCAGCTGGATTTTCCCAAGCATAACCAACTCCAGAAAGTCAACAATTTGTTCCTTGGTGGGCTCAGGGGCCCATTTCTGATTCTTGCCTCTAGCAGGAAGGCGGAGAGCGTTTCGCAGGAAGCCATCAGTGAAGGCGAAGAAACCATGAGTGGGAATCTGAAACCCAATTGCAGGAAGTTTATTCCCCTTGTCTGTTGTGAGAGTGGTGTAGTGTGCACTGTACCATAAGGCTTGAAGATGAGTAGTGATGCCTATGGGGTTGTGAACAAATACGAGCATCAAAGGGCAAGTCTTGATGAACGTAGCACCATCATTGTATTGTGGTTTCTCAGCGGGGATGTTCACCAGGGCTAGATAGTTGCATGACTTGAACGTTGCCTGTTCCAGAGAGAAAGCGCATGCAGGTGCTCGTTGATGGGTAATCTGGGCAGATTCATCAACTTAAGTGTTCTTGCTTAGAGATGCCATTGCTGTTTCAAAAATAGGAACACCAAATAGAAAGATCATGGTTTAATACTTAATGTATAAACCAAAATGAGTTCTTGGTATGAAGAATACCAAATGTGAAGAAGCAAAACAAGTATTATGATGAACAAAGGTCAAAATACTTGTTATTTGGTAGATAAACACAGGTTTAGAGTAGTCTTAAAGGGTTTTAAAACAGGTGTGATTAATAAATACCAAAACTGGTCTTCTATTCTAAGAAGGAACTTAGAACAAGTTTTTGAGGAAAAACAAGATTTTAGGGTTTTAGAAAAAGAAATTAGATTAACATGCAAGATCTTTATAACAAGAAATTATAGAAGATACCATAGAGATGAACTTAGAGAAAGAAAAAGATTAGATCAAACCTTATGAGTGAAAACGAAGAAAATCACACAAGTGCGTGTTCTTGGTGCTCTTGAGGAAAACTTGAAGATTCGAAGGAGATTCTTGCCTTTTTGAATATTATGAGCGCGTAAAGAAAACGAATGAGGAAGAATGCTGCTTAAGTAGCAAGAGGAGAGAGAGTATGCTAAACGACGGTTTTAGATTTTTGAAAAGTAATGATGACCTAGCACACGTTTCTAGAAAAGAGGTCAGAAAGGAAACTTCATGGCCGTCGTGTGTCAGATAAAGGTCTGACATGTCCTTTTCTTATTTGTAAAATTTGAAAAAATTATCATTTAAATATACATTTTAATGTTAATCATTATCTTTAAATTCTTCATCAATGGACAATAAAGGATTGTCAGTGATGGGTTTTAACTTTTGAGATTCATTCTCTGAATAAGATAGTAAGAGAATGTAAAGATTTAGAAGTTCATACCTGAGCGAGATAAATCAAGTATCACTGAATCAGAGTTCAGAGAATGGACATTTAAAGGCTTAATTTGTATCACTGAATATTTTGTTTATAACTGAATAAAATTTACTCAGCGTTTAACATGCCAAGTTCACTGATGAGTAAATTGAATCTAGTCTCATCAAGAAGCTTGGGGAAAAGATCAGCGAGCTGATATTCAGTTGGTACAAAATGAAGTTCAACATTTTCATTCATCACATGATCTCTGATAAAGTGATAACGAATCTCAATATGCTTGGTTTTTTAATGAAGTACATGATTATTTGCAATAGCAATAACACTGGTGCTATCACAGTAGATGGGGATTTTAAAAAGTTTGAGATCGTAGTCTCTTAGTTGATTTCTCATCCAAAGGATTTGAGCACAACAGCTACCAGCGACCACATACTCAGCTTCAGCGGTAGATGTGGACATAGAGTTATGCTTTTTGCTTGTCCAGCTTATCAACTTACCACCTAATAGCTGACATCCACCAGTGGTGCTCTTTCTATCAATCTTGCCACCTGCGAAATTACTACCAGAGTAACCAATTAGATTGAACCCTGAGCACTTGGGATACCAAAGACCCAGATTTGGAGTTCCCTTCAGATATCTAAAAAAAAAATTCTCTTTACAGCGATTAGGTGAGATTCCTTTGGTTCAACTTGATATCGAGCACAAAGACAGGTAGAATACATTATATTGGGTCTACTCGCTGTAAGATATAACAGAGATCTGATCAACCCTGGATAGGCAGTGACATTTACATGTTTCTCATTTGGGTACTTATTCAAAGTCAGAGGAGGTGCCATAGGGGTCTTCATCGCTAAGCATTGATTCATATCAAACTTGTTCATCATGTCCTTAACATATTTACTTTGAAAAATAAAAATCCTTTGTCAGATTGCTTAATCTGCAAACCTAGAAAATATGTTAGTTCACCCATCATACTCATTTTGTATTCTTTCTTCATTCTTTTTGCAAAACGAGTGCATAATTTGAGTCTTGTGGAACCAAATGTAATATTATCAACATATATTTGAGCAAAAATAGTATGACCTTTATATTTTTTTAAAAATAGAGTTTGATCAATTTTTCTACGAACAAATTTTTCTTTAAGAAGGTATTTTGAAAGAGTGTCACACCAAGCTCTGGGAGCTTGTTTTAACCCGTAAAGAGCTTTTTGAAGTTTGAAAACATAACCAGGATGCTTAGGGTCAGTGAAACCAGGAGGTTGTTCAACATAAACTTCCTCACTGAGTTTGCCATTTAGAAAAGCACTTTTTACATCCATTTGAAAAACTTTGAACTCTTTATGGGCAGCATAAGCTAAGAAGAGTCTTATGGCTTCTAATCTAGCAACAAGAGCGAAAGTCTCATCATAGTCAATACGTTCTTCCTGTCTATATCCCTGAGCAACAAGTCTAGCCTTGTTTCGAATAACATTGCCATTTTCATGTAGTTTATTTCGAAAAACCCATTTGGTTCCAATCACTGTTTTACCAGATGGACGAGGAACAAGATTCCAAACTTTGTTTCTACGAAACTCAGTTAGTTCTTCTTGCATGGCAGAGACCCAACATGGATCAGAGATAGCTTGATCTATCTTCTTAGGTTCAGAGAGAGAAATATAAATAACATAGAGGCAGATATTACCTGTACCTCTGCGAGTCTTGGTACTTGCATTTGGATAACCAATAATTTGATTTATTGGATGATTTGCAGTCTATTGCTGAGCTGGTGGTTGAGGAGATTAATCAACCGTTGATTCAACGACTTGTTCTTGTTCAGGGACAATGTTGGTTGTTTCAGCGATAGGTACTTCAACATTCATTATCAACTCTGGAGTTATTTCAGAGATTTGATCAACAGAAGATGAAGCTTGATTATTCACTGAGGAATTACCGAATAATGTATTAGAGAGAGGAATCTGATTGAGAGGAGTGATATTAACCCCTGAAGATGATGTAGGAAGATCAGGGATTCCGTCATCATTAATCAAAAGATAGGAGAGCACCCCTTCTCCCGAAGTTACAGGGTCATTTTGCCGAGTTCCTTCGACTTTTCAGTATTAGGTTGTTTACTGAAATAAGTTTCAGGTTCCCCATAGTGAGATTTCATCCATTCATTCAATTCCTCATTTTCGTCAGGGTGAGGAATCGAGTTAGTTGAACGAGATTCATCAAAGTTGACGTGTATGGACTCTTCAACGTGTTGTCTTCTCTTGTTGAAGATTCTGAAAGACTTGGATACAGAAAAGTATCCAAGAAATATCCCATCATCAGCTTTTGGATCAAATTTACCCAAATGATCTCTATCATTCATAATGTAGCATCTACATCCAAAGATGTGTAGGTATTTCAGAGTAGGTCTTCTTCCATGAAATAATTCATAGGAAGTCTTTTTGAATCGCTTTACTATAAGGGATCGATTCTGAGTAAAGCACGTCGTATTAACCGCTTCAGCACCGAATTGAGTAGGTAGATGCGATTCGCTGAGCATTGAGCGAGCTGCTTCAATGATCGTTCGATTTCTTCTTTTAACGACACCGTTTTGCTGAGGAGTTCTCACTCATGAGAAATTATGAGTGATTCCCTTTTCTTCAAAGAAGTTAATCAGGGTACTGTTTTTGAATTCAGTGCCATGATCACTTCTTATGGAGCGAACAGTGAGATTGTTAAGGACTTCCATTCTTTTAATAAAAGAGATAATTGTTTCAGGTGTGTCACTCTTGGATCGAAGAAAGAATACCCAAGTATATCTGAAATATTCGTCAACTATCACAAGAGTGTACTTCTTTCCAGACAGAGATTGGACATTGACAGGTCCAAATAGATCCATATGAAGAAGTTTAAGAGGTGAAGTAACTGAGGAGACTTGCTTAGATCTGAAAGAGGCTTTTGTCAGTTTTCCCTTCTCACACGCTAAACAAAGAGATTCCTTTGTAAAGGTATGGTTAGGGAGATCCCTGACAAGTTCTTTTTGACATAATTCATTGATCATCTTAAAGTTCAGATGAGAGAATCTCTTGTGCCATAACCAGTTTATATCAGAGGAAGCTCTGGAGATGAAGCACATATTCTCAGAATGAGAACTATTCATATTAATGACATACACATTTTCTAATCTTTTGCCTGTTAAGATAATTTTGTCATTAATATCAGTGACAACACATCTGTTCTTTAGGAAAAGAACTTTGAAATCATTGTCACACAGCTGACTAACGCTCTATAAATTGTACTTTAGTCCTTCAACATAAGCGACTCGAGTGAATGAAGTTGCTCCATTGGATAGAATTCCTTAACCCTTGGTGTATCCTTTGCCATTTCCAACGAAGGTCACTAAGGGACCAGCTTCTTCCTTGTATTCAGAGAGCAGAGATTTTCTGCCAGTCATGTGCCTTGAGCATCCGCTATCGAGATACCAGATACCTTTAGCACTCTGCATACAACAAAAAGATTAATTTTTTATAGGTACCCATATTACTATGGGTTCTGCTGTGTAGGATGAAGGAGTAGCGGATGAGCTACTAGCTGAAGTATTTTTACCAACCTTGGTGGATTTCGTTCTCGCTGATTTATCAGCTTGAGCTACTTTCTTACCATGAGTTAATTTTTCAGCCTTAGTAGCACTAGGACATTTGCTTGCAATCTGAGTAGTCACACTACAATGATAGCATTTCCTATATTTGAAAATAGGTTTGGAATTGAAAGACTTCAGAGAGCAAGTAGAAACATTTTTAGGAGCAGAACCAAGAATTCCTTTGTCTAGTGTCCTTGGGGGAATAACAATTTTTTCAGGGACAAGAGTGAGATCAATCTTAATTCTGGGAGTAGATCTATGAATAAATCTAGGGATCTTCTTTCCAGTTTTAGGATGATTCACTGAAGAAATAGAGGAGTTCTTCTTCTGTTTTTGAAAATTCTTGATTTTAGGAACATGGTCAAGAAATTTGTCTTTAATCATCTTCTTAGAATCATCAGATTTAGAGATAGGCTGTTTCTCATTTTGAGAAGAAGGATCAGGGATTGAAGAAACAAACATTCCAAATTTTAACATGGAACGATCATTCTCTGATTCTTCTTTGTCAGGGTAATATCCTAAACCACTTTTGACCTTCATAGGGATCTGGGCATTTATGATCTCGATGACTTTATCAGAAGCCTTGCGCCATCCTTCGATGGTAGCTTTTTCAGCCTTGAGATCAGCGATAGCCTTTTCCTGATCAGTGATAGCTTGTTATTTCTCAATGCTTATTGTTTGATTTACAAAGACTTGGTCTTTAAGAGTTTCTTCAATCTTTGTAAGTTGATTTTTAAATGAATTTTTCAGTTATTCTGATAGATCAATATTGATTTGTTCAGCTTTGATCTTTCCACTTAAAGCATTGTAAAAATCAACAGTCATAGCATCGAGAGCTGACAAGTTATCACTTTCAGGTATAGAGGAGTTTGTAGAGATGTTTACCTAAGTCGAAGGAGACTCTAAGGATGATATTTCAGAAACTTCTTTAGCTTCCTCGATTCTTGTCATTAGACATAGGAAGGCAAGATCTTCTTCATCAGAATTTGATTCATCATATGTTTTGGCCCAATCATCTTCTTGATCCCAATCAACTTCTTCAGCAACTAGACCTTTGCCTTTTTGCTGGTTCTTTTTCAGATCTCTGTATTTATTCTTTAACTTAGAATATTTTTCCTTTTTATCAGAGTTCTGAGAGGTGTTGGGTGCAGCTACTTTCTTAGATCTGCACTCACGTGCAAAATGACCCTTTCGCTGACAATTATAGCATATAACAGATGCTTTTTCAGCAGACAGAGTCTTTGACTTGTCCGAGTCAGCGGTAGCTGGAGTTTTTCGAAAGTTACCCTTTCTAGAAAATCTTCTAAAATTGTTAGTTAGAAGAGCTAGAGAGTTATCAAACTCAGAGATGTCAGCATCAGTGAGCTCTTCTGAATCAGTTTAATTTAATTCAGTGATAGAGGTAATAGAGGAAAAAACTTGTTTTGAAGGATCTACCTCTGCTGTCACTAGTGCCAAAGAAGTACTTTTGGCACCCTTGATATCATTTATGAGGTTTTTCCTTAAAACTTGAGATTGCTCTTCATTTAGGAGCGTTCCGTATAAAGCAGTAAGAGAGAGATTTTCAAGATTCTTTGACAATTTTAAACATGTAGTGTACACTCCCCATTGTTCAGGTAGTGCCTCCATGAATTTTTTCAGTATTTCAGCATTAGAATATTCTCTGTTGACAGTTTTCATATCAATCAAGAGACAGTTAAATCTTTGGTGAATTTGAGAAAGGGTTTCACCTTTTAAATGCATAAAGCTTTCATATTGTCTTACCAAATTTATACATATGGTGATTTGAACTTCAACAGTTCCTTCATATTGGATACATAGAGTATCCTACATGGCTTTAGATGTTCTCATCTTCATTACAGAATGATAGACTTCATCTGGTAAAGACATTGCTATTATGGATTTAGCTTTAGAATCTATAGCTACTTCCCTTTTCTCATCTTCAGTCCATCGATCTGGAGTTTTAACAATTCTCCTTTCAGCGATGGCTGGAGTGGTTGTAGTGGCGGGAACACCAGGGACCAGGCCTGTAGGAATGAATGGTCCATTCTCTATATAGTAGGAGATCTTTGGATCTGACCCTTCTAGGAATATAATCATTCTTTCCTTCCATAATGGAAAGTTATCACGGCTAAACCTAGGAGGTTTAGCTAAAGATCCATTATCAATGTAGTTTGTATTAGCATTAGTCATTTTTAAATAACTTAAGAAACAAGTATTTTAAAGATAAGTAAGCAAGAATAAGTAAATTTAGAAACAGTTTGTAGAAGGAGGGGGAGGTTTGAATACAAACACACAGATTTTTAGTTTTTAAATTAGTTTATATTGAATAAACAAATTTATAAGTACAAGCAGAATTAGAACAAGTAAATGAACCTATTCTATTGTAACTTAAGAAATCACACAATTTGATGCACAAGGAAGTTAGAAAGAAAAGAGGCAGAGGTTTAAGAAATAGAAAGTAGAATGCATGAAGATGAAGAAGGGATCTTCATCTATTTATACCCGTTTGCAGTTAATCCAAGATAAAAGGTACATGCCACGTGTCAAGCTGTCATTGGAAGCTTGTCCTTTGTTCAAAAGCAACCATGCTTTTGGCCGCGTGTGACCAGTACTAAATCAGATTTGATGGGGACATAAGAGACAATTCGTACGCCCTTCTCTGACATAGTATAAGGTTTTGACTTTTGTGCATCAAGGATAAGATCAACATTGATCTTGCTTTATAGACTTCACTCTATCGTTGAACTTGAAACTTCAAGGATGAACTTTCAGAGTATCGTTGAGGCCTAGCAAGACTTCACACTTTGATTTAGACAATCTTTGCTATTCCTACACCGCTTCAGATCACTAGCTGATTATCTCTATCTTTAGCTTGGTCTTCGATTTTTGCTGAATGTTCTTGTGGTGTAAATGTTGTTCTTCAGATCTTCAAAGATAAGATTAAGGTTCCTGAGTTTCAGCGATCGCTGAGTGCAATCAGCGTATGTAATCGCTGAAATTGAACTTAAGCTTATAAATGGAATTTTCACTAAGTATACAGAGGAATCATATTCAAATCACTTATAGGAGTTATGATCAACAAAACAAAAATAGTTTCACGAATAAAATAATTATTTGAAACAATTTCATCATATTAAACACTTTCATGAGTAAAATATTTTCAATTAAGCAATAAATCACATGATTTACGGTTTGTACAAATTGACGTGGTTTGTATTTGAAATCTTCCCTATATATATATATATATAGAGAGAGAGAGAGAGATATGAGAGAACATTAACAAAATAATAGAACATAAAAATAGAGAGTTGTGTAAAGTTCTATTAACTTACATTACGGTTTCGTCTTCCTTATACCACATGTAAAGTTCTATTAACTTACATTGAATTTTTCTTGTTAACTTACTAGAACATTTCGGCTTCTTTATAATCATGCGACTAGAAAATTCAGCCGTTCGATAAGAAAATACATTTGAGAGTTGTGAGGTGGTTCTGACGAAAAAAAAATATTTTCACACGATCCCAAATATATAGAAGGGCATATTCAAATGAGTATTGTTAATGCCAAAAATTGACTTAACGGTAGATTAACGATTCGAACCTTTATCAACTAAAGAAAGGAAATCAATTCAAAAAACAAGTAAACAAAACATAAAGGACACATAAGATTTTTGACGCGGAAAACTCCCTTCCGAGAGAAAAAACCGCGGACGACCTATAGAGATCGTCGATGCACTAAAGTAAAAGGACGTCAAACAGGGACGTCGGCCTTAGGAACAATAAATAAAGTTACAACTAGCAACAATATGTAATGTAGGTAATCGGTCGTGAGTCTACGATAGTTGTCGTGACTCGAAGAGTTGTTGTCGTGAGATGTGAGACTGTTGTCGTAAGTTCGCTAGAGTATTATCAGAACTTTCTTTCATATATTCCACTACGTGTTTCTCGTCGGTTTGAGCTGTTCTTTTTTATACTTGGACTCGAAGGTGTTAACGGTCTGAAACGGCTAAACGGTTATCCACGATTCATGCTATTTCATTAATGTCTTCGTAGATAACAGTAATAATGGATTAATGCTAACGGTGTTAGTCCACATGGTTAAAGCCTCATTAGTTAAGTTATAATGAATTCTGACAGAGTTAACGGCTGAACTCTAACGGAGTTAACGATAGTTAACTTTTGGTATAACAATTTGCCCCCAAATTTTTGAAATATTTTTAGCGGGATGTATATTTCAAGATATTTGGGGATAACGATGACATCATCCGCGTGATGCATGAGTGACAGAGGTAGAAGACAGGTGTCGAGGATCTAGTGGCTGCATGCGAGATTTCTGTCGACAACTGTCGATCGGGGGAGATACCGAATCGTTTCTTTTTCGAATAAAAGGAAACGATTGAGTTATCTTTTCCTTCTTCCTCGTCTTCTTACCTTAAGAACTTGCAAAACCGAGAGAGTTAATGTACTTTTTTCTAGAAAACTTAACTCTGTTATGCGTCATAAGACACTAGCGAAAAATCCTAAGAAGTGTCAAGAAGCATTCACCTATTTCTTAGCAGGGGCGAGGGCGGTCGATAATCTAGAAAGCGGGATGGATCGTTTTAGCAAAATAGAGAGTGACGGCAACTTCGTGGCTTTTAGGGACCTGTCTGGTTTACTGGATGATATATCTCTTGTTGTTCCTGGTAGGATCAAGTCGCATGAATGTCCCCCAGGACATTTCGTCTTATACGAATACCCTTTCAAGATAGGGATATCGTGGCCATTGTCGGGTCTAGCGAAGGCGTTTCTGACTACCTTCGAGTTGTCCCCGGGGTAGTTGATGCCCCAATTTTGGCGGGTCGTCTATACGATCGAGTGTTTGACGGGCAACTGGTCGTCAAAATTTAATGTTCAAGATCTCCTCACGACTTATACCGTAAAAAGTGATGATAATTTGAGGTACAACCTCTTTAGTAAATACAAGGGGTTTAGGTCGCTAGTTCAGGGGACTTCTGTCAATGATCGCAAGAGGAAGACGCATTTCGTCTTTGGTCGTCTGCCGCACCTGACATACGACAATCAATGGATAATATCAGGGTGGAATACCGTTAGTGAGTACTTTGTCTTTACTCTCGATAATTTTTAATCTCCTTTCTTTTGTCCTAACTTGATCGTTTCTATTTGTAGAAATAGATTTCACCCACTTTGTCGTCGGTGACACGACAGAAAAGATCGAGAAATTTCTGGAGGATTTCTCGTCGAGGGATAGATCTTTCTACATTCGTCCAAGCGTTGAGGACGATGACATCGTGATTGAGGACAATCCCCAGGCGTCAGGATCGACGGGGGAGGAAGACAGGAGAAGAGAAGAAGAAGAGAGAGAGTTGAAAGAAGAGGAAGAAGAGATGACTGGTACGGATGTCATCTCATTTGCTTTTATCGCTTATGATTGTGTTATGTCTTGCGCTTTGTGTCATGTGTTTATCTTTCTTTTTTTGTTTTGTCAAGTGAAGTTCCTCTTCGTAGGACATCGAAGAGAGAGAAGGTTTCACTTCTGGCTCGTAGAAGAAGGGAGTTGTGCCTTGAGGACTCTTCTTCTAATCCTTCGACTAAGAAGGCTAGGGTGGGAAATCTGGTGTCTCCCCCCTAAAAACTGGTAGCGGCTAAGCTGGCGTCCTTACTTTTGCGGGGGTATCTACGAACGTCATAGACGCCGAACCCATTCGTGTTGCAGCTCCCGCATCGGGGGTAAATATTGCGTCGTCAATGCCGGAGGGTCCAGAGATGACGTCACCGTCGAGACCCTTGGAAAGGGATTTGGGGAAGAAGCCCGTCTTTACTAAGGGAGATGTGGAGGATGATTCATCGGAATTTGAGACGATGAACATCAAGATCCCTAAGGATTTTTTGCTCGACGATACTCTGTCGCGATAGAGGTTATTCCCTCATTTGAAGCACTTCATGCTTCCCAATCTCCAGAGTCGTTATGAAAAGACGACCATCGAGGATTTGGACACCTATACTACGGGTCTGGCGTTTCTGGTAAGCCTCTGATTTTCGTTGTTTTTTTTCATTTGTACGTTTTACGCTGACACTTTGGTTTTTCCAGACTTTTCAGTTGTCTCTTTTCCTGCACTCCCATATGAACAGGGTTAAATCCCTAGTTCCAAAGATAAAGGCGAAGGAGCAGGCGACTTTGACAAAGGAGCAGGCGGCTCTGGCGAGGGAGGCGGACGCCTTGAAGAATGTCGAGCACTATTCTCGTCGCTTGGAGGATACCCAAGATAACTGGGAGCATGAAATCCACCTAAGGGAGAAGGCCGAGGAGCTTTTGAAGGAAGCCCAAATCCAGGCTTCATCTCTTGAGGCATAGGTGGTTTCGACCAAGGCGGCCTTGGCCGAAAATGAGAAAGGAATCCAGATCTTGCGATCAAAGGTTGAGGAGGCGTCGACTAGGGTTGAAACTGCAGAGGCAAAGCTGGCCTCTTCTGAGAGGAAGTCGCGAGAGCTTCAAGTGGAGGTCACCCAACGGAAAGAGAAAATGGAGGCTCTCAAGGCTTTCACTTGTTGGAAGACCAAGGCGGCTCTCTTCCGTCGTCAATTGGCTGGGAAGTATATCCTTGCGTCAGCTGAAGGGGACATCACCTACTTCATTCGAGAGATCGGGACTTCGGCCAATTTGGACATGGAGGACCGAGAAGAAAGTGAAGATGATGACGCGATGGTTTCTGTCGTTGTCGACACTTCTCTCGATCAGCCTCAGTCTTAGTTTCTTAGGTCTTTGAATTTTTACGCTTTTATTATGGACGACACTTTTGGTCAGGCCATATTATGTAAGAGATTTCGATTTATCTTATATTTACTTTTGTTGCCTTTATACTTGTCATAACTTAGGCCCCCTTTTTTTGTTTTCATTGTTTCGTGGGTTCTTGCGACTTCTGGCGTACCTGCGAGCGAAAGAAAACTTTAAGGGTGGTCGTTGGTTTGACCAACGACCTTCCGACGCCCAAGTTAGTAATCGTATAGAAAAAATAAAAACGAATAATCGTGCGATAAGAAAAACTTGCGAATTTAAAAGAAATACTTTCTGAGATGAGTGGCGTTCCAACTTCGTGGGATATCTCGACCACTCATTTCTTGTAAGCGATAGGCCCTTTTTTCCATGTCCTAGGTGATTTTATAAGTTCCTTCCCATTTGGTTGCTAGTCCTGCGATCAATGCTTCATACTCTGCCTCGTTGTTTATTGCTTTGAAGTCGCAAGATATCGAATGTACCATTATGCCCCCTGTGGTGATTTTAGAACGAGTCCCAGGCGGGTCCCACGTATTTTGGACGATCTATCTACATAGAGCGTCCATTGGTTCTCGTCTAAATTCACCACAGAAGAAATTTCCGCGATAACTTTCTTTTCCTGGGTTTACGCAAAATCTGCGATAAAGTCAGCAATCGCTTGCGACTTTATTGTCTTTCGTGGAGTAAAGGATAGTTCGTAACCGCTTAGATAGATGCTCCACTTCGCTAGTCTACTCGTCAACTCCGGCTTTCTCAAAGCGGACTTAAGTGTGTAGTTGTTGACGACAGCGATCGGATGAGTTTCAAAGTAATGTCGTAACTTTTTGACGGCGGTGGCTAACGACAGGAGCAATTTTTCCATGGATGAATATCTTTTCTCTGCATCGACGAGAGATTTGCTCATGTAATATACCGGTTTCTGTTGGCTTTCGTCTTCTCGAACTAGGACCGAACTTACGGAAGTGCTACTTACCGATAAGTATAGGTATAGGGTCTCATGATCTTTTGGTTTCGATAGAAGAGGTGGAGACGTCATGTACTCTTTAAGCTCGCTCAAATCTCTTTCGTGTCTATCCGCCCAGTCGAAACCTTTATTCTTTCTGAGGAAGTTATAGAATAAGTAACGTCTATCTGATGACTTCGATGTAAAATGATTTAAAGATGCGTCCCTTCCAGTTAAGCCTTGTACTTCTTTCAGATTCCTTGGTGATCGTAAGTCGATGATTGCCTTGATTTGATCAGGGATGGCTTCTATGTCTTGTCGTGTCACCATGTGACCCATAAATCTTCCTATGTGGAATCCAAAAGAACATTTAGTCGGATTCAGCTTCATATTGTATTTTCTTAGGACGTCAAAGGATTCTTTGAGGTGTCCAATATGACTGGTCGCGTGTTTTGATTTTATGAGCAGTCGTCAATGTATACTTCCATTGTCTTCCCCAGAAATTTTTTGAACATAAGATTTACGAGTCGTTGGTATGTTGAACCTGCGTTCTTTAGTCCAAACGGCATTACTTTGCAACAATAGAAGCCTTTATCTGTCATGAAAGCTGTTTTCTCCAGGTCATCTGAATGCATAAGTATTTGATACTATATCCAGAGTACGCATCCATGAACGTCAAGAGTTAATGGCCAGCGGTGGCGCCGACGACGTCGATGTGGGGAAGAGGAAAGGGATCCTTAGGACAACCTTTGTTTAAATCTGTGAAGTCGATACAGACTCGCCACTTTCCATTTTTCTTCTTTACCACGACAACGTTGGCTAACCACTCTGGATACTTGACTTCCCTGGCTTTCCCGGTTCTCAGTAAGTTGTCGACCTCTTCGTTGATGATCTTGTTTCTGTCAGGTGCAAACTTTCGCCGCTTCTGCTTTATAGGAATGAAACTGGCGTCCACGTCCAGTTTGTGCAATATGATGTCGGGACTTATGTCGACCATGTCTTCGTGCGACCAGACGAAACAATCGGAATTGTCCTTCAGAAATTTCGTGAGGTCGTTTTATATTTCTTCGCCCAAAGATGCCCCCAGGAATATCGTGCGTTTAGGTCTGGCGGGATCTAAAGCGATTTCTTGGAGTCCATAATCGTCAGGGGACTTGTCGTCCGCTTGGCCCTGTAATTGCTAGATGTTCTGATTCCGAGGCTTCATCGTGGCTTTGTAGCATTCTCTTGCGTCCTTCTGTTTGCTCTTTATTTCCTATACACCCCACGGAGTAGGCAATTTTACTTGTTTGATGGTACGTCGAGGGGACTGCCTTCATGTCGTGTATCCAGGGTCTTCCAAGGATAACGTTATAAGCGGAAGAACATTCGACCACGTTAAAGCGAGTCGATTTATTGACCCCTTTTGCAAAGATGGGTAGTGTGATTTCTCCTAACGTTATGGATGCGTCGCCATTAAAACCGACCAAGACTGTCGATCGCCGTACGATTTCATTTTCACTTATTCCCAAAGCTCTGAGGGTGTTGAGAAAGATGACATTGGCTGAACTTCCTCCATTGAATTCTTTTGATCAAACAATTCCCGATGGTGAGTTGAACTACAAGACCGTCTTGATGTCTTCGTCTGGTGTCACCCAGATCTTCGTCGCCGAATGCTATCGTCATGGAATCAAGTTTCTTATCGTCCTCTTTTTGATAGTCGATAGGGATACTGGAGTCGACGAACTTTTGTCCCGCGTGTCTTTTAGCGGCTGAATACGTTAGTTCACATACGTCAGATCCTTCTGTCACACAATTCATGACTTTAGTATGTTCAGGAGACGTGGGTCTAGGGGTCTTACCTGTGGTCCGCGTCGAGACTAAGTCATTAAGATAGCCTTTTTGCGAGAGCCATGCAATTTCCTTTTTAAGGGCTTGACAATCGTCTGTGCTGTGCCCATGATCATCATGGAAGTCGCACCATTTCGTCATGTCTTTTTGGTTATTCAGGCGGTCGCTTTTTTTGGGGCATCTCCCCGTAGCTTGGATATTTTTTAATGTCGGCACCAATTCCTTCGAGGTACCTGCAAAACCATAAGTTGATAATTTCAGCTATTGATTGAACTTGGGTTTTACCTTGTCATCTTTGTTTTTCTCATGACGGACGTTGGATATGTGTCTACGATTGTCACTCCCAGTGTTCTTTTGTCAGAGGACTTTCTTTGTCGAAAGGCGGTGTCGTCTTCTACTCGCATATGAAACGTGTCGGCGGGATATTTGGTGAGATCAAGGTATAAGCCTGAGCTTCTGTCGAGACCTCTTTTGTAAGCTTCAATAGCCGTTTTGACGTCGCAATTGCGTATACCAATCATCTCCATGTTGAATCGGTTGAAATATTTCCTGACGATTTTTCCTTCTCCCTGTATTATATAATAGAGATCGCTAGTCTGTTTTTCCATCTTGCGACTGCTGGCGAACTGGTGGAAAAACTGGTTGACGAGATCGACGAAGGAGTGTATCGACTTAGGTTTGAGGTTGATCAGCCACGGTAATGCTGAACCTGTAAGGAATGCTCCGAAACTTTTACACATGCACACTTCTTGGTAATTTTGTGGTATCGACGCCGTCCACATGAGCTGCTTATATTGAGCGACGTGCTCGTTGGGGTCTGAGATGCCTGAATATTTCGGTGTGAATTGTGGGAATGCTATACATCTTGGGGAGGTCTACCAGGACGATAGAGTCGGCGAAAGGCGAAGCTTGGAATCCTGTGGGAGGTTCCACATCAACTGGTACTATGGCTCCATGTAATTTTGAGAGTAGCGACAACATCTTCTCGTTCTGTTCTTCAAATTGTTTGAAGCGTCGAGCGACAGGATCGTCGTAGGGGACTTCGTGAGTATTGAATAGCCGGGTTGTGCTTGTCATAGGGATCGACGTATGGTTGGTCGTAAATGGCATGCTTCGATAAATCGATTCATGTCTGTCGCTTTCGGTGGTCATGTTCGGGGTAGAGACATACGTATATAATGGAACGATGGGTATGGGTACGGACACGTATGTTTGTCCCATAACGGAGCTGTTCGGTGGAGGAGATGGTGGTACACCATTAGAGAATGGCGGCGGAGGCGGTGGTGCACCATTATAGAATGGCGGCGGAGGTGGTGGTGCACCCTGAGGATTTAGTGTGGACACATAGGGTTGTCCCAAGACAGAACTATTTGGTGGAGGGAGTGGTGGAGCACCCGACGGTCTTATTCCAAGGGCTGGAATAAAAGGTGGGATCGATGCAGAAGACGAGTTGACATTTGAATTTCTTAGAACATGGATCTCCTGATTGGCCTTGCGATTTTGCTCTTCTAAGAAATTTACTCATTGGCGCATATTTTCCAGTTCAACTCGTGTCTAGTTTAGTGCATTTTCATTTTGGTTAGCTTTCGTTCCTGCCATTCCTGCTTACAAAAGAAGTTCCAAACGGGTTAGTAACAAAAGAGGTTTTTTCGAAGAGATTTTTCTCTAGTTGGGTCCCATGGATGGCGCTAAACTGTTAGTGCCAAAAATTGACTTAACGGTAGATTAACGATTCGGACCTTTATCAACTAAAGAAAGAAAATCAATTCGAAAAACAAGTAAACAAAACGTAAAGGACACGGAAGATTGTTGACGCAGAAAACTCCCTTCCGAGAGAAAACACCGCGGACGACCTGTAGAGATCGTCGATGCACTAAAGTAAAAGGACGTCAAACAGGGACGTCGGCCTTAGGAACAATAAATAATGTTACAACTAGAAACAATATGTAATGTAGGTAATAGGTCGTGAGTCTACGACAGTTGTCGTGACTCGAAGAGCTGTTGTGGTGAGATGTGAGACTGTTGTCGTAAGTTCGTTGGAGTATTATGAGAGCTTTCTTTCGTATATTCCATTATGCGTTTCAAGTCGATTTGAGTTGTTCTTTTTTATTCTTGAACTCGAAGGTGTTAACGGTCTGAAACGGCTAAACGGTTATCCACGATTCATGTTATTTCATTAATGTCTTCATTATGTCTTTGACCTGTAACTGAAAATGCTATAAACATATAGGTAACGGTAATAACGGATTAATGCTAACGATGTTAGTCCACAGGGTTAAAGCCTCGTTAGTTAAGTTATAATGAATTGTAACAGAGTTACGGTAGAACGCTAACGAAGTTAACGACAGTTAACTTTTGGTGTAAC
Source organism: Silybum marianum (assembly GCA_036898165.1). NCBI lineage: Eukaryota > Viridiplantae > Streptophyta > Magnoliopsida > Asterales > Asteraceae > Silybum > Silybum marianum. Next base: position 17,416,460 of record CM072541.1, read on the forward strand.
AAGTATCATATTCATTTTGTTAATCAACTATTCGTATTTTGTTAATCATGAATTTCATGATAGATATTTATGATGTAAGTTATTAATAATGAAGATACATTATATTACTGAATAAAAGCCCATGCTATTTATGATGGACCATGTCACAATTGTAGGACTCCACGTTTATTTATTTTTTAAACGTTGTTATTAATTTGTTTCATGTAGTTTAAACATGGAGATTCAAAAAGTTATATGTATGTAGTAACAAGTTGTAAATTTGAACTTTTGATTTTTTTTACGAATATGATGTAACTGTTTTATAAAAAAAAAATGGGTAATTGTTTTATAAAGAGTAAGCATAATAGTATGAACATACTCGAATGTGAATATACTTGTGATCAAAATTTTGAAAGATTATTTAGAAAAGTAGATAAAATATATCGACATGGGCATCAAATTAAAAGATAAAACAAACTTATTTTCTATGTAGATTGTTTAATTACAAACTTAATTATAATAAGATACTATTTGTTGGTCTTAACCACTTAATGATTACACAAATGCACCCGATTAAACACTTAGAAACGTTTTTGGATTTTTGTCTAAAATCCTATTTACAATTTACGGATCAAACTTTATGAGATTCATGTTTGTAATTGGATGGGATGTAATATATATAAAGATCCGAACTATATTAGGATTCGGAATGCTCTAGAATCCTACGTACATCTCAGGATCCGAATTGTTTTATAGATTCGGTTCATCTTAAGAATAAAAAGGCTTTTCCAGATCCACAATCTTTTTATTTACTGTTCTCTTTGCATACAAATTGATGTGTAGGGGTAACAAACGTCTTCACCATATAATTATCATATTAAATGACTAAAATGTGTAGGAGTACAAACATGCATTGATTAGCAAATCAGGTGAGTACACACGTTAAAGTTGGCAAATGGCATTCAACATATTGGTGGTTATGAAAGGAGACATTTGACAATGTTGCAACTCACCCGTGTGATAGGAATTCGAAGTGATAGTTTCTTAGGAAAATCAACGTCAATTTATGAAGAATATCTTAGTTTCTTCAGATCTGAAAGTGTACATTCTTCTACTATTTCAATATCTCATTTGTGAGCAAATATGTATCCATCTAGATCTTTTAGGATAAGGTCTTACCTTCCTAGTTTTTGCAACAAATCTATAGTTCTTTGTTTTTTGAAAAATATAGAATTTAAAAAATCTCCTAGTTGGTATTCAACCGCCTTCTACAAACATTTTATGTGTTAGTCATTACTCTATTAAAGAAAACAAGTCGTATTAGAGCAATTTCAATAATTTCATAAACAAGATATTTAATGACTTGTAGAAACAATGACAATTTCACCTTATCTAAACATCCTCATTTTCAGAAACACAAATTTTCCCTATAGACAAATAGGAAGAATTCTTTTCCTTCGACAACCAAGTTGTGAGCGTCCTTAAAAACGGTCTATTTGTTCCTACAACCTTCATGCTAGGAGATTGGGATAAAAATTATGAAGTCATTGGACTAAGAAAGCAAATCATCGAAACTCTAGATGAGTGGACGAAGGATGATAAGAAGCAAATTGCATTCGATACTAACGCAAGAACTATCATCATGATGTCATAATCCGCTGATGTTTATTACTCTATCATGAAGGCACTCTCAATGTTCTATATGAAGCCACCCTCAATGTTCTATATGAAGGAACCTTTGAAGTCAAGCAAAGTAAAAATGATCAGTCTCATTAATAATTTAAGCTACTTGTATGCTATCAAACTGAATCACTCGTTGATGTCTCACATTCTTCTAAATGATCTAAAAGTGCAAGGTTTCCGATAATGTTGAAGTGTCAGGAAAATTTATGGACTATCTACTGATTCCTGGGAAAATATATGTGTTTAAAAACCTGTAAGTATCTTCATCACTAATTGCTTTGTAAGATTCTTTAGATAACCATGATCAAGCTAAGTTACTTAGAAAAAATGTCTAAGATCCTAAAACTACAAATATTGCTTTTGTCTCTTCTAACCCCAATAAGTAGGGATTAATATCAATTCCTAATTGTGACACAGATTCTGAATATTTCCATGATAATGTCACTATATAGCTTACTGGAGATTTTCACAGTTCGATCAATGGTTTATCCATTCAAAACTTTGGTGACTCTCTATCTGTGTAGCTTCAAATTTTAATAGATTTACTAGAAAACATGGTTTTAGATGCAGGTCAAAAGATATATTCTTTAGATGGTTACCTTCTATCAATAAAAAGATGCTCACTTATGACCAATCTAAGCCTGCTTGCTACAACTGTGGCAACAAAGATCTTTTCACCACTGAATGTAGTAGAAAAAAATTCGACCCCTGTTTTCTCTTCCAAATCCTCAGAAAAATCAAGATCCTCTTATAAATGATCAAGGGATGAAAAACAAAAAGAAAGGCATAAAAGTGATATCAAGAAAGTTTCAAAGAAAATGAGAAGGAATGATTGTTGAAGAACACGATTGGGCAAAAACAACTTCATCATTCTCCAACGATGAATAAGAAGAGAAAACAAACTTATGTTATCACTCATCTCATTGATCTGTGTGATTCATAGTTCATAGAAAATAAATACTGCAAGGTCAACATCTTCTCCAAAGACTAATTCTTCTAACCCTTGAAATTTGAAAATCAAGGCACACTTCCCATCTACATCCAAATATTGCATGTGTATAGACATGTGTAATTTCTTAGAATCTAAAAGAATGTAGAAATCAAAGTAGAAGCTCTAACCGCCAAACTTCAAGAATGTCTTGATGAATTAAAAAAACTTCAATGAATTTCAAAGTGAACTAGAAGGTCAACAAATTTCTGCAAAATATTTAAATGGTGAAAAACACAAAACTGCTCAAAAACTAGCAAAAGAAAAGGAAATTATTAAAAACCAGAACCAAACTTCTTATGATCACATGAAAATTGTATATTAATTATCATATTCCTGAATGTGGTCATGGTTTAGGTTTTTCACCATTCTTCAAAGATTCTGACATCTTGTTAGATGATTTTACTTTATTTGGAGAAACCTCATTTCAAAACATCATTCTTGTGATTCATCTCGAAAACCCTCATCTCCCATAAACGCTAATGAACTCCTGGAGATTTTCATCTAAGCCTAACATTAAAAATGGGCTTATTGTATGTCAGAAAATAATGATTATGAATCTATAGGAACTTGAACTAATCCGATTCACACCAGTTTCAAACTTTTTTCCTCAAATAGAAATAATGGTTCCACTTAATTTATTTCTCTCAAATCATTTGTAAAATGAAATATTGGTCTTAAAACCTCCTCTCATATCATACCTCTTCCTTATAAACAGAATATGTTAGTGCTATTATTCATGTAAAAATATTGTAAAAGAACTCTGAAATGTTTCTAAACTTTGAGTTTGTGATTAGTCTTTCCAAAAATACTTCACAGTTTTTTTATCCTTTCTAGAGAACTTGGCTACCTCTAAAGTCCTCCTCTAGAGTTCAATACTTACCTTTTGGATCAAGGATTGAAGATCTGAGCTACAGCCATTCATGTCTAAAGTTTGTTATTGTTAATGCCAAAAATTAACTTGAAAAAGGTCAACTTAAGGAGTTTGTGGAACTGATCGGTCGAAGGACATATTCTCACGACAATCACAGTTTAGGTATTAAAAATTAAAGACAAGAAATTTGGTGACGCAGAATAACCCTTAGACAAGGGATAAAACCGCGGACGATAGAAACTACTGTCGCTGCACTATTAAAAATGTGATGTCAAACAGGGACGTCGTTCTTTAGAGCGATAACCGTACGATTACAGAGGAAAAATAAAGAAAAACAGTAATGTTGAATGAATTCTTGAGAGCTTTTGTATGTTTCTTTGCTTGAGAGCGTAGTGATTATCAATCGAGGTTTCTTTGTTGATTTGAATGTTGATTTTATAGTCAGAGTTGTTTGTAACTGTTGTCTGACATTGATGGCCTTCATGAATGTGTTTAATGTTGCTAGTTGTAACTGTCCAATGGTCCTATATAAAGCATAACAACTAGTTAACGGTTAGTTCGTTAGTTTTAAAGACGGTTAATGTATTTTATGTCGGATGAATCAATGAATGATCATTATTCGTTCGTCGTACGTCATGAACAATCGTTGGGAGTTTCGTTCGACCATTGACTCCGAAGTCATAGTTAATATTTATAAGCCATGAAATATCTTTGGTCGTACGTTGTGGTCAACGATCGTGGGTTTAGGAGATTTTTACCCAAACATTGCCCCCAAATTCAAATTTTAAGCGGCAGTTTTGAATTTTGAATTCCAAAAGACATGTGTCGCTTGTCCGGTGAATACATCCGTTAAGTAACTGAATCGTTTGGTTAGGAACAGAACCAGTTAGAAAAGGATAAGTTTTTGTTGAGTCACGATGACTTGTCGTGGTTGATCCGTTGGAAAATGATAAGGTGTCGTGACTTCAGGCATACGCATAAGCGCGCATGGCTAGCTGTCAAGGACATGTGTCGTTCATTCGACGAAGGTGAGACAAAAGGCACGGGATAGGTGTCGCCACAGGGAGACGGGGCGTCGATTTGCCGCAGATCTGTGGGGATAAAAGGAAACGATTGCTTTCCTTTTTATCTTTCCTGATTCCTTTGAACTTCTTTAGGCAAGAGAATTCTCTCAAACCTGCAACTCCATACTTTCCGTTTTTGAGGTTTTAGAGCTCCATTTAAGTTACGATTAATCCCCTTTATGCCTCAAAAGTCCATAACTAGAAAACCGATTAAGGGTTGGGAAGAGTTTTCTTTTTCTGAGGCCCTTAGCTCTATAGACGATTGTAGAAAGATGGTAGATCCTAAGACCACCATATCGAGTGTGGACGACCTGCAGGAGTTCATAGATTTGGTCGGTTTGCCGGCCGAATCCATTTGGAGAGTCCCAGCGAGCTAAGGCCAGCAGCATACCCGGAGGGATATTTCGTTTTATACGAATATCCTTTTAAAATAGGGTTTTAGTGGCCCTACTCTCGCCTGTCTAGGGAGTTTCTGGAGAGGCTCGATTTATCACCGGAGCAAATGATGCCCCAATTCTGGAGGATCGTGGCTACGATCGAGCGGCTAATGGCCGATTGGGAGTCGCCTTTCACCATCCATGAGCTGCTGGTGGCTTATATTGTAACACCCGGGAATTTTTGGAAGTTAAATTATTTTTAGTCAAATCGTCTGTGTAAAAGTTTAATATTGGTTGATTTGGTTTCGGGAATAATTTGGCAATTAATTGGAGAATTAGTATTGGAAATTATTTTATATGAAAATGGATTATGGAGCAACTCATATAATAATGATAGAGTCATTGGGAAAAATCTACACGCATCCGAGGCGAAATCAATGTCAAAATTGATCAAAGAAAGTTCAATAGGAAAGAATAAATAAAAGAATTACTAGGTGTTAGTTAAACAAAAAGAAGGCTTGGGTGGAGTGGTAAGGGCGCCATGGTTGCTTGCATGGGGTCTCTAAGTTCAAATCTTGGCATTCTCCATTTAGTAATATGTTTTTAGTGAAGCTGAAGCTGGTCTGGGCCTCTCCCTGATGCGCGTGACTGGGCCCGCGGCTTCAGGTCGTTGAGTTCAGTGTTGGAGTTTTTATTGGTATGCCCGGTCATACTTGATTGTCTCCGGAAACTCAACAATCTCTTCAGATGATGGTTCTTTAGAAAATGGTACATATTTGGGGAGTTGGAGAGTCAAGCAAATAGTTAGTGGGCTAAACCTTGTTGAACGATCGTTGGCATGGAATGCAATATTGCTTACTTCTTGTCAATGACTTGGACTACTTTAGCAGAGTACCAAACTGACATAGCCAGTATTTCACCATTTAAGGTTTCACACTCAGTGCCAAGTTTAGAACGTTGTTCTTCAAGAAGCTAGAAGCATCAATAAGTTGGGCTTTTTTCACAGGGAATGTTGAAAAAAGCCAATGATTGTTGGCGTTGAACTGGCAGTTAGCAATGGTGAAATTCAAAAACTTAGCAGCAGTGATGGTTGAAGCCTCCACTCCTGGAAAATTTAGCTCAATGAATAATATAAAAGGATTGTAGTCTTAGTAAATGATTACTTGAAAACCTTTGAAGAACCAGAAGAATTGTTTTTCCGATTTAGGGGTTTTAAGGAAGAAGATTTTAATGTAGAAGAATATGCATAAAGTTCATGTTTCTGGTAAGAAAGTTGTATAAACATGTTCTTAAGGTAACAAAGTGGGTTTTTTTGGATTAAAATAACATAAACCACACAAGACAAAACGTTTTTGATTCAAAATCCATAAAATTACCGAGAAAAATTAAGGTTTTTAAGAAAACCAAAAGAAATAGTTAAGATAAGAAATATCTTTCTTTGTTCTTAAAAAAGAAGTATGAATAAACAATTTACAACAACTTAAGAAATAAGAGAACCAACTTGTTTTGCAAAGGTAAAACTTGGAAGAAAGGTTTGATATGTTATTGAATTTTCTTGTTGTTCTTGTTTTTAGAGAGAGAAAAAACAAAAGTTCTTAAGAGATCGTAAAGAGTGAAATGAGGGTGTGAGAGGAATTTAAAGTTAGGATGAGAGATAAAGAGGAGAGAGAAAATGACAATTTGATTTTGAGAGTTCGTGATGATCGTGACACGTCCCTATGATATGAGTGAATAGGGAATGCTACTGGTTGTTGTGTGTCAGAAAAGGATGACACAAATTTTTAAAATTAAATAATTACGTCATAAATAAAAATGAAGCATCATTATCCATTTAAAAATATTTTTGACACTGAGTAATGCTTTTCTATTTTTGAAAAACCCTATCACTGAAGATAGAAGTCATTCAGTGAATCTGAAGAAAGACAAACATACCTTAAGAGAGTAAGATATATTAATATATGAGTCTATAGTTTGAATGAGTAATGTCGATTACGGAGAAGATTAATCCTCAATGTTCAACATTCTAAGTTCGCTGATTAATATATTAAACCTTGTTTCATCAAGAGGTTTTGTGAAAAGGTCAGCAAGTTGGTACTAAGTGGGTATAGAGTGAAGTTCAATATTAGCATTCAGAATATGATCTCTGATAAAAATGATATTTGATCTCAATATGTTTGGTCTTGGAGTGAAGTTATGATTATTGGGTACTGCGATGGCACTTGGGCTATCACAATAAATAAGGATTTTTGACATCTGAAGGTCATAGTCAATGAGTTGATTTCTCATCCACACGATTTGAGCATAACAACTTCTAGTGGCTACATATTCAGCTTCAACAGTTGATATAAAAACTGAGTTTTACTTTTTGCTTGTCCAACTTACCTACGTTTCATCTAGAAGCTGGAATCCTCCAGTAGTACTCTTCCTATCAATTATGCATGCTACAAAATCACTATCTGAATTGAGTCTTTAGCATACAAAGACCCGAATTAGAAGTATCTTTCAGATATGTGAAGATTCTCTTACAGTGATCAGATGGGATTCCTTGGGTTGCACTTGATATTGTGCATATGGACAAGTCAAGTACATGATAGCAGGATGACTAACTTTCAGATTGATAGGTTTCCCATTGGGATCTTGTTCTGTGTTAGAAGAGGTGTTATCGGAGTTTTCATAGTTGCTTATTGGGTTAGTTCAAATTTATTTAACATATCCATAACATACTTACCCTAGCTTATCAATATTCTTTTATCAGATTGCTTAATCTGAAGACCAAGAAAATATGTTAGTTCACCCATCATGCTCATTTTATACTCACACTTAAAGCATGTGGAAAATGTAGCACACAGTTCATGATTCGTGGATCCAAATATAATGTGATTGACATATGTCTGAATGATCAGAATATGAACTTTAACTTTCTTGAGAAAGAGGGTCTGATTGATCTTTCCATGTTCGAATTTCACATTAGGAAGAAAGTTCGAAATGGTATCATGTTGGTATGGATGGCATTATGCCGTCAAAAGGCTATAAAAACAAGAAAATCATGCAAGTATACATGGCTCACAACTATCGTCCAAATTAAGTAGTAATGGTAAGAATACCATATTATCGTCCTCAGAGATTTAGATTGCTAAAAGAGTTACAAAAATAATCTTAGGAAGACATTACAAAAGGGGTTTTTGGGAAGCAATAAAGCTTCAGGGGGGAATATCTTTGAGCATTTTGGTAACAAATACTGGAATGTAATGGAAAGTAAAAGATGGTATGGGTGCAAGATCTGGTTGGATTTAAACTACAAAATGCAGTGAGCAATGCTTTAGCAACGAATTAGGTTGATGCTACAATAGTTTTCTATAACACTACCAGATAGTGGCCTCCCAAGGAAGTACAGTTTAGACTGTAATTGGGAGGTGCGCTTGGTGATGCAATCAACCCCAATTGGTACAGAACCTAACCTCTATTTCCGTATAGTTTAACAACCCATAAAATTGTAGAAGATCTTTGTAACCTTTGTAACAAATATGATATGAACATTTACATTGTCTTAATTAAGCCCAACTCACCAAAGTAAAACAGTATGTGTCACTTTGTCAAGAAATACCCACTGAAACATTCATACCATATGTGAATAGTGAAATAAATTGTCATTGCAAGAGCAAATATTCCTAACACTAGGCTTAATCTCACAACCTTCAGTTACACCCACATTAAGGTGTTTCATAACTGAATTAGAATGCATGAAGATAAATGACATAATTGTAAATGGCATAAATGTAAATAATAAGTAAAATAACCGAAGGCTTCTTAAAATAAAAATGAAAAGAAAAGCTTATTGAAAGCTTTTTTAGAGCAAATACAGTTCTGATGTTAATTGTAGATGGTAGTTAAAAGATAATGGATGATGATAGTCCTAGGAGGGATTATTAAACAAAATATAATAAAAAGATGCTTAATAGTACTAAATAAAGCATCTTGGCGTCTTCCATCATAAATCTGCAGGAAAAGTAAAGATGCCTTTCTTTAGTCAACCATCCTTGATATTTGTCCAGAGTTGAAACTGATTGAGTCGGCTCGAGCCAATATCACGGCCACCATAATGCCGCAACAAAACACATACCTGTTGTAGCAAAAACTAAATCAACAAATATTTACCATATATATATATATATAAGAGTACCGTTTCAAACATCGTAGCTCCACTAAGTCTAAAATTACAAAGTATGACTAAAAATACTCAAACTAGGATTGGGAAATGTGTAAAATAAGGTAACTTAAGGTCCTAAATGGGGCCTGTTTTAGCCAGTAAGTAGTTTTATCTAGCATAGAAACATAATGTGAAAGCTTAGGGTCAGAGATCCTTGGGGTTGTTCAACGGAGACTTCTTCATGAACATTTCCATTCAAAATGGCACTCTTCACATCAATTTGAAAGACTTTGGAGTATTTGAATGCAACATAGGCTAGGAATAGCTTCTAGCCTGACTATAGGAGTAAAGGTTTCAACATAATTGATGTCTTCTTCCAGTCTGTTTCCCTGGGCCACAAGTCTAGCCTTATTGCGGGTCATAGTGTCATGCCCATCCAACTGGTTATGATACACCCATTTGGTGCCTATAATTGTTTCGTTGAATGGACGAGGAACAAGGTTCCAGACCTTGTTTTTTTCAAATTCAGTAATCTCTTCTTGCATAGCGCGGACCTTTGGTTCTACTAAAGAAATGAAATGTCCAAAAGAGGCGGATATTACCTAAACCATGTCGAGTTTGAATACTTGTATTTGGATCACCAATGATTTGTTTGATGGGATGATTCTTTTTCCATCGCTGAGCAGGAAGTTCAGGAGTTGGATCAACATTTTCAACAATAGGTTGCTCAGGAGTGGATGAAGATGCTTCAGCGACAAATTCTTCGACATTCTTCAATGTATCCAAAGGGAGTATTTGGTAAGGTTTCATTTACTTGAATTTGTTTAGTATTTGAAGATTACACAATTGTTGAAACATCATTAGATGAGTCAAAATGAGGAATATGATTGATGGAACTGATAGAGACCCTAAAGAGTATCCAACATTAATATCATTCATACCAAGAATGATGTTGGTTCATCATCATCATCAGTTTGTTTAGTATTTGGTTGAAGAATGAAAAGTCATGTTGGTTGCTCAGAATGAGAGATCATCCAATTGTTCAGCTCTTCTTCATCATCTATGTTTGTTGCACGTGATTCATCAAAAGTGACATGAATTGATTCTTCAACGGTTTTTCTACTTTTGTTAAATACTCTGAAGGCTTTGGATACTGAAGAATCTCCAAGAAATAAGCCTTAATCATCTTTCATGATATAACATTGACATTCATCCAAGATTCTTCAACGTGATTCATCCAAGATTATCTTTGCCATTCATGATATAACATTGACAACAAAATATATGAAGAAAGCTTAGAGTTGGCTTTCTTCCATGGAAAAGTTCATAAGATGTTTTCTTGAATCTTTTCACAATAGTGATCTATTCTGAGTAAAGCATGCAGTGTTGACGGCTTCAAGCCATAATTGAGCAGGAAGGTGTGATTCACTAAGCATAATTTGAGCAACTTCAATAATTGTGTGAGATTTCGTTGCTATCAAAGAAGTTAATCATGATACTATTTTTGAATTCAGTACCATTATCACTCCTTTTAGAAGGAACAGTTAAATTATTTAGAACTTCCATAATGATTTCTTCAGAAGTATCACTCTTGGATTTGACAGAAAAATACCCTAGTATACCTAGAGAACACATCAACGACGACAAGTGTATACTTGTTTCCAGCAATGAACTGTACGTTGACATGTCAAAATAGGTCCATATGAAGTAGATGAAGAGGAGTGGTCACTGAAGATATTTGTTTTGACCTAAAGCTTGCTTTTGTCAGATTTTCTTTTTCACACGCTGAGCAAAGAGATTCCTTTGGAAATGAGTGTTGAGGAAGACTAGTAAGAATCTTTTTTCTAGATAGATTATTAATCGTCTTGTAGTTAAGATGAGAAACCCTTTTGTGCCCAAGCCAATTTATATTTGAGGCTTTTGAGAGAAAACAAACATTCTCATATTGGAGTGAGCTCATGTTCATAACATAGACATTTTTCATGCGAGTTCCAATTAAAGCAAGTTTGTAATTCTTGTCAGTGACTGTACAAGCTTTCTTTGGAAACGTGACGGTGAAACCTTTTTCACATAGTTGACTAATGTTGAGTAGGTTGTGTTTGTTAGAACCCAGATCCTTTTCTATTAAGTAATCAATAGATTAATAATGAAAGTATGAGCGGAAGCAGTAAGATCTAAGATTAACAGTATGATTAGTAAGAACAAAATAGGAAGAACAATCGTAATTGATATTCAATGATTCACAACAGTGTGCACAAAGTAATAGCTCTCTATTTTGTATTCTCAACCGATAGTTTTACAAATTGTGAATAGAGCTATATATACGAATACAACAATAAAAGTCAACTACTGGACCTATTACAATGAGACACGTAAGCAAAGAAGTAACAAACTAATAGACATGCAAAGGGTGTTCTTGCCACGTCATCTGATGCAAGTAGTTGCTTAGTTCTGTTTCATACTTTCCCAAAAATGAGTTCTAACAATCTCCCCTAAGTATGAAAAACAGAATGTTGCACGTGTATCAGAAGGGAGCTGTATGAGAAATGACTTTGTAGATAGCATCAGTAACTTCTCTGAGCTTCATGAGTTTGTCAAGTCTCTTAACAATTTTGTCTCTGATTTCATCATCTTGATTATCATTTGTTGGAGAAGCAAAGCATTTTGCAATGTAGACAACCTCTGTAGAGTATCTGTGAGCATCTTTGATTCTGAAGAAACTTTTTCTGTTAGGCCTTTTGAATACAACTCCAACTTCTGGTTTGGTTATTACTTTCCTAATCCTTTGCATATTAATCCCCTCCAAGTCTTCATTTGGTGCAGCGATACACAAGATATCAACATTATAGTTTAAACCTGCTTGAAAGTCTACTTGCCTTCGATATCTGATGAAAGACTTCATACATTCAATAATACGAAGGTAAGCAATTCTGTTTTGATTTTCACTTTCTCTATTCATCTGAGTCTTCATAAATTTCTCCAGAGTAAGCAAATCAGAAGGATTTATTGACAGTGGATCGTTATCACAGAAAAATGACGCCTTGTTATCTTCTCTGACCACCTTATAAATTGTATACCAAATTGGAGTTTGTTCGAATTGAGTATGCCTGATGGAGATAGTTTTGATTGGGATTATGGAATAAGCCTCTTTTCTTGATAGCCTTTGAGTTATAAACTTGTCTTTAACTTCATCACTGACTTGATACTCGTTTGAAAATTTTGGCATCATCAGATATATTTTCTGATCTACAGGTGCATACAGATGCTTATTCTTGATTTCCAAGACAGGTGGTTCAATTCTTCCCAACTTCTGCATTCTTTCTTCATTTGCAGCTTTAAATTTTGCAGATTCCTTCCTTTTTGCTTCTTCAAAGTTTTCACGAGCCCTTTCAGCAGCTTCTTTTGCCTTCTCAGCTTCTTCTCTTTCCTTTTCTGCCTGAGCCAAGGCATGCTCTGCTTCAGCTTTAGCTTGTAGGGATTCTTCCTTAGCTTTTTCAGCTTCAGATTTAGCCTTTTGTTCAGCCTCAACTTTTAATCGAATTTCTTCTTCTTTTTTGGCTGCCTCGGCTCTCGCTGTCTTAGCTCTGGCTTCTTCTGTTCTTTTTGCTTGTTCTCTGATTTCTGCTTTAGCTGCCTCTGCTCTGGCAGCATTTACTTTGGATGGATGATTATGTGTTCTTGTATTCCCCATTACCTCCAAAATAAATTTAGCAATTTCTGGATCCTTGGGCAGAGGACCCTTGTGAGTCGCTAGAGAAGTGGGAGTTAATGGAGTTTGCTTTGTGGGAGGAGGTGCAGAAGGTGAGGAGGATGAAGCTTTACCTTTTTCTTGGTCCATCTTTTGACCCATTTCAGCTTTCATTTTCTTGATTTTCTCCATGTTCTCCCCCTTCTGAGAATTAGGATCCTGATCCTCAGACCTTTTGCGCTTTAGCTATGCCTTCTTGCAAGCCCGTGCTTCTTTAGCTTTCATTTTATCTTCAAAGGAGGAGGACAGAGTACTTACCAGATAAGAAAGCTTTGACACGGTGGTGTCCAAAGTGGTAAGGTTCTGATCCATCATTGCCTTCTGAAACTAGGCATATTTGGAGGTCAGAGAGTTAATGCGATCAATCATTGCCTTCTGAAACTAGGCCATATCCGACTTCGTGACCGAAGACGAAGCAGAAGTAGATGCATCTTCTGAAGGGAAAACAGCCTTGATAAATTTGTTGATATCAGCAACGAAAGACCCATATTCTTCAGCCGTGATGGTGACTTCAGGAGTAGGTATCTCTGTAGGAAGATTGAAAATGGCCTCTGCATTTGATTTGATGTCGGCGTCCAGAGCCTGAATGTAAGAATGAGCAGAGTTTTATTAAGCCTCTGCATTGTCAGAAAGAAGTTTTCTGATAGCCTCCAATGATTGATTTTGCGTTGCTTGCTGAGCTTGAATAACAGTGAGAAGTTGTTGCTGAGAAACCAGGGATAATTTTAGATCTTCCACAGATCTCTGAATTTGATCACCAAATGCCTTGAACGTTGCATTAGTGACAAAATTAGAAGGGGTAACCGGTGCATCTCCAACGAATGGAGCCCCTTGTCTCTCATGTTCAGATAGGCCCTCTTTCACACCTGTGTTGACGTTGAGTGTGGAGGGACTTCCAACCTGTCTTCGAAGGCTGTTATTCACAGGCACCTCTTCGGTTGTTCTGATTGGTTCAGCTTGTTCCTCATCATCAGAGGATGAGGAGCTGAAAACAATGTGCTTACCTTGATGAAGTGTAAACACTCCGGTAAGTGGTGCATCCTGTGGCTGTAACCCCTCTGATGGGATTTCATCAGCATCTAAACTAATAGAGGGCATGGACGTACCCTATGGTTTCCCTATGACATCGTTGGTCACGAAGACATCAACTTTCTGTGTGGGTGGTGGCGAGTTCTGGGGCGAATGAACTCTTATATTTTCATCAGCACCCTTTTGAGAGGATGATTAAGATGAGGTGGCTTCCCCTGTGGTGCTTGAGTCAGAGGTGCAAAGAATTCCCTCTGATCGGTTTGGCTCTAGGTGGTTTGGACTGGGTTGTCCTTTTTCAATGAGTGTAGATGTGTTGGCATCTACCTCAGGAGATGTGGGTACCCGTGGGGATCTTGGAGAGAGTCGCTTAAATGTGTCTCTATGGACATCTTCTGTACCTTCTTGAATTAAGAGGTCTGGATGGCATAATCACTCTGGTGATCACTCAAATTCTTTTCAATCTCAGGCTCACGTGACCCCTCACTATCTATTCTTGGTTCTAAGTACTCTGGGGTAGATATCCTCTGTGCTGAGAATATCATAGAGCTTTTATAGGATTTAAGAGTAGGAGAGGTTGAAGGAATAAGATCAAGCATGTACCTGGAGGGATCTCTGGGTGCAGAATAGCCATGTTCGTCGATTGTGGGCTTGTGGGAACTCATGGAAGCAATTCTGCAGAACGGCTGAACAAGAGGAGCTTTGAAAGCACCGATTGTTGGAAATGTAAACAGAGATAAAAACCTTGGGAACATTAAAGCAGGCAATGGCTTTCCTTGGCTTTGAAAGGAAACTTTGGTTTGAACAGCAACCTTCATTTCTTGAAAAATCAAGCTTGTGTAGTCCAAAGGTCTGTTGAAAAACTTCCCATATATTACGGTGAGAATATTCTTGCTGGCTTGGTTTAGAGACCCAATCTTGCAGGTAAGGCTTTTATTCAGAATGGAGACAAGAACATTCCACATTGGAGGCAGCTTCTTGCGTTTGAACTCGGATAGCCTGTTAAGGTGTTCATTGTATCCTAAGAAGCGAATGAAGGTGAGTAGAGCTTCGGGTGAGGGATTAGCTTCAATGTAGGGTTGAGAAGATGAAAATACTTGGTTATTTTCTTATGAGAGATGGGTATTTGGACGGCAGTTTCTGGTTATTATCATCCTTGACATGCATAGTTTGCTAGACTTCCTGGACATAAATCTCGGGAACATTGGGATTTGTGAGGGTTAGAGTTCAATGAAGGGAGTGGTGTTGCAGGAATTCGATCATGATCCTGAAATCAGATAAATAGGTGTTTGGATCGAGGAGAACCTGAACATTATTGGATTTCAATGGGAGCTTTACGATTGGAGCACTGTCAGCCGTTGAAGTGACCAAGTTACCATCATCATGTTGGGGATTGGGAGAAGCAACTAGAGACGCCATTGATGGAGAAAGATTTGCATGTAGAAGATTTGCAGGTTCTTGTGGGAGAAGATGAAGTACAGTACTGTTGAAATTCCCAAATTGAGGTTTATATATATGAGAGAGAGAGTAATCGAGTGTTTTGAATGGGAAGGGTTTTAATTTGGGGATTTTCAAAAATGGTTCGTGTATTGCTGAGGTAAGCGCGCAGGCGTGTCATCATGCACTGGCACGATGAATGACACGTGGAATGTGGAACTGTCAAATCAAACGTGTAGCGCCAAAAGAAACGATTGAGAATTCCTTCCTTGAAAAGTAATTAAAAGAAAATTAATTAAAAAAATTACACTTTAACCAAGCAGATAAACTGTTGGGTAAAATATAATTTTAAAGAAATTAATACCTTTTAAAAATTTAAAATCAGACATTTGGGAGAATTTTTTTTTTACCAAATGAATGTTTAATATTCTGAGCCAAGTATTTATGTAAGAAATTAAGATAGGATAAAAAAAATTTAAATAACCTTGAAGGCAAGAGTTAAATAAAATAGACTTATTAAAGAAAATTTCAGAAAAAATACAAAGGTAAAGAATATTTGGTCGTAGAAAATAATTTTTGACCACAAATGTCAAGGAACATCTTTTCAAAAGAATTTAAGTTGAATCTGAAACGTCTTGGTAACCTTGACGGCAAGAGTTGTTCAGAAGAAACAAATTCAAAGAAAATTGTTAAGGAAAGAGGTTCAGAAGACATGCTAACAAAAGTTAGACTGAAGAAGCTCCCCTCCAAACATAAGATGCTCCCCCAGGAACATAGAGTATGTTCCCCCTCACAAATTGCATTTTGCTCTCCAAAAGAATGTATTTTGCTCAAAGGTAAATCAAACTGCTCCTCCTTGAATTTTGCATTCAGCCCCTCCTTGCAAGTGTAAAATGTGCACCTTGTCTGTTATCACTTGAACAAAAATTAGAAGTGATGGGAAGAGCAGAGGTGTCCAGAGGCTTCTGAGTACTTCTGAAGGAAACCATCAGAACCGATCAGAGGCTTCTGGACGTTTCTGAGTGAATCGAACAGAAATAAAATTTGCACAGAAATAAGAAATCTTACAAAATTCTAAGAGAAGCAAAGAATAAAGTAAGACTACATATTTAGCATGCCCAACTTGCTGACAAGGAAATTGAAGCGTGACTCATCCAGAGCTTTAGTGAAAATGTCTGCGAGTTGAAAATCAGTAGAGACAAAATACATTTTTATTGTGCCTTTTTCTACGTGATCCTTAATAAAATGATACCTGACATCGATATGCTTGGTTTTGGAGAGTTCAACCGGATTTTCAGTAATGGCAATCGCACTCTCTGAATCACACAGGATAGCGATCTTGTGGTATATTAAACCGTAGTCTCTGAGCTGAGTTTTCATCCAGATTACCTGAGAACAACAACTGGCTGCAGCAACATACTCAGCTTCTGCTATGGATGTTGACACACAGTTCTGCTTCTTGGATGTCCAGCTGACAAGTCTGTTACCCAGAAGTTGGGAGCTTCCAGAGGTACTTTTTCGATCTAACTTGCAACCTGCATGATCAGAGTCAGTATATGCCATTAAATCAAATCCAGAATTCTTTGGATACTAGAGACCAAGAGATGGAGACCCCTTGGGATATCTAAAAACTCTTTTAACCGCAGCCAAATGTGATTCTTTTGGATTCGCTTGATAGCGAGCACAGAGGCAAGTGGCGAACATAATATCTGGTCTACTAGCAGTTAAATACATAAGTGATCCAATCATACCTCTATAACCCTTAACATCCACAGAAGTTCAAGAAGGATCAGGGCCTAGTTTTGTATTAGGTGAAATCGGAGTTTTCACAGGTGAGGAATTTTGAAGATGAAACTTTTTAAGCATGTCAGAAACATATTTAGCATGATTTATAAAGATGCTAGAGGCAGTTTGTTTCTCTTGAAGTCCTAGAAAGAACATTAGTTCTCCCATCATACTCATTTCAAATTCTTGTTCCATCAGTTTAAAAAACAACTCAACTTCTGATTGATGAGTAGAACCAAATATTATGTCATCCACATAGATTTGAACAACAGTGAGCATACCTTTGCCTCTTTTGATGAACAGAGTTGTATCAATTATACCTTTATCATAACCCTTACTTATCAGAAACTTAGATAAGCGTTCATACTATGCTCTTGGTGCTTGCTTTAAACCATATAAGGCCTTATCAAGAAGATAGACATTCTCTGCATTCTTAGCATCTGTAAAGCCAGCAGGTTGTTCGACATGCACTTCTTCATTGAGATACCCATTCAGAAATGCACATTTAACATCTATTTGATAAACTTTAAAGTTTTTGTAAGCAGAGAAAGCTAGAAATAGTCGTATCTCCTCAAATCTTGCTACAGGGGCAAAGGTTTCATCGTAATCAATTCCTTCTTCTTGACAATATCCCTTAGCAACCAGTCGAGCTTTATTCCTGATCACGATGCCATCTTCATCTTTCTTGTTTCTAAAAACCCATTTAGTGCCAATAGTTGCCTTGATCTTTGGCAGAGGGACGAGTTTCCAAACTTTGTTTCTTTCAAATTGTAGCAATTCTTCTTGCATAGCTGATACCCAACTAGGTTCTTGTAAAGCTTCATGAACGTGTTTAGGTTCGATCATACTCAGAAAATTTACAAAGAAAGCTTCATTTGCAGTAGCAGATCTTGTCGTAACACCTGCAGAGGGATCGCCAATTATAAGGTCTGGAGTGTGAGACTTGGTCCATTTTGTCATCCGATATTGTGTTACTGGTTGAGCATGTACTTTTGTTTCAGAGGATGGATTTTCATCTGCTGGAAGAGAGTTAGAAACATAAGGCATATGAGTAGCTTCTGTACATTCACTTGTGAAATCAGGGAGGACAGAAGGTTCTGTAGTGCTCTGAGGAGGCGATTCAGGGCTCGACAGTGAAATGTCAGAAGATTGAAGAACTACTGCAATACTCGGAGATTGAGGGATTGAACTCGGTTCTGGGAATATCTCTTCGCCCATAAAATCTTGATAACATCTATTTCAGATTCTCTGCTTCCTGAAAGATAGTCAAAAGTTACTGTGTTAAGTTTAAGTTCAGAAGTAGAATACTCAGAAGTTAATTGAGTTTGATCATCAAAATCAATGTTAATGCTTTCCATTACAGTCTTAGTATGTAAGTTAAAAACTCGAAAAGCCCGTGAATTTAACGAATATCCTAAGAATTTAGCTTCATCTGATTTCTTGTCAAACTTGCCAAGTTTGTCTCTGTCATTTAAAATAAAACACCTGCATCCAAAAATGTGAAAGAATTTAACACAGGGTTTTCGATTGTTAATTAGCTCATAAGAGGTTTTGAGATGCCTCTTGACAATTATCGAACGATTCTGGGTGAAACAAGCAGTGGCAACAGCTTCAGCCCAAAAGTGGATGGGTAGTCTAGAGGCAGCAAGCATTGTTCTGGCAGCTTCAACCAAGGGTCGGTTGCGCCGCTCTACAACCCCATTTTGCTGAGGAGTTTGTACAGCAGAGAAGTTGTGTGTAATTCCGTTTTCAACAAGGTATGCTTCAATCTTGGCATTCTTGAATTCAGTACCATTGTCACTCGTTAGCTGTTGAATTTGTTGATTTAGGAGAACTTGAATTTTGGTCATCATATTTTGTAGTACGATGGGTACCTCTGATTTCTTTCTGACAAATGCAAGCCGTGTATACCTGGAAAATTCATCAATGAGAACCAATATATACTTTTTGCCAGACAAGCTTTGAGTTGCAATAGGACCATAGAGATCAACATGTAATAGTTGCAGAGGTCTTATACAAGAATGATCACTTTTTGTTTTATGAGATGCTCGCTTTATTTTTCCCATTTCACATGCGGGGCAGAGATGATCTTTTTGAAATTGGACTTGTGGAAGGCTAGTCACCAGTTTATGTTTGACAAGCATCTCAAGATTTTCAAAATTTAAGTGAGACATTTTATGATGCCATACCCAAGCAATTTCACTCTTTTTGGAGATAAGACAGAGGGATTCTTTACCGTCCTTGGATGTGAAGTTCATCATATACAGATTACATTTTCTGTCTGATCTCCAGAGTTCTTCTACTGCCTTAGAAAATAAGTAACAGTGCTTTTCATCAAATACAACAAGTATCGTAGAATCACAAAGTTGACTTACACTTAATAGATTATGTTTCAGTCTAGAAACATGAGCTACTTTTGATAAGGTAATTTTACCTTCTTGTAAAGTACCGTAGCCTTTTATTTTACCCTTACCGTTGTCTCCAAACGTTACAGCTCCACCAGATTTGTCTTTGAATTGGGAAAGTAAGTTTTTCGAGCCAGTCATGTGCCTCGAGCATCCAGAGTCAAGATACTAGATATGCACACGCTGCTTCTGCAATCACAATCAGATTGTTTTAGGTACCCATCTCATTATGGGTCCTTTAGTGTTAGTTTTAATCTTTTCATTCTTTTTAACTTGTGCATTACTGAATATTGTAGAATTTAAAGATCGAACAGTTTTGTTTGTAGTACTATTGATTTTCTTTGGTTTAGCTTTAAATGAGAGATTATTATAAGAACGATCAGAGGACCTCGAGAAAAATTCATTTAGTTTTAAAAATAGAGAAAAACGTTCAGAATTCTGAGACATAAAAGATTTCATTGAATTTTCATTAGAATAATGATAATTACAATTCTTCTTATTCCTGTCTATACTAGTATCAGTACTTCTATTGAACTTCTTAGCTAGGCTAGACTTATGTTTAGTATCATAAGTGTTCTTCTGTTGAGGCTTCCTCTGATAAACCTTCTCTGAAGATTTCTGACTTACTGAAACAAAAGTAGAAAGATTAGATTTACATTTTCCTTTCTTAGCAAAAGTACACTTTGGATAACAAGATTAAGATGATGTTGTCTGAACAGAACAGTTCTTTTTAAGACTTTCTTCCTTTTGAAGTTCAAGACAAGATTTGGCTTTGAGACACATCCCAATAAAATCTGGATGAATGATCACAGGTTTTTTGTCCTGTTGGGGGGACAGAAAAAGTAGGTATTCCACTAGGATGTCTTTCGATATGTAGACCAGAAGCTTTGATTTCCAGAGATTCATTAGTAACTAAGAAAGGAGCTTCCTTATTCTTAGTTACTTCTTGAACCTTTTTGTATTCTGAAGGAAAATGATTTTCTAGATTTGAAAGATATTTTTCTGAGTTAAAGAACTCATCATCCTGATCATCGTTCTCCCAAGGATATGTAATGGTTTCAAAACAGTCTTGAGATTTAGAAGGATTTAAGTCTATAAAAGAACATGGAACTATTTCAGGCTTATTTTCTGAAGGACGTTTCTGAATATTTTCAAGTTCAAAACATTTATCCAGAGTGGATAAAATATCTTTCTCAAAGCTTAGACATAGCTCTTCTTCTGCATGTAAAGGTATAAAAACATCTGCCTTTGGATTCAAAGTAACATGAACTTTTGATCCAAATCTGAAAATGTCGTCCTTCTTCTGAATTTTGTTCAAATCAACTTTTGTTTTTCCAGAAAAATATTCAATGTTTTTGAATTTGAATTTTCGTTGACGACAATTATTTTCAAGCTTTGGTCTTTTAAAGATTGATGGTTCAAATAAACTTGGAAGCACAGGCTTTGTTTTAATCCTAGACAAAAAACAGAATTCAGAGTTGATCGCTTTTCACAAATGTAAGGATCTAGATCTTCAAAACCAAGTCCAGATCTCCCTACCTGTGTATTTATCTTGTCATGAACTTTTTGAGCATCCAGATATGTTTTAATCTGTAGCTTTGTCTTTTGAAGTTCAATATGCAAAAACTCTCTTTCCTTCTGAAAATAATTTTTAAGTGCAACAGAATTTAATCTGTCACTTTCCTTGGTACTAATCTCTTTTTCTTTGTTTTCCAGAAGTTTGTTTAATCTCAATTTCTCTTTTTTAAACTTGACTTCTGTATTTCTTAAATTTTCAGAAATCTTTTCATTTTCAACATTGAGTTCCAGTTTTCTCCAGTTAGAAGATTCATTTCTCTCTTATAAATCTCTCTCTCTCTTGAGTCTCGACGAGAGTTTTTTCAGTTTGTTTTCTCAATTTCTTTTCGACTGTAAGCTTCTGCTTAAGTTCTTCAAAATTCTTTGATATTTCAAAAATGGTATTTTCAAGTTCAGATGTGTCAGAGAGATTACATACAGGTGTTTCTGAAGGTTGATCTTCTCCCAGCCACAGAAGATAGCTTCATCACCACTTGATTCATCTCCCAGCCAGTTTTCTTTTTCTGCAAAGTGAGCTCTTTCATCAACATTGTATTTGTATTTATTCTTGTAGTATAGATTGTCTTTGTTCAGAGGTCCTCTGCAGTTCTTTGAGTAGTGCCCTGGCTTGCAACATCTGTAGCACACATCCTTTTTTCTCTTTAATTCTTCATCCTTCTTCTCTGTCTCTATTTTTTCAGATCTAGATTTCTTGTCGAGGTGCATAACTGGGAACAGGACGATCAAACTTTTTGCTTCCTTGAAAATTTATGTTACCAAATGTTTTTGTAAATTGTTTGGAAATGAGTGCCAATGAATCTGCAAAAGCTTTGATATCATCATCAGAGTCAGAATCATCTTCTAAGATTTCTTCTGACATGAGAGCCTTGTTTTTCCCTTTCTTTTCAACTTCCCTACTCCTTCTGACTAATCCTCTGGACTCAGAGATTAAAGCCAGAGGTCCACCGATAGTGCTTTTGTTCTGAACCACCTCTTTTTCATGAGCTTGAAGGGTACCAAAGATATCATGAAGAGACCATTGTTCCAGATCCTGATTTGCTTATAAAGACATAGAGAGATTTGACCATTCAGGATTTAGTCTTTTGAGAAATAAGACATTATTGTCTTCTCTGGATCTGATGATGTCACTCCTTTTACATAGATTTATCAGAGTATTACATCTATGAAAAGTTTGTTCCAGAGTTTCTTCAGGGATGGCTTGCAAACTGTTGTATTCATTTAGAGCTTCGGCTCTTCTGTTTTTCTTCATTTTCGCACCACCTTCCAGTATGTTTTCCAATTGATCCCATAGTTCCTTGGCACTATCACAGGAGTCCAGAGATTGAAATATATCATTCGGAATAGCCATGATTAATAGACTTTTAGCTTTTCTGGAAAATTCAACCTTAGCTTTCTCTGGATCCGTCCAATTATCCCTTGATTTTGAATACACCTAGCAGGGACTTCATCAGAAACTGCTATAGTAGGTACCCTTGGGATAGTTGTCATTGGAACGAATGAACCATTTTGAACAATAGGATATAGACAGCATCTAATCCTTCAAAAAAGTTGATCATTCGGATTTTCCATTGTGGATATTCATCACGTATTAGAGTAGGAGGTTTAGGCAGAGAACCAGAGGTGTATACAACGTTCAGATTTGAATTAGCCATATTACCAAAAACAGAGATAATGAAGATTAATGAAGATTTGTTTGAAATTTGAATCAAATTAAATCCAAAATGATCGAAATGAGATTGTATATTTACTAATCACATGTTTAAGCAAAAATTACCACAGATTTAGAGAAGATTGTAATGAATTTTAATTATATCTCGTAAAACAGGGTAGAATTAAGAATAAGAGCTTAAAACTGAAAAATACTATAAAATAGAAACGGGATTTCTCCAAATGGAAGAGATCTAATAATCAATAGATTTATTATCAAGCTCTGATACCAATTGTTGGAACCCAGATCCCTTTCTATTAAGTAATCAACAGATCAATAATGAAAGTATGAGTGGAAGCAGTAAGATCTAAGATTAACAGTATGATTAGTAAGAACAAAATAGGAAGAATAATCGTAATTGATATTCAATGATTCACAACAGTGTGCACAAAGTAATAGCTCTCTATTTTGTATTCTCAATCGATAGTTTTACAAACTGTGAATAGAGCTATTTATACGAATACAACAATAAAAGTCAACTACTGGACCTATTACAATGAGACACGTAAGCAAAGAAGTAACAAACTAATAGACATGCGAAGGGTGTTCTTGCCACGTCATCTGATGCAAGTAGTTGCTCAATTATGTTTCATACTTTCCCAAAAATGAGTTCTAACAGTGTTTCATTCCTCCAACATAATTAAGCAATGCGTATGAATGTGGTAACGCCTTTAGTTAGTACGCCAAAACCTTTGGTGAGTCCTTTGCCGTTTCCAACAAGGGTCACTGAGGGATCTTTTTATTCCTTGAACTTAGTTAGCAGTGACTTAATACCGGTCATGTTAATAATAAAGATAAATTATTTTTCATTGCTACCCATTTTACAATGGTTTCTGCTATTAATGAAAATGTCAAGGTTGACTTCCTCACTTCAGTCGACGGCTCAACTTAAGTGGATTTATTTACTTTTGTTGTTTTACCAACTTTGTTGGATTTTACCATTACCGATTTCTCAGTTTAGATTACTTTCTTTCCTCTATCTTGGTAGTTGTAGGGCACATGCTGCCAATGTGAGTGGTTTCCCCACAATCGTAGCACTTTATGTAGCTAAAAGAAGCTTTAGGACCAAAAGTGTAAAAATTAAAAATCTTAAGTTGAGCAATGCCAGGTCCAATAATTCCTTTCTCCATAGACTTAGGAGGAACTATTAGTTTCTCATGTTTAGTGGGAGTGAGATCAACTCTTATTTTCGGTGTAGATCTCTATACACGTCTAGGGATCTTCTTTCCAGAAGAAGAAGGTTGGCTCGTTTATGATTAGAAGGATTCTTCTTCAGCTTCGGACTTTTCTTGGCCTTAGGAGTCTGAGATACGAACTTTACTTTATCCACCCTCTTTTGAACCCATAAGAGTAGCTTGAGCAGCAGGTTTGGACTCAGAAGTAGAGGAACACTGAGTAGAGGTGTCTAGGATAAACAAGACAAATGTTCCAAACTTAAGCATGGATTGATCTCTAACGGATTCTTCAAGATATGAAGAATATCCCAAACCACTCTTAACTCTGGCAGGAATCTGAGCATTGATAGATGATCTACACCATTCTTCAATTGTAGATTTCTTAACTTTGATTTCAACGATGGCTTTTTCGCGCTCAAAGATAACTTGTTCAAACTCAATACTAATAATTTGATTTACAAAGGCATAGTCCTTAAGATTTCATCAATCTTAGTTAGTTCTTTGATTTTTAAGTGACAATTTTGTTGATTCAAACTCCTTTTATTGATTTTAATATGATTCATCTCTATACTTAGTGAAAATCCAAGTTTAAGTTACTGTTCAAATTCAGGGATAACATACACTGATTGCACTTAGTGATCGCTGAAAGTAAGGAACACTATCTGGACCTAGAAGATCTGAAGAACAACTCTCACACCAAAGACCATTTAGAGATAGTTGAAGACCTATATAAAGAAAGAGATGAATAGCACGTGATCTAAAGAGGCTCAATGATAGCAACGTTCATCTAACAAAAGTATGAGATCTTGTATATGCTTCAATGATACATGATGTATTCATCCTTGAAGACTCGGTATCAGCGATCAAAGTGAAGCCTACTCAGCAAGATCAAAGTTGATCTTATCCTCGATTCACAAATGTCAATCCCCCGTACATTGTCAGAAAGTAGGTGCGGAGTTAGTTGATTGTCTCTCCACGTGCTTACCAACTCTGATTAGGTCATTGTTCATATTCGGCTAAAAGCTTAGTTGCTTTATGAACGAAGGACAAGTTTTCTATAGAAACTTGACACGTGGCATGTACACTCTGGCCGACATTTAATACAACGGGTATAAATAGATGAAGACCTCCATCTTTATCTTTATGCATGTTTATCTTTCTTTTAACCTCTGATCTTATTTCCTTCTTACCTTGTGCATCAAAAGTACTTACTGATTCTAATATTGTAATAGAATAAGTTTTATATTTTTTCTTATTCCACTTACAATCTGTAAATTTGTTTATTTCAATAAACTGATTTAAAAACCCTAAAAGTTGTGTTTGTATTCATCCCCCCCCCCCCCCCCCTTCTACAAACTATTTCTATACTTATTCTACAAACTATTTCTATACTTATACACTCTTGTAGACTCCCTTGGGACCAACAAATTCTTAAGTTGTTCTTGTAAGGAAAAGTCAAATTTTCATCTTTAATTTTGTCATTTAAAGCATTGTAAAGATCTACAGTTGGTGTATCAAGGACGAACAGACTACCAGTGCCAGAACAGGCGGTTTCGTTCAGATTAGATACCTGAGTAAAGTTGAAAGAAACTTTTGAAGAAGTCTCAAATGGTTCTTCAACTTCTTGGATTTTGACCATGACACAGAGATATGCCACATCCTCTTCATTTGAACCATATTCATGAGTCGTATCTGCCTAATTAAGTTCCTCAACGATGAGACCTTTGCCTTTTCGCTGGTAGTTCTTCATCTTTAGCTATTTGTCATCATTTGATTTAGAGTAGGAAGATAGTTTTGTGACTTTCTTTGACCTGCATTCACTAGCAAAGTGTCCTTTGCTTTCACAGTCAAAACATATCGTTAATCTTTGTCAACAAGAGTTGATGTTGGATTTTTAGCAATGGTTAAAGAAGAAGTTTTTCGAAAACTGATTTTTCTGGTGAATCTTCAGAACTATCTGTTATAAGGGCCAATGACTCATCAATTCTGAAAGATCAGTGTCTGTCAATTTCTTGGAGTTATATGGCTCTAACTCAGTGATAAAATGAATATATAAAGAAATTGTTTTTAAGGGGTTCAATCTATGATGAAATTAGATCTAAGGAAGAGCTTTTTGTATCTTTTGAATCTTTTACAAGATTCTTTTTCAGTTGACGAGATTCCTATGATTGAGCAATATCCCATAGAGAATAGTGAGGGAAAGCGTAGGAATGTCTTTAAAGATTTTGAGACATGTGGTGTAGGTATCCCAATATTTTGGCAAACATTCTGTGAGCTTTTTCAGAACCTAATAGTAGGAATATTCTCGTCCAACAGAAAGAAGATCAATTACTAAGCAATTAAAGCGTTGATGTACCTCAGACAAATAGTCATTTTTACCACAAATGAACTTTCATATATCATACGACGTTTATTTTTCATGATTCTTGTACATCATTGGTACCTTCATATTGATGAGGAGGCTTTGGAATACGCCTCTCAGGTATGGCAGGAGCGGTGGTAGTCTTATGAACAATTTGAATGATTGATGTAGGAACAAAGGGTCCATTTTCTACACATAAGGGGATTTGAGGATCCACACCTTCAAGAAATAAGGGCATCCTTTCTTTCTATACAAGAAATTTATCCATGCTAAAAGATATAAGAATCTTTTAAGAGATACAGATAAAGCACTGCTCTGATACCATTTGTTGGTCCCAAAAAGGTGTCTACAAGAGTATTCAAGATATCAAACAGTTTGTAGGGAGGGTGAATACAAACACACAAATTTTACTTTTTAAATTCGTTTATTGATTTAATAAATTTATAGATTGTTGCGGGACAAGAAAAAGTTAAAAACCTGTTCTAAACAAACTACGAATCACGAATTTGATGCATAAAAAGAATAAGAATAGAAACGTAGACGATTAAGAAGAGATATGGATGCATACTGAGGAACAAAAGTCATTTCTTTATACCCATTGTATTTAATGCAAGTAGTAAGGTACGATCCATGTGTCAATTATCTATCGGGGAGCTTGTCATTTGTTCTCAAATTATGCAGACTCTTGGTCGTATATGAACAATTGACCATTCAGGGTTGGTCAGAACGTGGGGGACAATAAAGAACCTTCATACATGTACCTTTTTGACAGGTCTGGGGTAATCCTTTGTGCATATAGGATAAGACAAAAACCAATCTTGTTTTGCAAGATTCATTTTATCACGGATGCTGAAGTGTTATTGAGGATCTTTCAGGTATCATTGAGTCTTCATCAGATTCCACACTTGTTGTAGATAGTCTTGTTATCACGTATCCTCTTTAGATCACGAACTGAAATGTCTCTATTTTCAACTACATTTTCGACATCACTGAAAGTTTCCTTGGTGTGGGTTATGTCTGTAGGTAAGGGAAATATGTGTGTGATAGGTTTAGAAGTTTCAATAGTCAATCCAGAGCCGAAAGGACCAACCATGAAACACATACGTAGGTTAGATATTTTAAAAGGGATTGTTTGTGTTAACATTTTTGAGAGATTGAGTGCTTGAGAGTTAAAAGAAAATGGTGAGAAAGTGACAGGACTTAAAGGAAATAAAATTGATCCCTACCAAACGATATCAGTTATCCGGGTTGTGACACAATCTATTCATTCTCATTCTTTGGAGATGAATATTGAAACAAACATGGTCCCAGTGTTGACAACTCGTGTCACCCCACTTAGCTACTAAAGCATCTCATAATAGGTTATTGTTTCATATATCATGGAGATTGAGAACATCATCTATCTATTTTTCACTCGAAATATTTAGATATTGAAACAAGAAGACACACCTCTGGTCTCTGAACTTCAATCATGCACATTGAGTCAAAAAATTTCAGCCAAAATATATACATCTATTTCATTTCTGCACTTACACAAATCTTTGTGATTTGAAATTGCTCATCTTTGTGATAATATCATAACAGTCTGAGAAGTTAGTTCTATAACTTTACTTTAGTAACGATTGGAAGTCCTATCAGTGTTTCCCAGATGCCAACACTGAAAATAGGCCACTCAAGTGAATTTTCCTCTATATGTTAGTCGATTACCCATTTGTTTCAAAAGAGATCTATTTTTAAGGCGAAGAGATTTGTTTTGAAGAAAACGATATATTTTTCTGAAGGGATGCTAACATATAGAGGGAGCTAAATAAATTTTTGTTTGGTAAAGCTACATTGATTTAGTCTATGATGGTTCATGATGCTCAGGATTCTCCTAATCATCATGAGGGGGAGAAACAATATATCAAAGACACATGCAAACACATGAAGACACATGCGAAGATATCATGGGGAAGAAACAAGATAATATATTCAAAGACATGATTCTAATGTTGAGGGGGAGCTATTAGAGATAACTATCATTCATATGAGTAAGGTGTAAAAGGTTTGAATCTAAATCTGTTTAGTCTAAGGTTGAAAAGTTGTTCAATTTAAAGATTGTAGATGTGATGAAGAACTTGGAGTTTAACTCTTGAGTTTTAGTGATTTCATTTCTAACGAAGTTGTTGAAAGAAGTTTGTTGACGATGATGACTACTTTCATGATAAAAAAGTGATGAGCTTAGTATACGTAGTGTCAAAACTTCAAGCCTTAAATGTTGATTCAAAAGGATTGTTTTGTTGACTGTTGAAGATTCAAATGAAAAATCCTTCGAAGATTCTAAAGACTGATTCAAGATGAAGATTTTGATCTAAAATTTTATTTGTTAAAAGGGGGGGGGGGGGTGTTAGTCTTTAGATATGATTTGCTTGAATATAAAGGGGAATATTGTTTCAATGTTGAAGATACAATTGTTGACAAAAGTCTAATCGTCTTCAAAGGAGGAGATGTTAGAGCTCTAATTTGCTGAATTAAAATCTTGAATATAAATGGGGAGATTGTTAGGTCTGATAATGTTGTTTCCGAGATCACTATGTTGAAGACGTGAAGAGTCAAAGCTTATATTCAACAATAGTCAACATTTCCGCAGTAGGCGAAAGCCTGACGGAGCAATGCCGCGTGGAGGTAGAAGGCCCACGGGTCGTGAACGTGTTGGATCCACAATTAGAGTTTTCTTTGTAGTTTGACTTGTATGTTAGTCAATCATATAAATACTTTTTATTAGTTAGTTAGTAGTTATGAACTCATATTGCAATATTCTAGAAAGAGAAACATTCATGTAGTGAGAGATTTATCAATATATATATATATGATGATTTCATCTATACTTCTTGTTCTTGATTGTTAGTTTATATCTTTATTTGATCCTATTAGAAATCACAACCAATCCAAACCCTACAAACCAAACATAATCTATAAAGGAATGGAATTCAACTCCATCCTAAATTCTACAAACCAAACACATAAAAAGGATTCTAAATCCATTCTAATCCAGATCCCTCCAAATCCAAATCCCTCCATGATACCTAAATCCCTCAAAAACAATCCTGCAAACTAAACGCACCTTAATCTTCTTCTTAATCTAAACACCTCTTTCAATTTGATTAAGAATTTTATCTTTGATTTGATTAAATCGCCACTCAAATTAATCATCTGATCTGATACCTTCATATCTAATTCGATATCATCTCATCATATTATATCCTATCCATTGGATCTGATATCTACTCATTCCATCTTATACCATTCCTTTCAATCTGGTCAGATTCATTCAACCACATCTAATTGCATTATTGATACTATTTGATAAGGACCAACGATTATCATCTGGTATACTATTAGATGGGTTCTCATCTGCGTAGATCGTATATAATTCAACATCATATGTCCATTCGATTCAGGATCTATCTGGTATGTTCTCAAATATGAATTGGTTACCACCTCAATTGCTTATCCTATAAAATAATAATTAATTGGATTTCATTTCTAAAACCGATAATTCACATCGAATAGAAAAAATTTCCACATTTTATTTTTATTTCTTCTACCTTAAGAAATCAAATGCAATAACTTTTATCGATTGTAGAAAACAAAGGGTTTTTAGCTGTTTTGCACACATAATCATGACAAATTGTCAGGTTTAGACGTGGGTTGAGCAGTTTCCAAAATAAAACTATCCAATAAACCACCAAATTCATCCTAATCTTATACAATCATGATTATTTTTACTTATTTCTTTCTTTCTCTCTCCCGCTCTCATAAAGTTTTCTCAAATCAATATTGAACTCTAATCCTAACATCATTTTCACCTCCTCAAAATTTTCTATCAATATTTGTTTGCGTAAATTATGCATGTTCTTGGTGTTATTCTTTCTTCCAAAAAATTATCTTCTTCATTCCTTCTAAAATCAATGGTGTTTTCATTCAAGGCATCTTCTGCTCCAAACACTTCTTTTGCCTCCACCAAGTGTTAATTTAGAGCTAACAACATCATCATTTTTCTGTCCAAAATAAAAAAAAATCAAAATCATGACATAATAGACTTTCTGTCAAAAAGTCCAATTTCTTTTGCCATGATTTTCGAACCTCAAATAAGCACCATGCTTCAGGGAAACGGCTGGTGCTCTTATGTCTAAAAGAATGTGACACCCTCAAATTTGGACAGAGCGCCTAATTTAAAATTTTCAATATTGTATCAATCAAAGGATAATCCCTTCATATAAAACAATACTTGGATTTCCTCGAACAATAATTCTGGATAAACCTAGAGAAGGATAGACCAAGTCTTATACGAAGACATAAATACGATCGGGTGTTACTAACCCCAATAAGAGTCGCTATTCAATTGTGAAGACGTCAACAAATAGCTGGATCCTTAACATGCCACTTCCTAGCACTCAAGTCAACACGTGACGCTAGTACCAACCCCGACGAGAACCTGATGCACATGCCAACAAAGGAAAAAAGGTTATGCTTAACGCCTAGTGAGTTCAAGAGTTATACCACATTTATAATCGTTAAAAATCGAAAGACTGCTTATTTAAATAATAGTTTCTCAAATAGAAAGACTACAATTATAAAAGCAATATCTTTCCCAAACTCATCATTTTCGTAATAAAAGTTTTAAAACATAATACCCGTTGTGATGAACGCTTTAAAGATATATATGTCTGGAGCATATTTGTGCAGTGATGGGCCCTTTGGTACTCCGGAGAAGCAAATCTTAATCGAACCTATTCCATAATTTGGAAGTTTCTTATGTCTTAATTCGGAATGAAATATTCCTTGTCTTCCAAAAAAATCGATATATAGCAATTCAAATCAGATAAAGTATACTCAAGACTTAATTTAGTCAAAACCGAGCAAAAGCTCAACAAACTAAACGACTATTTATAAAAGTCATCAAGAGAAATAAAACGTATTTACCCGACGTTTATGCAAATACGTGTTCCCAAGACATGATTAACTCAAAACAATCTTTAATTGGGACAAATCATTTTCCAATTAAAATCATATCGTTTATATCTCTAAAATACCCCATATCATAATAATATGCATTTTCCAACTAAATTATTTAAAATGCATTTAACATCAAATAATCTTCATTTACGAACTAAAACATTCGAAACAACTCGTATTTATATTTTATTTATCAAAATGTCTAAGACCCAAACATAAGCATTTTACATAATTTATAAAACCCCCTTTATACCAAATATGCACATTTCACCAAAATACTCAAACAATTGATAAATGACAAGTAAAACATGTTAATATTTTTGGCATGTACACCATTTTCACAAAGTAACTTGAACTCACCCTACTAGATTTAAGCTAAATCTAGGTTTTACCCCAAAAGCTCCCTTTGAAGATAAGTCCAGATATGCATGCATCCACACTAGAAACATCATCTAGTATATAAACAACCTAGAATATACCTAGAGTATATCTCTAAAATCAGATCCGTATAAAACCTTTACAACCTCAAATCTTCCAAAATGGTCAAAACTCTAAGATAAGGAAGATGCTTCAAGAATGAGTTCTAGAGAACCACAAAGAAAGGTTTGACAAAAAAAATGTATAAAAGAGTTGGGATAACTTCAAATGTGATTTGGAGAAAAACCCCAAAGTTTGATCTGCAATGGTGGTAGAGAGGATAAAGAAGATGAAGCTAGAAGCTTGGATCTTGAACCATGAAAATGGTCTAAAGCCTTTAAATGGTTGGGGAAGAGGGAGTATTGCTCCAAAAATCAAAGCTATGGAGAAGAAAATGGAGAAAAACAAGTGAAGATGAAAAAGATGTGAGTTTTAGGGCTGAAATCTAGTTTTTAAGGAGTATCAGGGCCAAACAGCCGCTCAGGCGGCTTTCCAAGCGAGTTAACCCGTGTAAAAAGTCGTCCGGTCATATGGAAGTCGCCAAACAGAGCCTAAAGCGGCTTGTAGTGCGGGTACAACCGCTTTACAACTCGCCCAGGTGGAACAATTTGCCCAAAAGCCCCCTTTTTTAATTTGAGCTGATCCCGACCAAAACCCTTCTTACTTAATTGATTTCTACCAAAATCTCTAACTTAGTAACACATAATTTAACCAAACCTGATGACCCCGAGGTAGTATTGGCCATCTATGGAGATAGATTCAACAACATTTGTGATCCCAGCTGGAACTGAGCCGGAGTTCGTAGACCAACCTAAACTCAACCAAATCCACCTTCCGTCCTTAAAAGCAATTTCACCACAAAATTTATATTTTTAGGAATTTCTGGGTGTTAGAAAGAAGGATAGTAATGAAGTGACAACAAGTATACTATCGGATAACGAT
This sequence comes from Silybum marianum, assembly GCA_036898165.1. Lineage (NCBI taxonomy): Eukaryota > Viridiplantae > Streptophyta > Magnoliopsida > Asterales > Asteraceae > Silybum > Silybum marianum. The sequence goes on from CM072541.1 coordinate 17,449,153, forward strand.
GTCACGATCACTACAGATAATGTAGATCAAGTCTTCATCATCATCTACCTTCCATTATTTTGATGATCTTACTTCTAATTAAGATTTAGAAGACATGGTTATTATCTTTGAATACAGTTCCAAATATCCCTCTTCCAAAGCAACAAGCACCATTCTAAGAAAGCATATATCAAGTGTCCGGTTCTACTTCTACACTCAGCCCACCTATTGTTTAGGTAGAAAAAATGGTGGTTATGATCAATCTTCAATATACATAAATCGACTAGCTCCTGATGTAATATTCCAAAGAAACATCAATTTCAGAAAATACTTCTTCAAACACTTTGTAGAGAAGATAAATTCCAAGAGCTAACAAGCACATTCCTTACATAGGATTTATAGCAATGTTAATTACAGTTAAATTGGAAGACATAATACCCAATGATCAAAACATGGATGATCTGACTACAGTCTCTCTCATTATCCAATCCGTGAAGACATAAGTTTTGCAATTGGATCCATAGGGACAAGCATGATTGCTCTTTTCCAATCTCATGATCTTGTTTGGAGTGATCTTTCGACAAAAAATCAACAAGATTGTTTCTTCAAGACAAAATTGCAACTCTTGCTGAAAACGCTCTAGAAAGATATCTCATTCCACCATTTAAAAAACAACCAAGAAATCTAATACGTGATCTGATACTTGTGAGATCGATTCTCATGTCCAAGAAATGTCTCCTTCTATTTTATCTTTGGATGTTGGGGTATCTGTTTTAGTTTTAGAGACAATGATGCTAGTACAACCATTGCTATCTTCCTCAGTCTCTCAACCTTTAAATCTAGACAGGAATAGTATATATTTTGTAGAGCCTAACAAAAAGCTTTAACAAAGCCCTTGTCTATCCAAGGGGTTATTAGTAGTAATTTGGTTGATGACTCAGAACAATCTAAAGTTATTGAAGTTTACCACTCATGATATATGAACCCCAAATCAACTCCTAATGCCTTACCAAAAGGACATTGTTATGAAAATGGACAACACTTTAGAAGCAACTACTACATCCCAACATCTATATAGATACTGAAGATTCAGACTCCTCACAAGTTCTATAAGTTAAAAACATCATTTTAAGCCCCTTCGGTATTGACTTAAAGGATCGAGTTGTAGGCACTCTCATTCATACCACCATAAGCAGTCCATCTGGAGCTAGATGATTAATTGTTCAGATCCGATGAACACACCACTACTTTTGCATGTTCCAATTCATAATTATAATTCATATTTTACACCTTCACTTTTAGTCGATCAAGTTCTTCAGTCAATACAAAGACAATTACATGTTATCCGAACCACGCAAGATACATTGGGTAAATTTCTTACACACAACTTCAGATTTAAAGAAGAAATGAAACATGCCTCGTTAAATGCTTCATTTCTTCCATGGAGAAATTTCACTCCAAAATCGACACTCAATCCCTTATGATGCACTAAATGATTAAACATAATCAGATTTATCGCACCCAGTCCCCTTTCACCGTTGAAGACCAAGCTTGGATGATCCATGTAGCAGATCAACAATCTCATATTGATATAACAATGTGAGTACTAAGCAAGTGGCTTGGTAATATACTTTGTTATTCATCTGTCATTACAAAGGAGGAGAAATAAGACTTATAATCAAATGATTCTAGTAGCTCAAATGAAGAAAAGAAAAATAAAGCCATCTTTTAGGGGATTTAAAAAAAGGCATTCGATTGGTAGGGGTGGGGAGCACAAGGAACTGCATCCTAACAAATTACGATTCCTAATCTAAACTTAATTGACAAAAAAAAACCAAGATGACTACGGAAGAAGAATTGGCAGATGAAAAAGCCATGAAAGAAGTAAAGGATGGCACTCTCTGAAAATCTAGGACAACAGAGTTGGATTCTCTAAATTACAACCCCTGAAAAAGAGAGAAGTTAGTCTGATATACCTTGGAACATTTAGTCCTTGAATCTATGTATTATAGTTTTCATTATTACTAGTTTAAATAAAAATCGGGTGTTTCAGAAATTTACATTTTTACAAGATATGTTTATTTCCATGCATATCTAATCCTTAAAGAAATAAAAAGACAAAAAGACAAAGCCTAGAAAGACAAGAAAAAACATAAAAGAACAAAAGAAAATGCAAAGAGGAATCCTAAAGACAAAAAGAAATAGATCATTGAATCTATGAGTTCAAAAGTTTTATCTTTAGTGAGTTTTGATACCATTTTTCTTTTAAGTATTTTTGTATTATCTGTCTATTTGTGTTATCAGTAAATATGGGAGATTGTTGGTCTTAACCATTTGTTTTGATGATTACAAAATATATCAGATGCAACACTTATAATTATTTTAGGATTTTTTTTTTCTAAAACCTGATTTACAAATTAGGGATTAAAATTTTATGAGATTTATGTTTGTAATTGGATGTGATCCGATATATATCAGAATCTGAAATCAACTAGAATTCAGAATGCTCTAGAAACTAGCATACATATCATGATCTGAAATATTTACTAGATTTGAATCTTATAGGATCCGAGAAAGATCAACATTTGAATTGTTTCATAGATCGAGTTCATCTTAAGGGTGCAAAACACTTTTCCGAAATATATCCTATATTTTGAAGAAAAAAGAATTGGGTAGGATTTTATCGTAAAACTCTTATTATTGTATTTAGTATCGGTATAAAGCAAAATGCATTCAACAAAATCGAAGACTAATTGAAGTGAATCCAAGATCGATACCAAAGCGTATCAGATAGTCGCGTAACCGATTGAAGACCATTACCGGATAAGTCATAATAGTTTGAGAAATACCGTTTTGTAAAATCGAGTTCAGGGTCTAAACTTAAAGAGCAAGTTTGGCTCACCAATTCCTACCAAGTCATGTTTTGTTATGGGAATATGCTCAACATATCAGACAAAGTAAGTTTTAAAGTATATTATAATAGTACCATATTTCTTTTACTGATCCCTCTATATAGAAAAGTATGGTTTGGGGTAACAAGCGTCTACATCATATCTTTACGAAATTAAAATGTTGAAATCAACATACCAGATGAAGACACACGCTAAAATTGGCAAGCAACAATTAAAGCATTGGTGGCTGGCTATAAAAGGCAACCTTTGGCAAAAATACTAAGTGGTTGTTTCTTACGCAAATTGGCGTCGACATCTAAAAACTATCTTAGATCTTCAGATCTGAAAGTATACTTTTTCTATTCTTTAGTCTATCCTTTGTGCGCAAATTTTTGAATGGCCAAATTATTCTACAACAAATCTGTAATTCTCTATTTTTATTAACATACCTAATTAAAAAGTGAAATTTGATGTTTTTGTATTCAATCCACTTCTACAAGCACTTTATGTTTAGTCATTACTCTATCACGACCAATGATATTAGATTTAGAAAAAGCAAATCTACAAAGTCTATCAATAAGTTTTTATAGAGTTGTAACTTGTAGGTAGGCTAAATAGCTTGAAGACTCGACTTTTATATCATTTTCACATGGAGACGTATGGTATAATATCGACCTATAAGAATATTCATCTATTCAATTTTTTAATCTGAGTCTCAAAATTCCAGTGAACATATTCACATGCGAGTGTATTTATAAAGTGTTTTCACTATATTACAATATTTACAACTTATTATTACATGCGTACAACTTATTAATAATATTTTCAAACTTTATAGTAACTGATAATCTACATAAAACTCTCCTTCGCTCAAACGACACAAATTCATAAAATAAAATAAAGGGACAAAACATAGAATTATTGTGCTTCATTGTACGGTTACACTTTTAGTTATGTTATAAAACATTTTAGTTATAGTTCTTAAAAATACTTAGGTTGCGTTTAGTTAGTGAAAAATTTCCTGTTTTCTAGAAAAAAAATTCAGAGAAAAATTTGGAAAACGTGTTTAGTTCGTTCAGTTTTCAAAAAATTCCAAGAAAACAAAAAAATTCATTTTCTAAACTTACATTGGATTTAGAAAACAACTTTTATCACTTTTCAAAATTTTCATTTTCTAAAAACTTTTCGACTTTCACATACACACTTTCACACACACACACACACACACACACACACACACTTTCACACATACACACACACACACTTTCATACACATGCACACTTTCACACACACACACACGCACACTTTCACACACTCACATTCACACACACACACACATTCACACACACACTTTCATTTTTACACACACACACACATTTTTACAGACACAAACACACATTTTCACAGACACAAACACACATTTATACGCACACACATACACACTTTCACTTTCACACAGACACTTTCACACACACACACACGCATACATTTTCACTTTCACACAGACATACACACACACTTTCACTTTCATACAGACATACAGACATACACACACACATACTTTCACATACACATTCGCACACACACACACACACACACTCTTTCATACACATACACACACACATTCACAGACACGCACACACACGTTCACCGCATATGTCTGTGTGAAAGTGAAAGTGTGTATGTGTATGTGTGTGAAAGTATGTGTGTGTGTGTGAAAGTGTGTGTGTGTGTGTGTATGTGTGTGTGGAAATGTGTGTGCGTGTCTGTGAATGTGTGTGTGTATGTGTGTGTGTGTGAATGTGTATGTGTATGTGTATGTGTGTGTGTTTGAGAGTCAGAGTGTGTGTGCGAATGTCTATGTGAAAGTGTGTCTGTGTGTGTGTGTTTGTGTGTATGTGTGAATGTGTGTATGTCTGTGTGAAAGTGAAATTGAAAGTGTGTATGTGTGTGTTTGTGTGTATGTGTGAATGTGTGTATGTCTGTGTGAAAGTGAAAGTGAAAGTGTGTGTGTGTATGTCTATGTGAAAGTGAAAATGTGTGTGTGTGTGTGTGAAAGTGTGTGTGTGTATGTCTGTGCGAAAGTGTAAGTGTATGTGTTTGTGTGTGTGAATGTGTGTGCATGTGAAAGTGTGTGTGTGTGTGTGTTTATGTCTGTGAAAGTGTGTGTGTGTGTGTAAAATACGTCTAATATTGTAATATTTATAAAAATGGAAAATGAAAAATGAAAACTGGTAGAAAATGCACAATTAAACACGTTTTCTAATTTTCTAAAAATGAAAAATGAAAACTCCACCGTTTCAACTAAACGCGTTTTGAAAAAGTTTTAATAGAAAACTAAGATTGAAAACTCAACTCCATTTTATAAAAACGTTTTCTTAGAAAATGAAAAGAGTTTTCGCTAACTAAACGCACTCTTAATTTTTCAAGGGTACATCTATTAAACCATAAGTAAAAATCATATTGCATATATTATATTTCGATGATCATATTATTCATGTTTTATTTTCTAATTAATAAGAATGCAAGTATAAAGGTTCTTTAAAACTTAATTATATTACCTTTTCCAAACGAAAATTTATAGTACTTGCTTACTATTTCTTTTAATTGAAAATAGATTACCCCATATTTTTTAATTTTAATACAAAATTATCTTAGACTTAATTAACATTTTAATTAAACAAATTATATTAAAAGAATATTCTTTTTGATATGATACAACAAATGGATATGGATATCTATTATCGAATATGTTTAGAAGAAACCTCAAAAAAAACTGAAGAATACCTTCTAGCCTTCCATCTGGACCGTACGTACAAATACACACCGATAACTTGTAACATGCACTCGTGCATAGAAAAAACAACGTTTGTATGCATTTGTGCATATCGTCTATGCACAAATGCATATTGTCCGAAAGGAGGGCTCATAAAGTGTTCTTCAGTTTTTTCTTTTTTGAGGTTTTCCCCTGAATCTTCTTCATGTATTATATATATATATATATGTGTGTGTGTGTGTATATATATAAATATATCAAGAGGGAGGTTCAAAAGAACCTTAAAAAAATTGAAAAGAACTCTCTAGAAGCCTTTCATCTGGACGGTATGCATTTGTGCATAGAATGCTTTAATACGTATAATTTTGGAAAATTATAAAAGCTAATAGATTTTTTATATGTTATTGATTTGTATACAATGCTTTAATATGTATAATTTTGGAAAATTAAGATATTTTCAATAAGAAACCGGAGTAAATTATGGCTTTGGTCCCTGAGGTTTCTAAAATGTTTTATATTTAGTCTTGATAATTTGTTTATTATAAGATAGACCTCAGAGTTTGTATTTTCGTAACACATTAGTCTCTGTCACTAATGACCGTTAACAAGCATTCGTTAACTAAGGGGCATTTTGGTCTTTTTCTTCTTTTTCAAAAAATAATAATAATTTAAACTTTAAACATTATATAATATAACAAGTTTTGGACTTATAATTCACATATATATATATATATATAGACTTGGGATCACGAGAGACCCGTGAGACCATCTTTTACACTTGAAACTTTACAGCAAAAATACTGTGAAAGTAAAAACTTTCACAGTGTTTTTGCTATTAAGGTAATCTTCACAATGTTTTTGCTGTGAATGTTCAGATTTTTTTTTACCTTCACAGTGTTTTTTGCACTGAAGTTTCAAGAGTAAAAAGGTGGTATCACGGGTCTCAGGGAAACAGGCTTGTCTCACGTGAGCCTCTCCCTATATATATATATATATAGGGAGAGGTTCAAATGAGAACTTTGTATTTTTAAAAGAACAAAAGAACACTTTGTGGAACACATATTATGTGGAACCCACATCATATGTGGTCTACAAAGTGTTCCTTTAAAAATGAAAAGTTCTCATTTGAACCTCCCTATATATATATATATCGATCATATAAGAACACCCCTCATTTAAAGGAACAAAGGAACACATTTAGGACCACATATGATGTGGGTCCCACACAATATAAAATCATATCTGATTCAATGGTGGGCCCATTGAATCAGATATGATTTTATATTGTGTGGGATCCATATCATACGTGATCCTAAGGGTGTTCCTTTGTTCATTTAAAAATGCAAAGTTCTCATTTGAACCTCCCTATATATATATATATATCCCTATATATAATAGGGAGTGTATAAAACCCCCCTTCACCACGGTATCTTCCTCCTCCCTTACCGCCGCCATCCACCTCCTCCCTCACTGCCGACATGTTCTTCCTCCCCTAACTCCCGCCTCCACTCCCTAACCCCTTAGCCTCCGTCACTCCATTCCACCCTTCTCGATACAGTGATACATCCATCGATTACCTCATCACCAGATCCAAGAACCACAAGGGGCCACGCTCCAGTGAACCAAGAACCATCCCTCCTTCTCCGGCTATCCAAGCATCAAGGCCCCTCATCGCATCCTCATTCTGCCTCTTTAAATTGACCCCCTATCAGCATCGATCCAAGATCTAAAGACATCTCGTCCCTACTTTTTTATTTTGAACAACAAAGGCTTTCAAGATCTAGGATTTTAAGGTGAGATTAAATTAGGGTTTTTAAGTGTTTTGTTCAGAGTTTTTTTATTTGATTAAAGGTTTTTGATTTTGTTTAGGGTATTAGAAACAAATTCATATTGTACAACTTGTTGTTTATGAAATCAAGTTTTTGGGCACTTTGTTCATCTTCTATCTGAGTATATAGTGTTTTTGCTTCATTTTCATCTTCGAATGATGTTCTTGTGTTTGTGGATGGGTTTTTGAATTGTGGTGGGTGTTGGTTTCGATGGTGTTAATGGTCGTTGCGGATGGTGGTGGGTGGCGATTTAAATGGTGTTAGGTGGTTGGTAGATCGGTGTTTAACGATGGCGGATAGTGGTTCTGATGGTGGTGGCAAGTGGGCGGTGGTTGATAGTCACCGGTGATAACCTGAAAGGTTTTTTAGTTTTGGTTTTTGAGTTTGAGTTTTTGGTTATATGGGGTTGGATTTGATTTGATTTGATTTATGTTTTTTCTTGGGTTGGTTTTTTATTTTGATTTCGGTTGATTTTGAGTTTTGTTTTGTGTGTTTTATAATGTGGGTCAGTCGGAACTACATGGTGTAATGGTCGGAGAAGACGACTAGATGTGGGTTTGGCCGGAGAAGACAACCGGATATGGGTTTGGCTAGAGAAGACGAATGTAGCTCTAATTTATTTAAAGGTGCATTGCAAAAACAATGGAAATGACCATGATACTCTCAGTTAACGGATGGGACTTAATGGTCGTTAGTGTTAGGGACCAATATGTTGCGAAAAAGGAAACTCTAGGGCCTATCTTGTAATAAACAAATTTTGGAGCTAATTCCAAGATGTTTTGGAAACCTCAGGGACCAAATCCGTAATTTACTCAAGAAACAAATTTATTTAAAATACATCAATACAACATATATATATATATATGCATATAATGTTTCATTCAAAATTTGAAATTCTGATCTACGACATGTATCTATGTGCGTATATATAAACAATCATTGATAGATGCATTTTTCTAAATAGTGAAGTCGTAGTGTATGATGAAACAAAATGGTGATAACAATAAAAACCTAAAAATAATTAAGTGTGATTGGTTTGCATGATGTTTTTTGATACAATAGAATTTGTTAAAATAAAATATTTGTTTTCGAAGAAATTGAAATTAAATGTTATCATGTTTGACATTTTCTTTGGTCGATAAAATTGAAATTCTATATATGAAAAAAATTGAAATTTTATTGTTTGGTTCATACTCTTTTTGATAATTTGATTATTTTAAACCAAAACTACTTTAATAAAAATAACAATAAATACTTTAGGCTTTTTAAAAAATACTTTATATATAACCATTGAATACTTGATATTTTTTAACTAAAAAATAGTTTAGTTAAATAATCATTAAATATTTTAATGTATAAAATAATATAAAATACACAATCTAAATATAACATAAACCAAATGACGTTAGTAAATAGATATTAAAATGATCCAAAAGCCATTAAACATGTAGAAAATACTTAAATGCCACCATCAATCCATCATTAAACAATCCTACATGCCACCAAAATACCAAACCATGTTCAAATACATGCTTCAAAAGCCATTAAACATCATTGTTCTAAAAAAAAGCAAAACCATTAATAATCAAACACAATCATCCCACCTCACAAATTATTCTCGAGTTTCTCTTTCATATTTTCAAACACATAACACGGATTTATGTTCACGTGTTATTTTTCTGAGTGCTATAAACTTTTCAATTGAATTAAGATTCATTTTGGCAACTTCAGAACCAACCATGAAAGTCTTTTGATGTAAATCGACCAGAGAGAAATCGAGGTATCGGATAGAAACCGGACCTCAGTTATGCGATGTCTAATTTAGGATGGTGTTGTGATGGAGAACCCAGAGAAATCGAGAAGTTAATTTGGAGGTGTCGGCTTCTTGTTTATCACGTTAGGATATAATGTGTTTCATGAGTTTAGGTTATAGGGTTGAGTTCCGGTGAGAAAATTAAGTTATTGTGAGAAGCAAAATAAGAGATTTGGACCCTTGGATTATTCGTACTTGAAGATCGACACTAATGAGATGCACCAGATCAGTTCTTGAAAAAAGCGCTCATGGGTGGGTGGGAGATTAAAAGTGATCAAGGGTTCAGGTCCTTTCTTACGCTTCTCAACTTAACTCTTTTTCTCACACGATCATGCGCCTTCAAGTATATTGATTTGAGGACATATTTGGTATTATGAAAATAAAGAATTATATTCTATCAAAATACCATCTATAAACAAACATGCACACATAAGAAGGTGTATGTAATAATATATTTTCATATAAGAGTTTCATATTTATTCATTTATATTTCAAAATGACAAAGTGCTCACTAGACTTGATATCACGATTTATGATTACATATATGAATGAATTGATTTATTACTTACATACGTATCATTACCAATGCTAATTAACATCTTTCTATTAAATTGTTATTTCATTCACCCCTGTTGTCCCAAAATTAATTATGTACATAAGTTAATTATTATAAATTGGTATGTGTTTCACAATTGTGGGTCATTTGGCTTTCAATTGAAAGGGAGAGTACAACATGAATTTAGGCTTTTTGTTATAGTGATGAACATCCCTTTCCAAAACTGCATCCATCCATCCATACATCTCAATCCAATGACTTATGAAACACCACTTTCCACCTGGGGTAGGCCTACCTCTTCCTGTGCCACAAATTATTACGTGATTTGTCTCCTTGATAATCAATATCTTATGCCAATTTCAATTTTTTTCACCATTTTGTTTCTACAAAGAGATACTCTTTTGGGTCGATTTCTTTTTGGTCTCATCGAATCGTAAATCAATTTATGTTATACATTATAGTCGAGATCGAGATGTGACTAGCTACAGACGTAAAGAATGTCATTTTTCATAATTGCATGAATTTATACATAATAGTCATGTCGTCGATTAGAAGATCACATGCGATTTGGAGAATGCATTACACATAACAATCAAGTGATTATCGAATCACATGTGATTAACTATATATATGTATATATATACAGGTGGAGGTTCAAAGGAGAACACCTCCATTTTACGAGAACGCGAGAACACCCTTATCACATGTGATAATACACGAGAGGGGACTTGGTGGTGTGCCGATGATGTGCCTTGCTATTTAGGTCGCACCAAAGATCGTTTGCATCTATGATTTAATATCGCATATGATGGTTTTGATTGATTATAGCATCACATCAAAGACACCCTTATCACATGTGATCATATATGTGATGTAGCTTAATGGTGTAATAACGACTTGTCCGGTAACCTAGATCGCGCAAAAAGTCATCTGCATCTCTGATTTAGTATCACATGTGTATCATAAGTGATGGAATAATAGTATTATATGTGATTTTCTATAGTAAAAGGGTGTTCTCGCGTTCTCGTAAAATGAAGGTGTTCTCATTTGAACCCTTCCCTATATATATATATAAATCATATCAACCATCAATCAAGTCTAATAAATATCTGGTTTAATATATCTCGATTGTTTACAGGTTTAAAACGTTGATCATAATTATAATCTTTCATAAATATGTAGATCATAATAAATTAACTCTCATGATTTTCACAAATATCTCATTAATTGGTTTGTAATAATTAGAGGATTTATATTTGAAATTCTTTCTATCTATATGTTAGAATTGATAACCAGAAGATTGAATAAGATGATAAATGCTGAAAGCTTTCTTTTATTGATATTGAGAGTAAACGTACAGTTGTGTAAACTGTAGAATGAGTTGCTTAACCTAACCCTAGAGAATTACAAGAGATTAAATACATGATATAAAAGGTAAGTATACACACGAGCCCATGGGCCTTCGGGCCTGCTATATACGCTAACATCCCCCCTCAAATTCAATCGGGGAAAGAATGAGCCAGATTGAGTTTGGAGACAAGATCTCGAAAACGTCTAGGAAAATGAGCTTCGGTGAAGATATCATCTGGCTGATCAACGGTTGAAATGGGAAGAAGTTGCATAGTGTGACGAACCACATGTTAACGAACAAATTGTCAGTCAATCTCTATGTGTTTCGTACGTTCATAAAAACATCATTATGAGCAATTTGAATAGCGCTATTGTAATCACACCACATCGAGGTTGGAGAACTTTGAGGAGCTCCCATGTCAGATAGTAACCACCGTAGCCAGACAAGTTCTTGTGACGTGTCAGTTAATGCTCGATACTCAGCTTCAGTACTGGATCGAGATGTGAGAGACTGTTTCTTGTTGCGCCGAGAAATGAGCGAGTTCCCTAGAAAGAAGCAGTAGCCGGTAGTGGATCGACGATCAGTTATATCACTATCTCAATCAGCATCAGAGAATCCACACAGGGTTAAGGACGATGTGGATGGAAAATGAAACCCATGAAACATTGTACCTTTGAGATACCGAAGAATGCGAAGGATCGCAGTATAATGATCAGAACAGGGTGAGGACATAAACTGACTGACCGTATGAACGACATAGGCAATATCAAGACGAGTAACCGTCAGATAGACAAGAGAGCCTACTAATTGACGATACAACGTGGGATCTCGTAGAGGAGTTCCAGCATTAGGAGCCAGATAAAGATTATATTCCAGGGTGTGGAGGCCACTTTGTTGTCAGTAATACCCGCGTTTGACAGAAGATCTCAAGTATATTTTGCTTGGCAGAGATAGGTTCCAGAGGTATCTGACAAAATTTCAAGGCCAAGAAAGTAGTGCAGATTGCCAACATCCTTCATCTAAAAACATGAACTAAGAGATTGTTTTAGGTGAGTGATGCTTGTAGAGTCACTGCTAGTAATGGTCATGTCATCTACATATAAGAGGAGTAAAATAGTACCCGCATTGGTGATTCGAGTAAACAAACCAGAATCATATTGATGAAAAGCCCAATGAGATCACCGTCTTGCTGAATTTCTCAAACCATGCTCGAGGAGCTCGTTTGAGTCCGTATAGAGCTTTCCAAAGGCGGAAAACATGTCCTTTGGGAAGTTGAACACCCGGAGGAGGTGTCATATATACTTCTTCTGATAAATCACCGTTTAGAAAGGCGTTCTTAACATCCATTTGGAAGAGAGGCCGCTGTTTTGTGGAAGCTATGGAAAGAAGACTACGAACTGAAGTTATGCGAGCAACAGGGGCGAAAGTCTCCTCATAATCAATGCCATAATCCTGATTGAAGCCTTTTGCCACAACCCGAGCTTTGTATCGATCAATAGAACCATCAGACTTTGTCTTGATTATGAAGACCCATTTAGACCAAATAGGTGACTTACCCGGTGGAAGAGGGACATATTCCCATGTATTTGCTTTATCAAGAGCCAGAAGTTCCTCCTGCATTGCTTTCTGCCAGTCGGGGTTAGTAGAAGCTTCCTTGTAGGAATTTGGTTCATGGTTGAATAGCAGAGTAGCATAGCATTGATAATCACGGAGATGAGAAGGAACGTGTCTTACCCGGTCTGAGTGTCGTATATTATGTGGTTGAGATGATCCAGGATCCGTAGATTCAGCAGATGGGTCAGATGTAGACCCTGGAGGTGGTACGGATGATTGAGTCTAAGGTGGTACAGATGATTGAGTTTGAGGTGTGGGTAATGATGAATCAGGAATTTATGAAGATTGATTAGAGACAAAAGATGTGTGGAATTGGGTGAGTTCAACGAAATAGAGGGGTTTGTGAAGAAGGGAACGGTGGAGTTGGGTGACTCTTGGAACTTAGACATGGTGGAGGATGGAACATGTTCCCAGAAGGTTACATGACGAGAGATGCCTAAACGTTTGGACATGGGATCCCAGCAACGATAACCTTTGTGTTCAATTCCATACACAAGGAAAAGGCATAATCTAGAGCGCGGTTCGAGTTTGGTATGTTCATGAGGTTGCAATTGAACAAAACACGCACAACCCCATACTTTGAGGAGTTCGTATGCAGGGGAGACCCCATAGAGTGCTTCATAAGGAGTTTGTTGTTTCTAGACTGGAGTGAGGTGTCGATTGATTGTATAGCCAGCTGTAAATGCTGCCTCACCCCAAAATCGTTCTGGACAGTTGCCAGAAATAAGAAGGGTACGGACAATATCAAGAATGTGACGATGTTTGCGTTCAACACGACCGTTTTGAGGTGATGTGCCTGGACAAGAGTACTGAGAAAGAGTACCTTGTGACCGAAGAAAAGAGAGGAGAGAAGACTCTTTGTATTCCATGGAATTATCTGAACGAAGAACCTTTATAGGATTGGAGAATTGAGTTTGAATCATACGAGCAAACGTGATGTAGATTTGGGGTAATTCAGAACGATGTTTCATGAGGTATATCCATGTGTATTATCATCAATAAAGATAACAAAGTACCGAGCACCCCCCATGGATGAATGTGGCGTTGGTCCCCAGACATCAGAATGGATAATATCGAACGAAGAAGTGGATTAAAATTCATTTGTTTCAAAAGGTAAATCATGATGTTTTCCAAGTTTACATGATAAACAAGAAACAATTTCAGAAGAGGTGTTTCCTAATAATCCTGATCAGACTAACGTTTTTATTCTAGAAATGGATAGATGTCCTAACTGAGCTTGCCATAGGTCAAAGGAAGAGGCACCGGAGACAGAAGCGACAAGGTTTGATGTTTGTAATGGAAGACGAAGGTGAGTTACTTCAACCGTCCGACCAACTCTACAGCCTACTCCAAGAATCTACTTGGTCTTTGGATCCTGCACAACATAACCAGCAGGATGAAACAAAATCATCAGACCAAATTCCATAAGTTGAGTAATGGAGATTAGACTTATGGATAGATTAGGAACTTCTAACACATCAGGTAATTGTATATGAGGAGTGGAGAAATCTCCACTAAAAGATACCGGTAAGCCTGTATTGTCAGTTGTTCGGACTGAAGAAAAGTTCTGAGATGGTTGCTTGGAAACAAACCCATCAGTACAAGGTGTCATGTGATTACAGTAACCTGAATCGAAAAGCCATGTATTACCTGAAGTAGCCGATTTCGAAGAGTTCATACCAATAGAACCTGTCATAAGTTGTTCTATAAGGTCTTGATTTCGACTCATAAGCTCTATCAGATCAGATAGAGAAGTTCCATTCGGAATAACTGATCCCTCCATCATTTGAGTCCGGTGTTCCTCGGATCTTGTGGACAATTTGACCAATAGTGTCGAGGGTAGTGTGGTTGATGATTTGCAACATAAGCCATCTGATTTACTGAGGAAATTCCGATAAATTGAAATGATTAACTGAAGTCTGATAAATTGATGTTGATATGATAGCTTGAGTATCGGACTTGAGAGAATTCTAAAAGTGAACAAGGGTGATTGACAGAAAGATGATCTGATTATGTGATCGGATTATGTGATATGATTGAATCGATCGGGTTGGTGTAAATCTGATGGTAATGTAAGGTGATGATCGGACTTTGATTAGAAGCTGAGGTTTAATGTTGTAAAGGTTATCGCATTTAACGTTAGGATTCGAATCTGAAATTCGATGATGATGATCGGATTAATAAGGAATCCGATAGTTGATGTTGATGATCGAATTAATAAATATCCGATAGATGAAAAGTATCAAATTTTGGGTGAGTTATGTAATCCGATAGTTTCTAAGATTGGTATCGGGATTGTTGGGTATCAGACTTGTGTGGTATCGGGATTGTTGGGTATCGAGATTTTGGGTCTAAGGCCGATAGATGATCGAACTAGGAATTGTTGCAAACGGGTTAGGCTGAGTCCGATAGGCCATCGGAATAGTTGGGTATCGGGATTTTGGGTCTGAGTCCGATAGATGATCGAACTAGGAAGAGTCCGATAATGATAATTATCGGGTTAAGGTTGCAATCTGACGAAGTTGGATTCGATTTTGTTAGCTGATTTGAAGAGAAAGAAAACAGGAGACAATGATACTAAATCAAACGATTTTCACAATGAAATAAAAGCAAGGAATCGAAAATTTTTTGAGAGCGAGCGCGAAGAGAAACAATACAAAAGGGAATCGACAAATAGGTAAGAATCGGAAGATTATAATTCAAACCTACAGCTCTGATACCATGTTAGAATTGATAACCATAAGATTGAATAAGATGATCGATGCTGAAAGCTTTCTTGTATTGATATTGAGAGTAAACGTACAATTGTGAAAACTGTAGAATGAGTTGCTTGACCTAAACCTAGAGAATTACAAGAGATTAAATACATATATTTGAAATTATTTCTCTTTATATATGTATAATGTAATTATTTTGGACAATGTATAATGTAATTATGTTTATACAATTATACTTATAGTGATTCAAAGCATGAGTACAAATGTAACAATCATGTAATCATTTACTGTTAGGACTAAAATTATATTGTGTCAAAATAAGGAAATGATATGCTTAAATGTAAAAGGAAGTTTATAATTCCTTATATTGGTTAGTCCTTTCAATATAAATAGGAGTCTAGGGTGTTATGTTTAATGTAAGTCGATTACTATAGAGCTGAAATACTGTTAGATCAATACTGTAATCGTTCTAAGTGAGATATCCGACTACGAAATACTTTTAATCATCGTGTTCTTATTGTGTTCATTAATATCTATATTGTGCTTCATAAATCTGGGATCCACAATTGGTATCAGAGCAGATCGATCTGAGTTTTGGCTGTTTTCTGAAGTGATCATCGCAAACAGAAGGTAAAATCTCGATTTCTGTTTCCTTATTTTTTCTCGATCCATACTTCATACGCTTTACCCGATAAAACGTCTTATAAATCCAGATCTGATTTTTGTCTATTTTCTTTACCCTATAAAACTTAAACCTTACTTTTGCTCAAATTTTTGTCGATCCATATTAAGATAAACTTGATTTTTATTCGAATAATTTAATTTTTTTTTATTAAAATTATTCTAGTTTATTTTGATTACTTTTGAAACTCTTTACATAAGAAAACTCAGAAACTAGTGACTATTGCAGCTTTTCTTACTAAAGAATTCTTAAGTAAAAATCATAAACTTTAGTAATTTTGGTTTTTATTCTTGACTGAACAAATAAGAAACTCGAGAACTTAGCTATGTTTGTCCATAAAAAGACTTGTTCTTTTTAGTCAAGAACCCTTTGTTCTTGTTTTCTGGTTTATCAGTTAAAAAAATTCAGATTAGATATTCTTGAATTTTTATCGAGTCCTTATCAATCGACAAATTTTATTATCGAGTCAATAGTAATCGATATAAATTTTTTATCGATCCGGTTTTTATCCAAGGAAATTTATTTTATCGAGCCCGTATCACCCGAAAAAATTTGTTCTCGAGCCCTTAACACCCGACAAAAAAAAATTGTTCTTGAGCCCTTTTCACCCAACAAAAATTGTTCTCGAGCCCTTATCACCCGACAAGAAAACTTGTCGACCCAGTCTAACCCGATAAACATTTTTGTCGGCCCTTCATCTATCGAGAAAACCTTCTGTTTTCAAAGTAACCTCAGAAAATTACCAAAACTCACTGATCGAGATCATCTAGTCAAGTACAATGACTACACGAGAGGCTATTGCCATTGGTTCGGACACCAAACCCCTAATTCTGTTCCCCGGAGAGTACTCACAGTGGAAAGACCGATTTCTTGACTTCGTGGAGAGGACTGACTATGCTGATGAAATCATGCGGTCAATTAATGAAGGATCCCCTCCGGTTTTTTACCGAACCCGTCATGCTATGTCGAATGCTAACCCTCCTCTACCCTCTCGAAAAGAAATCAAGCCAAAATCTGCCTATAATAACACCGAAAAGAAAATTGCAAAAGGCGATCAGCTTGCCAAATCCTATCTTTTGATGAGTTTTCCGAATGAAATCTACATGAGCATCGATAACCACAAAATAACTGCCAAAGCCATGTGGGAAGAGATTGAGAAATTCATGCTTGGTACAAAAATCGGAACTCAACACAAGATCACAAATTGCATCCCGCAATATGAGGATTTCAAAGCCAAAGAAGGTGAATCTCTTTCTGCTATCTATACCAAGTTTGTTCACTTAACAAATGAACTAAGCAAGAATGAAATCTGAAAGATAAAGATCGAGAACAACGTGAAGTTCGTTAGTAATCTACAACCTGAATGGCGTCGCTTTGCCAACCAAATCAAACACAACAAATTTCTTGCTGAACTCGATCTACACGAAGTCTATGAACCCTCCTTCAAGACGAGGAAGAAGTGCTCGAGGCTATGAGAACTAACAACAAAGTCAAGAAATCTTCTGATCCCATTGCCTTAGTAATTCTCCTCAAGAAGCCTTTCCTGAATTGAACGATGAAGAATTTGATTATGATTCAGAAATTGCTCAATTTCAACAACAATTAGTTCTGCTCACTAAAGATTTTCAACAGAAATTCTCTCGTCGTTCCAATCTTAATCAACAACGCTATGTTTCGGGAACTAAGAATTATGAGCGCAAGGCCATGTTTGAATCAAAGCCCAAAAGAGATGAGCATCGTCAGCCAGTCAAACCTGAAGACAAACTCAAAGAAGAAATGAGTTTGTGCTACAACTGTGGCAAATCCGGTCATTATGCCCGAGAGTGCAAAAAGCCATTAGTCAAAGATTCCAACTACTTCACTTATAAGCTGAGGTTGGCTAAACAAAAGGAATCTGGAAAGGTTTTAATCGCGGAAGATGAGCACTGGATGAACCATGGCAATGATGATGAAGATCTGGAAACTGAACATCAAGCTCACTTAAGTTTAATGGCTTACTCCGACTCGACTGATGAGTCCACAACCAACACTTCCGACTACACACCCGAGGTAAGCCATTCTGACTATGATTAATTCGTGAATCAAATGAATGACATGATGATCCAATTGCAAGAGTTTAAATCTAAATTGAAAACCGAGAAACTCTTGGTTTCCAAATTAGAAGCACGTCTAGGTAATAATCACAATCAACTTTTGATTACTTCATCGGAACTTGCTACTTCACAAAACATTGCGAAAAATTTACAATCGGAAAAAGCCACACTTCATGATAAGAATGTCATGCTAAAACAACAAATCTCGGACCACACAACTCAACTTCCTAAAACCAAAAGTGAGGCCGAAGATTTTTCTCAAAAATATAAGTTTTCCATAATCCAAAGGAATGACCTTTTAGAAAAACTCAAAACTTGGAACTTAAGCTGTATAAAATTGGTCAAACGGAACAAACCATTCATCTAAATACGCCAAAAGATTTAGATTGTAAAGCCAGATTAGGATAAAATAATCCCAAATGTTTAGACATGGCAATTTACAATACACCGACTTTATACAAATTTGAGTATCTTGGCCTTGGCCCGGAATACAAAATTCAATTCATGAAGTCAGATCCCAAAGTCGAGAGACAAGCTGATTGGAATAGGAAGAATAAAAAGTATCATCAAATTCCATTTTGCTATCCAACTCAAGTGGAACAAGAAACTTCTAAAGAAACTCTTCCTAACAACTACTTTCCTTCCTATACCGACGAAGAACTTCAAACGGAACCTCCAAATTACAAACCTTACATTCATACCTTATTTTTAGAAAAGAAAATAATCCAATTAGAAAAGGAATTGGAAAGTGAGCGTTCTTCTTCGGAAAAGGAAAAGGAAATTTTGATGTTAAAAATTTAAATACTTGAAAAAAGAGCCTTGCAAACTGAACTTGATAAAATATCCAAGGCTTCTACGTTCACAACTTTTGTTAGCACGTATTTGGATGACCAAGTCAAAACTATTCCAAGCAGCTCTCGAACTTCCGACGACGACTTCGATGATTTTGAGGAAATGCCTCGTTTTGACGAGTACATTGATTCCTCTTGCAACCTCCAATCCAAGGAACAATTAGATGATTTTATTTCCGAATTTGATTTCAATCTAACTCTTCCAAGTCATGAGGAATTTTTAGATAAAGGTAAGAAACCAATGGAAACTGCTTTCACTCCAGAAATTAATCATGAGTGCTCTACAAGCAATTCTAATTCTAACCAACAGGATCAAACCCATTTTTCAAAACCCATCCATTCTCATTATCTGAAAAATGCTAACCGTGGTTATGTTCATGTTTCAGCGTTTCGCACTTTAAAGTCAAAGCATGTTTGGATCGAAAAAGCCAAAAGTGCTCCGAAGTCATCATCCCGCAAAAATGACAACTTTCTTTTTTCAAAATTTCCAAATGTTACTAGAACCAATTCAATTTCCTTGCACTATTCGTTCTGCTAAACATTTAATTCATTTTGCTCGAAATAAAATTTGTTGCTCTAATTGTGGTGTGAATGACTTTATGCAATTGAATTCTTTCAATTATGATTATGGTTACTATCCTGACATGCAAAACTCTTTCAATAATCATCACATGAATTATTTTCCAATCCCTCCTATTTATAAATGGGTTCTGAAAACGACTATGACCAACGCACCTAAGTCCGATTCCAAATGGGCCCCTCAGGATGCTAAGTCAACTAACCCCGATGGACCCATTTACAAAATGGGTACCTAAATTTGCCTGATTTTGTGCAGGCCAGTCATGTGTGGTACTTAGATTCTAGATGCTCCAAGCACATGATTGGACAAAAGTGGCAACAATCACTTAGCACCAATCAAAGGTCTAGGTGACATTATTCAAAAGAACATCACCATTTTTTATGTCTCCTATGTTCAAGGGCTAACCACAACTTGTTGAGCATTGGCAAATTCTATGACAAAGTACTGGAAGTCAATTTCAGACCTGAATGGTGTTGCGTACGTACGTATGACGGCAAAGAACTTCTCGCTGGGTCTCGAAAGTAAAATTTGTACACAATCGACTTGTCTCAAGTTCAATCTCCTACAACTGTGTATCTCGTTTCGGAAGTGACTAATGCGAAAAATTGGCTTTGGCATCGAAGAATATCCCATCTAAATTTCAAGAATGTCAATCGACTCTCGATTGGGAGATTAGTCAATGTCCTGCCAAAAATCAAGTTTGATAAACCCCACATTTATGATGCATGCGAAAAAGCAAAAATGAAGATGGTCACTCACAAGCCAAAAGTAGAACACAGCACCACACGACCCCTCCAACTCATTCACATGGATGTGTGCGGCCCAATGCGGACTCAAAGCATACACGGTAAGAAGGACGTCCTCGTTATGGTCGATGACTTCTCCCGCTTCACTTGGGTAAAATTTCTACGAACAAAGGATGAAGCTCCCAAGACAATCATAACTTTCTTAAAGGCCATTCAAGTAAAATTGGACCTTACCGCACAAACCATTAGAACTGACAATGGCACCGAGTTCAAAAATCATACTCTTGACAGTTTTCTCGAGTCGGTTGGTATCACACACACTTTTTCTGCAGCTCGTACGCCTCAACAAAATGGTGTGGTTGAAAGACGAAATCGCACGTTGGTTGAAGCTGCCCACACTATGCTTGCATATTCAGAATTGCCACTCTACCTTTGGGCTGAAGCAATTAATACGGCATGCTATACTCAAAATCGCTCAATCATCAACAAAAGATTCAACAAAACTCCATACGAGTTAGTCTTCAACCGAATTCCATCCATCCATCATTTTCATACCTTTGGAGGGCGTTGCTTCATTCTGAATGAAAAAGAAGATCGTGGGAAACTCAAACCAAAATCTGATGATGCATATTTTCTTGGTTACTCTCCTAATGTTGCGGCCTATCGGGTCTACATGAAACAAGCCAGATGTGTCACGGAAAGTGTCAATGTCCAATATGACACAAACGCCGAAATGGCTCCTGTACATGACACTTCAGGACCCGCACTTACCGGCATATTAGCTTCCGGACAACTCAGTTCGGAACCTGTTCCAAGTCCGCTTCATCCACATCAAGCTTCCACGTCCAAAAACGCCATCTCCGATTTGGATGTCTTGTTCGAACATTTTTACTCAGATTATTTTGGCCCTTCTGTTGCACTTCAAAAGACTCCAACACCCCCCGCTTTGAGGTTGCCGAGACAACTAATATTACTGGACCGCCGGTATCTACAGAAATTGTCTCAACTTCTACAACTCCAAGCACATCCTCGAACGGTGGGCAAACTCCTCCCTCAAACTCAATCAACTCGGAATCCTCACCTCAACCTATCCCATCTGTACCGTCCGACCCAATTCATGGAAACACTCCGACTTTACCAACGAGACCGGAACCGGCATCCTCTCCCCCTCATACCCACTCTTCAACATTGGATGTTTCTAGTTCCTCTCGACCTTCTGGAGTATCACCATCCCTTGAATCCGTTCAAGATCTTCCACTTGGCACATATGTGGATGATAATCCTGATCAGAATGCACTCCAAACGCTTCCTCACACCAACAAATGGGTCCGTTCTCACCCACCCGATAAGATAATTGGAGATCCGACGAGACCGGTCACAACGAGATCAGCCTCAGCCAACGATTGTATGTTCTCTTCATTTCTCAGCAAAATCGAGCCCAACACCATTGACGAAGCCCTGTCTGACCCTGACTGGATTGTGGCCATGCAAGAAGAACTCAATTAGTTTGAAAGCTTGAAAGTCTGGCGTCTCGTTCCCCGTCCGCGAAACAAAACCATAATCGGCACTAAATGGATCTTTAAGAACAAACTAGATGAAGATGGGATTGTCATAGGCAACAAAGCCCGACTTGTCGCAAAAGGATACCGTAAGCAAGAAGAGATTGACTATGACGAGACATTTGCACTTGTCGCTCGAATTGAAGCTATCCGCATGTTCCTAGCATATGCGGCACATAAAAACTTCGTGGTTTTCCAAATGGATGTAAAAACTGCCTTCCTCAATGCGTTCTCCGTGAAGAAGTTTATGTCTCTCAACACGATGGGTTTTTCGATCCTTCCAAACCAAATCACGTGTATATCCTTGACAAGGCTCTCTACGGCTTAAAACAAGCCCCGCGCGCATGGTATGATAGCCTTTCCGATTATTTGGTAAAGAACGGGTATTCCAAAGGTAAGATCGATCAAACTTTGTTCATTAAGAAAGAAGATGGTGATATTATGCTAATATAGATTTATGTGGATGACATCATTTTCGGCTCGACTAACCCGAATCAATGTAAGGCCTTCTCCGAACTAATGATTGCCAAGTTCAATATGAGAATGATGGGAGTGATGAATTTTTTCCTAGGACTTCATGTCAAACAATTTTCAACAATAATATTCATCAACCAATCCAAATACATCTCGGATATGTTACATAAATATAACATGACGACTTGTACTCCGATTGGGACTCCCATGTCTCCTGGTTCTAAACTATCCGTTGATCCTTTGGGAAAAGCGGTAGATTCCAAAGTCTATCGGGAATGGTCGGTTCCTTAATGTACCTCACGGCTAGTCGACCGGACATAATGTTTGCCACATGCTTATGCGCTAGATATCAAGCATCTCCCAAAGAGTCTCATCTTAGTGTTGTTAAACGAATTTTTCGCTATTTAAAAGGTACTACTGATCTTGGCCTATGGTATCCTAAGGAAACACATTTCGGGTTAACTGCATTTTCAGATGCTGATCACGCCGGATGCATGCTTGATCGAAAGAGCACAACGGGCCACATTCAGTTTTTGGGAGACAAATTGGTGAGTTGGTCCTCAAAGAAGCAAATGTGTGTTTCCACATCCACTGCGGAAGCCGAGTATATCGCTGCCGCCAATTGTTGCTCACAAGTCATATGGATGCGCACCCAACTCAAGGATTATGGCTTCTGGTTCGACAAAATTCCAATCTATTGTGATTCCAAAAGTCCAATCGCCATCTCTGGAAATCCTGTTCAACACACGAAAACTAAACATATCGACGTTCGGTATCATTTCATAAAAGACCATGTCGAAGAAGAGGTACGATTGAGTTATACTTTGTCAATACAGAACTACAGCTTGCCGACCTGTTCACTAAGGCATTAGATGAGAAACGCTTCCAGTTCCTAGTGTCCAAGTTGGGCATGTTGAATCTTAAAAGCTGATTTCATAATCAGTCTTTTCAGAAAACACAAAACGTCCATCCAAGTTTTAATGCACATTCACCTTATTTAACGTGAATCTTCATCACTCTTGGTTTTTCGTTTTCTGGATTTTGAACATATTTATAGTTCTATATTTTCAAATTTATTTCTTGGTCTCGTATTGCTTTCGTCATGTTGGTTTCTTTCATTCTTTTCTGTTATTTTTTCGCCATGTGTCTAAACCTTTCGGTTATCAAGGTGGAGCGGAAAAGGTAAGTTGTTTCTTTACTCATAAGTTTAGGGGGAGCAAAAGTTTTTATTACCTTAGCCATCATTGAAGGGGGAGCACTTAGAAACCTTCATTCTCAGCTCAAGTCTAGGCCCCTAATGGCCCGATAAAAATGTTTTTGTCGACCATATCTGGCCTGACAAAACCTCCACTCGACATCTTGCTGATGTCATCATCAGCTGTGGCCCGGTGACAGTATGCCACGTGCCATCACCCGATGACCCTCTATTTAAACGTCGGGCCCCATCACTTTCTCGGTTACTTTTTCAAAAAGTTAATGCTTCCCCCTTTCTTTCTCACGACCACCCGAGTTCATCAGTGTTCAAAATCCACGCACATCATCAGTTCAGATGGCGTCTATCAATGACCCAAATCTTTCCGATGATGAGCACCCCATGCCCTCTGAAAGATCAACCGAACCCAGTATTAACGCAGTTAACCGAGACGAATTATTGATGCCTAGAGCGGAACTTAGAAAACTCAAACCGAACAACTACCATCTCGATTTTAGCATCACAACCGAACACCAAGTCATCCTCGATATCCTTCAACGCCAACCCCTTCGCTTTGCTTTTGCCCTAGATGATCGAGTTCCCCTCTTTTATCTTCAGTTGTTCTGGTATACCTTGACGTACCATCCGGTTGAAGGCGATCACCACTTTACTGCCAAGATCGATGACTATGTCACCCGTCTGACACCTTCTAGGATTCGTCGAATCCTTCGTCTGCCTGTCGCAACCGATGACAGACCATTTGATGTCCTTGTGACTGAAGAGGAGCTCTGCAATGATATCCGGGCCCTGGATATAACTCCCTGGAACCTCTAACAAGCCCAGGACAGTTCAAACGGATGTACCTGCCCCAGATCTGGTTCTCGATGTTCACCATTGTCAATCGCTGTGTCACAAGCAAACACATGGGATGGACAAAGCCAGTACTGCGGCCTTACGGATTTTTCATGGGATCGTTTTCAACCATCACTACGACTATGCAATGCTCATATGGACGGACTTCGTAGAACTTGGTGAAGACAAGTCAAACTTTCGCGATCACATATTCGTACCCTTTTAGCGGTTTCTTCAGCTGTTCATTCATGCGATGATAACGTCAAGACCTGATATTCCCCGAATACCGGGATCCCCGTTGGGGCCAACCAACTCACTCAAGTTCCTCAAACTGAATGATTGACGCTTCAACATCATCATGCCTATCCCTGAAGCCTTACTTGACTTTGCTGATCAGACTGCAGCGAATGTTATAGCATAAAGGGAGAGGGTCGGGTTAATGGCTCAACCACCTCCGGTTGTGCCTGCCCAAGAGCCAAACCATGGGGAACATTCTGAGCAAGGAGAGGGCCCTAGGATAGATGAGCAGGTTCAGGATCAAGGGGAACCTGAACAGGGCGTTCAAAGAATTGTAAGGGGAAATGACGAGGGTGGTGCACCTGATCAGCCTATCCCAACAACTGCTGCCTCGACTATCCCAATTCCGCCTACTACTAACCCACAGGTTGCTTCTTCTTCCCAACATACTCCTCGCTTCAAAATGCTTGTCAGTCGTACCCGCGTTGCCCCCGGCCTTCATCTTCTGATGAGGATGAATCCGCTGATCAACCGCTTACCCGACGCCAACGAACCACAACCGTCGAAGAACATGTTATCCGCCGAATTGGCCATCAACCATCTCTATCATATTCTTCTTCTGACACTGATGAGCCAAATCAACCCTTTGACTTTGAAACAGATCAGATCTCTGAAAGCTCCTAACAACCGACAGTTTCAAATATACTTGTGAGTTTAGCTCTTTATCTAGCTCCCCTCCATTCGGGAGGCATAGCTATTGAATCCAGAGGCATTAGCTCACCTGCTTCGACTTCATTTGAGTGCACTTCGAGTCTAGATCCAAATAGGGAACACAAGTCTTTGCACACTGCGAGCCTACGTGGCCCAGTCGGAACTTCCATAGTGATGTCCCTTCCGGACATTCCATGAGGATTGGAAGGAAATCCTACCAGTGCCACATCACTGCCACCACTGAACGTAGGTCATCCAGTTTACTAAACTGTGATGTCAACGGGTAATCTACGTGATCCCGGTGTTTCCCTTCCAGGTACCACTACTCCTCTGTTCACGATTCCTCCCGAGGCTCAAGCTCTTATTGATGCTCAATTCCAACGAGCTAAAGTGTCGTTGGATGCTCATGCGGCTCGCATGACGGCTGAAAGACATGCATTCGTTCAGGAAATACTTGAAGCTTCACGCTCCCGCCAGCCAGATCCGAATCAGGCCAGCTCTTTCCGACCAAGCAGTAGTCGTACTCCGCCTCCGCAACCTCAGCATCCTGCTCTGAATCCGGATCTTCGGAATCGACCTCCATCACCACATCGATATGAGTACAACAATGATGAACTCATGTCCATGTTATATGCCAATCTGCTAGCCGAAGCTACTACTAGGGGTCAACCTGAAGATACTTTCATGGGTCTTCTAAGACAAAATATGGAAATTCCTACGGTCACTCGGTATGAGTTTGACCTATTCAAAGCCGACATGGAACAAAAGTTGTCCGATATGCATACGACTCAGCAAAGGAATCATGATGAGCTTTTGGTGCCATTACCGCTCTCCGCACTGAACTTCAGGACTATTGTAGACCAACTGTTTCTGTTCATACCCCTTGTCATGATCAGGACGATCCGGGCTGTGCTCCTAATCGCCTTGAGGGGGAGACACGCCGAGTCTCAAGAACTCAGTCTCAACCATCTGCTCCAACTTCTACTGGTCCATTGACATCTGCACCGTCATCCCACAAAGATAGCGTCCCATTGTGATTCAAGAAAGTTAATACACCTACGGTTGAAAAGCCCGCAGTAGATATCAACTTTGAGAGCACGCCTGAAGTTGTGGAAACGGAGTCCAATGAAGAGATAATAGATGTACAAAATCAAAGGAACTCGGTGAAAAACTGGTTTAAAGATCCATATGAACCCGTTCTTCAAGAACAAGATTATCTGAACTTGAAGCATACGGAAAACAATTATGTTTCGAGAGATACAAATGAACCGAAACTGCTACCTCATCAAATTCGGTGGCAAAGGATGCTAACGGAAAGCAAATCAAAGTGGGTAAACCAGTAAATCCGTGTCCTTATCTTGTAGAAACCATGGAACGGATATTCAGGAAGAATATGAAATCAGAAGACTTGGCGCATATTCACTTGGTAATGGAGATGGATCAAGCTCAAGTTAAAGAGTATGTTCACATACTGAACATGAAAGCTCGAAAGCCATATGAAGTGATTTCACGACACAAGATCATCGGTATTATGCAGATTGGTTCTGACAATGTTTTCCAAGTCGAGTATCCAACTTTCAAAGTTCGACGAGAAGATGGAAAAGTGTATACGTCCTCCGAAGCTGGTTTTGCTAACCTTGAAATTTTGGACTTTGAAACTTTGTATACAGAGTTAAGAGACAAGAAGAAACGAAACTTGGACGAACAAAGAGCTTTAAGAGTGGTGGTGCGACACATTCAAAAGGAACTCCGATATAGTTATCTTCATGATCTACAACGAGGCATTGAAAGTGAACAAAAGAAAATTCATATTGCAAAACCAAATCAAAGAATTCCTGATTTGGATAAACACAATGTTACAACCGTACTCACACATCCAGCTCACGGAGTAGTATGGATATATGTGAAAGGTGAGAAAAGGTTCCTGCGCTTTGATGAGGTTGCTGCTTATTCAGATGGAACGTTGTGGGGAATTCGAAATAGACTTGCTGCGGAAATTAGTGCTGATCAAAAGAGTACTACAAGGATGAGCTCAAATAGAAGAAATACAATTTTGGATGCTAGCAAGATCATTGACGAAAGGATAATATTTCGTCAGACCCTTAGAAGATTTGAAGGCATGTTTGAGCTAAAAAGATGAAAATTCATTTTGCCACAAAGAGGGAGATTGTTAGGACTAAAATTATATTGTGTCAAAATAAGGAAAGGATATGCTTAAATGTAAAAGGAAGTTTATAATTCCTTAAACTCTTTCCTTCCTTATATAGGTTAGTCCTTTCAATATAAATAGGAGTCTAGGGTGTTATGTTTAATGTAAGTCGATTACTATAGAGCCGAAATACTGTTAGATCAATACTATAATCGTTCTAAGTGAGATATCCAACTACAAAATACTTTTAATCATCGTGTTCTTATTGTGTTCATTAATATCTATATTGTGCCTGATAAATCTGGGATCCACATTTACATGTCATATGTGTTTTGCGTATATTGTTATAGTATTGGTATGTGATCTTATACATGATCTCATATGTGGTTTTATACAATATGGCAACATTCTTGTGTATATCTTATACATGATCACATGTGTTTATATTGATTATTACATGTGATTGTATACATGATGTCAACATTAACTACCACAAGATAGGCTTTCCTACACGGTTGTTTTTGGGCCTTTATACATGGTTTTGCAACTGTGTACTAAGGGTTGTTGGAACGACGCGAGCCGGGCCAGGACTCGATTCAGAAAAACGACCACTTAGAGCTCCGCCTTTTGGATCTACTGAGGCAAAGGCTTCCAGTTTGGATCACTTCTGGCTCGCTTAGCCCTAGGTCGAAACAGCCAACTCACTTTGCTTCTTGGTTAGTAAAGTCAAGTTTTTGGCCTTATCTTGCAGGTGACGACGACGTCAGAAGCCTTTACTTGAAATTGAGCGAATTCAATATATGTGGGGCTGCCTTTCTGGGGTTTATGAGGGCAAACTTCACTGGCCAGATTTCCCTCTCCTCATTAAAAACTACTTTTATCTAGCTCCTCTCTTCACCATCCTTTGGGACATTCTCATCCGCGATTACTACGTCATATCACATGAATCTGATGGTAACCACTTCGAAAATCAAGCTTCGAATATCTCCTGCTACCAAGGTTCAAAAAGGCGTGAGGCGTGGCGTGACAGCGAGGTCAAGCCTTAAGGCTTACGCGCCACGACGAGGACGCTGTGTTTTTCAAGCCGTGACATAAGGCGGCAAATTTGTATGTCATATAAACAATTATATATAAGGATATATGTTTTCTATATATTACTTAATCAGGTAATGATATTAAAAAAGTAATTCATATTAGAAGAAGAGAAATCATATAGATTATTGTTATAAAAATAGTTTTTTGATTAAATATTTAAAATAAAATTTAAAAAGGTAATTTTACAATTTCATTTTAATTGTGAATCCATAAAGTTTATAAATTCATGAAATTGTGAGTGATGTGATTATATAAATCAATAAAATTGTAAAATTTAAAGTTAAAAGTGTAAAGTAAAAAAAAAGTGTAAATATTTTTTTTGAAAAAAACATGCCATACAAAAATATGACATGGCGTAAGACGCGCCTCAAGACGCCATGGCGTGAGCCACGCATTACAGAAACGTTATGGGCTGTTTCGTAACGACGGAGACGCATCTTACGCCATGTCACGCCACGGCGTGCCTTTTTGAACCTTGCCTGCTACCATGTAATTCATCAAGCAATTCAGCATGCCTCAGAGGTAATTATTCTCTCAAAGGGAACAAAGGTAAAACAACTGCTCTTGACTTCCCATAATTGGGAGCGCGATCCTCCCAATGAACTCACCGTAACCCACGGAAGCAGGGCGACAACTAGTTGCTCTCTGCATTTTTTATACAGATATGGAGTTTGTTAAGAGGATTTTAAGGGTTAGGCCCACTTTTTACAGGTCAGTGGAATGTGCAATCTTTGCGACAGAAGGAGAGATTGTATTGTAGCTTAACTTATTAAACAAAGTCGGCTCCATAGAAGCCCTGCCACCTTAGAATTAACGATAGCCACTTATAAACCACTTATGTGGCTCTCGGTTTGGAGTGTTAGAAACTAAAGAACCTAAAGGGATGGGCGATGAGAATTTTCAGTTGGACTGGGTTTTCTTGCGATTCCAGACTTCTTGGCAGATCATGCCATGAATTTTTTTGAACCAGTGGTGATTGCCCCCAACCCCCTACTCGGAAGACCATGGTAATACGAGTAGGGTGTTACCCGCGTAGGGAGAACACTAGTTGACTTTCAAATCCGCTACGCCCACCCTCCGCCCTACTTTCGACCTGTTTCCCATTTCTCATCACGTAGTTGGTTTAACGCATACACCTCAGAATATACTGCTTCTTACGCTTAAAGAAAAATGGAAGAAAAAATATCAAAAGCTACCAAGGTGCTTTAAGAGCTCAAAAACCCCGTGTTAACAGGTCTCAAATGGGTTCCCATAGGCAAGTTTACTCACTTCTCCTCGAATTGAATAAGAAAGATGGTTCTGGAGAGAAATCCTAAGGCTTGTGTGTATGAAAATACTTTTCTGCATACATGA
This sequence comes from Silybum marianum, assembly GCA_036898165.1. Lineage (NCBI taxonomy): Eukaryota > Viridiplantae > Streptophyta > Magnoliopsida > Asterales > Asteraceae > Silybum > Silybum marianum. The sequence goes on from CM072541.1 coordinate 17,479,254, forward strand.
TTCCAAAACCGTGTATAAAAGACACCATTTTACATGGTTCCAAAATCGCTTAAATGACCAATTAATATAACCATATTAATTGTCTATGAAAGAGTCCATCTTACACGGTTAATTTTTAGAGGAAACCGTGTGCAATTGTACATAATTTTGCAAGGTTTCCATAACAGAATAGTGTACAAATGTATATTGTTGGTCTCAACTATCGGACTTGTATATAAACTAATGGATATTCAACCAAACAATTAGAAAGAAATAATTTTGTATACCTTTGTTTCATAAGGTATATATCCATTGAACTTTACTCATTGGTATTACCTTAAACTTGATATCATCTAATCCTATTATTCAAGGATTCAGATATATCACCAATCAGATATATCCTTGATATGGTTAAGTTTTTCCTAATACTCTCTATCCTAATCTGAATGAGTCTTCTATCGGATAAATGTTTCCAGTCTTACTGTACTAATACTCATAATATATCTTATGTAGCCGCTTCATAAATATTATGTTGTTGATAAATTCGATGTATAACTTATATATCAAAATTAGTTAAAGGTAGGATTCTTACTTATAAATAATTGAAAACTATCTTAATTGATCCAAGAGCAAAAAACCTTCAACAAAATTGAAGACTAGTTGAAGTGAGGTCAAGATCGTCAACGAATCGGATTGGTTTGTCATCTAGCCGAAAGAAGATCAATACAAGATAAAAGTCAACTAGTAGTCTGACAAATACTACTACTGCAATTTGAATCTTGAAGTACAAACTTGGCCATCAAGTTTAGCTCACCAACTCACTTACTTCCTCTCTTGGTATGAGAACATGTACATCATGTTAGCCTTAGCAAATACAAAGGCACCATATGATTGATACTTTGTTTGCTTTATTGTTCCGTCGACATACTAAAGAAAGGAGTAAGTTAAAATTGTTTCTAGATCCAACTCAAAAGTTGAAGTGAAGAGTACTAGGATACATGGATCAACCAACCAGAAGAAGACATGTAAAAAAGTTGGACAAAAAGCATTTAATCAATGATGGCTATAAAAGGTCACCCTTGACATTCATTGCAATTCACCCATTTTCAAAGAATTTCCTTGAGGGTGTTTTGGTAGTAATTTGGTGTCATCCTCTGAATAACTTCTTTAGTCCTTCAGATATAAAAGAAAACTTTCTTACCCCTTATTTTGGTTTAGAAAATTTTTCACAGTCCGATTGTTTAGGATCATAGGTCATGCTTTCCTAACTTCCAAAATTATAGAAGAAAGAATTGAATTAGACAATGTGTTGTGTTTGTATTAACCTTTAGGATAGCTTATTTTACTTCTATGTCCCTAGTTTGAGTCTTTTATTCTCTTGTTTTCCATTTGTTGTGTCATGAAGCTAAAAGTTGTGATTTAATCTGTTTTGGTACCATTAGTAGGCTTATTTTAGTGTTTTGGAAAGGACAATGTTACACAACATTCATGCAGCATTGTTGGTTGTTGGTTTTTGGCTTTTTGACGGGCTTAATGGATTCAACTATGGAAGCAAGGGCTTAACCTGACTTTTTGTAATCTGACGAGGAAAGCTTTAGAAGACTTTTGAAGACTTTAATGTCTTGTTATTATAATACTTGCTAGTTATGTTTAGATTTGTACATTTGTTGACTTTGTGGAAACTTGGTCACCAAATATGTTATATTTGCATCTGGCCCCCTCTATTAGTAGTATAAATAGAGGTGTTTATTTTGATTGTAAGTAACTTGGGTGAGAGCCACTTAAAGCTCTAAAACATTTGGTTCTTGAACATCTCAAGTACCTTGGTGGATTTATATAAGTGATCTTCATTTATTATTGCTTTGCGCCTTTACTTTCCTTTAAATTCTTGTCTTTAATTTCTGCAATTTAATTTCTGCAGTTTACTTTCTGAAATTTAATTTATGCACTTTACTTTAAGTCATTTATTTTATGCAATTTATTTTCTGTCATTTACTTTCTGAAATTTATTTTTATGCAATTATTTTTCGCACTTACATTAATGCAATTACTTTATGTTATTTACATTTCCTTGCACTTAATTTCTAGTATGAGTAGCTAAATTTCCTAAGTGTGGGTGTGAGGCAAATGGTGAGATTATAACCCAACGGATGGTGGACATTGTTTCTTAATAACAATGTTCCATCATTTCTTTTCAAGTTTTATAAATCCAATGACACTTCTTGACAAGTTGATCACTTTGAAAAGTGTTAAAGTGCCATGGACTCTGAGAGGAGCCATTGAATGCACGTCAATTTGAATGACATGGGAAGTAGACTGGTGAGAGTTGCTAACAACGAAAGTTGTAAACTATTTTATTTGAATTGTTTAATTCTCGACGGTTTGGTCGCTTATCAAAATGTTAAAGTGTAGTCGGACTCTGAGAGGAGCCACTTGGAACACACCAACTTGAATGATATGAGAATCTGCTCGAGAGAATGATTATAAACAATGAGAGTTGTTATCCATATATTTTTAGGACTCTACCCCGTAATGCCACTAGTACTGATACTGCATAGAAATATGGGTTGGATCTAAATATCAGTGCAGGTATTGAAGTCCGAAAGGAATACCCTCAAAAATAGATGGTGGAACTTGTTATTTTGAAACTACAATACTGAGAGGTATTGGTCCACTTGAATTTGTATTTGTGTCTCGCCAGAAGTCTTACACCATATTGCTTTTTTTTATTTTGTTAAATCAATCACCATAAAACAAATCAATCGTAATCTTCCAAAACGCCATATGAAGTTAGTTTTCCAACTCAAGATCTTGCAACTTAAGATACCTATCCATGTGGAATAGGATACTTGGTTCTTACCATTTTATTACTTGAAAGACGACATCATGGTTGGAAGTATACTTGCTTTTGATCTTAATTCCCCTGTCTATAGGTGTGTTAAAACCCTTATCAAGTTTTTGGCGCCGCTGCCGGGGATAGCCGTAAATCTATAGTTGTTTAGAAATTGAGTCTTGTTAAGCTAATTTTTCTACCATCTTTGTTGGCTGTCATACGTCTCCATATGTGTACAAGTAACAAGTTTTTAAGTTTATCTCTCTATGAATATGGATTCAATGGGGCAATCGTTTGGGTCGTATGAATTCGTTTTCTGTGACCGTTGTGGCGAAAATCATTTCCCATATACTTATCCTTCGAACCCCGAATCTCATTATTTCATGGGAGATAGTAATTGGGTTACCTCACACTTAAATGTTTACATTCAATCATGGGAGGAGCATCCTAATTTGTTTTTAAATAGTCAAGACCATGGCACAATCACATCACCACCACCTCTGTACCAAGATTGGAGCAACACTTATTCAAATACTTTTGACCAATCTTGGGAGGAACAAATTGATTTTTCTAGGAGTTTTCAAAGGGATGACGTTAACAACTCTTTTGTATCCCTTACACGCATAGAACTAATCGAAACTCTTGGAACTATGATAAATGACCACATTCAAAGTATGAATGGCCACTTCCAAAATATGAATGACCACTTTCAAAGTATGCAAATCAAACGTAATGATATAACGACATCTCTTAACAACATAACAGTTTGTTGTGAAGAGATCAATCGTAAGCTAAAACAAATTCCTCTACCAAGTGATAGTGAAAATTCTAATGGCGTTGGTAAGGATGAGGGTGAGGTCAATACTTTGGAAAATAGTCAAGAGATAGAGATTTTTGAGGAAGCGCCTGAGCATTTGACCCACCCCCTCTACTTCAAAATAGTGAAGAGGTGAAACAAAATGCCAAGATTTTCATCACCCCATGCTTTGAATTTGTGCAGGAAGAACATACTGTTGCAGATACTGTAGAATTCGTGCAACAAAGTTATGCAGAAAATCTTCAAGTTATTTTTAAGAGGGGACGTGACGATCAATCCAAGGATTCGAGAGGCTTCATAAAATCATGTTCCGCTGTTGGTGAGGTGATGGGGAAATCTCTTTATGGGGTGAAATGTTCTCCTATTTGTGCCACTGAAATCTGGTGCCATTATCAAGGAATGAAACATAAGTGGAAAGAGAAGCATCAAAAAGAGTTGGTGAGGACAGTCTTGCCTAAGGAGTATACTGATGTGCTCTAGAAAATTCCACCTTTCCTCAAGAAGTCTTCACACAAACATATAACAACATCGTAACCTACTCATGAGAGTAGGACAGGTTCTAAATCATCTCTTTTAGCTTCATTTTTTTTTAGTCTGGGATAGTTTTTTATTTTTTTATTCTTAGGTTTATTTTTATATGTGGGATTGCATGTGTTTAGTATTATCACCATTTGTCACACCCCGCTAAAGCGGAAACACGAGGTACAACAGTTCAAAGTTTCACAGCAATAGGAATATAAACACCAACAATACATAAATAACTAGAACGTCAAGTTCAAAGTTTAATAGTTTACAACTTGACTACTTGTTTTAAATAAGAAAATTACAACAAAATTAACATGTACAAACTCTTGATTGGTGTTCCACAAAAACATACAACACTTGATCGGTTACCTTCTAATTTCATGTAAAGCATTATAAAACAAAAGAGTCAACTACAAAGAGTTGGTGAGTTCACAGGTTTTCAAATGCACAAATCATTTTATATGCAAGGTATAAAAAAAATATAGCGAATCAAATGATCGCATCAACTTTAATATTTTTAAGTTCTTTGAGCAAAAATACATATTATGATTACGTGTGATATTAAAGTACTAAGCCACTACTAAGCCTAAACGACATTCTACGCCCCACGAACTACCTCAGCGGTGGACCTAAAGTCCACATGTGTAGAGCATTCTTAATTGATAAAGTGCACCCCTACTTGGCAGTTAGGTGGGTATGTCAACCAAATAGCGCTATCCACAAATATCATCTTCTCATTTAGAGTTAAATAGTAGTGTACCACGGGGACTTTACATAACTCAACATATCATTTTATGTAATATAAAGTTGCTCATCACAATGATTTATATACTTTTCGTTATTCAATATAAATCAATTCAACTTCCTTTTTAAACGACATGCTTTATACCCCAAAACATTTAAAAAGAGGGGTCGTGAATACTCACCTTAAAGCAAAGCTTCCAAAAGATACCCGAGATGTCCGCTTGATGTCCTAACGCTTACCTAACAAAGCAACATACCCAAATTAACACTTATATGTCTAATGATTACTATGAGAGTGCTTATAAGTCCTTATATGTCCAACTTGGTCTACTATTGTCCCGTTATACATAATGCACATATGCTCTTTAAAGAAATAATTTATACCGAAAATGTAATGTATAGTCTTTCAAGTGATCCTAATTTATGAAATCAAACAGTTTCAGAATTTCATTTTCTGATACAAACTATAAGTCCTAAAAATGATCAATTTAATGTAACATCTAAAATGATAAAATTTTCCATCATTTTATATGTGATGCATTACCGAGTTAAGATCATTGTGACCAAATTTCATGCATTTTAGACAAATAAAAAGGGTTCAAATAATTTATATCAAACAGGGTGTCATAGCAAGCATGACAGATTACACACTGTTAGTACAACAATCATTTGAGGAGTTCTACTTAATTTTTTTCAGAAATTCCAGTTGGATTATAAGCATAACACATAAAGGAAACTTTTGAAATAAGAATCACTCATTTTGAATGAGTTATGAAGGAGATATGGCACCTCAAAGTTGCATGCACACTTTTGTCGTTAGTTGACAGATTGCACACTTAAGTTTAATAAATTCGTTAATGCCTCAAAACTTCATATTTTTTAATGAAACTGGACAAATATTCATATGAACCCTAACTCATAAAAGAATACTCCAGAAGAAGAATTATGCATTATGGACAAATATTCAAAGAGATATTAACATGCAAAGTACGGTTTACCTACTGGTGGTTTCACAGTTTCCACACCTAAAATGTTTTAGGTGCTTGGAGGGTCAAAAATCCATATTTTCATGTGATTCCACTTGCAAACAAAAGATAACTCATAAAAGTGACTCTCAAAGGAAAAATCATTCTTTTTCATTGAGCTTTGGAGGAGATATGGCCATTTGAACATACATGCACAAATCTGTCGGATTTGGACAGATTGCACACTCATTTTGTGTTGATTAATTCAAACCTCAAATTACCATATCCTTGAGTGAAACCAGTGACATTTGAAAGATAACTCATTAAATTAAATTTTAGAAGAAAAATAAAGTGATTTGGATAAATATTCAAAGAGTTATGGTCGTTCAAAGTAGGGTTTACCTACTGTTGAACTTCCAAATGCACATTCATCTTGTTATGAGCATTTGGAGGGCCAAACTCAATGTTTTTTAGTGAGACCACTTGGATTAGAACCCCAACTCACTAAATAAACTTTTAGAAAGAAGATTCATGATATTTGAACATATTATTTGCAAAAATTAACGATTTATGCACATGCAATAAATCTATCAGCACCAAAAATCACTATTGTTGTTCAAAAACACATAAAATCATGATTTTCACCTATTTTCTTGAGTTTTATCGTTTGGGTCATAGATTACCACCATTATATGAACATTTTACATGTTTTTAGTGTGTAATCTGTCCATAAACTTAGAAAATTCAGAGGTTTAGAAGAAGAATACTTAAAATGCAAGAAATAGTGGGGTTTTCACCCAAAAAATGTTAAGAAAATGAAGGACATGGTGTTTGCACTTACTTAGATGATTAAGAAATCCTTTTTCTTCAATAATCCATGCCAAATGTTGGTGATTTTGATTGAAATGTTGCTGAGTTTTTAAAGAGAAAAGGAAAGAGAGGGAAAAGAATGAAGGGGTTTATGTCCCTTAGTTTCTAGAGAGAGAGAGAGTTCTTTTGAGTTTGAATGTTGCAAATGAGGGAAAATGAAAAAAAAAACAACATTTATATGTGGAACAAAGGGGGGAGGGGGAATGGAGATGGGCCCCACCCAAAACCCAACAAAGTTTTTTTTTAAATTATTTTAAGCCCAAAAATGTGAGTTTAGAAGTTCATTTTCTCAATTTTTGGCTTTTTTCCTTCAAAATATGAGCCCAAAAGTGTTTAAATTATATAAATAATAAAAGTTTTCTATTTAGCATTCTAAACTATATATTTTATATAAATTAGGTATAAATTAGAGCATTTAGCACTATGTAGGACGTTTTAGACAGTTACGGGTTGGAACCGGACTTTTTAAGCAACTACCGGAAACCCTAGAAATTTTTCGGCCATTCAAAGCCAACTAACTCCTATTTTTATATTTAATATATATTACTACTAATAAACTTAATAAAAAGCTAACCTGGAGGTTCAAATTTGACAGTTGTCACAGTCTCACCCTGTTAAATAAATTTCGTCGCAAAATTTAATGACTGCTACTGTCAATGATCTCCTTTGCAAACAAATGAGGATATTTGCCCTTCATGTAACCATCTCTTTCCCAAGTATACTCTGGACCATGCTTCACATTCCTCTAATGTCTGATTGTCCACCCGTTTGCCCTTCATGTAACCATCTCTTTCCCAAGTTTTTTCTGATTGTCCATCCGTTTGAGGATGATAGGCAGTGCTATAATCCAAAAGTGTACCCAATGCCTTTTGAAGAGACTGCCAAAATCGTGACGTAAAACGTGTGTCTCTGTCTGAAATAATGGAAATAGGCACACCGTGACGTGTAATTATTTCATTGATGTAAATTTGCGCACATTTCTCCATACTGAAATCTTCACGAATGGGAATGAAATTAGCTGATTTTGTAAGTCGATCTACTATAACCCATATCGAATCATGTCCTTTCCCAGTCCTGGGTAACTTGGTTATGAAATCCATAGTTATTTGCTCCCATTTCCATTGGGGAATTTCGGGTTCTTGAAGTAGACCAGATGGTTTCTGATGTTCGGCCTTGACTTGAGCACAAATTAAGCACTTGCTTACATACTCAGCAATATCTTTCTTCATTCCCGGCCACCAATAATATTGCTTCAGATCCTTAAACATCTTATCCGCTCCTGGGTGAACCGAATATCTGGATCGATTGGCTTCATCCGAGATAGTTGATGGTAAATTTCCAACCTTTGGTACCCATACTTTATTCTTAAAATAATGCACTCCATTTGATTGAAATTCAAATTCTTTCTCTAAGTGATGCAAGGTCTCATGCTTCAAATTTTCTTCTTTCAAAGCTTCCCTTTGTGCTTCAAGAATTTGAGTTTTTAGACTTGTTTGAACCATCACTCCCATAGCTCATGTTCTCCTCGGCTTCACTCTTTCTTTTCTGCTTAATGTTTCGACTACTACATTAGCCTTGCCTGGATGGTACTTTATTTCACAATCGTAGTCACTAAGTAACTCAACCCATCTTCTTTGCCTCATATTGAGCATTTTCTGATCAAGAATGTGTTGAAGGCTTTTGTGATCAGTGAAAATGGTGCACTTAGTACCGTAGAGATAGTGTCTCCAGATTTTGAGTGCAAACACCACCGCCCCTAACTCCAAGTCATGGGTGGTATAATTCTTCTCATGAATCTTTAATTGCCTTGACGCATATGCGATAACTTTCTCCTTTTGCATCCGTACACATCCCATCCCTTGATGTGAAGCATCACAGTAGACTACAAAGTTATCCACTCCCTCAGGTAAAGCCAAAATCGGTGTGTTGCATAACTTATGTTTGAGAGTCTGGAATGCTTCCTCTTGTTTGTCTCCCCAAATAAACTTCTTATCTTTCTGAGTCAGTGTCGTCAGTGGTTGCGCGATCTTGGAGAAATTCTCAATAAATCATCGATAATAGCCTGCTAACCCAAGAAATTGACAGATCTCAGTTGGTGTCTTCGGGGCTTCCCATTTCTTAATGGCCTCGATCTTAGCTGGATCAACATGTTTCCCCTTTTCATTTACTACATGGCCTAGGAAGTGTACTTTTCGGATCCACAATTCACATTTGGAGAATTTGACGTACAACTTTTCATTCTTGAGCAATTCTAGTATCAACCTCAAATGTTGTTCATGCTCTTTCTTATTGCGAGAATAGATGAGTATATCATCTATAAACACGATCACGAATTTGTCTAAGTATGGTCGGCATACTCTATTCATCAAATCCATGAAGACTGTTGGTGCGTTTGTTAGCCCAAAAGGCATAAGTAGGAACTCGTAATGACCATAACGAGTTCTAAACACTGTTTTAGGAATGTCTTCTTCACGAACTCTCATCGGATGATACCCCGATCGAAGATCGATCTTTGAGAAATACGTAGCACCTTGAAGTTGATCAAATAAGTCATCAATTCGAGGGAGGGGGTATCGGTTCTTGACAATCAACGTATTGAGTTCCCTATAATCGATACACATTCGGAAAGATCCATCCTTCTTTTTACCAAACAAGATTGGAGCTCCCTAAGGTGAAGAGCTAGGCCTAATGAATCCTTTATCGAGTAACTCTTGAAGTTGTTCTGACAGTTCTTGCATTTCAGATAGTTCTAACCGATAGGGTGATTTTACTATGGGCGCAGCTCCTGGAACTAAATCAATGTCGAATTCAACTTGTCTTGGTGGGGGCAGTCCGGGTAGATCATCAGAGAATACCTCGAGAAAATCCTGAACTATAGGGATATCCTGAATGCGTTTCTCTTCGGTCTTCTTATTCACAACGTGAGCTAAAAAGGATGTGTAGTCTTTTGTTAGGTACTTTCGCATCTTCATGCATGACACAATTTTAAAATCCCTTCTAGGTTTCTCACCATGTACTTCGAATGTTTCTCCTTTGGGTAATGGTATTCGGACAATTTTCTTAGAGCAGCAAATTTCTGCTTGGTTTTTAGACAACCAATCCATTCCCACGATTTTATCAAAACTTCCCAACTTAATCGGAATTAGATCTATACTGAAGTCTCTATTAACCAAGTATAAAGTGCAGTTCGTTATTACGTCTTTGGCCCTACTTTCTTGATCGTTGGCATATTCAATAACATACTCTTCTTTTAACTTTTGAGGTCTTAGATTCATCTTTGGTCTAAAATCTAATGACACATAGCTCCGATCTGCTCCGGAATCAAATAATACAGATGCATGATGATTGTTTAGAAGAAACATACCTGTGACCACATCCTAGTTTTATCTTGCTTCTTCCGCTCCAATTTCAAATACTCGACCTCGTGCTTGACCTTCTTGGTTCCTTTGATTTGTTGGTTGCACTTGCCTACTGTCTGGCCTCCAATTCCATCTTGGGCATTTATTCCTGAAATGAGCTGGGATTCCACATTCATAACAAACCCGCTTCTCACTAATCCTGCAATCTTTCGCAATATGGCCTTTCCGATTGCACTTGAGACAAGTAATGCATTTCGCTTTATGATAACTGTTACATTTATCATACTTTGGGTACGCCCCTTTTCCTTTCCTTGTTGCTGATGTCTGGATTCCGTAATTTCCCGACGTTCTTTGCTCCTTGCCTGACCTCTTCCCAAACTGTCTTCTTGCAGGTTCATCCACCGTCCTCTTTCACAATGCCTTGTTGGTTGCAAACGTTGCTGTACGGTTCGCATTGTTGGTGAGTCGTGTTGCTAAGTTTACTGCTGCTTCAAGTGTCTTTGGATCAGCTGAAGTAACGTCCCCTTTAATTTCCCGAGATAGACCCCATACATATCGGTCAACTCTATTCTCCTCAGGTGTCACTAAATGTGGTACTAGTTTGGCCAACTCATGGAAACGGGCAGCATAAGTATCAATGTCGTTTCCTTTCATTTCATGGTTCCATAACTCTGCTTCTAATTTCTGAATTTCACTTCTCGGACAATACTCTTCCATAAGCATTTTCTTGAATTCATCCCTTGTGAGTCTATTAACTGCCTCTCGGCCTCGAATTTGGACCTGGGTGTTCCACCATGTCAAGGCTCGTCCTTGAAGAAGACAAGCAACAAGTTCTACCTTGTTTCTCTCGGTACATTTACTAATGTGGAGAACTGACTCCATAACCTCTAGCCAAGTTATAAGTCCAACAGCTCCTTCCGTTCCATGAAACTCTTTTGGATTACAACTCCTAAAAGATTTGTAGGTACACTCTCTTTCTTCAGATTTCCGGTTGTTTCCCTGATTAGTGTTTAAGCCCGCCACTACCTGGCTAACAATATTCGGTAGTGCTGCCATAAGTTGTTCTGATACTAACCTTGCGACTTCGGGATTTTGTCTCCTTGGAGGCATTGTTCTAAAACACAATTCCAAATTGAGTTTTGATCAGATTTTTATTACTATTTCCGATCTAAATCTACTTACTAAGTTTTAGGCGTATAATATGATATACGTTTAGTACTAATCATCTAATCATACATTCAAACAATATACGAAATACAGATAACATGCAAAACCTTCATAGATAAGATTTAAACATTTCAACATAAATTTCCAAAATATAGATTCAAAAAGATAACAAATTGTTTACAACTTAAAACAAACAAGATTCAAATAAGAGTGTTCCGATCCCAAAAAGATTCAAATAAAAGGTTGGCTAGTGCAATATCAACCAAACCAACACTCCTAGCAACATCACTAGGGTTCCTAACGCCCAAACCAAATATGTATACATCCTCCGAATTGCCCCTCTAGCATCTAGAGCCACCTCCATAACTGTAGTCGTGAATGCATCCTGTGTGTGCAGCATCACCAGGATGTCATCTATGGATTGTCGGTAATGGTCCAGTATGTGTCGGTGAAGCTCTACTTCATTAACCATTCCGGAGACCCATGTGTGTTCCAACGCGGTCATCCCCTGGGGCTGTGGTACAGGGACTCCTATTGCCGGAGGAGGAGGAGTCACGCTTCGCGACCTGGATCGCAATTGGATGGTTCTTCTGAAGGTACGGAAGGAACCGTGAAAGTCACTCTTCTGACATGGAGAACGCGCTTTCGAGCGGTTCTGATTGTCCTTGGTCCTCGAGATGTACCCTCATTAGTAGGTGAAGGTACATGCATATAAGTGAGTGATCGAGTAGAGGAATCAGCAGTATCCTCGTCATGACTGTGCTCGGAAGGGTCATACTCCTCATGGGTCGGGTCATTCCTCCTAACTCAACCAGTGATTTAACCGGACTCATCTGGGGAATTTTCGGACGACGACATGATACTGTGGAATAAAAGTAAAAGAAAATTTTAATAAACGTCAGAAACATTTTATAATACTCATGCGAACTCACATTATTTTTCGATTTGAAATAAGAAGTTTTCCGATCTATGCTAATTTTTAGTATAACTAGTCCAAGTCCCTTCTTATTCATACCATATTTAGACATAGGTGATCAGGCTTTGCCTAATTATAATATGCTAGAATAATGCTCATTATAGTTATACTAGTAGTGAGCTTTTAAATTTCTAAATATATCTAAGGAAATAACTTTTGAAAATTTTGGTTATAGTGCATGGTTTTTGTTAGAAAACCGGTGTTCTCTATAACCTAAGGCTCTGATACCAAGTCTGTAACACCCCGCTAAAACGGAAACACGAGGTACAACAGTTCAAAGTTTCACAACAATAGGAATATAAACACCAACCGTACATAAATAACTAGAACGTCAAGTTCAAAGTTTAATAGTTTACAACTTGACTACTTGTCTTAAATAAGCAAATTACAACAAAATTAACATGTACAAATTCTTGATTGGTGTTCCACAAAAACATACAACACTTGATCGGTTACCTTCTAATTTCCTGTAAAGCATTATAAAACAAAAGAGTCAACCACAAAGAGTTGGTGAGTTCACAGGTTTTTAAATGCACAAATCATTTTATATGCAAGGTATAAACAAAATATAGCGAATCAAATGATCGCATCAACTTTAATATTTTTAAGTTTTATTAGCAAAAATACATATTATGATTACACGTGCTATTAAAATATTGAGCCACTACTGTTGAACTTCCAGATGCACATTCATCTTGTTATGAGCATTTGGGGGGTCAAAACTCAATGTTTTTGAATGAGACCACTTCGATTAGAACTCCAACTCACTAAATAAACTTTTAGAAAGAAGATTCATGATATTTGAACATATTATTTGAAAGAAAAGAACGATTTATGCACATGCAATAAATCTATCAGCACCAAAAATCACCATTGTTGTTCAAAAACAAATAAAATCATGATTTCACCTATTTTCTTGAGTTTTATTGTTTGGGTCATAGATTACCACCATTATATGAACATTTTACATGTTTTTAGTGTGTAATCTCTCCATAAACTCAGAAAACTCAGAGGTTTAGAAGAAGAATAATTAAAATGCAAGAAATAGTGGGGTTTTCACCCAAAAATGTTAAGAAAATAAAGGAGATGGTGTTTGTACTTACTTGGATGATTAAGAAATCCTTTTTATTAGATAAGCCTTGCCAAATGTTGGTGATTTTGATTGAAATGTGGCTAAGTTTTTAGAAAGAAAAGGAAAGAGAGGGAAAAGAATGAAGGGGTTTATGTCCCTTAGTTTCTAGAGAGAGAGAGAGAGAGTTCTTTTGAGTTTGAATGTTGCAAATGAGGGAAAATGAAAAACAAACAATATTTATATGTGGAACAAAGGGAGGGGGGGGGGGGCGGCCATGGAGATGGGCCCCACCCAAAACCCAACAATATTTTTTTTTAAACATTTTAAGCCCAAAAATGTGAGATTAGAAGTTCATTTTCTCAATTTTTGGCCTTTTTCCTTCAAAATATGAGCCCAAAAGTGTTTAAATTATATTAATAATAAAAGTTTTATATTTATCATTCTAAACTATATATTTTATATAAATTAGGTATAAATTAGAGCATTTAGCACTATGTAGGACGTTTTAGACACTTACGGGTCGGAACCGGACTTTTTAATCAACTACCGGAAACCCTAGAAATTTTTCGGCCATTCTAAGACAACTAACTCCTATTCTTATATTTAATCTATATTAATACTAATAAACTTAATAAAAAGCTAACCTGAAAGTTCAAATTTGACAATTGTCACACCATTTGTGTTCATAGCCCAAATAACTTTTTGAGATATGGTCATCAACCTAGTATGTGTTCTTGCTAGAACTAACTACTTTGTTCTTGGGACACAATTTGGTGCAAACTAACTTCACATCTAGGAAAGAATATAGGCCATCATTTCTAAATTAGCCTCTTAATACCCTTTCATACACCATAACCCCATATAATGAGGACATTGCATATACTAAGTTTGGGGGTGGGAGATTTCCAACAAGGCCATACAAAAAAGAAAAAGAAGCAAAAATTCAAACTGTCTTGGGTGAATCTGTTATAACAAGCACACAAATGTTCCATAGGAACAAGTGTTGAGCTTCAAGCAAAAAAAAACACAAAAAGGCCAAAATTTTGAAAAATTCAGTTGTGAAGCAAAAGAGAGGAAAAAGGAAAAATTGAGGAAAAAGAGCCCAAAGAAGGAACCCAATTTTTTTCCCAAGTCCTATTGATCCTCGAATGACTTAGTGTTTGAACTTAACAAAGAGAACATTGGTGCTAGCTTATGGTCCATACACACTTCTAGATCATGGATGGCTATCTAAGAATTTATAAAGGCTATATATAACATTGTTGGTATCTTTTTCATCATGTATGCACTTAATGCAATTATCTTACATAGATTTTCAATTTGAGTCATTTTATTTTCTTTCTTTTTGTTGTTTGGGGACAAACAACATCTTAAGTTTGGGGGTGTGATAACCATTGAGAAATCAATGTTTAAGCACTCATTTTATACTTTTAGGATAGCTTATTTTACTTCTATGTCCCTACTTTGAGTCTTTTTTTCTCTTGTTTTCCATTTGTTGTGTCATGAAGCTAAAAGTTGTGATTTAATCTGTTTTGGTACCGTTAGTAGGCTTATTTTGGTGTTTTGGACAGGACAGTGTTACACAACATTCATGCAGCATTGTTGGCTGTTGGTTTTTGGCTTTTTGACGGGCTTAACGGATTCAGCTGTGGAAGCAAGGGCTTAACCGGACTTTTTAGAAGACTTTTGAAGACTTTAATGTCTTGTTATTATAATATTTGCTAGTTAAGTTTAGATTTGTACTTTTGTTGACTTTGTGGAAACTTGGTCACCAAGTATGTTGTATTTGCATCTTGCCCCCTCTATTAGTAGTATAAGTAGAAGTGTTTATTTTGATTGTAAGTAACTTGGGTGAGAGCCAAGTAAAGCTATAAAACATTTGGTACTTGAACATCTCAAGTACCTTGGTGGATTTATATAAATGATCTTCATTTATTATTGCTTTACGCCTTTACTTTCCATTAAGTTCTTGTCTTTAATTTCTGCAGTTACTTTCTGCAATTTAATTTATGCACTTACTTTAAGTCATTTATTTTATCTAATTTATTTTCTGTCATTTACTTTCTACAATTTATTTTAATCCAATTATTTTTCGCACTTACATTCATGCAATTACTTTATGTTATTTACATTTCCATGCACTTACTTTCCAGTATGAGTAAATCCAATGAAACTTTTTGACAAGTTGATCACTTTGAAAAGTGTTAAAGTGCCATGGACTCTGAGATGAGCCATTGAATGCACGTCAATTTGAATGACATGGGAAGTAGACTGGTGAGAGTTGCTAACAACGAAAGTTGTAAATTATTTTATTTAAATTGATTAATTCTCGACAGGTTGGTCGCTTATCAAAGTGTTAAAGTGTAGTCGGGCTCTGAGAGGAGCCACTTGGAACACACCAACTTGAATGATATGAGAATCTGCTCGAGAGAACGATTATAAACAATGAGAGGGAACGTGACGATCAATCCAAGGATTCGGGAGGCTTCATAAAATCATGTTCAGTTGTTGGTGAGGTGATGGGAAAATCTCTTTATGGGGTGAAATATTCTCCTATTTGTGCCATTAAAATCTGGTGCCATGATAAGGAGTGAAGCATAAGTGGAACGAGAAACATCAAAAAGAGTTGGTGAGGACAGTCTTGCCTAAGGAGCATACTGATGTGCTCTAGAAAATTCCACCTTTCCTCAAGAAGTCTTCACACAAACATACAACAACATCATAACCTACTCATGGGAGTAGGACAGGTTCTAAATCACTTCTTTTAGCTTCATTTTTTTTAAGTCAGGGATAGCTTTTTATTTTTTTATTTTTAGGTTTATTTTTATATGTGGGATTGCATGTGTTTAGTATTATCACCATTTGTGTTCATAGCCCAAATAACTTTTTGAGATATGGTCATCCACCTAGTAGTGTGTTCTTAATAGAACTAGCTACTTTGTTCTTGGGACACAATTTGGTGCACACTAACTTCACATCTAGGAAACGATATAGGCCATCATTTCTAAATTAGTCTCTTGATACCCTTTCATACACCATGACCCCATATAATGAGGACATTGCATATACTAAGTTTGGGGGTGGGAGATTTCAAACTAGGCCATACAAAAAGAAAAAGGAGAAAAAATTCAAACTGTCTTGGGTGAATCTGTTATAAAAAGCACACAAGTGTTCCGTAGGAACAAGAGCTGAGCTTGAAGCAAAAACAACACAAAAAGGCCAAATTTTTGAAAAATTCAGTTATGAAGAAAAATAAAGGAAAAAGGCAAAAGTGAGGGAAAAGAGCCAAAAGAAGGAACGTAATTTTTTTCCCAAGTCCTATTGATCCTAGAATGACTTAGTGTTTGAACTTAAGAAAGAGAACATTGGTGCTAGCTTATGGTCCATACACACTTCTAGATCATGGATGGTATCTAAGAATTTATAAAGGCTATGAATAACATTGTTGGTATGTTTTTCATCATGTATGCACTTAATGCAATTATCTTACATAGATTTTCAATTTGAGTCATTTTATTTTCTTTCTTTTAGTTGTTTGGGGACAAACAACATCTTAAGTTTGGGGGTGTAATAACCATTGAGAAATCAATGTTTAAGCACTCATTTTATACCTTTAGGATAGCCTATTTTATTTCTATGTCCCTACTTTGAGTCTTTTATTATCTTGTTTTCCATTTGTTGTGTCATGAAGCTAAAAGTTGTGATTTATTCTTTACCAATTTAGGTACCATTAGTAGGCTTATTTTGGTGTTTTGGACAGGACAGTGTTACACAGCATTCATGCAGCAATGTTGGATGTTGGTTTTTGGCTTTTTGACGGGCTTAATGGATTCAGCTGTGAAAGCAAGGGCTTAACCTGACTTTTTGTAATCTGAAGAGGAAATATTTAGAAGACTTTTGAAGACTTTAATGTGTTGTTATTATAATACTTCCTAGTTATGTTTAGATTTGTACTTTTGTTGACTTTGTGGAAACTTGGTCACCAAATATGTTGTATTTGCATCTTGCCCCCTCTAATAGTAGTATAAATAGAGGTGTTTATTTTGATTGTAAGTAACTTGGTTGAGAGCCATGTAAAGCTCTCAAACATTTGGTACTTGAACATCTCAAGTACCTTGGTGGATTGATATAAGTGATCTTCATTTATTATTGCTTTGCGCCTTTACTTTCCTTTAAATTATTGTCTTTAATTTCTGCACTTCACTTTAAGTCATTTATTTTATGCAATTTATTTTCTATCATTTACTTTCTGCAGTTTATTTTTATGCAATTATTTTCCACACTTACTTTCATGCAATTACTTTATGTTATTTACATTTCTTAGCACTTACTTTCCAGTATGAGTAGCTAAATTTCCTAAGTGTGGGTGTCAGGCAAATGGTGAGATTATAACCCAAAGGATGGTGGACATTGTTTCTTAATAAAAATGTTCCATCGTTTCATTTCAAGTTTTATAATTCCAATGACACTTCTTGACAAGTTGATCACTTTGAAAAGTGTTAAAGTGTCATGGATTCTAAGAGGAGCCACCGAATGCACGTCAATTGGAATGACATGGGAAGTAGACTGGTGAGAGTTGCTAACAATGAAAGTTGTAAACTATTTTATTTAAATTGATTAATTCTCGACGGGTTGGTCGCTTATCAAAGTGTTAAAGTGTAGTCGTATTCTGAGAGGATCCACTTGGAACACACCAACTTGAATGATATGGGAATCTGCTCGAGAGAATGATTATAAACAATGAGAGTTGTTATCCATATATTTTAGATTTTTAGGACTCTACTCCGCAATGCCACTAGTACTGATACTGCATAGAGATATGGGTTGGATCTAAACATCAGTGCAGGTATTGAAGTCCGAAAGGAATACCCTCAAAAATAGATGGTGGAACTTGTTATTTTGAAACTACAATACTGAGAGGTATTGGTCCACTTAAATTTGTGTTTGTGTCTCATCAGAAGTCTTACACCCATACTGTTTTTTTTATTCTGTTAAATCAATCACCATAAACAAATCAATCGTAATCTTCCAAATCGCCATCTAAAGTTAGTCTTCCAACTCAAGATCTTGCAACTTAAGATACCTATCCCTGTGGAATACGATACTTGGTTCTTACCATTTTATAACTTGAAAGACGACATTAGGGTTAGAAGTATACTTGCTTTTGATCTTAATTACCCTGTCTGTAGGTGTGTTAAAACCCCTATCAAAAGCAAACAAAGAATAAGTATATACAAGGAAATAGTCCCTCCATTCTAAAAAAAATCAATATTTTTTTTAAAAGATTAGCGCCATTCTTTTCTACTAAAAACAAGAATATAGTTGGTACTTCATGCAATATCCCACATTGGTTGGGGAGGGAAACAAAGGTTCTTTATAACGGACTTCATACCTCATCTATCAGACGCGTTTAAAAACCGTGAGTCCATGTCTGTGGACAAAGCGGACAATATTGGTACTGTTGACCTAGGTGTTACCGATGATATCAAAGTTGGAAACCGGACTGGTGCAACAACAAGGATGTTGGGCTCCCAAGGGGGTGGATTGTAATATCCCACATTGGCTGGGGATGGGAACAAATTTGCCTTATTAGGGACTAGATACCTCATCTATATACGGGTTTTAAAACCGTGACTCCAGGTGCATGGACAAAGCGGACAATACCTGGTACAGTTGGTCTGGGATGTTACATTTCACACCAAAATAATACACATATTTGACTCTTCTTATAGGCTTTTAAAAACGTTAGAATACACATAAAAAACAACAACTCGCTTGTTGAGTTTGAGTCGGAGTAGCAACCTTTCATGTTTCAATAACCCAAATTGACTCATGCCAAAACTACATTTCTTCCACTTGGGTAATTTATTCGTAATACCACCAAATTTTTAATATTAACCAACATTGTCTCCTTTCGTAAAGTCTTTCAATATACCAAAATATATAACAAGCGTTTATTTCATAAAACAATTTTTGAAGGAACGGAATATGTTAAAGAAATTATAATCTGAAACAAATTTGAATTGAATTTATGGTATACATGGGATTGCTTTGGTTTGTGCAGCATCATCGTCGGTCGGTTCTAATTGGATCCGTCGGTTCTAATTGGATCGGTTGACATTCTACACACCCTTATGTGATATTTTGTTTCTCCCCCTCGTGATCATTACAAGAATCCTGAATATCATGAATCATCAGAGACTAAATCAATGAAGCCTTGTCAAACAAAAATCTCCCCTTTACACGAATCATACTTCTCCATGTCAGAACGAATTTTCTCCCTCTTAACTATATAGCTCCTCCAAATAATTTTCTTGCTCCTCTTTAAACATTGGGTAATCATCTAATATAGAAGCACATTTAGCAACTATTATCACTACAAATGAAATAAATTAAATCGAGTGGCCTATTTTTAGAGTTGGCAATTATAAATCCATGATAGGACTTCCAGTTATCACTAAAGTACAGTTATGAAACTAACTTCTCAAATTGTTCTGGCATTATCACAATGATATGCAGTGGGAATCACAAATAGATATGTGCAAGTATCAAAGAAATAATCAAGTAGATTCGGCTCAAATAGACTCAATGTGAATTGAATATGAAGTGCGGAGACCGGAGATAATGTCTTCCTTTTTCAATATCTAAATCTTCTGAGTGAAGAATAGATAGTAGATATGCCCATTCTCCGTGATTTATGAAACAAATATCTTTTGT
Organism: Silybum marianum; assembly: GCA_036898165.1. Taxonomy (NCBI): domain Eukaryota; kingdom Viridiplantae; phylum Streptophyta; class Magnoliopsida; order Asterales; family Asteraceae; genus Silybum; species Silybum marianum. The sequence goes on from CM072541.1 coordinate 17,499,278, forward strand.
GAGATACTTGAGCGGATAGGTGGGGTGACACGAGTTTTCGAAGATGAGTCCATGTATGTTTCAATATTCATCTCTAAAGAATGAGAATGAATAGATTGTGTGGCAACTCGGTTTACTGACAAAGTTTGGTGAGGATCTTTTTATTCTTTTGATTCTGTCTCACACTCACCATATTTTTTTAGCTCATTAGCACGCAATTTGGCAATCATTTTTAACTTAATCTCCCTGATTAACTAATTAGTAGAATAGACAAAACATGAGATTTATATGGCTTGTTTCCAACAGAGTCCTCTGCAGTTGACTTATTTTTCAAAACCATTTTAACCTTTTTAAACGATTACCAGAATTAGCGAAAGAGTCATTGTGAAACTGATTAGAATTATGATTCTGATATTTAAAAGAATCATTTGATTTGGATTTGTTAGAATAACTGTCTAATTTAATACTTGAAACATAGATATTCTTACAAACGCTTATTGGTGAAAAGGAATCAATTTAAGGTATTGAACTTGAAACAATTTTATAAGAGAAAACTAAATAAGTATCAGTTGAATCATTAAACGGAGAAAGAACAGTAGTATCAAGACTAAGTTGTTCAAATGATTCAAGCTTTTCTGAATTCTCTTTTAAGTGTACTCAAAAGATTTTTCGTTCTTCAGAAGATTTACACTTTTCATTCGCAAGTTCTAACTCAAGTTAATATTTTCTTTCACAAAGAAATGTTTTCAGAACAAACTGGAACTTGGTTAGCAGTAGATTTCAAAGAAGCTTCAAATTGATCCCTTTCCTTAGTAAACAAATCACATTTCTTTTTAAGTTGAAAGTTCATATTCTTCTCAGCCACAGGATGTGTTTCTAATCCAGACAGTTTCTGTGAAAGTTCCAGTATATCCATTTCAATAACTTTCTTTTCACTCACAAACTTTTTTTCAAAAACTTCTCCTTTATCTTGAACCACTTTCCGTTCTTCCTCTAAAGCATTTTCCAGAACATAAATCTTCTTTGAAAAATCAGCTATCTTTGTTTCAAGATTTAGTCTTATAGCTACAAAATTACTCTTCTCGTTCTCAAAATCAACTTCCGACCATTTTCGCTTTTCAGATATTTCTTTAATAAATCCAACATTTTTTTTCTCAATAAGTTTCCTTTAAGTAGCAAAGCTCTTTCTTTTAGTCTCAAAACTTTTGTTCTCCTTTTCTAAGGTTGTCTGAAGCAGAAATTTTCTTTGAAAGTTCTAGACTTTTCTTTTCAAATTCTTTCTTTCAATCTCAAATTTATTTCTTTCAATCACAACAAGCTTCTCAAACTCAGAGACTTATTTTGATAGTTTACCAATAGTCATCTCAGAAGATCTGATTTTACTTTCAAAACTTTTCTTCTCAAAGTCAAACCTGATTTTCTCAATTTTAGAACTCTTTATTTCTTTCTTAAAGCGTGAAATTTCTTTGTTGTAAATTTCAAGTCCCCTTCAAGATTTTTAATCTTCTCTTTGATATTAATGATTTCTTTTTATGAAGACATCTTGAGGTAACTTTTAAAAAGAAAATACACCAAATCAGTCCTTAAATATATCAAAAATATAAGCATTTGTTACCTGATCGAATGATTGTAGACAAAAACTTCGATTAGAAGCTGAATTGTGCGCGAAACAAAGTACAAGGACTAAATTGACAAAAACTAAAACTTTAAAGACTCAAAGACACTACAACACAAGTACAAGGATTAGAAAATTAAAGTTTAGAAATTTCAAGTCCAGTAGCTAAAAGTGACAAAAATTGAAACTTAAAGTCCAAGGTTGAAAATGACAATATATGAAACTTCAAAGTCCAGGTACTAAAACTGACAAGAACAGAAAGTTAACCTAACGGAACTAAAATAAAACGACTAACATTGAAAAAACTTCAAGAAAAGCTAACCCTAACAGACTTAACAGGACCAACAGAAAAAGGAGCAAAACGTAAGAAAAACTAACGAAACAAGACCAAAAATGTAAGAAATTTAACAAATCTAACGGAGACTTAACGGGAAAAATCAAACAAATTATATCGCTAGTCTTATATCGAAATGCCTATATCGGTAATGCCTTGACTTATTCAACTATTGCTAATGACTTATCCAGCTATCGTGAAAGATCAAACAACAACAACCAACTTCAACTACAAATTTTAACCGTTGAAAACGTAAGATTCAACAATCGGAAACTGAAATTCTCTTACATTCGACTTTCAACAACGATACAACAACAAAAATACTATTAAAACATCAACGAAGTCTCACCGAAACCAGTTCGAAAACGCACCAAAACATCATCCAAAGTTAGCTAAAAATGTAACCAAATCGTATCAAAACTTATCGAAACTCTATCGAAACTTATCAAAAGTGATCGAAATACTATTGAAACTTATCGAAAGTGCATCAAAACATTATCGAAACACCAAAGTAACATAGAAACATATTGAAAGCTTTCTTCATGACTTGTCGCACGATATTTCAGAATTGTTATCATAAGAAACTTCGATACTTCGAAACGATTATCTTATAACAATGATGAAGCAATATCTCTTGATGCATGAAATAATATCGCTTGATTAATTTATATTGCTTATGCGTTAGGCGATATTCCCTTATATCCCTGATAACAATATCCCTCAAAATTGTTTACACCAAATATCACTTCCAATTTATCATGATATCCCTTCTTACAACAGCGATATTTTATGAACAATAACAATATCACTTCAAACTACAACAATATAATATCAAAAAAATTCGAAGAAGGCCACATATCGCTTAGTTAGCAATGATATACACTATTCCTCCTATATAGAACAATATCTCTCAACTCTTCCCGATATTCCCAAATATCACTCAAAACATTGCGATATTCTAAATTTCAACCATAAATATCGCTTACCCTTTAATGATATATTTCAAATCTCGTTGAAAAGTAAACTTCAAATAGCGATATACCTTCAAAAAAGAGATATTCAATAAGTGATATATAACTACATCTCTTCCATTAACATCTCCAACTACTGATATTAATAGATCTAAAATATTCTTAACTGTTCGAACTAAAAACCATCAAAAATCCTAAAATTTATTAAGCCAGAAATTGATGATCAAAACATGTCCAGAAACATATTTCGACTAAAACTTGAGCTCTAATTGGATTCAATTGATGTAAAGCATCAAAAACACAACGTTTTGGTCAAGAATAGTTCGACAAACAGAAAACTTCAAAAATTAAGAAATCTGTCAATTTTGGTCGAATTTGGACGAATTCAAGGCTGTAAAACATCCTATAAATGTCACCTATGATCAAGTAATCAATTTAACACAATAAAAACACAAAACAAACATCAAATCTTCAAAATAAAATCACAAAATCTTACTGGTTATCTTCGAGAAACAAAAAAAATCAATGTTTCATTGAAAATTCGAATATGTTGCTAATAGAATGATCGAATTGAAGTACTAATCAACTATTAAGCTATGATACGACATGTAGATCCTAGATTAACAACTAGATTCAATATAGATCACTCAATATATCCCCATCTTATTATAAAACATGTAAATAATACACCTTAGAAAACACACACACTTAATAATGGTAGTCGACTCTCATAATGAACATTATTACTAAGACTTTCTATTTATAAGCCCCATATAACAAGTGTAAGCCAAAGCCCAATAAAAGGCTATTACAATACAAAGTATTAAAAGGCTTACTTTGTAAAATATCCTAAACTATGGCTAAATCTTAGACCTAACACCTGTCTTCATTTGTTGAATACTCTGAAGGCCTTGGATACTGAGGAGTATCCAAGAAATAAGCCATCATCATCTTTGGGATCGAACTTTCCAAGTTGATCTTTATCATTCAGGATATAGCATTTGCATCCAAAGATAGAAGAAAGCTGAGAGTTGGCTTTCTTCCATGGAAGAGTTCGTAAGGTGTCTTCTTGAATATTTTCACTATCAATGATCGATTCTGAGTGAAGCACGCAAAATTGACAACTTCATCCCAGAATTGAGTTGGTAGATGAGATTCGTTGAGCATGGAACGAGCAGCTTCAATGATCGTTCGATTTCTTCTTTCAACAACACCATTTTGCTGAGGAGTTCTAACTGTTGAAAAAATTGTGAGAAATTCCTTTGCTCTCAAAGAAGTTAACCAGAGTACTTTGTTTGAATTAAGTGTCATGATCACTTCTCATCAAGCGAACAGTAAGATTGTTCGGGACTTCCATCTTCTTGATGAAGAAAATGATTTCTTCAGAAGTATAACTCTTGGATCTGAGAAAGAATACCCAAGTATACCTAAAATACTCATCAACGGTGACAAGTGTATACTTCTTTCCAGCTATGGATTACCTTTTGACAGGTCCAAAGAGATCCATATGGAATATATGTAGAGGAGTGGTCACTGAAGACACTTGTTTAGATTTGAAGTTTGCTTAGTCAACTTTATTTTTCCACACGTTAAGCAAAGAGATCCCTTTGCAAAGGAGTGTTGAGGAAGGCCAGTGACAAGCTTTTTTCTTGAAAAATCATTTATCATTTTGAACTTTAGGTGAGATAGCCTTTTATGCCAAAACCAGTTCACATGTGAGGAGGCTTTAGATAGAAAGCAAATGTTCTCAAATCGAATAGTATCCATGTTGATAACATAGACATTCTCTAAGTGTATACCAGTTAGAGCAAGTTTATTATACTTCTAAGTGACTGCACGTTTCTTCTTTAGGAACATGACAATGAAGTCCTTGTCATATAGTTGACCGATGTTGAGTAGGTTATGCTTCAGGTCTTCAACATAAGCAACACGTTTGAATGTAGTTACTCCGTTGGTTAGAACACCAAAACCTTTGGTGTTTCTTTTGCCATTTCCACCAAAGGTCATTGAAGGATCTTTTTCCTCCTTATATTCAGAGAGCATGGACTTGGTTCCAGTCATGTGTCTACAGCATCCGCTATCAAGATATCGTATACCTTTGATATCTTGCATAAGATAAGGGAATTAATTTTTCATAGGTATCCAATTTACAATGGGCCATGAAGTGTTAGTGGAAATAACCGGTAGGAATTACTTCTCAGTCAATGAAGATTCAACTTCAGTGGATTTCTTCACCTTTGTTGTTTTACCAACATTGGTGGATTTCACCTTAACTGATTTCCCAAATTTGGTTGCTTTCTTTCCATGGGATATCTTCTCAGCCTTAGTAGTTGTAGGGAATTTTCTTGCAAAGTGAGTAGTTTCCCCACAATGGTAGCAGTTCCTATAGTTGAAAGAAGCTTTAGTACAAAAAAATAAGAATTAGAACACTTAAGGTGAGTAGGGCCACGTCCAAGAATTCCTTTCTCCATATACCTTGGATAAACAACAAGTTTCTCGGGTTTAGATGGAGTGAGATAAATCTTAGTTCTAGGAGTGGATCTCTAAACAAATCCGTGTATTTTCTCCTATAAGATGAAGGTTGACTCACTTAAGGAGTAGAAGGATTCTTCTTCAGTTTAAGAGATTTCTTGACCTTGGGAGTATGAATAATGGACTTGCATTTATCCGCACTCTTTGAACCCTTGGGAGTACGTTCAGAAGCTTTTGACTCAGATGTGGAAGAACACTGAGTCGTGGTATCAGGGATAGGAGAGACAAACACTCCAAACTTCAGTATGGAATGGTCTCTGAGAGGTTCTTCAAGATCTAAAGAATATCCCAGACCATTGTTGACATTAATAAGGATCTGAGCATTGATGATCTCATTTGCCTTTATAGAGGCTTTACACCATCCTTCAATGGTAGCCTTTTCAGCTTTGAGTCCAGTGATGGCCTTTTCGCGCTCAGATATAGGTTGTTGTTTCTCAATTCTGATTGTCTGATTCACAATGACTTGGTCTTTCGATCTTAGTTAGTTTTTTGATTTTCATAAGGCAATTTTTAAGCTGTTCTTGTAAGTCTGAGTTAAGTTGTTCAGCTATAGTTTAACCATTAAGAGCATTGTAGAGATCAACGGTCAGTGTGTCGAGAGCTGACAAGCTATCATTCCCTAAGAACGTAGAGTCGTTCAGATTAGATACCTGAGTGAAGTTGGAAGAAACATTGGATGAAGAAGATTCAGATGTTTCTTCTACTTTTTTAATCTTAGCCATTAGACAGACAAAGGCTAAGTCTCTTCATCTAAGTCACATTCATCAGTGGAATCTGTCCAGTCATGTTCTTCAGGATTAAGCCTTTACCCTTTCGATGGGTTTTCTTTATCTTCAGATACTTCTCCTTTAACCTAAAATACTTGTCATCTCTAGATTTAGAGGAGGTTTGAGAGGAGGATGGAGCAACAACTTTCTTTGACCTACATTCACTAGCAAAGTGACCTTTGCGTTGAAAATTATAACAAGTCGTTGAAGCTTTATCGATGGGAGAGATCTTGGACTTCTCAGATTCAACACTAAAAGAAATTCTTCTAAAGTTGCTTTTCCTGGAAAATCTTCTGAATTTATTGGTTAGAAGAGCCAGTGAGTCATCAAACTCAGAAAGACCAACATTTGATAAGTCCTCAGAGTTAGAAGGCTCTAACTCAGTGATAGACAAGATAGAGGATGCGACTATTTTAGATGGTTTAGTCTCTGAAGACACTAAAGCCAAAATAGAGTTTTTAGTGATTTTAGAATCTTTGATCATATTCTTCTTTAATGCTTTGGATTGCTCATGATTGAGCAGAATCCCATAAAGAGCACTAAGGGAAAGAATAGTTATGTATTTTGACATTTTGAGACACATAGTAAATGTGTCCCAATGGTTAGGAAGAGATTCCATAAATTTTGTCAGAACTACAGAATTTAAATATTCTCGCCCAACTGTTCAAAGATCAGTGACAATTTAAATGTTTGATGTACCTCAGACAAAGATTCATATTTGCCAAAAATCAAACTTTCGTATTGTCTTACGAGGTTGATTTTTCTAGAACTTATCATCTTCCTGATGGAATGATAAACATCGTCAGGAAGGGACATAGCTATGTTCTTATGTATCAACAGCTACGTTTTTCTTGTCGTCTTCACTCCATTGATGTGGAGCTTTAGGAATACGTCTATCAGGTATTTTAGGGGTTGTGGCAGTTTCAGGAACAGCAGGAACAATTGTTGTGGGAACAAATGGTTTGTTCTCTACATAGTAGGGGATCTAAGGATCCATACCTTCCAAGAACATAGACATTCTTTCCTTCTAGACAAGGAAGTTATCCTTGTTGAAATCGAGGAGGTTTGGCAAGAGAGCCATTATCATTATAGTTTGTGTTTTGGTTTGCCAATCAAAAATAAAGAGATATTAGTATTTTTTTTTAAAGATTAAAAACCAATAAACACTACTCTGATACCACTTGTTGGTCCCTAAGGAGTCTACACGAGTGTATAGATATCATACAGTTTGTAGAAGGGGAATGAATACAAACATAAACTTTTATGGAGAATAAAGAAAATTACAAATTGTTGCAAAAATAAATACAAGTATTAAACCTATTCTAAACAATATTAAGAATCACAACTAGATGCACAAGATAAGGAGAGAAATAGAAAGTAGAGGTCCAAGAAGAGAATGGATGCATGAAGATGAAAAAGGGTTTCTTCACATACTTATACTCAATGCATTAAATGCATGTCAGAAGGTACCATCTTGCGGCGTAGCCAACAGGGGAACAGCCGGTGCCCCCCCCCCCCAAGTCTCGTTCCACTTCTATACATGTGATGCAGTAATAAATTTATATTAAAGGACCAAAGCTGTTGGGACCTCCCTAATTAATAAATTAAATAATAATTCAAACTTTACAAGCCAACTAACAAATTAGAAAATGAATTCTAATTCCAACTTCCAAGACTTTTCATAATTAACTCCTAAGTGCACAAAAAAACCTTCTGCCTCACGTAAAAAAAACTCTAAAACTCTTATGTTTGACGGTTGCAGTTTTCCAAGTTCCAAAATTCATTGTTCTTTGATTCTATTTCCATTAATATCAATTTTGTAAACTAGCAAGTATGTCATGGTTATTTTTAATTTAAAAACATGGTATATTATATTACTATTAGTTGTATGATTTGACTTATTTTTTTGGGCAATTATTATAATTATCAAACAAATTTATTACCAAAACTTTAGTTAATTAGTTTAGTTCAATTGTTCTATTTGATGTAAATATATAATAATTTGTTCTGATTTTTGAATAGCGTATATATATATATTGTAATTTGTTTGAATTTGAATGATGAAGTTCTTAATTTTTTATGATCTTAGGTTTAATCATGAGCAAAAAACGAACAATTAATTCTTTTTTCAATTGAAAAGAAGAAGTTAATGATCCACAATTACATTTTGAAGATGATAATGTCATGGAAAATGTGGTGGATATGGAAGAGACTATTAGGGTTGAACCTGAAAAGATTGATGCATCAAATGTGAGGAAGGTCGATATAGATTCTTTGATTCGTGATCCAGGTGAACGACCTTCAATTTTAAGTTATTCAAGTAGCCAACATGATGAGATTAGGCGAGCATATATTAGACTCAGGCCATATCAACTTCATAAATCAAAGTATCATTTTAGTCTGAGTGGCCCTAACGTGTAAAATGCGAAGTTTTCAAGCATCTTGGTTTAATAATTTTTGGTGGTCGGAATATTCAGAGAAAATTGATGTTGCATTTTGTTTTCCATGTTATGTGTTCAGTAAAAATCCAATTGGACAATTCGGTTCTGATAGATTTACCATAGCAGGGTTTAATAAACGGAAAAAGGTGAATAGCAAAAAAGATTGAGCTTTCGTCGTTCATGAAGGACTTTGGCCTCGGCACATAGTTTTTCTGGCAGATATTATGAAGACTTAAAAAAACCAATTATGTCACATAGAGAATGTGATAGAAAAGCAAACAAATCAACAAGTTACGGATAACAGATCCCGCCTTAAAGCTTCTATCGAGTCTATTAAGTGGCTCACATTTCAGGCATGTGCCTTAAGGGGCCATGATGAGCGGCCTAATTCAAGAAATCAAGGGAATTTTATTGAGTTGATAAAGTTTATTGCTTCTTTTAACAAGAATGTTGATGATGTCGTGTTGGAAAATGCCCCTCGAAATGCAAAGTACACATCACCAGATATTCAAAAAGATATATTCACATGATTTTGCTACAAATGTACAATAAGCAATCTGTGATGAGATTGGGAAGGCAAAATTTTGTTTGATAGTTGATGAGTCTCAAGATGATTCTAAGAAAGAGCAAATGGCTATTGTTGTGAGATTTTTTGACCGAAATGGATATGTCAAAGAAAGGTTTTTGGACTTGGTTCATGTCAAAGATACAACTTCATTGACTTTGAAAAAGGAGATCTAGTCGTCTTTATCTTATCATAAGCTTGATGTTCATGATATTCATGATCAAGGATATGATAGAGCTAGTAATATACATGGAGAATGGAATAGGTTATAAGCTTTGTTCTTAAAAAAGTGTCCTTATGCTTATTATACACATTGTTTTACCCATCAATTACAGTTGGCTCTTGTTGCGGCATCTAAAGATGTGACCGAGGTACATACTTTTTTTAAGAACTTGAACTTTATTGTTAATATAATTTGTTTTTATTCCAAACCTACTGATCAATTGCAAGCTGCTCAAATTGCTGGAATTTCATATTTTATTGAAATTGGAGAGCTCTGAGGGTGGAAGAGCAAATCAAATCCGGGTTTTGAGAAGGCCTAGAGATACTAGATGGAGTTCCCATTTCATTAAGAAAATTAAGGTGAAAATTAGATCATAGAACCACTAGAATGATAAAAAGAGAACACAATCACTTACGTATCAACATCATGTACTTTATACACCAATTTCTCTACCATTTGATTCCATCTTTATAAGCTTCTTCAATAGATGAATATTGATCAAGCCTCACCCAGTCAATTGCATACACTTTATGAGGATCAAAACATTTACCAAAACTAAGATAAAGTATTCAAGGCAACCACAAGTAAACAATAAAGGGGAAAATGTCTAGAGTTTATACACAAGTTTTCAATGGGTTTTCTCCATAATGAAATAAATTCTCATTCCATTGCATTGCATGGAAAAAAGTTTTTATTCCAAGACTTATTTCTTATACAAGAACCTGTCCGATCGTATTTTATTATGTCTTGAGTACCTTTTGCACATAAGGGGGAAATGGTCTAAAGTCTGAACACAAGTTTTTCAATGGGTTTTCTCTATGATGAAATAAATTACCATTCCATTACATTGCCTGGAAAAAAGTTCTTATTCCGAGACTTATTTCTTAGATAAGAACCCATCCGACCGTATTTAATTATGTTGTGAGTACCTTTTGCACATGATCAAGCACAATCACATCTTCATAAAAGCCAAGATGAAGGTCTGATAAATTTCTGTCATCCATTGGTGCATCTAAAAACAAGAGTTTCTTCTTCTCTACGTAGCAAACTGTGTCATACCGAAAATATATGTTGGGCTAATTACTTATAATAAATCCAACTATCCTCTATATGTCAAGAAGTTGTCTAAGGATAAGCATATTTTATCTATGAAGCTATATTGTTTGATGCATTTACACCTTAACCTGTTTGATTCTATTTTCTCTTTTCTAGACATCAAGTATCTATAACATCATTTATATGGGTACATGTCAATGATCTCTTGTTCAATGAACACAAAAAACAAAGAACCAAAGGGGATTTCAAATTGTTTGAAAAATCTAATATTGAGAAGAATTAGGTTAATTCTTACATGGAGAAAATCGAACTCGAAATGTTGAAAATGGATAAAAATTAGGTCAATCGATATTGACCAGTGATGTGGACAGTTGATCAGTTCCATGCAAATTCACATAACACTCTTACATATTATCATTGATCATTTGTTCTTGATACTTATAATAAATATATTTTAGGCTAATTACTTATAATAAATCCAACTATCCTCGATATGTCTAGAAGTTGTCTAAGGATAAGCATATTTTATCTAGGAAGCTAAATTGTTTGATGCATTTACACCTTAACCTGTTTGCTTCTACTTTCTCTTCTCTAGACATCAATTAAATATCTATCACACCATTTATATAGGTAGATGTCAACAGTAGGGGTGCTCACAGGTAGGGTTGATCAGATTGAAAACATTTGAACAACCAATCCAATGCTCGCGGTTTGAAAAATCTCAACTCAATCCAATCCAACCCAAATCGTACAGATTGGTTGGGTTAATCGAGTTGATACTTTGGTACATCACGATATGTTCCTAACCTTAAATATGTTGTTTTTCCTAGTCCACTCAAAAAAATTATCTTCATCAACCATTTAGTACAACTTCTTCATACTTCTTAAATTTAAATATATCACATCCAATTAATTTTCTCAATTTGCATATATATGTATATATATATGTATATATATATATGTTCATAGTTACTAAACATATATACAAAAAAAGTTATATAGGGATAAAGAATAGATTGAAAATACATGTATATATTAGAGACTCAACAATCATATTAGATCTAAGAAATAAAAGGATATCGGGATCATCAGGTTGGGTAGGGTTCAAATAAAAGTAACTCAACATCAACCCAATAACTTTGGTTTAAAGATTTTACAACCCGATTAGACATCCGGTTATTTCGGGATGCTTTATTTTGCATTGGGTTGGGTTGAGTTGGTCGGGTTTTTGAGCATCTCTAGATAACAAGACAAACAAAGCTTTAGACACGAAGAAAGAAATCGTCAGGGCCGGTCCTAGGGTTTTTGATGCCCTGTACGAAAATGCTAAAGAAATGCCTCTATGCCAATTTTTAGAGCAAATAAAACGAAGAAACATGCGATGTTTAAAGGGGTTTGGAACATAGTCAAGCTAAATGTAACACTCTCATTTCTACCACGAGGTGCCACGTGATTTTCACAATTAAAGCATTAAATATTTCAAAACTTAAGGGCTAATAAAGCCCTATTACAGCGGAAGTCTCACGAAAATTTGATCGCAACTAATGTCCCAAAACTAACCCGTTCCATGTCGGATTACATTACATATAAGTTCATGAAATAAAACAGGGCAACATGAATAACATAAGTTATTTCCTATGCGAGTCCCTTGCCCATGTCCATCTTTGAACTCCCGACCCCTGAGATGCACACTAATAGTCAGCTTTATAAAGTTCGGCGAGTTCATGGTTTTCGTGCATAAAGCATACTCATCCCAATTATGTATAGTAACAACAAAATACCCACATAATAATATGCGCATTTATAAATTTAAAAAAAAAACCTTTTATTTAAAAATGATGAGATCTCTTAATTTCCCGTCGGGTTAAGGTCTTATCGTCGTCGATACTTCCCCGAGTTATACGGCTCTCCCTTAACCGTTCACCCATTCCTAGGATATACCATCCCTTATGACTATGTGACCTATCCCCATACTCGACAAAATAACAACGCATTTATGAAACATGCTAATTAATGTTTAAAACACTTAAACAAAATAGCATGCAGCCCATATAAAATAACAATTCATGTACATGTAACAAACTCATAAACACGTACATAAAAATACAATAATGCTCAAATATTTTTTTTATATAAGCATGCATCCCAGTTTAAGTCTTATGAAAACTTACCTTGGCTTAGTGTAGGTTCACTTGTCACGTAATACTTCCCGACCTACACAACCGTAATAACCTTCTAATTAATTACCAATTAATTTTCCTATCAACGGTTTCTTTAAAATTTGGTTTTAATAATCTTTCAGCGTCAAAAGTTATTTAACACTTTCTAATCTTATGTAGAATAGTTATAAAATAAAGAATCAATTTTATAATTATATATATATATATAAATATATATTCACGTCAGCCATCCATACATAAGACTGTGAGGACCGATCTTAATCATCTAAGGGTTTTAATAATGGTCGTTAGAAAGGATGGCATCTTTCGTAATATTAATAAAAGATATGTCCAATTTCATTTTTGATTTAAAAATTTTGAGGACAAACTTGTAATTTTAGCCACTGTTCCCATCCTTCATCTTAGTCAAACATGTACGGCGCCTGGATCACCAACCACATCCCTTCTAAAAGAACATTACCATCATTGTTTCTTCATTTGCTTCCTTTTGATTTGTTCGTCGTCATCGCCGACGTTCTTCCTTTCTTAACCCCTCATGATTTCAACCGTTCACGTTCTTCTCCTCAAATCAAGTCTTCACCAAAAAACTCACCACTGCACTGCAGGTTCGAATATTCAATCAGGAAAAGACCCAACAGGCATACAAACTCACTCTCCCGGGGCAGCAGAGGAAGGCAAGATTTATTAGGAGGTGGGGCAACTAGCTAGCAGGACTTGAACCTGCGACCATTAGGTTAAAAGCCCAATGCTCTACCAACTGAGCTATACACCCCAAAAAAGATTGAGATATATAATAGAAACCCTAACTATGTGTGTCTCCTCGATCGAACTCGGCCAAGTCAAATAATCATCGACAATTTCTTTCAATGACAGCGACAGAGACAGTGATGGTGATCCTAGTAGCCGGATTTGTATCTAGGAGATGAGACAACAATCACCGGAGATACGCCATCCATTTCACGCAATGATAATCACCTCTATAGATCTTCTTCTACAACATCATTATAGAACTAAATCACATCGATCCAGTGATTATCACTGTGTTGCGCGTGATCGGAGAAATATTTGAAGAAAGAGATGGAGACACATACCGATGACATGAAGACGAAGATTCTAGTTATCATCTTGATATCAGCACAAGGTCTGAAGATTTAAAAGATATTTTTGTTTGATTTTGTTAGTTGAAAATAGATTATAGATTAAATTTGTGATTGATTTCATGTGGTGAGCCAATATATTCATGAACATTGTGTTGAATTTCATATGGTGAAATAACATATTTATGAAAATTGTATTTTATTACAGGAGGTGAAATAAGGTTAGTATGTGTTTCATATGGTGAATCGTGTTTCATGTGGTGAATCGTATTTCATATGGTGAATCTATGGTGTGTTTCATACTATGAATGAATATGTATGTTTCACCTTGTAAATCTTCTTACCAAAATAGACATTTATGCCCTTTATTTAATTAAAATGGGTTTTTAATTAAAACCATAAGATCTAAGGCTTAGGGGTTGGTTGGTTGGTTTTCCATTAAGTTCTGTATGCATAAAGATGTCTTTCTGGATAAATCTGTCTGTCTAGATTGAGAAACATTGTTGTTTGTTTGTTATGCCGAATAAACGGTCTGAATGTCAGAAATGACTATTTTAACCCTCATTCTATATTAAGCACTCATTAACATAACTGTTTGGTAAATGCGCTGAATGACCGATTCTGAAAAATAAATACAATCAGTTTAAACAATTTTCACAAGTAACCCAAAAATGGGGTTTCAATCTACCAAAAGCATATAACCCAAGCATCGAATGATAAAAAATAAAAAAAAATTCTTCAAACTCGATCAATGGTTGATAAAAGAATCATCACAACTAGAGATGTAAATCTCGGCCCAATCCGATCCAAATTGTAACACCTTAAAAATTAGAGCGAATTTGAACCAACATAAACTGCAGAATAATATAAAATTCACCCAATTAATGGGGAAGAGTATATGGGAGTTTACAACATGAGTTAGATACTACAACAACAACCTAACAATCTACATTGAGTAAAATATAGATCAAACTTGGGTGTTGCTAATATCTCTAAAAGAATGTTCTAATACCCCAAATATATACACTCTAAGGTGCATATCTCAAAAAGATGCCTTCTCTCTATTGGAGATAAATCATCTCCTTAATTAGTGTTATTTGATTAGTCAGATTAGTTGCCATTTACCTTGTATAGCTCCTTTAATTAGGTTGTATCCTTTGTATTTATACTCTTTCATTTGTCAATAATATTCAAGCAGAAATATTATCTAAAACTAATATGGTATCAGCCTAATCTCGTTCCTCTTCTAACCCTATTGCTTTTGCTGCTTCTCCTTCGATCGTCTCTTTTGTGATGGCCTCCTCCACCGATTCTGCTCTCCCCATGAACACTCTCATTCATATTCTAACCATCAAATTAACCTCCTCCAACTATCTCCTTTGGTGAAATCAGATTACCCCACTATTGCTTCATCAAAAATGGATGCGTTTTATTGATGGCTCGTATCCCGCTCCTCCAGAAACAATTCTGGAAAACGACAAAGAAACCCAAAATTCTGCATATCTCTCTTGGATTGAAATCGATCAGAAGGTTCTCCTTATCCTTCAATCTTCTCTGTCCGAAGAAGCCATGGCATAAGTGTTGGGTCTTTCTTCTTCTCGTGCTGTATGGCAGGCCCTAGAAGCGACTTATAGCCATGATTCTATGGAGCGATCTCAGAATCTTAAAGACTCTCTACGCAAATTAAACAAGGGTAATCTCTCTGTCTCTGATTTTGCTAAAAAATTCAAGTCCATCTGTGATAAACTTGCAGCCATCGGCCAACCGGTTCCCGACATGGACAAAAGTCACTATTCTTGTGTGGTTTAGGACCATCATTTGAAACTTTTTCTACTGCACACCGAGCTGTCCAACCAAGGCCTCCCTTTCGTGATCTTGTTGCTCAAGCTAAGGGTCACGAGTTGTTTGTTTCGTCGCTACACAGTTCTGCTCCCTCTCCGGTTGCTTTTACTACCCGTCATTCTCTACAACCTTCTCGTGGCAAGGGCAGATCTGGACGGTCAAACTATCGTGGAAATTCTTCATCCCGGGGCCGTGGTCGACGACAACCTCATTGCCAATTATGTCAGCATGAAGGTCATTATGCAACATCTTATCCCGAATTGGGAAGTTATGCCCAAAAATCTTCAAATCCGGTTGCAAATTTGGCTCAAGCGTTTAATGCAAATTGCAGCATAAATGACTCTAGTCCGGATTGGTACATGAACTCCGTTGCAACGACTCATATGGCCCCATCCTCGGCTACTCTTGATTCATTTGTTCCTTATCTTGGAAATGAGAAGGTTTCTTTTGGAAATGGTAATGTGCTCCCCATC
This sequence comes from Silybum marianum, assembly GCA_036898165.1. Taxonomy (NCBI): domain Eukaryota; kingdom Viridiplantae; phylum Streptophyta; class Magnoliopsida; order Asterales; family Asteraceae; genus Silybum; species Silybum marianum. The sequence continues at coordinate 17,515,353 of CM072541.1, forward strand.
TCTCGTATTGGTTAATTATCGGTTAACCCAAACTTGAAATTCCAAGATGTTCTCATAGTTCCAAATATCAAAAAGAAACTTCTTTCGGTGAGCAAATTAACTAATGATTACCCGGTTGACTTCTTATTTTCTCAATCTTACTTTCCTATCCAGGATTCGGCCACCAAAACAATCCTAGCCACACGAACGCATAAGGATGGACTTTATGTTTTGAACTCGGGTTTTAAAGCTCTTCTGCATCGGTTACTTCTCCAAATAAAGCTTTGTTTGAACTATGGCATAAACGACTTGGCCATGTTGCTTTTGATGTTATCACCGTTATAAATAAACATGGTTATTTGCATCTTACTTCTATTTTACCAAGACCAAATCTTTGTTCTTCTTGTGAACTTCCAAAGCAACACAGTTTACCTTTTCAATTAAATGATAAGCGATCTTTGAATGTTCTTGACATGGTTCATTGTGATTTATGGGGACCCGCTCCCATTACTTCCGTTGATGGATATCGTTAGTATGCTTTATTTGTTGATGATTACTCGAGATTTTCTTGGTTTTATCCTCCAAAAACAAATTCTGGTTTCTTTGAGGTATGAAACACAATTCTCTTGCAAACTAAAGGTCTTCCAAAGTGACGGGGGCACTGAATTTCTAAATAATCGAGTTCGAAAATTGTTTCTTGATAATGGTACTCATCATCAAATGTCGTGTCCATACACTCCGCAACAAAATGGACGTGTAGAATGAAAGCATCGGCATCTCACCGAAACCGGTCTTGCCATGTTATTTGGTGCGAATGCACCCGCAACTTTTTGGGTGCATGCTTTCTCGTCAGCATTTCATATTATTAATCGTCTTCCTACTAAATTGTTACTACACAAATCTCCATTTGAAGTCCTCTTTAATTCGGTACCTAACTACAACAATTTTAAGGTCTTTGGTTGTCGGGTGTTTCCTTACTTAAGACCCTATTCGGAGCACAAACTCGCACCATGTAGCATCAATGTATTTTTGTTGGTTATTGCACACAATACAAAGGCTACAAATGCTTGGACCCCAACACCTATCAGGTATTCATAACGCGACATGCAAGATTCGATGAGACCTCCTTTCCGTTTGCAAGGAAAACGACTCCCACTGATCTTGCCACTTTATTCTTATGCTCCTATTCAGATGAATTACCTCCTCTCCCATGTGACCAAACAGAATCTGCATCCACAAACTTCAAACCATCCATCACCTCTCATCCTCACAAGCCTTGTCCATCTTGTTTGCATGATACTCCTTTACAGTCGCCACCATCTGAATTTGAGCCTACTACACCCATAACCACTCAACCAACTTCTCCACACTCCACTTCGCCATTTCACCAACCACCCCCTTCCCCGTTGCAACCTGATACCCAACCTGTTGCCACAGATTCGGTTCCGTTACCGACTCAGGTTCATCCGATGACTACTAGGCGTAAAGCGGGCATTGTCAAACCTCATCAAGTTTTCGATCTCCTTGCTATGTCTCCTACAAATTTTCATGTTTCTTTGATCGCTACAAAAGGAACCCGAGGGATTTAAATCGGCTTCCAAACACCAACATTGGTGTAATGCCATGACTGAAGAAATTCAGGCACTTCATCAAAATAATACGTGGACTCTTGTTCCACGTCGACCACATGCAAATGTGGTTGGGTCAAAATGGGTATTTCGAACGAAATATCATGCCGATGGAACTATTGAGGGACATAAAGCCACAACCGTGGCGCAAGGTTTTACACAAATTCCGGGTTTCGATTTCTCTCATACGTTCAGCCCCGTTGTTAAAGCCACAACCGTTCGTATTGTTCTTTCTCTGGCGGTCACAAATAGATGGCATCTTCATCAACTTGATGTTAAGAATGCTTTTCTCAATGGCCATCTTCGTGAAACGGTATACATGGATCAACCGCCGGGATATGTTGATCAACGTTATCCAAACCATGTGTGTCATCTAAACAAAGCCCTTTATGGACTTCGACAAGCTCCTTGGGCTTGGTTTCAACGGCTAAGTTCCTTTTTAGTTAACAAAGGCTTTAAATGTAGTCAAGCCGACACATTCCTTTTTATTTTCCATTGTGGATCGTTTCTTTTATATTTGCTGGTGTACGTTGATGACATCATCCTAACCGGAAATCATGAGCCATCCATTGCACGCTTCTATCATTAGTTTAAAAACTGAATTTGATATTAAAGATTTAGGCAAATTAAGTTACTTCCTTGGCCTTGAAGTATCTTATACATCAGATGGTCTGTTTCTCAGTCAAAGTAAGTATGCTCTTGATATTCTAAGTCGGGCTGGTCGTCTTGATTCAAAACCTATTGGGACACCTCTTGCAACTAACGACGTCTTCACCACCAGCGGCAATCTCTTTCATGATCCTACTTTATACCGATCATTTGTTGGAGCTCTTCAGTACTTGACTATTACGAGGCCAGATCTATCATACGCCGTTAATCAAGCAAGTCAATTTCTCCACTCTCCAACATATCAACATTTTACATTTGTAAAAAGGATAATGAGATATGTCAAAGGTACCCTTACTCATGGTATCCGATTCTCGTGTCCCAAGAGATCCATGCTCATTGGCTACTCCGATGCCGACTGGGCTCGCTGCATTGAAACCAGACGTTCCACCTACGGTTACTCAATCTTTTTTGGTGGAAATCTAGTATCTTGGAGTGCGAAAAAGAAGTCAACAGTTTCCTGCTCTAGTTGCGAGTCCGAATATCGGGCTATGGCCAACACCGCTGCAGAACTTATCTGGATTTCTCGTTTATTGCGTGACTTAAATGCATTTCCATCTGAACGTCCCACTTTATTGTGTAATAATTTAAGTGCCATTTTTCTTAGCCAAAATCCGTAGCACACCGACGAGCTAAACATATTGATATTGATTATCACTTTGTTCGTGAGCTGTCCGGTAAGCTGCACACAAAGTTTGTTCCTACCAAGCTTCAGGTGGCCGACATTTTCACGAAGCCATTACCGAGATCGCTTTTTGAGAAGTTTCGTGATCAATTACGAGTTCGTCCGCCACCTGTACACCTGAGGGGGGGGGGGTATTGGAGATAAATCATCTCCTTAATTCGTGTTATTTGATTAGTCTGATTAGTTTCCATTTATCTTGTATGGATCCTTTAATTAGGCTGTATCCTTTGTATTTATACTCTTTCATTTGTCAATAATATTCAAGAAGAATTATTATCTAAAACTAATACTCTCTCTCTCTCTCTCGGCACATCATCCCGCTCTTCTATAAAGAGCCCCGTGAATTTGCTTCCCTGCTAAACCACATTTAAATCAAGTGTTAGGCTTACGCCCAGTGAGAACAAACAGTTAAATGGATAAAGCGGTAGAACATTTAAAATCATGAATGATACAATTATCACATTTAACATCACTTGACAACTGACTCGGTTCTCTATGCCTATGGATTCCATTACATATTAACCTCTAGGCCAACTACATCATTTATAACATGATCATAGTTCTAATCCACTATATTATTTGTAACATAATCGTAGTTCCAAATCTACTACTCTATTATTTATAACATAATCGTAGTTTTCAATCTACTATATTATTTGTAACATAATCATAGTTCCAATCTACTATATTATTTGTGACATAATCATAGTTTCACATCTACTACATTATTTATAACCTAATCATAGTTTCCCATCTACAATATTATTTATAAAATAATCGTAGTTGATAGATATCAGAAGTAGCTTCAAAAGAACACTGGTTTCTGAAGAGAAAGATTCAGAAGTCTGAAGTCAAGTGAAGTAAAGCCTAAGGCATAACTTCAGAAGTTCTGAAGATTCTGAAGAAGGTCTGAAAAAGTTCTGAAGATGATTCTGAAGACACTTCTGAAGGAGTTCAGAAGTAGTTCTGAACATGTCTGTTAATTTGTACTGTATCTTTAGCATTTCCTTTTGTATATAAATAGATAGTTTGTTATATTGTTAGAACTAACGTTGATAGATAGAGCTTGTAAAGATACACATATTGTAATACAGTTCAGTAATCAATACAACATACAACTTTAGTGATCCAATTCTTGTTCTTGTTCTTTAATATTTCTACATTCTTGATTGTTTGGGATCTAACAATTGGTATCAGAGCCAATTCATCTGTTCTTGACATTCAGAGAAGAACTTGTCAGATCTGACAGTTCTTGGTTTTCTTGATTGATAAATTCAATATTCAATTTCAGGTGAATTCTCGATCTATTTCAAACCAAAGATGTCGAAAGAAATTGTCTCCATCGGATCAGAAACTAAACCACCAACTCTGTTTTTGGGTGAATATCATCAGTGGCGAATCAAGATGATTCAATTCTTGGATAATATAGATGAAGCTCTAATGCAATCAATTAAATGGCCCTCTGGAGGTTTATGTGGAAATACCATCAGTACCAAGAACTGAGTCAACTCCTGAGATACCTGCATCGAGAATTAAGAAAAGCCCAGGTATGTACAGTACTGCTGAGAAAGCTCAACCTAAAGTTGACAAAAGAGCATTAACTCTTCTTACAATGGCCATTCCTAATGAGATATTCAATAGGGTAGATAGCTTAACACCTGCCAAAGCCATGTGGGATGAGGTTGAAGCTCAAATGCAGGGTAGTACAAAGGCCCAAGCACAAAGATTGAATATCTATGTGGGTACTTATGAAAACTTCAGGTATAAAGATAATGAATCTATTATAGAGACTTATCACAGATTCAATAATATCCTGAATGATTTGAGAAGAAATGGTGTTCAGAAATCAAACTCTGAGATAAACAATAAATTTCTGAACAACTTGGGTAATGAATGGTCAAGCTTCTCTGACAACATGGTTACTAGAAATCTATCTAGAAAATCTATTCATGATGTCTATGGCATTCTGTTCCAACAAGAAGACAAAATCAAAACTAGACAGAATGAACAAAAGAAGGCAAATGAAACAGTAGCCTTGTTGAGCAAGAAGTATAATAATTCCATGACCATTTCTGCTAAGAGCAAAATCTGTGAGATCCCAGAAACAAATTTGTGTGATGGGGATGAATCAGATGAAGAACTTAAGACAATTTATGATAATATTGCTTTTATGACAAGGCAATTTACTCAAAGAAATAATCAAAAATATTAGAATAAACCAAAATCTGAAGTTGGTCTCAAGAAAAGTCAAGATGCTGGTCAAGCTGAGACATCTAAACCAGCAAGATGCTTTAATTGTGGTAAGCCTGGTCATTATGCAAGACAGTGCAAAATGCCCAAAGTAAAAAAACTCAGGCTACTATGAGAAAAAGCATCTTCTTGCTAAGAAGAAGGAGCTTAATCCAGCTTTGGTGACCAAATATGAAGAGGATTGGTTAAACTGGAGTGATGGTGAATATGATGAAGAAGTAGTTCACTATGCCTCAAACTGCTATATGTGACAAATGGATCCAGAAGATAAACATGCACATGATTCTGAGGTAATTTCTTCATCTTCTGAACTAAATTCTTAAATAGATTACTCTTCTGAACCAAATTCTGAACAACTTTCTGGAGATTCTGAAATGCAAAATCAAGTTCAAAATATGTTTTCTGAATTTGAAAATCTCATAAACAAATATAAAGGTGAGAGAATGTTGGTAAAGCAATTCAGAGCTGAAAGTCAAATCTATAAACAAAATTGCCAAGAAGCTGAAAACTTGAAAAAATTTCTGAAGAAAAATTATTGTTAAAAGAAAAGATGGATAGTTTACAAAAAGATATCATAAATGAAAAATCTGAAAAAGAAGTTCTGAATGTTAAAATGAACTTTCTGAATTAAGAAAAGACTTGATCTTTACAAAAAGATTATGGAATTGGAAGATCTGAACTTTAAAAGAGGACAAACTGCACAGACTCTGAATATTTTGACAAACCAGACTCAGAACTCAAAATTTTACAATATAAAGGCAGGATTGGGATATAATGAAAGTCAAATTCTGAAAAAGGCACCTGCAAATCTTTATGATTATTCAAAAATGAAATTTTTTAATGAAACTAACACAGTTGTCATATCCAAACCTGTTAATCTATCTTTGCCTGAAAGAATTCCTTTTGTAAAATCAGAGACTCTATTTTCTAATGAAAAATCTCTTAATTCTGGCAAAACAGAGACAATTTCTGAAACAGAAGTAATGCATAAAAATATTACAAACAGTTCTGAACTTACTTCTGAATCAAAAACTGTTTCTGAAGAAAAATCTGAACCATCTATTAAAACTGAGAAAATTTCTGAATTATCTTCTGAACTTACTTCTGAAAGTTTATCTGAAGTTCTACAAGTAGATAATTTTGATAATAAATCAGAACATGAAGAAAAATATGATGAATTCACAGATGTTGAATCTTTACAAGATAATAATGAGAATTCAGAAATTATTTTTGATAATTCTGATGATAAGTCTGAAAACATTTTAAATCAAAAATCTTTTGCATCTAGCATGACTCAGGATAAGTTCTCAGATTTAATGAATGCTTCAGATTCAGAAGATGATGATCCTATGGTTCAAGTTATTGATAAAGATGGATATTTGGTATATAAATTACAATCAAGTATGACTGAAGGAGAAATTTTAAATCTGAAGCACCAAAAGTACCTTCTGAAAAGTTTAATTCTGTTTTTCTGAAACCAGAATTTCTGAAAACTGAAACTTCTTCTACTTTATCAAATAGTACTCCTATATCTACAAAAACATCTTTATCATCAGTTAAATCTTCAATATCATCATCTGACTTTGTAACCAGAGTTAAAAAGCTTGAAAAAGGACAATCTTCAAATACAACATCTAAAGTTCATAATTCCAATCCTAAATCTGAAGTTAAAACTAAAGTAAGTAAAAGAATTTCTTATACTAATCCTCATTTCTTATCTTTTACAGAACTATCCACTTTAGTTTGGAGAAAGAAAGGTGAAATGCTATCAAAGACTGACAAATTAGATAGTTTTTCAAATTCAAATAAAATTGATGTACCAAAGATTAATAAAGTGCATAAAAGAACTTCTGTTGACAAATCAAATAATGTTGATTCTTGTTCATCTACTGCTTTATTAAATATTCTGAAGAATCATATTCACTGGATTAACTGTGGTCATCATAATTTTCATCTGAACTCCAAAACAAATAAGACAACTCTTGAGAAATCAATTCAGAAATTTTCAGCTACATTGGCAAACAAATATAAAAATAAAAAGAAACTTAAAAATAATACTAAAATGATAAATTCAAAAGTTCTGAACAAATTTCTGACTTTCAAAAGATTAAGTCAAAGTTCAGAAATTCAAAGTTTTTGACTAATCTCTAGGGGTGGCAAAAAGTGACCCAACCCGCCAACCCAACCCGAACCCAACCCATTGGTAGCAGGTTGGGTTGAGATTTTCAACCCATTTAACTTAAATGGGTCAACCCGCCTAACCCATTTAACAAATGGGTTGGGTTGGGTTGAAATTTCTGACCCATTTTTAACCTGTTTTCAACCCATTTACAACCTGTTTGTAACCCATTTACAACCTGTTTCTAACCTGTTTTCAACCCATTAGTAACCTATTTACAACCCATTAACAACCTGATTTTAACCCACTTAATATATTTTATTTTATTTTATTCTTAAAATATAATTTTTAAATTTTAGTGTTAAAGAAAGTGAACCTAAATAGGAAAACTCTAGATTCATTTAGATTTTAGAACGCCTCCATCAAAAAAGGAAAAAACCCTAGCTTGCTCTCTCTCGTCCGGGGCTGTGCTATCATCTTCCTCCGGTGTCTCTGCTCTCGTCTTCCTCCGGCGATTGTTGTCTCGTTCTCTCGCCAACGCCATCTCTTCTCTTTCTCTCGCCGACGTCATCTCTTTGTCTCGTGACTCTCGTCAACTCGTTTTGTCGTTCATCTCAACAGTACCACCCAGGTCCTATTTATTTGTTTTTTTATACATAAAATTAAATGGGTCAACCCATGTTGAACCCATTTATTTAACAGGTTGGGTTGAAATTTTGTAACCAGGTTGAACCCATTTAACTTGGAGGTTCGGATGGGTTGGGTTGAAAATCTCAACCCATTTAACTAAATGGGTTGGGTTGGGTTGAGATTTTCGACCTATTTAATGAATGGGTTGAACCCGAACCCAACCCAGGTCGACCCATTGCCACCCTTACTAATCTCATAGGACCCATTCTTAAATGGGTACCTAAATCTCAATAATCATTTTTGCAGATATGTCATGTGTGGGCCTTAGATTCTGGATGTTTAAAACACATGACACATTTTAAAGAACTTCTAACTGATTATCATGAAAGATATAGAGGAACAGTTAGCTTTGGAAACAATGCAAAAGGTTATGTGAGAGGATATAGAACTTTTTCCAAAGGAGATGTCAAAGTGATGAAGGTTTTCTATGTGGAAGGTCTTAAACATAATCTTTTCAATATAAGTCAATTTTGTGACAAGTATTGGAAGGTAAATTTTGATATAGACTACTGTCATGTTCTGAGTTCAGCAAACAAAAATGAGTTAACTGCTTATAGAGATGGAGATATCTACACTGCAACGTTCACTGCAAATGGTCAATTACAAGGAGTTTGTTACATTTCCACAACTATGAGAAATGATAGTTGGCTTTGGCATAGAAGAATGTCCCATCTGAACTTCAAAGCCATTTCTGAACTAGAAAGACATAACTCTGTAAGAGGACTACCAAAGATCAGATTTGAAAAGAATTCTTTATGCTCTGCTTGTGAACTAGGGAAGATCAAAAGAAGCTCCCATCCTCTGAAAATGTTATCTTCATGTAAAGCTCCACTAGAAATGCTGCATATGGATTTGTGTGGATCAATGAAGACTCAAAGCATGGGTGGAAAGAAGTATATTCTTGTGATTGTAGATGAATATTCAAGATATACTTGGGTTGAACTTTTAAGACTCAAAAGATCAGAAGTGATAATGGCACAGAACTTACATATTCTACACTTTAGAATTTTTTGGAATCTGTTGGTATATCATATAATTTTTCCGCTGCCAGAACTCCCCAACAGAATGGTGTTGTTGAAAGGAAAAACAGAACTTTGGTAGAAGCTGCAAGGACCATGCTGGCATATTCTGAACTTCCTTTATCTCTGTGGGCAGAAGCAATTGCAACTGCATGTTTTACTCAGAACAGGACAATTCTGAATAGAAAACTACTTAAAACTCCTTATGAAATTATTAAGCAAAGAAAACCCTCTATTGATTATTTTAAAAAATTTGGTTGCAGGTGTTTTTTTCTGAATGATACACAGCATCTGGATAACTTTGTACCTAAGGGTACAGCTGGTATCTTTGTTGGCTATTCTCAAAGATCCAAAGCATACAGAGTACTTATCAAAGGAACAAAAAGAATCATTGAGACTTCAAATATTAGATTTAATGAGCCAACAATGACTTCTGAACAAGACAGTTCAGAACTCAAGCTTAACCAAATTTCTGAGATTTTGGATTCAGAAAACAGCAAGACAAATCACACTTCTAAATCTCAAACTTTACTTAAATCATATTTAGATACCTTAGGTCAAGACTTATTTGATATTTCTGTGAATGTTTCTGCAGATTATCAAAATCCTTCTTTACTCAGAAATATTCCAACACAAGAATCTACAGAACCTATGATATCAAATATTTCTGGACCACGTATCTCAACCTCAAATTCAGAATTTCCTACTTCTGAACCTGTACAAGTTATTTCAGAAACAGTGCAAGTCATTTCTGAACCTGTTGTCCCTATTTCTGAACCTATGCCTATTATTTCTGAACCAGTACAGAATATTCAATTTGAGGGGGAGACTTCAGATCTACATTTAGCTATCAATCATGATACTGAAACTCAAGCAATCATTGATGATTATGATTCATTTAACAATGTTTCATCTGTTCAACCATTGCCAAATGTGAACAAATGGACATCTAGTCATCCAATTCATCAGATTATTGGTGATGCATCAAAAGGTGTACAAACAAGATCAGCCACAACAAATGAATGTTTATATGTGAATTTTTTAAGCAGTATAGAACCCAAAAAGCCATATGAAGCCCTTCAAGATCCAGACTGGGTTTCAGCCATGCAAGATGAGCTAAAACGATTTGAAAGAAATAAAGTCTGGAGATTGATTCCAAAACCAAAAGGTAAATCAATCATTGGCACCAAATGGGTTTTCAGAAATAAAAAGGATGAACATGGGATTATAGTGAGAAACAAAGCAAGACTTGTAGTTAAGGGGTATTGTCAACAAGAGGGCATTGATTATGATGAAACTTTTGCTCCTGTTGCAAGGCTAGAAACTATCAGAATCTTTCTTGCATATGTTGCTCACAAAAACATGAAAGTGTTTCAAATGGATGTTAAGTGTGCATTTCTGAATGGAATTCTTCATGAAGAAGTGTATGTTGAACAACCAGAAGGCTTTGTAAGCAAAGAATTTCCAGATCATGTTTACATTTTGGACAAAGCCTTATATGGACTTAAACAAGCACCAAGAGCATGGTATGACACTCTCACAACTTTTCTTCTGAATTCCAAGTTCAAAAGAGGTACTGTTGATACAATTTTATTTCTGAAAAAGGAAGGTGATGATATGATCTTAATACAAATATATGTAGATGATATTATATTTGTTTTTACAAATCCAAAATTTTGCAGAAATTTTCAGAAAATCATGCAAACTGAATTTGAAATGAGTATGATGGGAGAGTTAACATTTTTTTCTTGGTCTTCAAGTAAAACCACTTCCCACTGGCATATTCATTAATCAATCTAAGTATATTTCTGATTTACTTAAGAAGTTTGACATGACTGACTGTTCTAGTATTCAAACTCCAATGGCCACTACAACAAAATTAGAACCTGATTTGAATGGAAAATCTGTTGATCAGAAAATGTACAGAGGCATTATTGGATCTTTGCTTTACTTAACATCTAGTAGACCTGATATAATGTTTGCTACATGTATTTGTGCTAGATATCAAGCTAATCCTAAGGAATCTCATCTTCTTGCTGCTAAAAGAATCCTTAGATATCTCAAAGGTTCTCCTTCATCGGGACTTTGGTATCCAAAGGATTCTGGTTTTGAGCTAACAGCTTTCACAGATGCAGATCATGGTGGTTGCAAACTAGACATAAAAAGTACATGTGGATCATGTCAATTTTTAGGTGATATACTTGTGAGTTGGTCTTCAAAGAAGCAGAATTGTGTTTCAACTTCTACTGCAGAGGCTGAATATGTTGCTGTTGCAATTTGTTCCTCACAAGTTATTTGGATGCAAACACAACTAAAAGACTATGGCTACACATTCAAAATGATCCCTCTATATTGTGATTCAAAAAGTGCCATAGCAATTACTGCAAATCCAGTTCAACATTCAAAGACTAAGCACATTGATGTAAGATATCATTTTATCAAAGATCATGTTGAAAAAGGTAATAATTGAAATGTTTTTTGTTTAGACTGATTATCAATTAGCTGATTTATTTACCAAAGCACTTGATGAAAAACGTTTTAATTTTTTGGTAAATAAATTGGTTATGACGAATATGTCTGTGTAAATATTAAGCATCAGTTCAAATTTAAATTTTTTATGTTCTGAGTTTATTTCTTCAAATTTCTGAGAAATCTTACCTTCAGAATTTCTGTAGTTAAGTTTTCAGAACTTTATTTTTCCTAGCTCAGAGGCATAATTTTCAAACAAATTGATTGTCCTATAATACTTGCAATTTTTTTCTAATTTCTCTATCTTTTATTACTAACAATTTTGATGTCTAGCATTCTTTAAGGGGGAGAATCATAATGTTTCTTGTTTCAAGGGGGAGTCAAACTCAAATTTAAGTCTTTAACATTTCTCTATAACATTCAAGATCTGAAATGGTGGATAACACATTCCATTGTACACATCTGAAGAATATGGACAAACTTCTGAAGATAAACTGTTTTTCATATTGTTCAAACCTACTCCTGAATTATTCAAATGTTTTAATTTTTTCAGAAGTTTGTAGTTTTGAATGATTTTTGTGATTTTGAAGTATTCCATGTCAAGTTCTGAACTTATTTCGAAAGTTCTGAAGTATTTCTGAATCATTTCATTTAAACTTCTGAACTTATTCTCAGAAGTTCTAAACTTCTTCTGAAATATTTTGAACTTGTTCTCAGAATTTTTCTTCCCGTTATAAAGACTAATCGTGTGCCACGTGTTTTAATTTCATTGGCTAATCCTTAAGCACGTCGATTAAACGGTTCATTTACCCGTATAAATGATGATTAATACTCTCATCACTCTTACTTTTGCCCACGTGTCCATCTACGATTATTCAGTCATTTATAATCCATGATTTCATCTTCGTCTTCACTTTCTAGCAATCTTTCCCTCCGAACTCTTTCCCTATTCATTGATCTTCAATCAAACTCAAATTTTTCCTCATTTTCAACTATGTCGACTTCCAATGTTCAATCGCAAAGTCTCGTTTCAGTGACAGTAATGGATCATCCAGCAATGATTCATTCAAAATAGTTCCTAAGAAGATAATGGTTGGATCGATGGAGATCAATCTAGATGATGAACAGATTCTAAAAGATACTCCTACTACTGTGATTTTTTAAGCTGATCCTTCAAATCCAAACCCCAAATCAAACCCTAACCCTAACCCGCAAACTGACAAAATTGAGGAAACTCAAATTGAGCCTATTGAAGTGGCTTCTGAGTCAAATGTTGGTGTTGCTGACTCTCAATCTCGTGCACAAAGCAGTGATGGTCCTGATTTGTCCAAACTATATGTACCTGAAGAGAAACTACTTGAAATCAAGAAGAACAACTGCGCACTAAATCTAAAGTCTACTAATTTCAATGAAGATCAAATGATCCTAATTGAAATTCTGAAGAAACATCCACTTCGAGCCTTGCTATCCAGGAAATTTTTGGTCCCTGCTTCTTATCTGCAACAATGGTGGTTTCACGCAGAAGTTGATGAAGAATCAGATGATATCTCTTCATATGTTCATGGCTACAGAGTCTGCATTTCTGTTGAAGACATTAGAAGTATCCATTTTCTTCCAAAGGAGGATGAAGTTGTTGGGAAAACTTCATTTGATCCTATTCCATCATCTTCTGAGATGATCTCAGACTTTATGCAGTTAGGGTACTCTGAAAAATTAAATGCTTTAAGCTCATTCAGAAGGAAGTGTTTACCCCCTATCTGGTATTGCTTATTCACAATTCTGAACACTTGTCTATCTGGTAAAAGCTCAATGCATCAACAAATGGGAGAATAATTTTTCATGGAGTAGCATTCAACAAGCATTATGATTATGCTTCTGTTATTTTTGATGAACTCAAGTTTGCAGTTTTGAAGAAGTCTACTTACAACTGTATACCCTTTCAAAGATTCTTTCAAACCTCCATCAAATGGGCCATGAAAGCTGTTCCTACAATTCCTGTTCTGACTCATGAGGTACATGTTCCTCTTTTCTCAATAGATAATCTCAGACCACCAAATGCTAAACTACAATTCCCAAATGCTTTACCATTACCTAGTTACTTGCACTTGTAAAATCATCAAATAGGTTCTTGAGTGAGTACTGTGAATCTATGGGACTACCTAAACCAGTAGTCTCTTCCTCTGATTCTACCAAGAGTGGTGAGCATCGTGAGGTGTCTAGAATTCCTAGGCAGAGTGGGGTGGTTGTTCATGGGGGAGAACAACCTCATGGTGTGAAGAGGAAAAATGAAAATGAGAGGCTGGGTAGAAGGGTAAGAAAAAGAACTGAATAGGGGAGACCACAAGTAAAAAATAAAGAAACTTGTGAACCAACTGATCTAAGTCGGGAACCCACATCATCTATTACTCCACATTCTTTGGTGGGTAATATTGAAAAAGCCAGTGAGCCCATGGCAAAACTTGTTAACCCTCCAGCCATTCACCCATCTCTCAACAGAAGGGTGTTTCAATAACACATATGGGGCAAGCAGCTAATCTACCAATAGGTTCCCATTTGGAAGAACCTATTGTTGAAAAAGAAGGATATATGTCCCCCCTTCACAGTTTCGAACACTTTGAGTCTGAGAGTCCACTCAACTTTGGGCCTTCTGAACCACTAAATGTGGATTTTATTCACACAAGCACACATCTTTCAGATGTCCATAAGCAAAGTGTTAGTCACATTGTCACAACAACCATAGATATACCTATTACAGGGTATCAAGGATTGGTTGGTAGACCTGGTGGAGTGAACATCACCAAAGCTCCATTTACAGAATCACAAGTGATTCATGATGTGGTGACATCTACAGGCCAGCATTCTTCTGAAGGACTGCAAACAAGACCATTTGTTGGTCTTGGATCCTTACCCTCATCTTCTGAATTCTTTGAATTCAAAGATTTTTGTACTTCTGAATTTGCAAAGATTCAGAAGGACATTAAGTATTGACGGATAAAAATTGTAAGGTGATGGAGGATAGGCTGGATGGACAGGAGAAGAAAGTGGTGGATAAATTGCATGAATTTCAACTGGCAACTGTTTCTAATCTCAACAACTTTCAAAAGGCTATTCTGGATTCTTTTTCTGAAGTCATTTCCACAGTTCAATCCTTAAAGACTTCCATGCCATCTTCTTCTACTCAGACAGCATCTTCTGAATTTGCAACAAAGGATGACATATCTCAGATTCTGAATCAATTAACTGTTATTCAGAATTCTCAGGTCTCCTTGAATAATCGTATTTCTGCATCAGAGTGTGGCTCTCAAGCAAAGACTTTCAAAAGAAGTCTTGATGATCAGGATGATCCTGAAAATCAAGAGGGGGAGAAAAGACAGAAAGTCTTTGAAGATGTTCAAATGCCACAAGCTCAAAGTTCTGAAAATCCTCTAAAGAATCCCAAGTTCAAACTTCTGAAAGATCTTCTGAGAAAACTTCTGAAGACGTTCAGAACATTGTAAATGATGAAATTAATAGAACTTATGAAGCAATAGATGATATTCTACATGCAGAAGATGAAGGTTTAGAAGCTGAAAAGGTCATTTCTGAAGACAATGTGGAAGAAGGATAAGAGACTGAGAAAGTGTCTTTGGATTCTGAAAACAAACTCAGTTCTGAAGACACGGATGTTATTCCTGACTCAAATGAAGAAATATTGAATGAGTATCTTGCTTTTAAAGACATTATTGGAGAGCCAAGTGATTTATCTGATGTAATTCTATTTGATGAAGAAATGGAATTGAATGAAGAAATGGCTGCAATAAATGAGAACAGAGATCTGATTGTATGGAGACCTCAAGTTTTAAGAGTAGTTGAAAGTGATGAAGTTTCTGAAAACTTGTTTATACTGGTTACTCAATATTGTTGGAGATATATCATCTTGAATCATCCAAGGAATCTGGAGTGTAGATTCTTGGATGAAAGACTAATGATCTTCAAGGAATTCTGTTGGTTCCAGATTCCTTTAAACCGATTGTTAATTGAGAGTATTGAATCTGAGTGAATTGCGGAAGCAGATCAATTAACAATTTAAATCAATAGAACAGTAAACAGAATGAAGAACAAAGATTATGAAATGACTTACGCACAGTATTCTTCAAAATGTAAATGTATTCATCGACTCTTTTTACAAACACAATACAATGCTATTTATACATATACAAAGACAGAAAGTCAAAATGCTAGCCAATTACAAAGTGCCATGTGTCATAAAGGGAGCGTCTAACAACAATTAGTTATAACAAGAAGTGTGTGTTGACACTTGTAGACATCTCTTCTTTGACTCATACTTTAATATCTAACATTCTCCCCCTAAGTATGAAGTCAAAAAAAAATTTCTTCAGAGAGGATCAACGGCGATGATACTTGAAATATTATTGATAAGCTCTCTGTTCTTCTGAAGTCCATCAAGTCTTTTCTCTATTTTCTTTGCAACTTCTGGATTTGTCGTGTCTAAGCCAGCAAAGCACTTGATGATGTAGACTACCTCAGAAGAGTATTTGTGAGCTTCTTTGATGCGAAAGAAGCTCTTTCCATTTGGTCTTTTGAAGATGATTGCCTCTTCTGGTTCAGTAAGAAGTCTACCCACTCTGAATTTGCTTATCCCTTCAAGTTCCTCATTTGGTGCAGAGATAGCCAGATTATCCATTTTGAAATTTAATCCAATACGGTAGTCGACACCTTTTGTATCTAATGTATGATTTCATACATAGAATAATTCTAGTGTAGGCAACCTGGTCTTGTGGATCTTTGCGTTCAGAAAGTTGAGTCTTCATAAATTCTTCCAGAAAAATGAGATCAGCTGGATGGATGGACAACAGATCATTATCACATATGTAATAACTTTTGTTGTTTGATCTGACTATCTCGTAGATTGTGTACCAAATGGGTGTATCTTGAAAGCTGCTTATGTTTCATGGTCGTTATCTTTGTAATTGGAACGATGGTGAAAAGCTGTCTTTCTGTCTTGTTTATGAGCCATGAAGTTATCTTTAACTTCACGCCGACATTGTATTGGTTGGCGAAGTTAGGCATCATGAGATAAATCTTACTGATGTTGGAGCATACATGTGCCTTTTCTCAACTTCAATTGTTGGAAGTTCAATGTTTCCAACAATGTTTCCAACTTTATTTAATTTTTCTTCAAATTCTTCTCTTCTGTTCTCCTTCTGCTTCTAAGCGGCCTCTGCTCTGACTCTTGCTCTTTCTTCAGCTTCAAAATTTTGTCTCTGTAGTTCTTCTTTAAGTCTAGCCTTTTCTCTTTCCGGGTTCTCTTTTTCGACCTCTCTATCTCTATTTGTTCTTCAACTATTAGCCTCGGCGTATTATCTCTTCTCGCTCTCTCTTTTTCGGCTACGAACAACTTCCTCATCCTCCTCTCGGCCCTTTTAGCTCTTTCCTTTGCGGCTTTAGCTCGTTCTCGTTCTTCGTGAGCTCGACTACTTGACCCTTTCGGTAGGAGAGCTCGGGATTCTGCTTTTTCCCATAAGATCCGGAATAAACTTAGCTAGCTCGGATCTGCGGGTAGAGGACCAGAATGCGTAGCCAGAGGTGTTGGAGTGAGTGGCACTTGTTTTGAAGAAGAGGATTGCTGTGATGGTGTTGGCGTTGAAGAGTCAGCAGTGGTCGTGTTTGTTTCTGGTGGTGTTTGTTTGGCTTGCTTAGGCTCGTAACCTTTCTCCCCCTTCGAGAATCGGGATCCGATCCTCGAACGTTTTCTTTCGGTTCTGCCTTTACGCAGCCACTTTCTTCCTTGGCTTTCTTCTTGGAAGTAAACGCCTCGGCAAGAGAAGAAACCGAGGCACAAGTTGAGAGATAGTAGTTTCGAGAGCAGCAAGTTTCTGGTCGGTTGAAGATGTGGAGGGATTGGAAGAGTACTTTGAAGCGATGGTCGACATTCGCTCAAGAATAATCTTCTGGAAAGAGGCGAGGTCAGATTTCTTGACAAGCGTAGACACAGAGGGGTCATCAGAAGTTATGATGGTCTTGACAATCTTCTGTATATCGGCCACCAGAGAGCTGTAGTCTACAGAGGCACGTAATGATTCTGGAAGTTGAGATATTGCCTCTGTATTTGCTTGAAGACCATTATTCAAGAGCAAAAGTTGTTCAGCAAGATAGGCCTTCTGATCTTCTTGAGAGGTACTCATTTGGCGCTGAAGATCTGCTAAAAGAGAGTTCTGCCTTTCAATTTGAAATTGAAGGCTCAGAAGAATAGAATGATTAGTTGTGACGGATAATTTTAGATCTTCCACAGATCTCTGAATTTGATCAGCAAATGCCAAGAACGCTGCATTAGTGACAAAATCAGAAGATGTAACCGGTGCATCTCCGACACATGGAGCCCCTTTACCCTCGCGTTCGGAGGGGCCTTCTACACACTGTTTTGACGTTGAGTGTAGAAGGACTTCCAACTTGTCCTTGAGGGTACATTATGCACGGAGCTCCTCTTCGGTTGTTCGATCGTTGTTTCAACGATATCCTCATCATCGAGAGGATGAGGTGCGAAGGCGTATGCTTACCTTGATGAAGTGTAAACACTCCGGTAAGGGGTGCATTCCTAGGCTGTAACCCCTCTGATGGGAATTCATCAGCATCTATCCTAGGAGAGGATGTGGACGCATCCTCTGTGCTTATTGGTATGTCAGTCACGGAGACATGAACATGTGGTGAAGGAAGTGGCGAGTTCTGGGGCGAATGAACTCTTATATTATCATCATCATCCTTTTGGGAGGATGATGAAGTGGAGGTGCTTTCCCCAGTTGAATTTGATTCAGAAGAAGAAGAAGTATCCTGCGAGCAGGTTTGGTTTAAGGTGGTTTGAATTTGTCATTCTAAGTCAATGAGTGGAGACGTGGTGACGTCAACCTCAGAAGTTGTGGTTGCCCTTTGGGGAATTGGAGAGGAACACTCATATGTGTCTCTGTGGACATCTTCTGTACCTTCATTTAATAGAAGGTCGGCATGGGTAGAAGCACTCGGATGTTCACTCCTAGTTTTTTCAAGCTCATGCTCACCAGACCCCTGACCACCTACACCTGGCTCTAAGTGCTCTGGGGTAGGAATTCTCTGTTCTGAGAAAACCATAGAGCTTCTATAGATTTGGAGATTAGAAGAGCTAGATGGGATTAGGTTTAGCATGTACCTGGATAGTTCTCTGGGTGCAGAGTAGCCGATGCTGTCAATGGTTGATCGATGGGAGCTCGTTGATGCAATCTTGCGGAATGGCCGAATCGGGGAGCTTCGATTGCCCCAATTGCGGGATGAGTGATGAGGGATAGAAATCGTGGGAACATGAGTCTTGGTAGTGGCTTCCCTTGACTTTGATGGAGCACCTTAGTATGCACAGCTGCTTTGATCTCTTGGAAGATGAGACTTGCATAGTCCAAGGGTCGATTGTAGAACATCCCATACATAATCGTCAGAATGTTTCGGCTAGCTTGATCCAGAGAACCTATTTTGCAGGTTAGGCTCTTGTTGAGTATGGAGACGAGTAGATTCCACATTGGGGGCAACTTCTTCCTTTTGAATTCGGACAGCCTGGTAAGAGGTTCATTGTAAACCCAGAAGATTGATGAAGGCTAGGAGGGCTTCGTGGAAGGGTTTTCTTCTAGGGCGAGGATTGGGAATGGTTTGCCCGTCGACTTCGATCAACGATAGGGGAAGATGAAAATATTTGGCGAGTTTTCTTTTGGTGATTGGGATTTGAACGACAATTTCCACTTGTTCGGGATGGGTGACGAAGCCGGCGAGTGTTTCATCATTTTTAATGATCATTGTTTGCCACGAGTTCTTGGACATAGATTTCGGGGATGTTTGGGTTGGTTAGGGTTAGGGCTCGATTCAAGCGGTCTTTGTTGTAGAAACTCGATCATGATGCGAAATTCCGGTTGATAAGTTGTTAGGGTTGAGCGGTACTGCACATTGTTCGCCTTCAATGGCAGTTTTACAATAGGAGTACTATCAGCAGTGGAATCGATGATTCTGTCTTCATCATTGTTGGTAGGATGGGCACAGTTGGAAGCCATTTTGAAATTTTGAATGCTTGACAGTAGAACACTTTGTCTTTGCAATGAGAATAAACAACGATTTAGGGAATATTTGCGAGGAAGAAGATGAAGGTTGAAATTGGGGGTTTTATGTGAGAGAGAAAGCGTAGAATGGGAAGGGGTTATTCGGTTTGGGGAGAAACAAAAAACGGTTCATTTGAGCCGAGGTAAGCACGCGGGTATACACATGCGGGGGTTTCGATTGGAGACACGTGTACGACGAGACACATGTATGATGATGATTTAGTAGCGGATGCGATTTTTCTTAAAAGCGAGAAATAAACAAAATTAATAAAAAAAATGTTTAATTAATCAATTAATTTTGAATTAATTGAATAAACACGAAATTTAGTCTTAATTTTATTTATTTAAGTGTAAAAATCAGTCAAGTGAGAACAAAAATCACATGAGAGTTTAGTTTCTATAAAAGAATAATAAAAAAGAATTTGCATTAAACATATAGATTTAAACAACCTTGGAGGCAAGAGTTGATTGAATTTATATATTTAATGGAAATTATAAGAATTATCAATTTATAGAAAATTTAGTTGAAAAACATGTCGACTTGATTTATATTTAAAAAAAATTTGAAATGAATCAAAAGTCTAAGAGACCTTGGCGGCAAGAGAAACTCGGAAGCGAGATAGATTCAAATAAAATTTAAGTAAAATAGTAAATCGAGAAGACGGCTAACCGTAGTTAGACTTAGACGAATATCTTCGTCATTGTGAAACTCCCCGTGAATGGTAAACTCCCCAGAATGGTAAACTCCCCCTTGAATGGTAAACTCCCCCTTGAATGGTAAACTCCCCCTGTAGTAGCTTCTTTACCTCGTTTCTCAATCTGCACTTTATGATTTCTCTTGAAAGAAAAATATTATTATGAAACAGAAAATCAGAGTAACTCGGAAGGCTTCGAAGTGTTCGAAGAGTTCGAAAGCATCGAGAGACTTCGATGACTTACGAAGTATCGTCGAGAATAGTTCGAGAGGCTTCGGATGCTTACGAAGAAATCATTGTTACATATTAAGCATTCCCAACTTGCTAATTAAGAAGTTAAAACGACTCTCATCAAGAGCTTTTGTGAAAATATCGGCAAGTTGATAATCGGTAGAAACAAAATAC
Source organism: Silybum marianum (assembly GCA_036898165.1). Lineage (NCBI taxonomy): Eukaryota > Viridiplantae > Streptophyta > Magnoliopsida > Asterales > Asteraceae > Silybum > Silybum marianum. Next base: position 17,536,066 of record CM072541.1, read on the forward strand.
ATTTCGATTGTACCACTTCTCGACATGATCCTTGATGAAGTGATACCTGACATCGATATGCTTTGTTTTGGAATGCTGAACTGGATTTTCTGTAATGGCGATAGCACTTTTAGAATCACATAGGATGGGAATCTTATCGTATATCAGACCATAATCTCTGAGTTGGGTCTTCATCCAAATAACTTGTGAACAACAACTAGCGGCGGCAACATATTCGACACTGCTTGTAGATGTGAATACGCGATTTTGTTTCTTGGATGTCCAACTTATAAGTCGATTTCCCGAAGTTGTGACTACACGATGTACTTTTCATCAAGCTTACAACTGCATGATCGAGAATACGTATACGCCATTAAATCAAATCCAGAATTTTTAGGATACCAAAGGCCCAACGATGGTGAACCTTTTAAGTACCTAAAAATTCTTTTTACAGCAGCCAAATGAGACTCTTTAGGATTGGCTAGATAACGAGCACAAAGACAAGTGGCAAACATAATATCAGGTCTACTTGCAGTTAAATATAAAAGAGAACCAATCATTCCTCTGTAGCTGGTAATATCAACAGATTTACCAGAGGAGTCAGGTCCTAATTTCATACCAGGAGAGATGGGTGTTTTCATGGATGATGAGTTTTGAAGATGAAACTTTTTAAGCATGTCAGAAACATATTTTGCCTGATTTATAAAGATACCAGAGGTATTTTGTTTAACTTGAAGTCCTAGGAAGAAAGTTAATTCTCCCATCATACTCATTTCAAATTCAGTTTCCATCAACTTAGAAAACAAATCAACTTCTGTTTGATGAGTAGAACCAAATATTATGTCATCCACGTAAATTTGAACTATAGTTAACATACCTTTGCCTCTTTTGATGAACGAGTTGTATCGATTTTACCTTTTTCATATCCTTTCTTTGATCGAAACTTCGATAGTCGTTCATACCAGGCTCTTGGGGCTTGCTTTAGACCATACAAAGCTTTGTCAAGAAGATAAACATATTACGGATATTTTGCATCTTTGAAACCATCGGGTTGTTCGACATACACTTCTTCTTTTAGACATCCATTAAGAAATGCACATTTAACATCCATTTGGTAGACTTTGAAGTTTTTGTATGCGAGAGAAAGCCAAGAATAATCTTATTGCTTCTAGTCTTGCAACGGGAGCAAAGGTTTCATCATAATCGATACCTTCCTCTTGACGGTAGCCTTTAGCCACCAAACGAGCTTTATTTCGACAACAATTCCATCTTCATCCTTTTTGTTCCTAAATACCCATTTTGTGCCAATGGCAACTTTGCCTTTTGGTAAAGGAACAAGACGCCAAACTTTATTTCTTTCGAATTGAAGTAGTTCTTCCTGCATAGCATCCACCCAGCTTGGTTCAACTAAGGCTTCATGTACACGTTTAGGTTCGATCATACTAAGAAAATTAACAAAGAATGCTTCATTTGCGTAGCAGATCGTGTTACGACCCCTCGGAAGGACTACCAATTATAAGATCTGGTGTGTGAGATTTAGTCCATTTCGTCATTCTGGGTAGAGAAATTGAATGGGTTGTTTCATTTGACGAAATGATTTCATCTGGAAACACAAAATCTTCTTTATTTTCTTCTGTATGTCCTTCTGGTATCTGTTTTGTCACCTGTCCTTGTGTCTCCCCCTCAGATGATGGAACAGAAGTAGCATCTTGACTGGCAGATGTAGCAATGGGAACTTCTGGAAAAATAGACGTGTCAGAGGAAACAGAAGAAGCAGGACCAGAGAGAGTAATGCCTGAGGCTTGGAGAATATCTGGTATCGGCAAATGTGGAGGTGACATAGCTTCTGACACGACTTCGTCGCCCAGAAAATCATGAAAAATAGCATCAATCTCGGATTCTCTGGAACCTGAAAGATAGTCAGAAGTAACAGTATTAAGCTTGAGTTCTGAAGTAGAGTGTTCAGAAGTCAGTTGAGTGTTATCATCGAAGTCAATGTTGATGCTTTCCATAACAGTTTTTGTTCGTAAATTAAAAACTCGGAAAGCTCTTGAATTTAACTAGTAGCCTAAAAATTTAGCTTCATCGGACTTCGGATCAAATTTGCCAAGATTATCTCTGTCGTTTAAGATAAAACATCTGCAACCAAAGATATGAAAAAATTTTACAGATGGTTTTCTTTTATTAATCAGCTCATAAGAGGTTTTGAGATGCCTCTTGACAATAATTGAACGGTTTTGAGTGAAACAAGCAGTAGCAACAGCTTCGGCCCAGAAGTGAATTGGGAGACCAGAAGCTGCGAGCATCGTTCTGGCTGCTTCAACCAAGGTTCTGTTGCGACGTTCAACTACACCGTTTTGTTGTGGAGTGCGAACAGCAGAGAAGTTTTGAGTAATTCCTTGTTCAACAAGATACGATTCAAGCTTGGCGTTCTTGAATTCTGTACCATTATCACTTCGAAGCTGTTGAAATCTCTGATGTAGAAGAACTTGAATTTTGGTCATCATATTCTGTAGTACCACTGGGACTTCTGACTTTTGACGAACGAAAGCAAGCCAAGTATATCTGGAAAATTCATCAATTAGTACCAGAATATACTTTTTACCGGATAGACTACGAATTGCAATTGGACCACGAGAGATCCACATGTAATAATTGCGAGAGGTCTAGTACAAGAATGATCACTTTTTGTTTTATGAGATGCTCGTTTAATTTTGCCCATTTCACATGCAGGGCAGAGGTGATCTTTTTGAAAATGAATATCTGGAAGTCCAGATACCAGTTTGTTTTTAACAAGCATCTCAAGATTATTAAAATTTAAGTGAGACAATTTATGATGCCAGAGCCACGCAACTTCACTCTTTTTGGAGATGAGACATAAAGTTTCCTTACCATCCTTAGAGGTAAAATTCATCATATACAAGTTACCTTTCCTGTCTGCTCTCCAAAGTTCTTCACCTGCCTTAGAGAATAAATAACAATGTTTTTCATCAAATACTACTAGTATTTTAGAATCACAAAGTTGACTTACGAGGAGGTTATGTTTCAAGCCAGAAACATGAGCTACCTTTGATAAGGTGATATTACCTTCTTGTAGAGTACCGTAGCCTTTTATTTGACCCTTACCATTATCACCAAAAGTTACTACTCCACCTGATTTGTCCTTGAATTGGGATAGTAAATTTTGGGATCCAGTCATGTGCCTTGAGCATCCAGAGTCAAGATACCAGATATGCACACGCTGTTTCTGCAATCAAAAATCAGAATTTCTTAGGTACCCATCGCATAATGGGTCCTTTTATGTTAGCTTTTGGAGTATGCTCGTTTTTTGATTTAACAGAAGGTAAAGACTTTATTTTTGGTTTTTGGTGTTTTTGAGTTTTATTCTTTTTGTGATAAACATACGCTTGAATTGGAATGATCGAGAGGTTTGCGAGAAAAATTGTTTTAACTTTAAGAACAGTGAAAAACATTCAGAAGACTGAAACATAGAAGATTGAATTGAATTGTCATTGCGAGAATGGTAATTACAATTATTCTTTCTAAAGTCTTTTCTAGTATCAGTTGTTCTAGAGAACCTATCTAGACTAGACTTTTGTTTTAGTTCTGGCTTTTTCTTCTCTGTGTTCTTCCTCTGATCTACTTTTGCAGAAGCTCTGTTATTTACTGAAAAAGGAACATAAGTATTAGAGGATTTCCATTTGCCTTTTTGAATATTAGTAAACTTCGGAAGAGTAGAGTTTAAAATCTTTTGATTTTGCACTTTGTTTTTGAGTTCTGCCTCTTTCTCAAGTTCAAGACATGTTTTGGCTTTGAGACACATATCGAAGAAGTACGGATGTATAGATGCTTGATTTTCTTGGTTCTGGAACGAGAAACGGGAAGAATAGGTATACCAACTTGAAAGTTTAGCACAATCTTTATCGAAGCTGCGATTTCTTGAGATTTATCGGTATACAAATAATCATCCTTTTTATCAATAATTTACGAATTATTTGTGATAACTTTTGATGATTTAAAAGAATTAATTTCTAAATTTGAAAGGTAATTTTCGTAGTTATCAAAAAATTCTTCATCATTATTGTCATTTTCCCATGGATACGTAATCTCGGCAAAGCTTTCTTGTGTTTCGAAAGATGTAAATCTTCAAATGAACGAGGAGTGATCTCTGGATGATTCTCACAAAGAGTTTCATTTCTAAAACACTTATCCGAGTAGAGAGAATATCGTTTTCAAACATAAGTCGTAGATCTTCTTCTCGCACGACTTGGAACAAAAATATCGGCCTACGGATTCAAAATTGTATGTTTATTTGAACCAAAATTGAAAATATCATCTTTCTTCTGAACTTTATTTAGATCAACATTTGTTTTACAACAATATTCAATATTTTCGAATTGAAGTTTGCTTGTTTTATGATGATTTTCATATCTAGATTTTTTAAAAATAGATTTTTCATACAAAATTGGAAACTTTGGCTTCTGTATTTGTCCAACACAAAAAACAGATTTCAGATCTGACCTTTTCTTACACGTGTAGGGATCTAGGTCCTCGAAACCAAGTCCAGATCTTCCTACTTGTGTGTTAATTTTGTCATGAACCTTCTGTGCATCCAGATATGTTATAATCTGTAGCTTTTTCTGTTGAAGTTCAATGTGTAAAAATTCTCTCTCTTTCTGAAAATAGTTTTTAAGTGCTACAGAGTTGAGTCTATCACTCTCTTTGTCTCTGATTTCTTTCCTTTTTTCTTCCAGAAGTTTATTGAGATTCAAAATTTCCTTTTTAAGTTTTTCTTCAGAAAGTTTTAAACTCATGGAAATTGTTTCCTTTGCAGTATTTAATTCGAGTTTTTCTTCTGTAAGTAAATCCATTTCTCTTTTGAAAATATCTCTTTCCCTTTTGATTGTAGAAAGAGTTTTCTCAGTACTTTTTCGTAATTTCTTTTCGATTGTGAGTTTCAGTTTTAGTTCCTCAAAATTGTTTGATAACATCACAATCGTTTGTTCAAGCTCGGATGATCCGGAAGAAATTACTAACTTAGGTGACTCGGAAGGGTTGATCCTCCGATTCGTTTGTGTTTGCCATTCCACAGAACATGGCTTCATCACCGCCGGATTCATCTTGCACCCGAGTTTTCTTTTTCTGCAAAGTGTGCTCTTTCAGTGACATTGTACTTATATTTGTTTTTGTAATAAGTCTTATCCTTTTCCAGAGCTCCTCTGCAATCTCTCGAGTAATGTCCGGGTTTGCCACATCTGTAGCAGACATCTTTCTTCCTTTTTAATTCTTCTTCTTTCTTTTCTTCTTCGTTTTCTCTACTCTTGTACTTCTTGTTTAGGAACATAGGGACGATCAAATCGTTTATTTCCTTTCAAAGACCTATTTCCAAAACGATTAGTAAATTGCTTGGTTATTAAAGCCAGAGAGTCAGCAAACGCTTTAATTTCATCATCGATTCGAGTCATCTCTTGGAGCGATCTACGATATGAAGGCTTTCGATTTCTTCCTGTCATCACTTCGTCTTCTCGATTCCTTTTGTTTCGAGATCAAAGCCAGAGGACCTCCGATGTTTGTTCTTTTCTGAACAACTTCTTTTTCATGAGCTTGCAATGTACCGAATACATCATGCAGCGACCATTGTTCAAGATCCTGATTGGCTTGTAGTGACATGGATAGATTTGACCATTCAGGGTTTAACCTTTTGAGAAATAGAACATTGTTGTCTTCCTTTGATCTAACAATGTCACATCTCTTGCGTAGATTAATCGTATTGTTGAATCGATGAAATGTTTGTTCCAGAGATTCATCAGTCAGTGCTTGAAAACTATTATATTCATTTAGAGCTTGGGCTCTTCTGTTCTTTTTCATTTTCGCACCACCTTCTAAGAGATTCTCCAGTTGATCCCATAAATCTTTTGCTGTGTCACATGAGTCCAGAGATTGAAAAATCTCATTTGGAATGGCCATTATCAACAGAGACTTAGCTTTCTTAGCTAATTCCACCTTAGCTTTTTCTTCATCAGTCCAGTTATTCCTTGACTTCGAACCGATCTTCTTTGGTACCTCATCCGAATTTGCGGTGGTGGAATTACGGGAATAGTAGTGGTGGGAACAAATGGACCGTTTTGAATAATTGGATATAACTCAGCATCCAATCCCTCATAGAAGTTAACCATTCGAATCTTCCATTGTGGGTATTCATCACGTACAAGAGTTGGAGGTTTAGTCAGGGACCCAGACGTATAAACAGCATTCAAGCTCGAATTTGTCATTTGAGTATGATAGAAGAGAAAATTTGAAGATTTGAAAGAAATTTAGAACAATTAAATCTCAAGAAGAACAGGTCGATAATATCACTGTTTCTTCAGATTACAAAATGAATGACTCAATTTAAGAGAAGATTGTTAACGTTTCAACAATTTCGTAAAACGAGTGGATTGATAAACAAATTTTGAATGCGAGAAAATCTTGTTCGATTGAAAGGAATTCTTTCAATGGAAGAGATCTAATAATCAATAGATTGATTAGAAGGCTCTGATACCAATTGTTGGTTCCAGATTCCTTTAAACCGATTGTTAATTGAGAGTATTGAATCTGAGTGAATTGTGGAAGCAGATCAATTAACAATTTAAATCAATAGAACAGTAAACAGAATGAAGAACAAAGATTATGAAATGACTTACGCACAGTATTCTTCAAAATGTAAATGTATTCATCGACTCTTTTTACAAACACAATACAATGCTATTTATACATATACAAAGACAGAAAGTCAAAATGCTAGCCAATTACAAAGTGCCATGTGTCATAAAGGGAGCGTCTAACAACAATTAGTTATAACAAGAAGTGTGTGTTGACACTTGTAGACATCTCTTCTTTGACTCATACTTTAATATCTAACAAATTCATTAATCAACCAACTGAATGGTTTGAAATTGAGGTTGATTTAAGTCATATGGAGGCATATGATTTTACAGATGAAATATTAATAATTGTTGCAGATAAACCACATGTCAGATTCAGAAGCTGCATAAACATTCCTCTGATTGATTTTCCTGTTCTTGAAGAACCCACAGTTGATCAGATCTATGAAAGTGATATGATATTTGAAAGTTCTGAAGAAAGTCAGCTCATCTTTCTTGAAGACAATTATTATAGCATGTATAGAAGAAATCTCAGGTATGCTACCTTAGAAGACTATGTGAATGATGAATGGTCTAAGGATTATATCTTAAAGGTTAGGTCTTATGTACAAAGACATGGACTACAAGAATTGAATGACTCAACCTTGATCAAAAAGATCAGATGTATATCTAAAGGTGTTGAGGATGATTTGTATATAGTAAAGTTTGGAGTTGAAAGGAGATGTGGTTCTTTGACAGAATTCTCTTTATTTGATCTATACAAGTTAAGGTTGCGGGATAAGCTTACTGTTCTGAATTTTTGTGTCAAGAGAGAAGATTCTGAAGTTGTTTCTGAAATAAGAAGAATTCTAGGGATCTATGTCAGAAATCTAATTAAACATGATTTTCAGCTAGCATTAGAATTCAGATTAGATAATGTCAATCTCTTGGAGCCTGAAAGTATTGAAAGACAGGGAATTACAAAGGTCTTCACTAATCCAGATTTGGGATTCACTTACAGAACAGGAGCAGATCATTCAAAGACATTCATTGTTTCAGACATACCAAAGTACTCAACTTCTACTCTGAAATGGTTAATAGAGTATGCAGAACAATATCTTCCTTCATCTGATGTTGTAGAAGAAATAATTTACTTGATCAAGGAAAGAACATTCTTCGGAGATTATGTAAGAAAGAGCTCTATGGCTGGGCACACAAGAGTAAATCAAATCAAAGGAGCTGATTATCTTCTGAGCAATGTCTATGATTTTCAGAGTCACACAAAGAAACAAGACATTGAAAAAATTCAGAAACTTTCTCAGAAGATAGAAAGTTCAGAAGTTAAAGAAATTGAAAAAGGAAAAGAAAAGATCTCTGAAAATTCTCTAGAAGAAATTGCTCCTATTCCTCAGAAGTCTGAATCTGAACACTTACAAGAGCAAAGGATTGAAGAACATTTTTTCACAATGTTTCTTGAATTCTTTCATCTAGAAATGTTCATGGAATATGAACAAAACTTCAATTATATTGATTGTTGGATTCAGAAGTCATTTGAATGGAAACAATGGTATTCTGATATCATTAGAAAAATCAGACTCCCTGTAAGTGAAGTACGAAAATAGAGTCCAATAGTGAAAGTAATCACTACTGATCTGAAGCAGAAAAACAATTACAAGCATGCTTACTTTACTGTTGAGAGAAAAGATGGTGAGATTTCCACTTTTACAGAAGCTGATTTTTAGAATGTCTATCTCAGAGATCTGCTAAGAGTATACAGAAGTTTGTATCCCTTTCATGACTCCATTGCAAGTTCAGAAAAACTTTTCCAGTTTTCAGAGATGGCCTGTACAAAGAGTTTATTTGGGCAGCAAAGACAGATTTTCAAGTGGCATATGTTATGAATAAAGAAAAGATTCATATGAGTGCTCCAAACTTAAGCTTAACATATATTGAAAACCTCAAAAGTAGCACTCTGATCATTCAGCCTCCAGGCTTTGTGTGCAAATGCTTTGACAGATTGTTATTTGTAAGATTTGAAGAACTACACAAGTGCTGTAATGGAACTCTTATGATTATAAGAGATAAACTGGAGAAGAAGAAAAATAAAAGACAAAAGAAGCTTAGTGATGAGGAATGGGAAAAACACAGAAAGGTGGCAAAGGAAATGATAAGAATAATTGAATCTATATTGGAGTATAGAAATGTTGTTCTTAAAGATGTTACAGAAATTTTGAACGTTTGGAAGTATGACTTGAACTTTTGAAGCTAAGGGGGAGATTGATAGATATCAGAAGTAGCTTCAAAAGAAGACTGGGTTCTGAAGAGAAAGATTCAGAAGTCTGAAGTCAAGTGAAGTAAAGCCTAAGGCATAACTTCTGAAGTGGCTACTTCAAAAGTTCTGAAGATTCTGAAAAAGTTCTGAAGATGATTCTGAAGACACTTCTGAAGAAGTTCAGAAGTAGTTCTGAACATGTATGTTATTTTTGTACTGTATCTTTAGCATTTCCTTTTGTATATAAATAGATAGTTTGTTATATTGTTAGAACTAACGTTGATAGATAGAGCTTGTAAAGATACACATATTGTAATATAGTTCAGTAATCAATACAACATACAACTTCAGTGATCCAATTCTTGTTCTTGTTCTTTAATCTTTCTACATTCTTGATTGTTTGGGATCTAACAATTGTTATCCCAACAACTATATTATTTATAACATAATCATAGTTTCTCAAATTCTCAAGCCTTTCCATAGGCCATTTCCCTTCAAATCCAAGTTTTACCAAAAAGGTAGGTCAAAACATTTTGAGTTCAAAACCAAAGGTTATTTCATTTTATAACCTTTCTAAGTGTTTTAATCCATCTATGATGTTCATTACATATCATCTACAACAACTTACCCATTCCAAGTGAATAAATACTAGTAAACATAAGCTCAAATCAGTAACATACAACAATTTATAATAATATTTTGAAGTTATAAAGTTTGGATTTGAACTCACAAGCTAGGGTTTGGTAAAACCCTAGAAAAATCCAGGAATGGTGAAGAAGATGAATTGATGAAGGAAATGAACACTTGAAGCTTTAACCCCAAGACTTAACTTAAATCTTCCTCTTTAATGAAGCTATAAGTGAGAAAAGATGAGGTAGATGGAGGAACAAAACCCTAGAAAATCGTCTTTAATGCTTTGCTCTTAATACTGATATTTTGGTAACTGATAAATGAGAAGAGAAGCTGAAAATCGCACCTTAATGTACCCACTGGACTCCACGGGCGATGTTTCCATCGTGATAGTGACATGGCAGTATCGCCTGTCACTATCGCACCAAATGTACCGTAGGTTCCAAACCGAAACAAAATTTCAAAACCGCCCGCGATGCTGCCTTGTCAGTATCGCATGCCATGTACCGAAAGTCTTCTTTCTTTACACCTGAAAATAGCACACGGGCTATGCTGCCCGCGATGCTGCCATGTCAGTATCGCCTGGCAGTACAGCCTAGGAGATGTTTTGGCCGTTTTTCTTCCGTTTCAAAGTTACCCAATATTATACCATTGAAACACATCATCTAAAAACCAAAGTTCATAAAATGGAGATATTTATAACTTAACTCTTAAATACCAAAATTTCGGGTGTTACACGAATCCAGTCAAAGCCTGAATCCGAATCCGGTCAAAGCCCGATCCGATCCAATCTGGTCAAAATCCGGTTTTAGGCCCGGGGGCCCGATCCGGTTTGGATATTACCATTTTTTCTCGGCCCGGCCCGATCTGGAAATTTTGAAAAAATTGTCGTTTTATAGATCCGTTAGATGCATTTTTGACCTTTTTTGGCTTTTTTTTCACCCCAAAACACTATAAATACCATATATGTTGAATAGGTTTAGACACCAAGCTCACACAGCAAAAAACGATCACAAATCTCTCTATAATTCGTGTTTTCAACTCATTTTCGATTTCGGTTTATAACATCTCCTCCTAGTTCTCATCTTTTTCTCTCTTTATTTTTTTTATTACTTGCTTATTATTTTCAAGAATCACGATGGCTGCTTCCTCACATGATGCATCCAACGAAAGGATCGTAAAAGTTATTACCGACCATGGTCAAAACCCGAGTTTTTAATATTTTATATGTAATATTGCAAAGATGTTAGTTTGTTACTAAATATAATTATAATAAAACTTATTTTTAAAGTGTATTTGAGTGACTCTGTTAGGACTTCTAATTTTGTAGAATCCTTGAAATATTGTGCCAAAAGTGTAAAATAAGGAATGGATAAGCTTTTGTAATTAAGGCAACTTTAGTTGACCTTAAACTCTAAACATTCCTTATACAACTCAAACTCTCTAGTATATATAGAGGCTTAGATCATTCATTAGAGAGCACTTCATATATTGAGAGAGAGAGCTATAGATATTTTGGTGCTTACATTGTATTCACATTCACAAGTAAGATATATGAATTATGAAGTTCTTCATTATTGTTCTTAATTGATTTATATTGCTTTGATCTGTTTTATGTCTTGTACTTGATACACTGGGATCAACAAGTGGTATCAGAGCCAAACGATCTAAGATTTGGACTGATTCTGATCGAATTCGCGAAACAAAAGGTAAAATTTTTGTAACTGCTGTTTTGGTGTTTTATCGCATAGACTTACCCGAAAAAACCCCAAACGCTCTTTCTGTTCATCTTTTATCGCACCATACCTACCCTGATTCGACTCGATATATGTTCTTGTCAATCTCTTTCTTTAAGTTTAATCGAGTCTCGAACCCAGTAGTATTAATCGATAAATAGGTCAATTTTTGTTTTTCTCGAGTCACGTTTTTTTCTTTTTGCTGTTTTATCGCCATAAGCCAGCCGACATTCAGTCAAAACTTTAATTTTCATCGCATCAATAGCAGCCGATAGAACTTCAAATTTTTTACAAATCTGTTTTCACTGTTAATGTGCAAACCACTTTCGTTTATTTTAGTATTACTTTTGCTATTCTTTTTCAACAGAAAACTCAGGGTCTTTGATTCCTGCAGCTTTTCTGGATAAAGAATCCTCTAGTAAACATCTTAAGCCTTAGGAAGTTTGCAGTAACCTTAATTGAGAAAATCTGGAACATGAGAACTTAGCTGTTCTTTTCCTTAAAAAGACTAGATAACTCTGTTACGCTAGATCTTTTGGTCAAGAAACCTTCGTGTCTTAGCTTTCAGGTTCATCGATTAAAAGAACAAAATAGATTTTTTTTTCCTTGTTTTATCGCATCTGCCAATAAAAAAAATTTCTCGGCTTTAACCCACAGCTTTTATCGCGTCCAGGTAACCCGATAAACAACCAATCTTGAGTTTTTGTCGACTGTAGGTGACCCGATATATCTTTTCACCTTATCTATCTTACCCGATATTTCCTTTTAATCGATCATCTTTACCCGACAAACTCAGTTACCCGATATTCATTGTTATCGCATCTCAATCACCCGATAAAACACTAAGCACATTTACCCGAGATAAAATCTTCAATTCGCGAAATCTCAGAATTTTTTCAAAACTTTCTGATCGAATCTTGGCCCTTCCTGCGTTCAATCACCCGATATTCCATGATGCACTCAAACCCGCAAATTCCACGAAGACAAGGTTCGCCTCTTGGCCCTTCCTGCGTTCAACGCTTTATCAAACTGAATGACCGAGCCTTTCCGAACATTATGCCTATACCTGAAACCCTATTAGCAATAGCGGATCAGAATGCACCCAGTGTGATAGCATATAGGGAGACTTAATGGCTCCTCAAATTCCGATGGAGCCTGCCCAAGAGCCAAACCAAGAGGAACAAAATGAGTTGGGTGAGGGTCCATTAGCAACTGAGCAGGTTCAGGATCAAGGGGATCCTGAACAGGGGAATGAGCAATTAATAGAAGAGAGGGGAATTGACAAGGGGGTGCATCTGATCCAGCAATCCAAACTTCCCCCAACCCCGACATCCCCATTCCACCTCCAACCCAAACCACCTTTGGAACAACCTCTCGCCCAAAGGTAAGACCACAACGACGGAAAATCCTAGTCAGTAGTGACCGAGTCATGCGCGAACACTCCTCATCCGACTCTGACACTGATATAAACCTTGAGCTTGATGACAGTTCTGAAGACCTTCGACCACGACAACACCGAAAAACTACTACCGCCGATGATGCAATTACCCGCATTGGCCGATAACCACCTCTCCAAGAATCCTCTTCCGACAATGCCACCATGAAGTTTGGTCCAGATTTCACATCTCAACCCGATCCAACATCTGAACCCGAACAAATCCATCAACCTGAGCCACATGAAGGAGACATAAGGAGAGCGGAGGGAGACATAGTCGAAAAAGAACATGTAAGCGTGAGTGAAGGGGAGCTTAATATGCAAGAGAGTGAGATACCAACAACCACCTGCCGGGTAACCGAGTCTCAAGTTGATACTCATCCGTTGAGTACCAACATAGGACAAGACGTTGTGGACCCAGCAACGCAAATGCACGCCCCACCCAGCCACTCGGTAGACTCACAACAGTCTATTGTTTCAGCACTACTTGTGAGTTTAGCTCCTACTCTAGTTCCCCTCCTTTCGGGAGGCATAACTATTGAAAACAGAAGTAGTATCTCACCTACTACGACTTCATTTCTCTCCACATCGAGTCTAGATCCTCCTAGGACACAAGCGTCATCACACTCCGATAGCCTTCGTGGCACGGACGGAACTCCTATAGTGATGTCGATTCCTGAAATTTCACGAGGATTAGGAGGAAATCCTACCAGCACCACATCAATGCCAACGCTGAACGTAGGTCCCGGAGTTGCTTCAACTACGGTGACAATGGGTGCTCTAAGTGACCCCGAATTTCCCACTTCAGGTTCAACCGCTCTGCCACACTTCACGGTCACACCAAATTTGCAATAACAGGTTGGCGACGCATTTCGCCGGGTTCGAAGTTCCTTAGATCATCATGAAGCTCACATGCAATTACTGTTCAAACAAGGCCTAACTACGGATCCCCTATCACGTCCAAGCAGCTCTCGCCCAAGTACAAGTCTCTTCCGATTCCGAACAACCTCTTCCGATTCCGAACAACCCTCTGATCCTCGATCTCCAAACCCTCATTTGTCACCCCGCAAATCCCAGTTCAATAGAGATGACCTTATGTCTATGCTTCTAGCAGACTTACTTACGGAGGCGGAAGCACGGGGTCTCCCGGAAGACGATTTAGCGGGCCTGCTCCAAATAAATCTGCAAATACCAACTGTTACACGTCATGAATTTGATGTGTTCCGAGCCCACATTGATGAACGGTTAGATGCTATGGAAGCCCAACAGAAGAAGAGAGAAGATGATATCGTTGGATCGATAGAAGCCCTACGTCTGGAAATTCAACAATCTTGCCAACCGGCGGAACATCTCAAACTCCATCGACCTAATCAAGATGATCCGGATTCCGGTCCCAATCGCCCTGAGGGGGAGACACGTCGCCGAGTCGGAAGAGCTCAGCCGTCGGTTAGCACAAGAACTCCAAAAGCTCCAAGATCAGCAACAGGTACCTCAACTCGTCCATAAGCCACTCCTGCCAGCCAACAACAAAATCAGCCAACGGTTGAAAAGCCTTCGGATGATTTTGAAGTTGGAAGTGCGTCATGCCCACAAGAACCCGAATCAAACACGGAGGAACTGGTCAACGTTCAGAATCTAAGGGTTCAAGTTCATAACTGGTTCAAAGATCCTTATGCTCCGGTACTCGGTGAAAAGATTACCTACACTTACAGCATGCAAATCTTGCGTATCAACTTGGAGCTCCAGATGCTACAGGTTTACTGCCACATCAAATCAGGTGGGAAAGGATTCTGATTGAAAGAGAATCTAGATGGGCAAATCAACAAATCATAGTTCCTTATCTTGAAGAAACGATGGGCAAGATATTTGTGGAAAAGAAAAGCGAAGAAGATTTGTCTCACGTTCACCAAGTCATGGATATGAATCCGGAGCAAACAAAATAGTACGTGTGGTTATTGAAGGTGAAAGCCCAATCTCCGGAAAAGGTTATGTCTCGATTCAAGATCGTTGGAATCAAAGAAATCAGCTATGAAAAGTGGCTACATGTGAAGTTTCCATCCTTCCGAGTACTGCGAGAAAACGGAAAGGAATATTATTTCACCGAAGCTGATTTTGCAAACATTGATGTGACGGATATGGAAGAGATGTATATGGATCTGCGAGACAAACCAAAAAGAAACATTGATGAGCAAAGGGCCTTACGAGCAATTGTTAAGCATGTACAGAAAGAGCTAAGATTCAGCTATCTTCATGATCTACAAAGAGGTATAGAAAGCAAACAAAAGAAGATTTATCTGAACAAGCCATATCAAAGTATTCTGGGGATCGACCAACTCGATGTGCTTACTTTTCGACATGCTCCAGCGTTTGGTGTGGTGTACTTAAAGGCTACTGGGAGAAAAGATTTCTCAGATTCTCGGAAGTTGCTACTTACTCTGATGGTACACTAACAAGTATTCGCAACAGATTATCTGCTGAAATCAGTACTGACATGAAGAAGAAGCCGAGACAATTGAAGACAGATCAAAGAGAGGATATTCTTAAAGGAATTGAGCTGATTGACAAGAGACTAATCTATCGCCAAACTCTTCGACGTTCTGTAGGGATGTTCGAGATGAGAAGATAAAGACACTTTATGTCACAAAAGGGGAGATTGTTAGGACTTCAAGTCGACGACCGGTGGCTTCAACTTGTCGTCCAACAGCTTCAAGATGGGGGGAGAAGGAATGCAGAGGTTTAGGGTTTTAGGAACATAGAGGTTATTTCTTGAGAGGGTGTTGAACGAGCTTTTTTTGGGAGGGGTACTGAACGAAAGAATATTTATGTCCCCATAAAAGCTTCTTCCAAAAGTTGAGTTTGATTAAGCCACTATCAAACACCTTTATATGGCTGAGCGAATAAGTTAAAGGCTCCATTAAGCTCATTAAGCCAGTACCAAACCGGCCCTTAGATCGGTCCTCACGGTTTTTAACTTTTTTTTATTTGATTTAACTTCTATATATATATATATATATTAATTCTAAATTGTTGCCATGTGAATGCCTCCATCAGCATATGAAGTTCACCTATATATATACAGTATAGGATTATGTACTTACCCATCGCATCCATATATATATATATAACTTATTATTTACCCAACAAACAATAAGGATTTTCTGCAAACCCCACCGATCTTATTTAGAGGTAAAAATGTCATGCAAATTCACCTCCAAGACCTAGCCATGGTTTACGATTCTTCTTCAAGATCCAAATTGCTCATGGATTTTTAATTCACAACACATAGCCGTAACCCACAGCTGTCCCGCTCCCTTTTTGTTCAATTGGTCCCGCCCCACTCCCGATTAGACTATCGAGTTTGAATAACGTCATTTTAGCATACCGACTTATACGTAAACAGATTCGAACGAATGAACAACCTTCTTGAGTCCATCATTCGATCCATTAATCGGTTTATTAAACATAAATATCGATCGTAAGCATCGATGTAAAACAAACTCGAGAGTTATAAAGATTTATACCTTAACGACGTTGAGACCGACCTCTTGGTTTGAACACCGTCTTTGATGTCTCTTCTCTTACTTCTCACTATGCCCTGAAGAAATTTTCTTGGTGTCTAAAAGGACTAGATGAGGCCTATATTTATGCCTCCTTCATACGTCTTGGGTTCCTCTATATATGGAGATGATGTGCATAAATATGGAGATGATAAGAAATCTTCCATCTATCTTTCCATTACTCTTTGCACTTTCCATACCACCGTACATTGTTTTCCATCCTTAAGAGATTCGCAACCCAATCACATAGGAATTATAGTCATTTCCTTTTTACTTAATAAATTAAATGGCATTTCAAAATATTCACATAATATTTTCTCATATAATCTTAAATCAAATACTTGAAAGTCTATAATCAATATTTGAATTAATACTTATAAAATAATATAAAAACTTTAAATTTAGGATGTTACACTAAATGTCTCATCCGCATGCTGATTTTTATCACTTATAATGAAAAATACAACAGTGTGACGTAAAAAACCCCTTGAATTACAAAATATTGATGATACAGGGATAAAAGTTGGATTAAGATCATGCTTCATTTTTCTTTTTGGTCTTCCCTTTTCCAAATTGAACAATAGAACCTTAACTTCAATATATGAAACTTAAAAGACATTGAAAACTATAATTGATTTAACTAAAATAGTAAATTACATCGAAGTTAGTATAATAGTAAACAAAGAGAAAAACTCAGAAAAGTTACAAGTCTAAAGACTAAAGTCTAAATCTAATACGGTAATGTCAAACCTCAAAGTAAAGAAAAGTCAAAATAACAATGATAAATTGTAAAACTCATAATCTATTTTATTGTGTATTGCAAATAACAAGTGTCTAATAAGTCAATATCACAATATTTTGTTATTGTTGTGCAACGTGCTCCAACCATGCCGATACAATGATGTGCTCATGTGCATTGCAAATTTCAATTTTCAATTTTCATTATACAAGAGGAAAACTCATTATTATAATGACAAAGCCCCTTAGCGTTAGCCTAGTAATCACTAACCTACACGACCACATACGACACTATTTATAATAATCAATTAGGAATTAAGAAAACAAAAGTTGCAAAAAGATTTAAAGATTCATAAACTATAATATCACTCACACAACAACTCAACAAGTTCATTGAACAATAGAAATCGGTCATTCATGATTTATATCTTTGATTTCTCCATCTCATAATTATGGGATAGAGTGGGGAAGTGTGCACTTGTTTTTTTAAAAGTGGACACTTATTTTGGAACAAACTAAAATAGTAATGTAGACATTTATTTTGGGACGGATGGAGTATTAAACTAAAAACTAGTAATAGATGACAACTTAAAGCCCCATTAGGCTTTGATGCCCTGTACGGCCACACGAGCTGCACGTGGCCAGGGCCGGCCCTGGAAATTGTTGTACAGGCCGAACTAGATGGAGGTGGTAGCGGCTTAAAAGCATATGCAATTACAATTTGTAAATTGTGATTATTTATTTTGTAGTTAAGAGGTTTTCGATTTTATGCATAAAATAGTTATAGGATGTATTACGGGTTGTATTTAAGAGTTTCTTTTTTAATGGACAACGTTTTTGTTAAATGCATGTTAATGTACTATGGATTTTCAGTGCGGCTTTAAAATGGAAAATTTACTTAAATAGCCTTTCACTTTTTATTCATTTTTCAAGATTTTTTCTTAAATATCCATCTTTTACACAGAAAGTCTAGTTTCTATATAAGGTCCATTTTTTCAGACTTTACACAGAAAATCAACTGTTTTTGCGTAAACTTTCTGTGTAAACTATGTCTTGTTGACAAAACAAAAAGACACATAAAGTAGAGACTTTATGTATAAAGTCTAAAAATTAAAAAAAAATTAAAAAAATAGACTTTTTTCGAAAAATAGACTTTTCACGTAAAAACATGACCATTTCATAAAAAAAAAACCCTATAAAAAGTGACTAAAAAGTGTGGGAGCTATACTAAGGCTATGTTTGGCAAAAATAAGGTAGCTTATTTTCAGTGTATACGGTTGACAAACTGTAAGCTAGCTTATAAGCTTTATTATTTCTAATTATAACCCTTGTTAATATTAATTATTAATTATTAATTATTTTTTTTATTTTTCAATATGTCATTTTTGGTCATTTTACATTTTTAGAGCATCTTCAACAACTTCTTTAAAATAGAGAAAATAGGGATTTTGAGCAATTTTTTACTCCAACAGCATCCCTAAAACTCTCCAAAATAGAGAAATGAGGAGAGAGACTATAAAAATCTTCAAATTTGGAGATATCCCTAAAAGTGATTACTTTGAAAAAGAAACATTATTTTATTATCTTCCTCCAATAAAAAATATTAAAGTTAAATGTTTAGGTGAGAGAAATAATATTTTGTTAAAAATATATAATATTTTAATAATATAATGAATGATGTAATCTCTAAAATAAAGAAGCTATTGGAGTTGAATGTGTTAAAGGAACAACGAAACAGAACAACAATGTAATAGAGAGAATTGAAAGGTTGTAAATTCTCATTAGTCATAAACCCTTTAAATAGGGGAGATTTACATGAAAGGAAATATACAATATGGTAACTACTAATTAGGAGATATTCCCTCAATCATTTCTTATTTGATGAAGGCACAATATCCTTCAATACTCCCCCTTGTGCCGAGTCAAGGGAATGATGGTGCACCATTGTTGCCTCGTTAAAACCTTACGTCAAAATAAAAACCCAGTGGGAAAAATAAAAACATGACGAAGGAAAGAGTACAACGCATCAGTTTCTTTGCAATACATAGACTTTTCCTTTAGTATAATATTCTTTCAGATTCGTACATTAATCATGAGAGTTGGAAAAGTAGGATGGTATATAAACCGTTGCCTCACTAAAACCTTACACCAAGGAACAAATCTCAATGGGAAAATTAAAACCTTAGGTGAAGGAAAGAGCACAACATACCAATATTACATATATAGTAGACTCCCCCTTTTGTCTACTACTCCCCCTGATTCGTGCATTAATCAAGGGAGTTTGGAAAGTCTTAGCATTCTCATACTTTCTGTCACATTCTCCTTACATCTTACTTGATTCACTTGAATCTTGAGGAGAGTTTTGTACTGCTCATTGTATATAAACATAAAACATAATTTACTTTGAGGTATCACCTGGATATATATCTTACTTTCATTTCTTCGATACAATGCATTATTTATATATATTGGAGTAGGATATTGTTGAACTCAAAACACTAACCCCTCTAATATGTTTAATGGTAGTCCTTAACCATGTATATTATTGAATAGTCTCATGTAGAGCAATATTCTTGGATTAGTTCGAAGAGGTAGTTACAAGGGTTTACCTAGTTTACTTACAAGCAATCAGTATGTACCCTATAGTAATTCCTTATCCAATTTGGGAACAACCTTTGTATGAGTCACATAGATAGTTAATATTAGCAAAGAAGTACTAAGACACTATTTGATGTTATTCTATTAGGGCTAGTACTTTTTGTCGCTCATATTCAAAGTAGGCATTGAAGTTCCATTATCAATCTCATTTTTCTATTTGTAAGGGAAGTGTAAACCCACATCAATGGTTTCAAAAGATTATTTTAATATCATTCCAATGATGTTGCGTTGGCGCTGAGCTAAATCTAGCTAACGAGTTCATTGAGATATACAATATACGGTCAAGTGTATTGTTCTAATTATAATAATGCGCCTATTGCACTCAAATAGGGAATTCCAACTCCCAAAGCCTCTTCGTCATCATCCTTCAGACGAAATGGATCTTTCCTCTTATCCAACACTTCGACCTATCATCGGAGTGCTAGCCGGATACGCTTTGTCCATATTAAATTGCCTGATTATTTTCTAGACATATGCGATCGCTGAATTAATATCACAAACTCGGTGTCCTAGATTAAATAGATACATAAAACCAAGTTTTCCCAAGATCTTTCTTCTCAAATTCAGATTTTGAATAGAATAAAGTTCTCTTATTTCATCAAGAGTATTTATTATGTTCATTACATCGACATATAGAGTTATGATTGAACATCTGGAACTCGTTTTCTTTATAAATATGCACGGGCACAGTTCGTCGTTCTTATATCCCTTCCCAATGAAGTATTCACTTAGGCAGGTATCCATATCCGCCTATGAGCGTTTCAATTTCATGGAAAACGCATTTCGTGGTTTCTACTAATATAATGTCATCAAAAACTTTTATATATCTCTTAATCTAGATCCCTATAGGGATATGTAGTAACCACATTCATGAGTTGCATTTCCCGTCCTTCGGAAATTACTGGGCTAATTAATTAGCAAAACGTTATAACATCCATCACGAGAGAGTAAGTCTTGTCATCATCAATCCAGGGCGTTGTGAGAAACCTTGCGCAAAAGGAGAGTCTTATACATCATAACTTAATTATTCTCATTACGCTTTCATGACAAATGAATTATCTATGTCTTACGGGCTTTACACTTGGTGGGTTAGCACTACCGGACCAAATACCCGTGTATTTGTCAAATGTAATTATCCTGAATTGCTTATATTAGGTCAATTTGCTCTTTGTTGACATTTTTCAACTGAGCATGGTTCGATGTCATAGTGCTTTATCATCTCACGAGCAACAATATATGTGAATATCATCAATGAGTATGTACGATCTGTCCATCGACTCGTATGCACTTTCATAATTCATTTGAGATTTATTTGATCTCTGGAATCAAATATTAACTTCAGAGCGTCCTTCAGTAATGATTCGTAGACATAGTTTTAGTCAGAGAAATCTCATGAGAGGTTTATGTATTGATGATAAATGGTTGTGCCTTACTCTTCTTTTCCTTTAGATGAGTATCTATCGAACCAAGTAGCTTCCCCCATTTCCTTTTGGGAGCCACGACCTCAACCACACCTCCACCATGTGTGATTGTAACGCACTTTCCAGTGGCGTTGTGCCCTTGTTTGGGGACTTTTATCCTTACGGGTATATTTGCAGCTGGTATATGTGATCTTGTCACTTGTAGAATAACATTAAACTTATCAGGTATCGAGTCTGATTCGTTTGACTTCAACTTTACATGGTATAGTATGGGGATCAAAATGAGACATAATGGGGATATTCTATGACACTTCCAGTCGTTCCCATGGAAAATTCTTTTTCCTATCTCCCCCTAACGACGGGAAGATTGTCTCATCAAAGTGACAACTCGCTAATCTAGCGATAAAGAGATCACCCGTCAAGGATTCTAATTAGCAGAAAATTGTTGGGGATTCATATCCAACTTATATTGAATCGTTTTTAAAGACCCATTTGGGTGCGTTGTGGGGGTGCAATTGGCACATATACTACACAACAAAACTGGTATGCATGATATTGGTTGGCTAGTAGTGGGTCAAATAACAAATGAGTAAGGCTGCATGTAATATTTGCATAACCCCAAAAAAATGTGGGTAAATTGGTGCGCATAACCAATGACCTATATACCATCTATATTCTTTTGATGACAACTTCTATAAGACCATTTTATGACAACTTCTAAGAGACCATTTTATGTATACACATATGCAATAATAATCAAATCCTTATGATGTAAATTCTCCAGCATTACAAGTCATATAGACTTAATGAGATAAATAGGGAGGTGAGTCCTTAAATGTATTGCTAGTGCTTGGAGTGCAGCATTTCATGTGGACAATAATGCGACATGCGTTCATTGTGTTGAAACCAGAACCATAAAATACTTTAATGGCCCGCATTCTGGTTGTTTATGTCCATAAATATTACCTTGTTATTCATTGTAAGAATGGAATATTTTTGTATTATGTCCTTAACTTTAGGATGGTCTCATTCCTGTTTTGGCTAAGGATCGGGGTTTATTATAATTCTAGGTATTCGAGATGACATATTATAATGTTGGTGTTACTTCTTGTGCTGCAGAAGTCAACAGTTGCAATTTGGTGATTGCCTCATTTTGCCTTTTACTCGAAAAAGAATGTGTCAATGTGTATTTTTCAATACATAGATCATTATGCCATGACCATGGTGTTCCACGTGGTCATATCGAAATATATATGCATCATTGTTCCAAAGTTCTTTATTGGTGACAAAATATGTTTTAATGACCTGGATAATGTACTAGTTTGACACATTAATTTCTCTAATACATGTTCCTTTCATATCATTAGAGTTGATGTACATATATACCCATTTCCATTCTTATATTATGATTTCCAACTTATACGAATATCTTAACAAGGTTCTATTAACATATTGCTTTAGTGACTATTAATTCTATGCCACTAGGCATTAAGGAGGTGACAGTTCATCGTCTATGAATTTGGTTGGAGGTTTATAGACTATTTATTAATCAATCTTAGTCTATCTTTTAAGATTGTGTGGGATGCCCCACAAAAATACTCAAGTTCTCCTCAGTACATTCCAGCATGAACGAAGAATATTGAGAGTTTTATATTTGTATTTTTGATGTATTTCTTTACATTTATAATAATTAAATATTTGTTTTTTCATCAGCAAATGAAATTAATTTATACTTAAAATAAATTTCAAATAAACTTATGGTCAGTCAATCTTAAATTAATCTGATATAGTTCATTTCCAGTTTGTTCTTTTTTTTTATATGAGCGATTATTAACACAATTTTCTTCTTATATTGCCCATTATCTTTTAGACAGTAGTTTCATCTCTGCTTCAAGAATTGTAAAACCCTTTTTGACTCTTGTCATGACCCTTACCGTTTCCATGGTTTTGTCCATATGTGAAATTGTCTTTAACTCACTATACTTTGGAGTTGTTTCCACCTCTAACACGTTCATTATTGACCACAGGAATTTTCTTTGTCCGAACATGTTTAGTATTGTTAAATGAAATAGTTTTGTTATATCTCTCAACCACTTACAGTAGGTTGATGGGTTTATCTAAAAGTTATACTCTAGCTTATATTGGTTCATTAATATGATTACTGATAGATGAAAGGTGGAAATCTTCCGTGGTTTTCTTGCCACGAAGATTGGGATGCATTTTGAGACATAACACTTCTTTGTTGAAATCAGTAACCTTTTTGCAATCAAGTGGGTTTAATTCCACTGTATGATTAGTTGGGAAGTAAATGGTAATGAATACTCCTGATTTTCCTTTTCAGGGCGTCCCATAGTTCTTTGGGGATTCTAGTTAACGATATTCCTTATAAAGGTTGTGACTGTTATATCGTCTCAAAAATCTCAAGGTATTTACTTGTAACTTAACAAGTGATTTTTAGGGTCAATGGGTTTTGATGGTTTTTACATATTTGCATGTGTTCTTACGAACCTATCTTATGGTACTCAAGTTCTTTCAGAGTCCAAGATGTCGTAAATAATGAAGAATATATTATTTTCTAATAATCATAGTCTATAATCATTATATTATGCATAAAGTTTCATTATCATAATAATATTGGGTTATAGTATGTTTAAATTTTGTTGATATTACTTCATCAATATTTCAATTTGTGAAAATAAATCACTCAATCTATTGGATTTCCAGGTAGTAGGGGAATCACATGGATTTCTTAAGTCCCTGCAAACCTTAGGGTTATTTACACCCGTTTGACAAAATCCTTTTGATATGTTGTGATTAATTATTTATAAATTGCGCTTTTGAAACTTTTGGCAAGAGGTCAAAAGGAGTATGAGTTTGGCATATGAAGTCAATTTCAAAGTTACCTTAATAGTTTTTTAAGAGATTTTGTCAATCGACAAATTAATATTGGTTATGACATTTAAAGTCAAATTTAAACTTTTGATATCTTAATAATATTTTTGGAGCTTTTGGTAAAAACACCAAAATATATATGAGGGTTGGAAGTGTAACTTCCGAATATTAATTAAGATTGAAAATAATGAGTAGGAACTCATAATTAATATATTATGGATGTTGGAAGCATAAACTAATTATAAGATTGTAACTTATAAGTATCAACTTATTATTTTTAGATATTATATGGAGAATACAATTCTAAAACTAAACCTCTAATTAAATTACTAAACATTTTAATACCAGATTAAAACCACTTTCTAAAATAAACAGTTAACTAATCCATATTAATATACATTATTAATAACAACATGCTAAAATATAAACATATAAAAGAAATCATATTTGAACAATAATGGTTAAATATATAATGATATGATTTTTACTAATAAATTATATTAGGTTTAAATTCAAATTAATAACAAATTAAATGTTATCAAGTCCAAATTTAAAACGGATAATTTTAACAAACCCGACTAATAATATAATAATAAAAAATATGTTTTTTTTATTAATAATCGACAAGTAATGGGAAAAAAATTGGGAAAGTAAATCCACCCTTTTTTTTTCATACGTCCTCACAAAAAAAAACTCAATATGATTTTCACATAAGAACACTTTCTAATCCATATAAGATTTATAAGTATGATCAAAAAGAAAGAAAAAGAAAATATAAACACATAAATCGATGGTGTGGGATTTGTGTTTTGTTATTCATACATTTTTTAATAAGCAAAACAATCAATTAAAAATTAGGTGAAACACAAGCAAATTCTAGAAACACATGAAATTTTCTTTTTATCAATATGTTAAAAAGTTAAACAACAAAAATTCTTATAGAATAAAATACAAAGATGTAGACTTAGATTTACCGTTAGTATCATAAAGAAGAATTTAAATACATAGTCAAGTAGATGCGAAATTATAAGGGTATATTGAATTATCATGGTTAAAAAAAAATTATTCACGATCAATGATAACTCATATATAGGAAAAAAAAATTAAAAGGTTTTTTGTAACATAGAGATACTTACTTGAATGACACTACTAGAAAGCAAACCTCAAATCGATGTTGATATCGTAAAAGTCCTAGCTTTACGTCTTGACCAATATCCCTTTTAGCGGAGCAACGTGCTGATAACGTGTTAAAGGAACAACGAAACAGAACAACAATGTAATAGAGAGAATTGAAAGGTTGTAAATTCTCATTAGTCACAAACCCTTTAAATAGGAGAGATTTACATGAAAGGAAATATACAATATGGTAACTACTAATTATGAGATATTCCCTCAATCATTTCCTATTTGATAAAGGCACAATATCCTTCAATAGAATGTAAATTTTTTAAAAGATTTTAAATTTTAATTCTCTATTTTAAAGAAATTATAGAGAAGCGGAGATGTTCTTGTATACTAGTCACCCGTTGACTTATCAGCTGCCCGCTGACTTAGGGGATGTTTGGATGAGCTTACCGGTGTTGAAAAACGTTTTTTATAAAATGATAAGTTAAAAGAAATTACTTCTTAAAAAACAACTTACCTTCGGTTTGACATCAGATAAGTTGTTTTACCCAAACACCCAGATTCATTTATTACCGATGCCACACCCGAATAAATCAATAAGTTGTTTTGATATACTCAAACAAACACCCCTTATGGCTATTTTGCCAATCATACACTTTGTTTGCGTAAATTACAAATTTCAACTTTGGGAAGCAGTTTTCCTTAGTTTCTCGAGGCCAGAACAACAACATAATCAGCTCAAAATCCATTGTTGGTTTACAGGTTCTTGAATTGATTGCGTTTCTTTACTAAAGCAGTGTGCAATTGCAACCTCAAGAAACAATCCATCCAGCAGAGATTAGGTTTCTGTTTCTTCTGCAAAATCCCCTTCGTAGAGATTTGGGCAATTTCTATCTCAAGTTGCGTGTTCGTCGTATCATCTTCTGCAAACAGTAATGGCGTGGGAAGTTTTTCTGTGGGTCATCTTCTTCATCATCAACATGGCCCTCATCGCTTCTAATCTCTATCAGGTATCACATCATTACAATCTCTCTCAATCAAATTCGTCATACATGTGAATTGTGATCACATATTCTCATTTCGATCGCCACGAAAGAACTGTCGAAATTCAGTCTAGGGTTCTGATTTTTATCTCAACCGCTTGCTGCTCGATTAGGAGATATATGTCTGTTCCTCTTTCTAGTGCTCTAATTTTATGTTGCAAGAAGCAAATATTGCACTCAACTGTTGTGGAATGCATACTTCCTCATCCCATAATAATTCTCAGTTTAAAAATTGCATCCCTTCCTTTATTTGGGAAAAATAAGGCTATTTGTTCAACCTAATTGATGGTCTTGATTTGAGCCAAGTGATTCGATTTTCCAGCAGTTTAGACAAACTATTACTTATGGACAATTGCAATTGCAAACCCAACAATTCTAACAAACATTGCAAACCATTGTATTAAGAAACCATTGAGATGTTTATGGACAATTATTATGTTTCATTAATTATGGTTAAAATACATACCGAAGATGATAGGTTCTTTAATTATGATCATGGATTTGAATTAGGAAAGAAAATAAACAATCAAATATTTATTAGGCTAAATTTGGTTTGTAAAGTTTGTTAGAATTGTTAGGCTCAAAGCTTTAGTTTTTCATGGGATTTGAGGAATACATTTTCTGGTGGGCGCCTAATTGAGCATTATATCTTGAATAATACATTGAATGGTTTGTTAATATGCATTAATTGAAATTGGGTTTTTTACTGGTTAATCTTCCAAAAAGTATGAGCCTATGAGGACATTGCACGATTAACGGTTTTAATCCATGAATAATCACAAGCTAACTATAGATAAACCAATATTTGATGCTCACATCGTATGCTTACTGATGTGATTTCCTACCAATAAAGAGAAATTTCTTGGACGAACGTTCGTTTGTATGTTAGACTTTAGGAAGAAGAGGCTCTTTCTTTGTAAATAATATACATAAAGATGTGTTCGGGATTCCTATATTGTTGGTAGAAACCTAGGATGGATGTTCCGATTTCTTGAGCACCACAACCAAATTAACTAATGGCATCTCCCTAAAGGTTTGACTAAATAGAGCTCTCAAGACTTGGCTCAATCATCTAATAATCAATTTTGAAAATTATATCATAAACTTGTGTTTAATCACTTATATATGATAAACCAACAATAATTATACTAACGGTATAAAGTGGATACTTATCATAACAATATAAAGTAGATACTTATCCTAACAATAGAACTACAAGATTATCCTAAATATAATAACCACAAATGATAGAAGACAAATGCTAACAGTTATCCTAATGATTCTCTCACTTATTCTTTTTTCATCATAATCTTATGATCGCCAGTCACCAACACTTATCCCACTCTTTCAAGAAAAGTTGTCTCAAATTTCGGAAAGTGTGGAAGAATAAAGATAGTGAACAACGGGTTTTAGAAGTTGGTGAGTGGATACGCCATATGAAGGATTATTGGTGAAATTTACAAGACCTTTAGTGATGGGAAGTTACAATCTTCCTTAAACTTACCTCCATGTTAATGAAGGTTACTTGGTTAGTCGATTTTATTTTATTTGGGACATATAACTGTATAAGGGTTATTGTTCAATATTTTGGCAGTGAATAGGTTCTCAAAGATAGCTCATTTTATCCTTTGTAGTAAAACTATCAATGCTTCCGTGTGCATAGCTGTTATTTGGTGAGGCTGTTAGGGAACCTTATGGTCCACTTTCCCTTCTATAAATCATGTCAGATAAGGATGTAAAATTTTATAAGTGGTTTTTGCAGACTTCTTGGAAGATGCTTAAGAGTTAAGATCAAACTTTACATTTATATATTGATGGTAAGGTTTCAGAAACATACCACTCTTTCCACATCTTTCTTTTCTCTTATTTATTTGGTACTGGTGATTCAGGAGAGACTATGATTACTGGGTGCTGACCAGTGAAAAAGTGGTAAACAATTAATGAAACACTAGCAGACTATAGTTTCATTACACTTATTTTCTTTTAAATATTTTTTTCCTTTCGGGAAATCCCAATGATTGATATGAAAGCTTGTTTAGTTTGCAACACAATTCTATGTAATATATTTGTGACATCTCGGTCCTGGGGGTAACGTTCTTTGCCCTTAATACAAATGAATGAAAGAAACTTCATATCTTAAACTTTTATTTCATTATAATAGAGTTATTACAGCAGTGGAAATGCGGAAATTTACAACTTATAACACTAACATCTTAGAATAGCAACACTTCAACTTGTTCCTACTCCTTGATTCCTAAGATACATACATGAATATGTAAGCTTTAAGCTTAGTGAGTAGTTATGGTTTCATGATAAAACATTCTTTCCAAATAGTCAAAAATATTTCTTATAAACTTTCATGTGTAGAAACATTTCTTTGAGATCTCATGGTTACATGTTAAGTATACCACTTCTCACAGGTTCTTTAACCTTGGGTCCATATAAGAGTTGCCTAATAAGGTTCGTTTGCAAGACGTACCTTCTTTCTATATCCCATACGTTGGATGTTTAAATGGTTATACTTAACATGTATAAAAACTTTCATAAACCACACGTGCATCATGACATAAAAGGTGTACTTTGCCAGATAATTATAAAATAACTTTTACAAGAAGATATGGCAATATTCTTTCATGCATAAAACATTTATATATATAGCATGTATGTATTCCAGTAAATCTCATAACGTACTCACCCTTGTGTTAGCTTATCAACTCTTTTCAGTAGGATTGACTGGATTTGTTGGCCTATCCCCTTATGGATTTGCTCCACGTCTACTTCCTTGTCTTGTCTTGGTGGTCTAGTATTTTCTGAATTGTTTCTATTTGTCTTTCTCATATTCATTCTACAAAATAATAACGTAAGAATATAAAGATAAATTTCGATTTCATATATTCCATAATCGTACAAAATTGGAACAAGTACAAAACATAAGAAATGATAAACTTTTCCTTTTTCGTCCCTATACATTTATATTTGCATATATATATATATATATTCTATCTGAAAATTATATAGGGCATAACGGGCTCCTAAGAAGTCTCTAAATCACCATGCCGGTTGGAGATTGAGGGTATCTTCTGCTTCTGCTGGGGGGTGACATCTCTTAATCCATATCTTAGCGCTCTTTGTCATGTGTGTTGCTTTATATTTCCAAAAGCGGATCCTATCATTGATCCTTACTATGATG
The DNA here is from genome assembly GCA_036898165.1 of Silybum marianum. NCBI lineage: Eukaryota > Viridiplantae > Streptophyta > Magnoliopsida > Asterales > Asteraceae > Silybum > Silybum marianum. Next base: position 17,565,365 of record CM072541.1, read on the forward strand.
GATCTTTCATTCTTTTGGCAATCTTTGTCTCTTGTTCATAGATTCTCCATCTGAGTACTAGTTCGCAATTTCGATTGTTTGTTCCCGAATCCTTTCGTATTCTTCAATACTTGTTGGTACCATAATCCAATTTTCAACTTTTTCCTCGACCAGTACATCCTCCTCTTGATATACATAACTAATTTGATCTTCTAAGATAATCTCATCATCGAATATCCAGTTATCCATGTCATAGGTTGCCATAATAATAAAAACATATATCTTTTATATATATTCTTGGGGTGATGTTTTTTACAAAACTAAAGGAAGTAAGAAATGAATTGTTTTCCTTTTCACATCCTTATTTATTGATACTAATAAATTAGTTGATCCGCTCTTATGTTATCTATTATTATTATTTTATTAAAGTTGTTTTCGATCCCTCCTACGTCTCCTTTGGGCATGGAGCCTATAATCTTTGGCAAAGGAGTTCCTAATTACATGGTTGGCATATGCCAATTCTTCTTGTAACCGAACAACTGGGCCTGGGTTTGATTTAGGAGTTGGAGAGCTCTTTCCGTTTCTTTCCTTGATTCTCTTAATTCACCTTCCACAGCTACAGTGTACAATCTGATCCTGTGGAAGGTGAATTAAGGGAATCAAGGAAAGAAATGGAAAGAGCTCTCCAACTCCTAAATCAAACCCAGGCCCAGTTGTTCGGTTACAAGAAGAATTAAGGTGAATTAAGGGAATCAAGGAAAGAAACGGAAAGAGCTCTCCAACTCCTAAATCAAACCCAGGCCCAGTTGTTCGGTTACAAGAAGAATTGGCTTATGCCAACCATGTTATTAGGAACTCCTTTGCCAAAGATTATAGGCTCCAGACATAAGAGGGATTGAAAAGTGAAAACCACTAATAAAATAATAATAGATAACATAAGAGCGGAGCAACTAATTAATTAGTATCGATAAATAGGGATATGGAAAAGGAAAAAAAATTCATTTCTTACTTCCTTTAATTTTGTAAAAACATCATCCCAAGAATATATATAAAAGATACATCCGATATGGATAACTGCAAATCGGATGATGAGATTAGCTTAGAAGATCAAATTATTTATGTATATAGTGTTTCAAATATTGGGATGAAAAGAATGAACCCTTTAAGCTTCTATTTATAGGGTGTATGTCATGCTTTAAGGTACTTGTTCACTTAGCTTTTCAACTTGTAAGTTTCTAAGGATATGCCACATATGTACTTGTTCATTCTTATCTTCTTTCCTAGCCTTGCCTTGTAATGCTTTTAGGGTTGCCACAAACTCTTTTCCTCTTACAACTCATTCTCTAGGCTTGCTTTGTCATAAGATTCTTGTGGCTCATGTTGTTTTTTTGTAAGTAGCTTTGTAAGCTACTTGTGTGCTTGCTTATCTATTTATCTCTATAACTAATATTTTTTACTAAAAGATGTTATTTACTTTGTTTTAGTTCTTATATTAAGGGCCTTTAGAAACAACTTAACTTTATAAGAAATAATGATAAAAAGATATATATATATATATATATATATACCTGGCTGAAAATTAGGGCTGTTACAATATTAAACAACAGATTCTTAATATTTGGTACCCCAGATTAGAAACTGTAATTGACCCCCAAAAAAAACCCTCTTACAAATACATTCCATTACTTAAACCAGATGGTGTCGTTCATCATTGTGAACCATACAAAGAAATTATTCTAGTCTTTACTCTAGTGCATTCCATTGAATGGCATATATAATAGGTTCAGCACTGAATCTAATTGGTTGAATATAGTAACCCTTAATGATTACTTGTTGTGTGACTTGGTTGAATATAGTAATCCTGGTATGTTTAGTTTCAGATAACTGAGGAGTTTATAATGGCAAAGGGGGGCAAGGGCCATTAAATGTATGGTTTTCTATATATATGGTTATGTGATAGTCAACTAAGAAGGAAAGAAAATTATGTATGTAAGGAACTGTTTGTTTACCTTTTAACAGTTCCATTAAGAGGCAATCTCTGAATCATTAAAAGGTGAATCTTGTTTGGAAAAAAATAAGTTTGCCTGTTAATGATTCCAAAACCCTCTGAATCATTTTGTATCCTGGACCTCTCTTAACCATTCAGAGCCCTAATTCCATGTTGAACAATTACCAAACAATTATATTTCATTTTGCACTATATCATAAGAGCCTCTTAATCATTCTGACCACTTAATCATTCTGCACCAAACCATTCAGCAATTACTTCATGAGCCTCTCAATGTATGCATATATGTCCCTCATATGACTGTACGTTTCTTAACTTTATATAATTCCATCTCCTCAGTTTGAACCATCTTATACAATTTCTAGATAGCATATATCTAGCCATTGAACTGCCAGAGAAAAAATTATCTGTTTTCATACACAAACATGAAAACTGTCTGTTTTCATTGCTCCAGCTCTAAATCCTCAAAAGATACTATCTGGCTACTATGTCAGCTTGGGTCTGAATCATGATTTGGATAAAAAATATAGACAAGAGATATACCTATGGCATTTCTCCATTTATATGTTATGTTGGATATAAGCATTAAACCAACAGAAAAATGATGTGATTAAAGCTCATCTTAATAGATAAAGTCCATTTTCCCAATTTATTTTTCTATCAGCCAATCAGCCAATACTTGATATAGATTTATAGCTTTATTTTTTTAAGCATTATCTAAGGTTATTATTCTATTGAACGTGTAGATTGTGTGCCTATCCGATTTGGAGGCGGATTACATGAACCCATATGAATCATCATCTCGCATTAATGCTGTGGTAGTTCCCGAAATGGTTCTCCATGGTTTATGCTCTGCTCTTCTTCTTGTGACGGGTTATTGGTTCATGTTCCTTCTTACACTTCCCATCACTATCTATAATTCCATGTTGTAAGTTTCTTTTTTGCTTATTTACCAACAATTTTATATCTAACATTTAAACGATATACAAATAATGTCAAATCGTATTGCTTGTCACTAGGATCAGGTTCAGGAGAAAACGTTAAAAAAGAGAAAACTGAAGAACACCTTGGGAGCCCTCCATCTGGACGCTATGCACAAATGCATACCTGTAATTTGTAGCATGCATTTGTGCGTATGCACTAATGCATGTATATGCACTCGTGCATAGAACAAAAAAATCAGCTTCAATGGCTTGTATGCATTTATGCATACCGTCCAGAAGGAGGGCTCTCGGGCCATTCTTCGGTAGTTTTTTTTTTTTTTTGAGGTTTTCCCCTGAACCTCCCTCCTTGTCACTATTACATCTTTTAATTGCAGCTTTCTTTCTACTAGTCTTTTGACTTTTTTCTCACTTTTTCACAAGCCGGGGTAGAAAATACTGTTTTATCCTTTGACCATACTTTTGAGTGGGATATACCGTTTATATTTTCTTGAGCTTCGGATATTCTCTCATGTTACCTCTAAACAGTTCCATTAAGAGGCATCATCTGAATCGTTAAGAGGTGAATCCTGTTTGGCAAAAAATAAGTCTGTCTCTTAATGATTCCAAAACCCTTTGAATCATTTTGTATCCTGGATCCCTCTTAACCATTAAGAGCCCTAATTACATCCTGAACAATTACCAAGTAATCATATTTTATTTTGCACTATATCATAAGAGCCTCTAAATCATTCTGCACCAAACCATTCAGCAAATGCCAAACAGCCCTTTAGTTCTCACATTATTTTTCTTTCATTCTTTTCAGATACATGAATAGACAACATCTTATAGATGTAACCGAAGTGTTCAGATATGTCGATGCTGAAAAAAAGTATCGGATTGCAAAGCTGGCTTTGTACTTGTTTCTCTTTCTCCTAGTGGTTATCGGGTGGGTTGTTCACTTTTGTTGCTTAGACGGTACTCCTTATGTTCATTTCAAAAGCTAGAGATACGTTTTGACTTTCCTAGTCAGACAACTTATTTTTCAAGATTTTAAAAAGGGCAAATGCGTCATAATGCAACGAAGTTTGCTTTAGGGGCTGTTTATCAAATGCTTACCCAGTAAGCACGTGCTTATCGACAAGAATCACCACCATTTCTTACCTTGTCGGCTAACATTTTTTGGCCATCAAAATGAATGTTTGTAAGCGTCTCTTACCCGGTAAGCGCTAACCAGGTAAGAGTCTTCTCCTTCATTTAACACGTAAGAACCTCGGTTGTTACCATACCTCTTACCCAGTAAGCGCTAACCAGTAAGCATTTGGTAAACGACCCCTTAATTCCCATTTAGTCTACAGAAGTTTTTTTTATCACAAATCAATGTAACAAATTTTCAAAATTTTCCTATTTAATATAACGAAATTTCAAAATTTCCCATTTTTGAGCGGTAACTCGCTGATCTGGTAACATTTGATGACGTACATGCCAAGTTTATCGTCCACTTTGCCGTAAACATATCATAAACAGGTATCCACATCATCAAATATTATAAGACCAGCATGTTAACGGTCAAAATAGGTACAAAATAGGAAAACTTGAAACTTTGTTACATCGATTGAAAAAAAAAAGTTCTCGTTACACAAAATAAGAACTAAAAACTTTGTTGCATTTAGTAACATTTATGAGAAAACAAGCATAGAATGATAAATCATATATAGAATACTAGCAATGGCAGTCTCTGATCTTCAAAAAAGAATACAATTTCATATCGGTTTTTGAATATAAACTCCGCTTGTTTGACTTCAAAAACTCGAAAAGTATCTCCATAATATATTATTAAAATTCAAAATCTCTTAAAAACATTACATTTGGAGATTACAAAATTCATTATATTATTAAAATATTCTATATTTTTAATAAAATATTATTTACCTCATCTAAACATTTAATTTCAATTTTTATTATTGGTGGAACATAATAAAAAAAAAGTTTCTCTCTCATGGTAATCATTTTTTGGAGATATTTGTAATCTTGTTTATACTTTTTCCATTTTGGAGAAAGTTTTAGATATGCTGTTGGAGCAAAAAATTACTCAAAATCTCTGTTTTCTCCGTTTTAAAGATGCTGTTGGAGATAGACGCTCTTAGCATTTTAGCAGTATTTTGATAAAAGTTCACAATTTCTTCTTGAAAATAGATCTGTGGTTGCCGGAAAATTCTCCAACGTCCTTGAACCTTTTCATCCCACTAACGAAGATCTTGACATCCTTTCTCACGTTCTCGAGTTCTAGCTTTCTTTTCATCATCATCATCATAAACTCGTTACCTCTAACTCTTCTAATCATATAAAAGATTTGTACTTGAATAAACTCTATAATTCTTGACTTTAGCTTTTAGCTTTTGTAATCTGGTTGGGATATATTTTTATTTTTTAAAATATATATGGCAAATTAAACTGACAGTTGAACCCCAGACCTTTAGGAAGGTGGGGTTATTGCTGACAAATGCATGGATTGTGCAAGATGGTAATAGTGATTATCAACAATGTAATAGGTGATGATGATGGGTTCGAGTTTTTTGATTCTCGCCGGTTTACGTCACGATGATTTTTGGGTTTGAAAATCTTTACAGTTTTGAGGAAAACCATAGTTCTTTTGAGTTAAATCTTAAGCCCCAAGGTTCTTAAAAGTTAAAAGTTATAGATGTGATCAAATAACCATTTCAAGAAAGTTGAGCCAAAGTTTTTTTATAACCTTAGGTGTTAGCACCAATTTACACTTACCTTCGATTAATCCTGAACAAAATAGTAAGGAAAATCCCCAGTGATCTTGAGGTTACTTGATCTAGCCTTTGTTTGTCAGATGAGCTAGCCTTCAAGGTGGATCTAGACATCTGATCTTAGAGAAACTAGAAAAATACTTCACTCCACCACTTACAAAAATAGAGGGTTTTTTCTAATTGTGGGTGTTGGAGCCAGCTTGTTGTATCTCGACTAATACTATGAAGCTTTGAATTTAGCAATCATGAGGGAACTTTACCTAACCTCTTGGAAAAATATGTATTGGTTTTTTTTTTCGCACTTGTGTTATAGTTAATTGTTTAAAGCTATAGCGTTTTCCCGGTTGTGGTTTGCTTGGAAGATGACGGGTACTAGGGGTGGGACAGAGACCAAAAGGAAATGTGAACATAAAGGGTAGATTTCTAATAAACGAAGTGGAAGGAAGACATGAACGTGTTTTGTAATTTGCTCAACAAAAAGATGGACCCGGGGTTGATTGTTGGATCCGTTGAATCATATATGTGTATATATATATACACCAGTTGTGTGCACATTTCAATTAGTATCTTTTGGTTAAGGTTTAATAAGCCATTTGTGGTTGCCCAAAGGGATTAGTCAGGTCACATAAGCTAAACCGGATACCCATGGTTATCCAAAAAAAAAAAAAGGTATGATGCATGCAACAAAAATAACCCCATTATAGCACCACTACAACAAATGAAATGACCCAACAAATACAGGGGCTTTTCAATGAAAATGATACATCAAAATTAACTTAATTATATCTATTGTTGCCAACTAAAAGTTAACACTATATTATAAAAAGATTACCATATGATCAGCAAACATACTCTAGGTTCTTAAACCCCAACAGTTGTTGCATATCACACACCACCACTCACCATCTTCAAGTGATTCAAGAAAACTTGCACTAACGAGAGTTCCTAGTGGGTCAATGTTTCTGGTAGCTCTTGCTTGGGTTTTCTCTTCCCAATAACCTAAAATCCAAATAAATTGGTCAAAATAAAAATCATCCAGATTCCAAAATCAAACTCGAAAAAGAAATATTTGAAGCTACCCAATTTGGAGATGCTTTGAGCATTGGGAAGAAAGACAAGAAAGAAAAAGCTGAAAATAGGATAGAAAACAAACATTTCAAGAAGAAAACAAATGTAATGTTTTCCTATTCGGTGGTGGTGGGATCAGTAATAAACATTATGCTATCAATTGTTTGTACCTTATGCTTCAATAGTTGTAATTAAGAGTTTTCTTACTTTTTGTGCTTAAAGGCTTGTACATAATGCATAAATACTTGTAATTAAGACATTTTGCTCAAACCAATATTAAGGTAGTATAGATATAGATAGATAGTTTATGATTGGACTTCAATCAAACGTGTAGAAATGTGGACGTTAATAAAAAAAATGGACCGATCCTTGTGTGCTTTTACCTTAATTCTTGTATAAAAATGTTACAAGATCGAATGATGAAAGATAGAAATTTAGTTGAGTTTTGAACCCCCAAATGGTCCAGTCCATATAACCAATTTTTGCTACACATTAAAGAAGTAGATTACATCAAACCAAATCATATGTATATAATATATTTCATTTGAAAGTACGATTTAAGGGTAAGATGATAGGATGTATACAAACATTTTGTATATTGTTTCTTTATAAATTCCGGCTTGCGAAAATGTTTTGGAGAGAAATAGAGAATTTGTCAAAGGACAAATTTTGAAAGTTGCAAGAATTTTGAAAAAACACCAAGAACATGAGAAAGAAAAATAATGTGTACAAGTTGACGACAATTCTCTATCCCAATGGGTAAAAAGAGAGTTTCTCTTAAAATCTCCAGACTTGTGAAAATATTATGAAAAAACAAGAGAGAAATAGAGAATGCCATTCAAAAAAAAAACAAAATTTGGGAGTTAGAAAGAATTTTGAGAGTTAAAATCTCTAAAAACATTTTCTAGAAATTTCAACAGTTTTTCTATTTTAGATAATCTATCATTTTTATATTATTAAAATATTTAATATATTTAATAAAATATTTTTTCCTTCACTTAATTATTTAAGTTCAATAAGTTTAACTTGTTGATGTGATTAAAATATTATTTATGTCTCATAATGTTGAGATTTTATAGAATTCCTGTATTTAGAGTTTTCTTTCTAATTCTCTAACGTAGAAAACAATATAGCAATACTGTTGAAGTATTTTAGAAAGGAAAATCCATTTTTTTTCTATTTTATCAATGTTGTTGGAGATGCTCTAAAAAAACACTCGAGAGCATGATGTAGAAAAATAATGTGTAGAAATACGCAACAGTGACCTTAAACAGTAACAATTGAAAGGATTGAGAGAATAGATCTATTTACATATAATTCCCTTGCAAATTATCCCTCATCTCGGCTTAAATAATCTCAACATCAAGGATTATTGGTACAAACTATTCAAAAGATGCATATTCAGAAGCTCTTTGAGACCGGTTATGTGCCTGGCCCGGGCTGGCCAAAATTTTCAAAAAATATTATCATTTTATTATCAATAACCAACAGCCATTTGCGCGTTTTTTCCCATTTTTTGAAAGCTTTTTGTTTGTTATATTTATCCTCTATTCACTATATGTAAGTCATATGGTGTATGGAGGAAGATACCAACTCACAAACATTCACAATTTTGGTTATAATTTGTGATTTTGGCTCATATTCTCGTAAAAAAACATATCTTTAAGTTAATTTAGTTGACCCAATTACACACTTTCAACGGTATTAAAATAACACTTTTATTATTATTTTTAAAAAAAACTTCAAAAAAAATGAAAAAAATCGAATTTAGAAGAAGGGATATATACACAAGACCGGTTCTCACTTCTCATAACCGGTTACAAAGTACCTTAATCGGACCTTAGATTTTTGGTCAGGACCGAGACTGGCTACACCAGAACCGGTTACAGGAATAGTGTTTAGGACCCGAACCCATTTGAACCCGACCAGACCCTACCCGAAATCGATATTTGGCCATCTCTGAATGAAAACTGAGCAGACTTTAATTGATGACAGGGGCGGACCCACCTTTCGGGAGGGGGGTCCAGTGCTACCGCTCAACCTAGTGTCGTAAGGGTAAAAAATATCGTGTTTCGTAAGTTTTACATGAGTTTTACATGAGGTGCACCCGCTGAACTCTGTCAACTTCAAGAGTTAAGGGAGCACAACTTTAAAAAATCCCTCGAAATCAACAAAGAACCTTAAAAAAATCACTCGAAATCAACCAAAAACCATAAAAAATCACTCGAAATCAACCAAAAACGTTAAAAAGTTCTTCGAAATCAACCAAAAACCTTAAAAAATACTTCGAAATCAACCGAAAAACTTAAAAAGACCCCTAAACAGGGAATTCGGCTAAAAATCCCTCAAAATCAACCGAAAAATATATCAAACAGCTTTGCAGACATTTGATACAACTTAAGGGTGCACCCGTTCAAGAAAAATCTTGGGTCCGCCACTGATTGATGAGTTCTGAAGACAAACTCAATTGTTACGATAAATAAACAACATGCCTACATTTTATTTCTAATATAATAACTGAACTTTAATAATTATTATCACATTATCTATTTTTAACCCAAAAAACATATAATATGCTAACAAAATCGAAGAGTGTTTACCACGTTTTTTAACAGTAGGATATCGGCTTTAGAGAATTTACAGGCTTTGACTACGGTGTGTAAGTTGAAAATAGGACTACATAAAAAACCATCAATCTCCTTCACTCGTCCAACTTGTTTGTTAACAATTCAATTAAATTCAACCCGTTATATTGTTAATTAAAAGCTTGCTTATGAGCATATAGTTTATATATAAATCATAGGGGTTCATATATGAACTCGTTAACCGTCTATTTGTAAAAGTTACGAAACTATCTCTCTATTGTTCGCACAACCACAAATTCTGACTAGTCAAATCCAATATTAACCGTATGAAAAGCTAGGATCAATTATTTACACCTCAAATATATACATATACACACGCACATATGTTTTTACACTTAAAACTTTACAACGATGGTAAAAAAAAATCAAACATTCACAGCAAAAACACTGTGAAGCCGGTGTTTTGATGTGAAATTTCAAGTGTAAAATGGTGGTCTTACAGGTCTCAAGAAAGGTCTCACATAATCCCAAATCCGTGTGTGTGTGTGTATATATAGGGTTGTGTATATAGATATAGATGGAAGTTCAAATACAAACCAGTTGAAAGGTACAAACTATAAAAACTGGTTCAAATCAAATGTGAACTCAAATTTGGTTGTGAACGTAAGGACGAATGAGAGCGCGACACATGTCATATTCAGACTGAATAATACTACATTCAGATACGTGCCGCCCCCTCATTTGTTCTTACGTTCACAACCAAATTTGAGTTTGCATGTGAACTTTCCTCTCTCTCTATATATATATAGATATAGATCTATATATATACACACACACAGATAACACCCTGTAATTGTCATAATTATCTTTTAACACATATTGAATGATTATTTCAACAATCAACATGAGTTAACTTGGGTTCTTACAAATAGAGGCAAACATATTTTTTATGAACGACCCTACACATTTACAAATTCTTTAGCAGTATTTATAAATAACATGTGTTATGGACCTATAATAACTCACATAACGGCGGGCAGACCAGTCGAAGGAGTAGTTCACTTACCTGTTTGTACATATACTATACTCATACCCATATTAAGATACATATGTGTTCACCCTATCTTGCTTTCACGATATTTATTTTAAGACAACTAAAATAAAAATATGCATGCTTAACAAATAAAATAGAGTAAACTCTAATTTTGGTCCTTGTGGTCTAGTGAAATATTTGAATGTGAGACCTAAACTTTGATAAGTATAGAAGTCATCCTCATGGTTTGCATTTTGCTATGAAAGTGGTCCCTGATCACTAACTCTGTTAACAACTATCCGTTAATGTAGGGTAATTTTGTCCTTTTTTTGTCTTTCTCATTTTTTTAAATCAAGGGCCATAATGTATATGTATTGTAACTTCAAGGGCCAAAAATAAACTTCATTATATAGACACATGTTAAAAATAATTTTTTCATGTTTTTTTTCATCAAATGCTATAATTTTTTCATGTTTTTTTTCATCAAGTGCTAATCATGACATATATTTTCGTAGTTACATGTGAAAAAATACATTATGAAACAAATGTATGTGAAACTTTTAACTTATGAAAACAAATACATGTGAAACTTTTAGATTATGAAACAAACGTATATGTAATAACATCTTAAATCATAGCATTTGATGAAAAAAAATCATGAAAATATTATTTTTAACTTGGTTTGTACGGTTGGTGCAGTTTGTAAATGAAACAACCTCTAATACATATAGCAGTATATAGTACGTCACCTCCTTCTAAGGACAACCGTTTTGTTCCTCCCTTCAGGCAACAACCACCGTTACTCCTCCACTCCGGAGAACAACATCGTTCCATGATTCCATCCTTCCCTCCGCCGACCAAGATCGTTCTGTCATTCCCTCCGGTGAACAGCAGCCTTCCACCCTTCCCTTCGGCTAACAACACCGTTCCACCCTTCCCTCCGTTCCAACCCCGTCTCTGACCACCGAACCCAAACCTGCAACAAATACATGAACGAAACCACATGGGCCGAACCATAGAGAAATTAATATATATATATATATACGTATGTGTGTGTATGTTAATATATATATATATATACATGCCTACAATTTCAAGCAAATCTACTTCTCTGGCGGAAAACCGATCACCATCTCGGCCAAAAAATTGGTCACCATATCCATCGAACCCCAAAGGTCACCATTTTCGGCCACCACTTACTTCTATCCTACCCTTCTGCTGTTCTGCATCGTATGTAACCCCAATCTGCACACCTTGGATAAAGTAGACGCAAGCGTCTTCTTCCTCGTAACTCCGATGATGACCGGTGAGATTGGAGGTGGTCATGGACTGGTGGGGTGAGCTCAAACTAAACCATCAGATTTGTGTGCATCCTATGTTGAACATGGACGGAAACCATAAGTGGTGGAGAACCATTAGTGAACAAAAACCATAACACGATTACCACCAGATCCGGGGAAGGGTAAGGGACGACAACCATAAGTGCGGGGAGGTGGGGGTCGGTCACGGTGAGAAGGAAGGAGGGGATGGGGAAGGGTGGTGGTTGGATGGTGGATGGTGTTGCAGCCTTGCAGGTCGCCGGAAAGGGAACCGTCCGACAAATGGACGGAAGCAAGGATAGTTTTCAAACCCGGGAAGTTTACCGTGATATTTCTATAAATATATTGTATAATTTTTTATATTTAAAAAAATAAGAAAATATAAAAGGACTATACTGACATTTATTTAAGGGGCGATTTTTGATCCAGCATGCCCATTTGTAAAATAAAAAAACCAAATTCCATTCTTCCCCGACTCCATGTACGAATAAAGTGGTAAAGGAGTAGTAATATAATAAATCATATAGAATCAATGGATTCGCGGTAAAATTCCTGTATGATGTATTTTAGTACAATTTTTGGTTGATATAGGGATCAAATGGTATAATTTGTTGGATACTTCCACATATTATGGGTAACGTAGGAGACATCTCTATTTTTCCCCCCGGGAATCTTTAGAATTACCATTGCTTAGCTTTCAATTCGCCTCTGACCATCAAATGAAATGTGAATGAAGAAATTGTTTTCATCTTCAATCATAAAAGAAACTTCGATAGAGAATTGCACAGAAACATCTGAACTAAATAAAATTCATGATATCCTTGTTCCCTATCCTAATTTTAACGTATTTTTCTTCATATTTTTTATTTTTGTCAAGTATTTCGAATTTCAAATTTTCTTCATATTTTTTTTATTTTGGTCAAGTATTTTGAACATCGATTTATACACCCTATATTTGGTTGTTTTGTTTGACTTGATTACAATCAAGCGCAATCAGATTTTGATGCAACGAAAAAGGCGATTTTAACAGTGTTAGTAATTAGGGACTACTTTTAAAGCAAAAGGAGAACCATAAGGACCATTTTTAGACTTATCAAAGTTTAAGTACCACTTTCAAAATTTTCTCCAAACCTCAAGGACCAAAATTAAAGTTTACTCAATAAAATATTAAAAATATAAAACCAAATAAACAATAAAAAATATAGGTTATTGTTTTATTGTAATTCGTTTTAAAAAGAGTAAACTAGAATTTTGGTCCCTTGAAACTCATCCTTGTGCTTCAATAACTACAGAGGTCGTCCCTACTGTTTCCATTTTGCTTTGAAAGTGGTCCCTGATCGTTAACTTCGTTAACTTTTTCGGTTAAGTTAAGGGTATTTTAGTCTTTTTACCTTTATAGAGATATATTATACCATTTTGTTTAAACTATAAGGGACCAAATTGTACTTTACTCTAATTTATATTAACATTATAATATATATATATATATATATGCATGTACATTCGAAGTTGCCGTTCCGGCGACAAATATATCGTCTCCGGCGACAAATCATTGCACCTCTCTCTCTCTCTCTCTCTCTCTCTCTCTGTGTGTGTGTTTCTTTTTTTGTTAGTATCATCCATATCCCCTCTCCCCTTCCATCTCTATCCGAAACAGGCACAATGTTTTTTGTTTTCTTCGCCGGTTGTTTTCTTCGCCGGTTGTCTTCTCCGGCAACACTCAACTCAACTCAGATCTCGATTTTGGTTTCCTAATAGCTATGGAGTAGGTCTCGATTTTGGTTTCCTCATAGCTATGGAACAGGTTGCTGCCGACGATTTGATCTCCGATGATTTCTTCGGCTGCGTTCACATAGATGAAACCCATATCCACGGACGGAGATGGCGACCTGACCTGTCGCCGGAATGGGTTTTTTTCACCTAGCGTCGTACGATGGTTCTTCGAGTCAATTCGTGATGGACTCAATCATCGGCTCATCTCTGTCTACTCTCTACCGATCTCCATACTCTCCGCCGTTATCACCAGTCTCATGGATTGGTCCAAACTCAATGAATGAACTCAAGTCTTCCGTCAAACCCGACTCGTAACTCGAGCTGAACATGTGTCAACTCATTTGATCTCTAGGATCAAGTACACTCGAGGAATCGATTATGGAAAGAGTGGAGTCTGGAAAGCAAATTAGAGGCAAGATTTATGCGAAACTGAGTAGAGAGAGGTCAACCCGTGAAATCAAGTGGGGGAATCCGTCCCGACGGAATTATTCATGGAGAAGACAGCTGAAGAAGACTTTCGGAGATGACATGACAGGACGGAGATGGTCTTGATCAGTGGAAAGGATTTTGGAGTTACCGGGGTATTTAATCTTGAAGAAGAAGATGAGGTGGTGAATCAATGGGTTGTACTCATGCTTAAAGCACATGCACTTTAGATATGTGAGGAGGACGGGGAGGGGTGGAGAGTGACTGAGGTGGTGGTGCGGTCGCCGAAGGTGGCCAGAGGAGAGCACCGGAGTTGCAGGTGGTAGCCGGTGAAAGGGATGGTCCCTGTTTCCATGTAATTTACAACATAAAGTAGAATAAATTACAATTTGGTCCCTGTTCTTTAAAAAAATTGTATAGCTTCTCCTTGTAAAAAGACAAAAATACCCTTGATTTAACGGACAAATTTAACGAAGTTGACTATCAGGGACCACTTTCAAAGCAAAATGAAAACAGTAGGGACAACCTCTGTAGTTATTGAAGCACAGGGACGAGTTTCAAAGAAACGTGTAAACCACATGGACCAAAATTGTAGTTTACTCTTTTAAAATTCTAATAAATTAATTTTTAAAAATAGGAAATTATTTAAGAGTGTTCATTGTTCGGTTCGGTTTGGTTAGTAAAAAAAATATGAATCGAACCGTATGAGACGTATACCGTAGTTGAATTGAACCGCACCGAAAAAATGTGGTTACTCATGGTTCGATTTGCGGTCACCTGAATTTGTAAAAAAAAAATTATTTACAACATAAAAATGGTACCGAAATATGTAATATTTAAAACAATTACACATCAAATAAATAATTAAAAAAAAACAAAACGCTTCAAATTAAAATTAGTTTAATTATTAAAACATCTATTTTTGGGTTAATGTCGACTCCTTCACAACTTTATACCGTTAAATTTAATCATCCACTGTAATGCTTGATAATAAAATGTAAAAAACTTCCACTTATTTAACTTTAGATTAATAAATAAATAATAACATAAGTAAAATATTATATATACACTATACTCGATTCGGTTCGGATACCTCTGGATACCAAAAATTCAAATTTGAAACCGACCCGTAAATATCCGTTTTTTCGGGTTTCGATTTTCGAATTATTCAGTTATTGGTTTTTTTATTTCAGATCAAACGGTTTAGTTCGGTTCGGTTTTGCAGTTTTTAACACCCCTAAAATTAGACTTGGCAAAAATTAGCACGACATGCTAACCCGACACAAATTAAACAGGTTTGGGTAAGACATTTCAACCCGTCTATGTAAACGGGTGACACCACACGACACGAACATTAAACGGGTAAGGTCAGGGTCAAAATTTTCAACTAAAAAATGACCAGAAGAACCCGTTTATATTAGTTCTCTTAGGCCCTTAGACAACGAACGTCCACAACCTACGATTTATATTTTTTTTAACAAAATAAATACAAAATAATAATAATAATAAATGATTGTTCATTCTTTGTAGAACTGGCAACAACGGTCACGACATGCTAACTCACGAATTAAACGGATTTGGGTAGTACATTTCAACCTGTTTAACTAAACAGGTTGACACGACACAAAAATTAAATGGATTGGATTCAAATTAGACACTTTCAATTCATTTAACTTTGAACCCAATACGACACAACAGATTTACCTAAAATTACTAAATGGCACCTAAAAATATCTTTATATAGGCCCACAATCTTTTGGACCACATATTTTGATAGACCGGCAGACACCCAGTATGGATAGGTATAGACAGTGACTGTCATTGGGCCCAAATATCCTGCCTAAATCGTCCTATACTGTCTATTTCAATGGGCCGGACCAAAATTTATTAGTGATTTTATAGGCATTTTTAACGGTTATGTTATAATTATTTATAATGAAATATAAAATTAAGATCTTTTTATGTATTATATCTAAACTTTATTAATAATATTATTTTTTCTTCTATACATTTAATTTCAATATTTTTATTGTTAGGAAAAATTGAAATACAGAGTTTTTATAAATTTGTTTAAATTTGGAGATTTCCATTTTATATCATTTTTTTTTCTCTATTTTATCATACCATTTAATATAATTGTAGTAGTAAGAAATTCTTAAATCTTCAGAAATTTCTATTTTACCATAACTTTTGGTGCATCTCTAATAGCTTTTAAGAAAAATCCCAGAATCTAAATTCAAAATCTCTACAAAAAATTATATTCATCTTTAACAACTTTTTCGTTTTGGTTGTGTTTGTCAAACTAACTGATAAGGTACTTGATGGCTGATAAACTACTGTTAAACTATAGTTTCTTGATAACCTAATTTTTATATAGTTTTATAAGTTTTGGGCATTTTTTAGAATAGTTTTTATATAATATAATAATATATATATTTTCAAATAAATTATTTATTAAATATTTTTCGAATTTTTTGTTCAATAATTTACATATGAATCTCTCTTAACTTTTCTTTTAACATTCTTTCGATATTTAGTTTTTTTATTTTAGCTTCCATTGTTATATTAATATATTTAAATAAAGACTTATGTAAAATAAGTACATAATTAAAGTAATATTATTTTTTCAATAAAAATAAATATGTATTTGTATAAATTTAAATATAATATTTTTTGTAAATAATAATATAAACGATATAAAATTAAAAGACAATGAAACCCTAATAAATTAAAAAAAATGAAGATTTTATCTTATAATGGAGATATGTTTGGGTTTTTAAACTGTTAAGTTAGCAACAACGTGACACAAAACCAGAGTGAAAAAATCTTAATATTGTAAAGGCTATTATGTACATGTCACAATGTATTCATTATCCTAGTGTCAATAGGGTTTTAAACGGATATAAACATAGGTTTGTTCGTATTTTATTGTTTAAATTTAATCAAACAAATATTTAACATATATGAATGATGTTTGTTCGTATTTTATTGTTTAAATTTAATCAAACAAATATTTAACATATATAAATGATTTTTTTTCCATGTACGTTCATTAGAAAATGAGTTTGTCGATGTTTGTTCATCAATATGTTAAACAAATGTAAACACTGCTAAAAACCAAGGAATCACCGATACAAAAAGTCGTCATAAAAAAGTGATTATCGACGACTTTTCGAAGAAGTCAAACCCTCGGAAAAAGTGGGTCGTAAGATTTATTGAGCGTTCTTACATACAGTTTTTTACTAGTTACCATCTTACCTATGAACATATTGTTGGTAAAACCGTTGAAAAAACATGGATACTTTACAAAAATGTAATTTGGAACGACTTTTTAGCTGCAACGAACGAAGGTTTTCGCTGGTATTACCAATCGACAAGGTTCCGATAGTATAAATAACCAACGGCGTTCCAACGTTATAAATAATTGATCAGGATCGTGTGGAAATGTATTCTTTGGCACAACCGTCCATCATCTCTACATGCATATTGGTCCGGTTGAGTTTGAAACAAATAAGAAAAATAAGGTTTGAAATATTTAGTGGTTAGAGTTGGGCTTCTAGACAGGGCTTGAAAGACTAGATCATACCATACCGGTTCATAAGATCATCTATCAGGATTAGGTCGAACTATTTCTACTTTCAAACTATATATTTTTTATTTATATCGGATAGAGATTTGTATTTTTCAGACAAGATAAAAAATGAACATGCCTTTTTCGTGCCAGATAAAGTCTGGGTCGAGTAAAAACCATACTTGTTTTAATTTAATCTGATAATTGATTTTGTCTAATATTTTAAGTGGACCAAATCTAAAGTCCAGAAGTCTTGAACCAGACTAGACCAAGTATGGGTTCAGACTTTATCTTTTCAGATCTACATTTGTTTGGACTTTTTTAGATTGTGTTGACCAAACCGGATATTTTTCGACTACAACTCTACTTATTATGACACAAAAATTGGATCAAATACCATCAAATTAAATATTTTATGTTTACGTTATCTTTTTTCAATTGAACCACACCCTTTATCAGAGTTGGACCAAGAATTTATTTCAAATTGCGACACCATTTGACTATAAGAAACAAATATATGAATATTTCTCACAAAATAATCTTTGATCGGTTGGTTTGTTCTTTACTTTTCATATGTGAGGTCATTTGTTCAAATATTTTATTGTAACTTTTTTTTAAAACATAAATCTGAAATTAAAAGATAAAAACCAAGAAAAATGACACAAACAGGATCTGAACTCAAATCTGGGGTGGGAAAAAGGTCATGGAAACCAATTCTATCAGATAAAACTTGTATTATCATTGTAGTTTTAAAATATATATCTATGTACAAAACAAACTGATACGATAACAACATTTACGATTTTATAATTTTTTACACTACTACATATCCACGTGTCTATTAAAGTGGGTCTACCCCTATCCTTTATTGAGTGTGTGACCACTTGAATGATAATGTCTTTATCTTTTTCTAATGCTACTGATAGCATGATATACCGAATCAAGCTACAAGACCATTAAGTCAATTGCCAAGTCCTGTTTCTATGATGCAATTAATGTAGTGTAGTATTTATATTAATTAAATGATTTGTATTAAATGTTTTATTTTTATTTCTTCCAAAAAAAAGTTAGTAATATGTTCTATTTAAGTAGGTTATATAAATATATAATCCCCTCAAATATACATTCAATTTATACGGTGGAATAAGTTATTTTGTTAGGTATAACAAATACGTCAGAATAATTTCAAGTTCATAAAAAATACTTTTGGTTTTTATTCAATTTTGAAAAACTAAAGGGATGTCATCTTTTTACTAGGAAACTCATAAATCCAAGGCTGAATATTTTCGACCGATAACAAGATTTATGCAAAAATTCTAGAAATAATTATTTAATATATATAACCCAAAAACACGGGGGTTAAAATAACCATGGGAAACAAAGGCATCCAAAACTATGTAGTTTATGGTCATTAGGAGGAGTGTTGTATATTTTAGAGAAGAGAGATTGAAAATTTTAAAGTGGGAGTGGACATTCTATTGATAAGGTATACTGCAGTATTGAAGGAAAGTGTCCAATATTTTTGATGCATTGAGGCATGATAAAGAAGGGACAGACATGCTTCAACAATGTGTCAATTAGGGGTGAGCAAAGACGGGTAGCTGGGAAAAATTCATGGAACTGGTCCAGAACCAGAAACTAGAATGAGGAAACTGGAACCAGAACCGGTTACACCGGTTCTTTATATTTGGGAACCCGTCCTGGAATCGCTTAGAGCTGGTTACGGTATTGGATACCCGGTGTCTATTTTTTTAAAAATTTTATAATTTCATACGATAAAATGATAATTATTAGTCTATTACATAGTACCAACTTAAATAAATAAATGCTACAAACGGTGAAAACTAATCCGATAAAAACTAAAAACTAATAATTACATCAATAATTTTAGTTTATCAAATATAATAGTAAAAATATAAAATATATTTTATTAAAAAAAATAGCAGGTACCCATCGGTTCCGGTTCTGGTTCCCGGTTCCTACGGGTACCCAGTGGTTAACGATTCCAAAAAATGAGAACCTGAACCAGTCCCGATTGCTTCAGTATTTTAGGAACTGGAAGCGGCAGTTCCGGTTCCAAAAGCAGGTACCTGACTCCGATGCTCACCCCTAGTGTCGATGAAGATGAAGATGAAGACTTGAAGATTTGAGTCTTAAACTTTGATGATGCTCCAAGGCTTTTGGATGGATGGAAATGAGGAATAAATCCTCCAAAAATCGCCTCCAAGGAAGAGAAAATGGGAGAAAAACGAGTTTGAAGAGAAGTGATGAAGAAACTAGGTCTAAATTAGAGTTTAGAGGCATCAGCACCCAAGCAGCCGATTGTGCGGGTAGCCGGGTAACAATGCGGGTTTAGCCGCGTAGTCGTTCGCCCGCTTCTGATCTCCGCCCAAACAGCCGATTGTGCGGGTAACAATGCGGGTTTAGCCGCTTAGTCACCCGCCCTCTTCTGATAGTCGCCCAAACAGCCGATTGTGCGGGTAACAATGCGGGTTTAGCCGCTTAGTCACCCGCTTGGGTATGTTAACTCGTCTGGAAGCTCCTTATTCCAAGTCTAACCATATCTAATTTGAACCTCTTCATAAACCAACCATTTAACCTCTAAAGGTTAACTTTAGGATTCAAAATTCATCAAAACACTTAGTTTTAATCTAGATAAACATTTACTTACAAGCATGGGTCCTTCCATTATTTGATTTTTCTTAGAATTTTTCGGATGTTACACTTCGATTCGTTGAAGTTGTTGAACATGGTTAGACTTCTTCAAGAACCTAAAATGCAAGATATTTTGACCAAGGGAGGATTGAGGAGTCATCAACAAATCTTTGGTGACCCACCATGTTTTTCAAACCAATTTCTAACAATCCTTAATAAACTGATTTGATTACAAAGATAAATCTATAACAACTTGATTATAAGTTTTGATCACATATAATGATTTGTTTGATGATCTTATCAATCATATGTGATAATTGTATGTATTTTTGTTAATCATATGTGATTATGTATATTTACATTTATAAATTTAAATATTATCACGTTTGATAATGTCATTTGTATTCAGATATACATATTATCATATGTGATATGTAATAGATCATATGTCAAACGGAGCTAATCATATGTGATTCAAAATACGATTCCGAAAAATAGAAAAAAGTTGTGAAAAAAAAACTCTTGATTATGGGTATCATATGTGATATTTGATAAAATTATGATTTTTTTATCAAAATTGTATCTAGAAAAAAATTGTATGAAACTTGAGAAAAAGTTATGAAATAATTAAAATTAAAAACAAATCTAAATGATTTTATGAGATTTTTTAGGATTTATTCAATTCAAGATGATATTTGTCCACATTTCTATATAATTATTTTCTATTTTCTATTTATGATATTTGTGAATCAATGAATTGTGTGGTTTATATTGTTATTTCTTTCTAGTAAATTGTCCGTATTCTCATTTGACCATATTCATGTATATAATTATATTAACATGTATATGTATCTTTTGGTGGGTTATGTAACACCTTCAAATTTGAAAAGAGCGACTAATTTAAAATTTTCAATATTACATCAATTGAAAGATAAATCATTTCCTAGAAATCAATATTTAAATTTCCTCAAACAACAAATAGTAATAAACATCTACAAAATATATATCAAGTCTTATACTAAGACATAATTACGGTCGGGTGTTACTAAACCCAAAAGAATCGCTATCTGCCTATCTCCGAATGTGGAAAACGTCTCCAAGTTGCTAGATCTTTACTGTGCCAATTCCTAGCACTCAAGTTCACACGTGCCGCTAGTACCAACCCTAACAATAACCGATGCACATGCCGACAAAGAAAAAGGTTAGGTTTAACGTCTAGTGAGCTCAAAATTTTATAACAATATTTATAAATGATAGAAACCGAAAGATTGCTTGGTTGGATAATAACTTCTCAAATAAAAGACTCCATTATAAAAGCAACATCTTTCCCAAAATTCATCATTTTCATAATAAAAGCTTTAGACCAAAATATCGTTAGTACGAAAGCTTAAAGTAAAAATATCTGTCCAAAAAGGATTTCTACACCTGATACTCACCCAATACGTAAATAAATTCAATTATTCCCAATACCGAAATATGGACAAAGCTCCATTTCTTTAATACCAAAATATGGACAAAACTCCATAATCTAAAATACGTCACCGAAAACAATGTATAAGACTCTATACCCAAAATAACTTCTTTCGGCAACTGGGGAGGCCCGGTTCACAAGATTAGTGGCGGAACACAAAAGTAGGCCACACCTCTAAATTTATTCATTAATATCAACCACTCTAGGTCTATAGTTTAATGAGTCAACAGGCTCATGAACCCTATGTCTATTGCTCGTATAGGTCTCAAGCTCAACAACCCCATGTCTATCGCTCGCATGGGTATCAGACTCAACAACTCCATGTATGTCGCTCATATAGATACCATGCTCAACAACTCCATGTCTATTGCTTTCGGGTAACAAGTTCAACCACACTTGGTCTATACCTTAATATTTATAACCTAACAAGTTCAATCACACTAGGTCTATACCTTACTCTAAAATAAAATGTCGACTTATATGCCTATGGATCCAATGCACCCCAGTCTAATTTACATGACTCCGAAATGAATGACCTACGCATTCAAAGCATGTAAAATAATATAATAATGCCGTAATTGCATTCAACCCCAAAAGCTCGACATATAATCATTTAAATTGGACAAGTGTCCACAAGACTCATTTGAGTCAAAACTGAGCAAAAGCTCTGTAAGTCAACGCTTATGTGATCTACACAAATCATTGATTGAGATAAACCATTTTCCAAATGAGATTATACTCATATATTTCCAAAATGCATCATAATGCAATAACATTTATTTTCCAACGATTTATAAATCAAATACTCTAAAGATGCAAATACAACCAAATGGTTTTCATTTAAAATATAATGCACCCAAATAACTCCCACTTATACTTTATTTGTCAAAATGTCTAAAACCCAAATATAAGCCTGTTACATGATTTATAAACTCTTTTATACCAAATATGCAACTTACCCAAATACTCACACATTTGATAAATAACAAGTAAAACATGTTAATACTTCAAAATAGACGTTTTTGGCATCTACATAGTTTTCACAAAGTAACTTGAACTCACCTTGCTAGATTTAGGCTAAATCTAGATTTTACCCCAAAAGCTCCATTTGAAGGAAAGTCCATATCTGCAAGAGTTTTTCACAAGAAACCACATCTAGTTCATAAACAACCTAAATACATCAATAATAACTTCCAACAATCAGATCTTATATAAACCCTAGACAAAAACCCAAATCTTCCAAAAATGGTCAAAACTCTAAAATACCGAAATTGCTTCAAGAACAAAGTTCTAGAGGACCAAAAAGGAAGGTTTTAACAAAAATTATAATCTAAATGGGTGGAATAACTTACAAATCTTGATTTGGTATGAAAATCCCAAAATCGCCAACAATGGAGGATGAGAAGTTGTAGAAGATGAAGATGGAGATGAAGGTTTTAGTCTTGGACTTTGATGATACTCCAAGGCATTTTGAACGGTTGGAAATGAGGATTGAGTCCTCCAAAAATCGGCTCAAATGAAGAAGAAAGAAGAGAAAACGAGTAGGAGAAGTTATGGGGAAGAAACTAGGCCAAAAATCAACCGGGCTACCTTCCAGGAAACCTAAGTCGCCCCATAGGTCTCCCGGCCCTATGGAGGTCGCTTGACAGCGGGTAAGGAGGGTGGCTGTGCGGGTTCACCCGCTTTGTCGGCCGCATGGACGGAAAAGTCCCCGAAATTGACTTCGACATCATTTTGCCCTAGATGAAGCTCAATTTAGAAAATACTCAAAACACAAAGATTGTAGATCTACCTCTTGCCTTTCCATAGCAATTTGAATCATCAGAAACAGAGATTCTATGAGTGAGATATGATCCAAACAGTACAGCCTCGTAAATCTGCCAAATACTCCTTTTTGGCAATTTTCGCCCCAAAGAGATTCGAACTAAAAATCTGGGTGTTACAGGTTAAGACAATAGACATGAGTGCTTTGTTTTTGTGTATACATGTGTCTCAATAATTGAACATTGCCTATTTGTAATATGTTTGTGAAAAGATCGGCTAAGTTCTTACTTGATCTTAAGAAACTAATGGTGATCACCCCATCATTTATCAACTGATTTACTTGTCTATGCCTAAGTCCTATTTTTCTGGACTTACCATTATATACTTGATTGTATGCTCTTGATAATGTAGCCACACTATCACTGTATAGAAATTGCAGGCATTGACTTCAGCCATAAGGGTATGTTAAGTAACAAGTCCCTTAACCATTCTGTTTCTTTACAACAAGAAGCCAAAACAACAAACTCAGATGCCATGGTGGAATCAGTTATGCAACTTTATTTCTTTGATCCCCAGGACACTGCACCCCCACCAAGTGTGAAAATCCATCCACTTATGGATGGATAGTCTTCTTGATCATTTATCCAACTTGCATTAGTGTATCCTTCCAATACTGAAGGATATCCACCATGTTCCAAACCATAATCCATGGTTTTCTTTAAGTACTTGAATACCCGGTTTACAGCATCCCAATGTGCCTTTCCAGGTTTACATGTATGTCTATTTAATCGTCATCATGGTGTTTTCGTTTCTTACCACTAGCTTTGGATGTTTCTCCCTTTTCTTCAACCACATGAACTCTGTAAGCATCTTCATTGGAATTATTTTCCAATCGATATTGTTCTTCAATAAGAAGATGTTTTCCAAGTTCTTTTAAGGACATATCGTCCTTAAGATGTTTAAGATTTTTCTTAACATCTTTCCAAGAAGAAGGGAGTTTGTCGATGATCGATGCCACATGGATCGATTCATCCATATTCATATTTTGTTGTGTGAGCATGCTAATTATGTGTTCCATTTCATACATTTGATCCATAATAAGACGTGAATCTATCATTTTGTATGAATTAAATTTAGAAACAATAAATTTCTTACTTGTTTCGTCTTCGGTGAAGTACTTTTGCTCCAGTGCGTTCCAAAGATCCTTTGCGGTCTTGATGTTTTGATAAACATCGAATAGAGGATCGGACATAGCGTTGGGAATGTGACCGCGGCATATGAAATCATCATTTTCAAACTTGAGACGTTCTCGGGCCGCCGTAAGAGTCTCGCCTTCATGTTCTTCCGGATATGGTTTGGTGAGAACATATGAGACGTTTAGAGTGGCCAATAAGAATTTCATCTTCTTTTGCAACCTTTTGAAATCTCCACCATCGAAATGTTCCAACTTCATGATGTCACATGACATTTGTTTGAAGATTCTTTGTAGCCATCTTTGGTTGATCGAAAATTGCTTTAAGATTGTCGGTTCTAGGGGTTCTAGTATAATAGGCTAATAAAGAGTAGAAGATTTCTACTACTTATTGCTTTCAAGGCGAGTAATCTCTATTCTTAAAGAAATTTCGCCCCCGCCGTATGTGCTTTAGGTTATTGGCGAATCTCTTCTCAAGATACAATAAAGCAACGTTTGTAGAATAAATATCAACACCGCACTAGTGGTCATAATCCCGGTTAAACTATTGAGTTTCAAGTATTTCAAGAAACAAAAAAGTTGTGTTTCTATAGCAACACAACCCTTAGCAATCTGGTACATGGAATGAAAGAAAAAGATTGAATCTTTGGGTGCCTAATGGTAGGTATATATAGGCATATATGACAGCCCTTCGAATAGTCACGAATCTAACTGTTTTGTGACAGTTTTGAATATTCACGATGGTTTGGACCGTGGCAACTATTCCAATAATCACCATCTAGGCCAACTGCTGCCAAAGGCGACGATTCTGGACCGTCACGACAGTTCGACGCAACCCTTGATGTGAACCGCCGCATCTATTCATGAATAGGCACTTTTTAACTCTAACCGTCGCAACTGTTGGAAACACCTTTTCACGGACCGCCGCGACTGTTCGTGTGAACTGTCACTAATTGCACCGTTTCACATCAAAAGGAATAAGGTGGCTTGCGGTGATGCGAAGTGCAAAGTGCGCCATTAAAGCGCCACATTACGCCCACGCCCACAGTCGCGCGCGTAAGGGTGTGTTGCACCCTTGTGAAGCACCACCATTTCCAATATATTAAATTAATATATATAAAACTCTTCCATTTATAAACCCACTTATCTTTTACTTCTTCTCCAATGTGGGACAAGGAGAAAACCCACTAAAATGATATTTTCATTTCTTCTCCTAAGACTCAACCCAAAATCAAGACTTTTATTTATTTTGAAAATATACTCAATAAGATGGGCCAAGAGTTTTACCCAGTAAGAGCAATGATAAAGATGAAGAGTCTTACCTGGTAAGTAAGGGTGACGAATCTTACCCGAGTAAATGCTTACTAGATAAATTATTGCATATAATACCTTTTTTATGTACTATAATCTTACTCAGTTAAATAAACTATAATGTTAAACTCCTTGGCAACACTTACCGGGTAAGCATTTGGATAAACGGCCCCTAGTCTTGTACTTCATCTACTGTTAATATAAATTATTTGGCTCGTTCATATCCTGAAGCTCTTCCTCTTCTGCATCCAATAACACAAGGTTTTGTTGCAGTGTTGGTGAAGTTCGGGAATAAATGTTTCACCATTAATTATTCTCTCACTTTTTTTCGTCTTGGGAGAAGTAATACTCAGTGATGCTTCTTCGATTAATGACTAAAATACCCCTCTGCTTTAACTCATCTAACAACATTTTTGGATGGTGTTAAAAATAGGGACCCAACACGTTATAAAATGAAAACCGTAAGTCCAGATTTGTAATGATTTTGGTTTAGGGACCCGGAGTGTTAAAACCACTAAACCACAGGGACGAAATATGTAATTAACTCTAATTTTAATGATTCACAATTTTTTCCATTCTAAACCAATCTGTTTTTAAAAGAAATTTAATAGAAATATCAACCGGTTTCAAATAAATAAATAAAACTTTGATTAAACTGAGGATGGTGACGGAGACGGGTATCACACTCCCCCCTTCCGTTATATACTTATATATATATATAATTAATTAATTATTATTTATTTCAACTAAATATATACTAAATTGGTAATTCACTTTCATATTTTCTGACAAGGCTTAGAATCTAAAAGTGTTATTTATTTTGGATGTTAGTGTGTAATATTTTTGATGTCAAATCAAAATACAATTACGCATATGTGGATATTACTCGATATGGTTTAATATTACTCGTTATGTTTTGGTACGTACATTAAATATTTTTTGGATTAAATTGAATTTCTTTTAGTTTTAAGTTATTAATTATTATATGATGTTGTGACTTTTTTGTATTATATTAAATTCCCTTTGATTTTAAGTTTATTAGAAATATGATACATTTTAACGTGTGTGGTCGCTCGCATATTTGATTTAAAGTAGTTTACATAAACGAGGAAAAATACTCGTTTCCCCATTGGGGACGGGGATGGGGATGTGATCTTATTCCCCGACGGGGATGAGGACGGGGACGGAGATGGAGTTGAGGAATCGGGGACGGGGATGGGATCGAGGTCCCTGCCCTATTCCCATGCCTATTTTAGATAGACCCTTTCATTTTATTTCTTTTTTTAATTATTCTTCGTTGTCTTATTCCCTATCAGATTGGAACGGTTTGTTGTTAGGAGTAGTCTAATGAAGATCAAGTCCAAACTAAAATTTTCCCGTTAAACTGAAAACTGAAAACTTTTGGCTGGTTTGGTCAAGTTGGTGATCATATTTATGGTTGACTGGTTTGAAAAGGTTAAGAAAAAACTCAGTTTGATTGATAGTTTGTAATATTAAACCGACTATTTCTTTTAAATCAAATGTGAATCACACATATTGTTAAACAAATATATGAAATCATATGTGATTAAGGAACACAGTCAACTCAAGGGTGTGTAGGCGAATTGGCCTACAACAAAGGTCGTGACCAAGATCGTGCATACTCTCATGTGATTTTACACATGAGTTTAGTGAAAAATCACATGTGATTTGGTTGTTGTCATGTTCTTTTATTTGATGATCGTTCTCGTTTGAACCCAACTCTCTCTCTCTCTCTCTCTCTTTACACACATACACACACACATACACACACACACACATATATATATATATATATAATTAAAATTGTGTAGATATGTTTATAGGAACCGTAGAAACCATTCTATTAGATTCACATATGTTAACATAAAAATGTTAGCATAATCTAGCAAAGTTACTGAACATTGATAACATGAAATGTTATTGTTAACGTATTTGAGGATATTAACTTTTGTATGCCTTCGCTAACAAAGTTGTTTCATAACACCCCTATAGGAGTAAATTTAATATGCTAAATACAACTGGAAGTCACATCGATTATAGATAAATTCGTCCATGAAATGGATTAAGAGCGTTTACATTAAAGAATGTATGATAATTAACAACCTACTAATCAAAATCAATCTATAGTTCAGATTACAGGGGGGTGTCACTATCATCACCAAAAGAATCATGTCTAATAATAACGCAAATGCATTAGAAGCTACCAGTCCCAAGAAGTGTCTCTACTGACATCCTACACCTCGCTCAAGCCTCCAAAGTCCTGCTACCTAGAGATTATGATATAAATGTCATTTAATAAAAAATGTTGGGCTTTACACCTACTGAGTTCAAGCAAAAGCAAGTAACAAAAATTTAGAAATATAAACTTGATCAAACCCAAAAGTTCACATATTTCATTTAGAGACTATAAAAGTCAAAAACTCATTTTATGATGATGAGGGAGACCTAATTTCCATGGATAATTGCATAACACAAAAGTAGGTCACATCCCCATGTTATAGAGCCCACTACGGATCAATGGCCATTGAATGTCAACCATTCGTGATCTATAACTCAAGGCCCCTAATGATGCTAGTTATACGCATTCACTAAGAATTACATGTTAGTATGTTAGACTAACATTGGGAAAAGACAATTCGTTTGATCTAAGATAGTAAAAAAATATCAGATAAGAGTTGTTCATATTTAAAAAACCCCATAGATGGCACAAGATAGATAATAAGAGACGATGGCACAAGATAGTCGGATTTAGTCAAAGAGGCAAGTTACATCCCAGTCCCAGTTATGTTGGTTAAAAAGCGCCAAAAGAACTACAAGGTGTGATGACAAGTTTCATATGTCTTAAAAGGTGTTTAGCCGACAAGACGATTGTAAAAGCACTAGAAGATGTCAATAAACAAAAAGCCACGTTTTGTGGAGGAATATGTACGAATTCTGGAAAAAAAAAGATAAAAAGGTTGATAAAGAGTATTCAAAAAATGAGTAAAAATCGGTGCATATTTCATCTAGAATAGCTTAAAATTGAGTTAAGGTCACAAAGACGGCCTTCTAACCATTATGGGTGACTTCAAACACGAGTGAGTGAGATTGTGC
Organism: Silybum marianum; assembly: GCA_036898165.1. Taxonomy (NCBI): domain Eukaryota; kingdom Viridiplantae; phylum Streptophyta; class Magnoliopsida; order Asterales; family Asteraceae; genus Silybum; species Silybum marianum. The sequence continues at coordinate 17,594,331 of CM072541.1, forward strand.
GTCAGATCATGATTATGATAGAGATAGACAAGATTAAACGCAACTACAACTAGCTTATTATGTATGTTATGATACATGTAGACCTCATTACAAGCGAGTTTGACAACTTTACACAATAATGTAAGTTCCTCCTATGAACTCGGATACGTGTCTATGTATGTTTGTCAATATATATTTGGAAAGGTGTTATATGCATACCATTTGTTTACGTATTTTCAAACTATTCAACATGTTAAATGAACTTCAGTAAGTTATCCATGATAATGATTTTAGCATTTACGTGGGTTCATGTGTCGCAGCAACAATACGAGTAATAATGACAATGTCTTCCATGATGTCATGACAAGTAATAACGGTGTATGCCCATGATAGTGTCTCCATATGATCACTTTTATGATATGTCAATAATAAGTTGAGATCCCATGAAAAGTATGTTAATGACATGTACAAATGTTGCATGGTTATATGCATAAACGTCTTATAACAATATTTTGAGTCGGTATATTTGCATGTTTGTACAAGACTATGTTTAATGGTGATCTAATCCAACCCAATATTTAATTTAATAATAGTTTCTCTTATCAACCTATACAATCTTCAACATCAATCCAACTTAATTTTTTTTAGCGTTCATCGGTGATCCAACTCAACCGAAAACTTCATTTTATAAAAATTATTTGTATAATATTTTTATTATCTATAACTAATTTTTATTTAATTTTAGATTATAGGGTTAAATGCATGAAATAACAACCTACTTTCATAAATTTCTTTATTAATATAGCCATTGTACTTTCATTTTTACTTATTACAGCAATGTACTTTTAAATTATTTTTCATTAAGACATTGTACTTTGAAAAATTTACTCAAAATAGCAATGGGTAACTTGTTACCTTTTAAACAAGTTAACCCATACTTTTTTTTGCTTACATGGCTTAAATGAGATGACATGTATGACATGTCTTTTTTATTACATGGCATTAACAAAAAAGTCTCTTGCAATTTTTTTTTAAATTTTCTCACTTTATCCGGTTTATTTTTTTTTCTTAATTTTCTCAAATTTTCTAGTAATTTTCTTACATCGTCATTTTAATATAAAAAAAATACTTTTATTAAATTGTACCAATGAAATATTTTAGAGTAACATTTTTAACAAATATGATATTTTTCTTCAAGATAAATGTTTTATTTATCAGAAAGCATAACACTTGTTATTTAATTTTTCTAATTCAGAAAATACATATTTTGTACTTTTAAAAAAAAATTAACGATATAAAATGTGTCTTACAAATCTTTTTAGTATTGTTACATTTTAATGAATATTTTTTAAATAATCTAATTAATTAATTTTAATACATTTATAATAGATTTGAAAGTACATTGTTTTAATAAGAAAAACTGAAAGTACAATGCTATAATAAGAAAATTTATGAAAGTATGTTGCTATTTCTTGAATTTTGCCTTGGAATATAAAAAGTACAAACAAAATATTTCATACTTTAAAACTACAATTGTAATTGTAAAAAAAATACATTGCTGTGATAAAATTATATAAATATTTATCTTTATTTGTAGAGAAATGAAAAATAGGATCTCCGATATAATTGTTTTTTAAGTCATGTTTTAATTATAATTAGTTTTGTCTAAAGTATTTCAAAAATCAGCCAATGCAAGATTAGACTATGATCATATTACTTTGAGTAAACTACGATTTTCGTCCTTGTGGTTTACTGTTTATAACGATTTTCGTCCATGTGGTTTTCTGTTTATAACCATTTTCATCCATGTGGTTTAAAAACTGTTTTTTTAGTCCCTGTGGTTTTTATTTTTCTACCATTTTCGTCCTTACATGTAACAGAGTTAAAAATGCTGTTAAAAAGTTTAAAAAACTACATATTTAGTCCTTGTGTTATATAAAGTTAAATATTTAATCCTAAATTTCATTTATTATATTAGTAAAATTTTAAGTTGGCACATATATATATATATTATATCATTTTTGTTTTTCTTCCTTTATTATTCTTTAGTAGTATATATCATTTTAATATTATTTTCTTTACATATATTTTAATACTTTTAGTTTCTTTATACAGTTATAATCATTTTGAAAACATACAATATAATTAATAAAAATAAATAAATAATTTTTTTGATATTTAATTAATAAAATCATTTTTTATTTAATTAAAGTTTCATTTATTTATTGGAAACCGGTTGGTATTTTTATATTAAATTTATTTTAAAAAAGATTGGTTTAAAATGGGAAAATTATGAATCATTAAAATTATTGATTAATAAGTGATATCTTCTTTTTTTCAAAATTTTATATTTATTTTAAATTATCATTTGAAAAAGTTTAATAAAACTCGAGAAAAAAATAATTTTATTTATACCCAACCGGTTGTTTTTATTAAATGTATTTTACTCTCACTATTTTTTAAAAAAATAGTTATTTTCATATTTTCCACTTTTTTTATAAATAGTGAGAGTAAAAAATAAAACTATTTTTTTCTCTAATTGTATTAAAAAATAAAACTATTTTTTTCTCTAATTGTATTAAAAAATTTCAGATGGTATTTTTAAAATAAATATAAAACTTTGAAAAAAAAGAAGATATCACTTATTTATCAATAATTTTAATGGTTCGTAAATTTTTCCTATTTTAAACCAATCTGTATTTAAAAGAAATTTAATAGAAATACCAACCGGTTTAAAATAAATAAATAAAACTTCGATTAAATAATAAAAAAAGTTATTAATTAAAATATCAAAAAATTTATTAATTTTTATTAATTATATCGTATGTTTTTAAAATGGTTATAACTATATAAAGAAAGAAAAAATATTAAAAAATATATAAAGAATATAGTATTAATATGCTGAGATTAGTTGGCTTGCATTGCGAGTTGGGTATCCAGGTTAATAAAAAAATTTATATTTTGTTTTATCAAAGAGAGGATTACAAATTGGGGGTGAACATGATACGGTATCATATTTTTTTTCCAAATACCGTGTACCAACCAACTATAATTGGTACATAAAAATTTATACCAATGTACCAACCAACTATACTTGGTACCTACTAAATTAGTACCAATTTTTTTCAGTTGATACATGTTGGTACGGTTTTCTACCAACTAAAAGTTGAAGTTACAAAGTTATTTATATTAACATTTTTACCAACCAGATTTAGATGGACTAAAACCATGGAGTATATAAAAAAACATATTGATATCTATTGTACCACTTATCATTACATATACAAGCATTCACATAATTTTCATATACAACCACTCATTAATAATCTAATACAAATAGCCATTGAGAAGGGACGTATCATGAATGTATGAACGAGTTACAAAGGTTGTTAAAGTTGGGTAAATGAATTAAATCAAGTTCTATCTATCTATCTATCCATCCATATCATAATTTAGCAAAACTTAAAGATAAGAACATTTAAAATGATCAAAATATGTTGTATTATACTAAAATTTAATTAATAAATAACTAAAAAAATACATCTATACGATATGATATTACCATGGTACACAACTTCTAGTACCACGTACCGACCAAATTTAGATAGTTGGTACGGCACTACCAACCAATTAGGTTGGTACCAACTGAATTGGTACTAATTAAATTGGTACGATTGGTATAAGAATCGGTTGGTTTGTCATGTTACAAAATTGACACCCTAATTACAAACATGGGTACAGATGTAGACAACACCATGTATCTGATGTGCAAAGAAGGGTTGAAACGGTTGAGCATGTTTTGTTCTTATGTCTGTGGTGGTTTAAAGAAAAAATGATAGATGGTGGCAACATCCTTTCTCCTCTTACTCTTCTTTCGGAGTCGGTCGGGAAGGTTTTGGATTGTCTTGTAAACCTCCCTAGCAAAAAGTCTTGGAGGCTATTTTTTCGCAGTTTGCTATTTGATTTGTGGTTCCGAAAAATAATGGTGTTCAAGAAAACGACACCTTACTACAATAAAATTGGGTTTATAGGACGCCACCAATAAATAAACTTCTAATAAACCACTTTATAGGACATAAATTATAGAACCAAAAAATAAAGTGTTCTATCTAAAGGCGTTGTAATAAGTTTATATGACGTTTTTAGGTGTCGTGACAAGTTTATTAGGACACCTCAAAAAAATGTCATATTAGCTATTTTATAGGATATAATTTGAAAAATTGTTCTATAAAAAGATGGGTTTATAGGACACTTTTAATAAATTAACTAATACGACGCTTTTTATTAAAAGTGTCCTAAAAAATTTGTTACGACGCCCAAAAACGTCCTATAAACTTATTACAACGCCTTTACATAGGTTGTTTTATTTTTTGGTCCTATAATTTGTGTCGTATAAAGTAGTCTATTAAACACTTATTTATTGGTGGCGTCCTGTAAACCAAATTTTGTTATAGTACCTAATAGAAAAGATTTATTCGAGTTCATTATTGATAGTACGTTTAGGTGGTCGGTGATTACACATAAAGATAGCGTGAAAAATGTTACGTGGTGGAGATCTTCTCCTTTTTATTGTTCCGGGACTTTGTAATTCTTTGTTCTCCCTTGAGGCTAGCCTTTTAACGCATTACCGTTTCCAAAAAAAAACTCTGATAAATCATTGTTTTATTTAAATATGAAACTACATGAAATTTGAAAACATGGGATTGGTATTCCGAAATTCTACCCAACTTCCCTATATATAATTAATACAATATTGCAATGGTTAAACCTCATGTGTTGCAAGAGACAGTGGTCCTTCTTTTCATATACTTCATTGGATCACAGAGCAAAGTTGATTGCTTTTTACACCCAGGTTCTCATCCAGGCAAGTCATAAACTATCTATAATTAATACTTGTGTCCTCTTTAGATATATAGAGCACGAAACGTGTCCATTCAGTCTGAATAATGAAAGGCATTCAGACTGAAGAACACTACATTTAGTCTAAATATTTCTCTTCATTATTGAGTCTGAATATGACTCTGTCGCGCCCTCCTTTGTTCTTATGTTCACAACCAAATTTGAATTCTCATTTGAACCCGTCCATATATATATATATATATAGAGAGAGAGAGAGAGGGAGAGAAAGAGAAAGAGAAAAAAATGTTAGAATGTTAACTTTTTACGAGAATACGACAAACTTTTTTCATGTACAAAATTATACATGATCCGGGTGACATTTCTCATGCGACTTAAGTCGCCTGCTCCAATTAGTGCAAAATCACATATGATTTTGTACATGAAAAAAGTTTCTGGTATTCTCGTAAATAGTTAGCGTTCTCGTATGAACCTGTCCCTATATATATATATAAAATGATATTGTTGTTGATTCGTAACAATTAATTAATTAATTATAACGTTTTTGTTCGTCATGACGCAGATGCAAATTACCTCGCTTTTACGTACGAAGCCACAAATTTCACCTCGGCACAAGAATACGATTACATAATTGTTGGTGGTGGGACCGCCGGTTGTCCTTTATTATCGGAAAATTATTCTGTTCTACTTCTTGAGCGTGGCGGTGTAGCAGATTCGGATCCTAACATCTTATACAAAATCAACTCTCTAACTAACATTATAAATGCTAACGATATAGATTCACCAGCTCAAGCTTTTACCTCTGAAGATGGTATACCGAACACGAGAGGGAATGTATTGGGAGGTAGTAGCATGGTAAATTTCGGGCTTTATTCGAGAGCTGATGGTTACTTTTATGAAAAATCAGGTATTGAATGGGATATAAGAAATCTTGAAAGATCTTATAAGTAGTGTTGTCTCTATTCCGAAACATTTAAATACTTGGCAAAATTCTACGTTATATGCGTTATTGGAATCGGGGGTTGGTCCGGCAAATGGCTTCACCGTTGACCACCTTGAAGGTACCAAAGTTACTGGTTCGACGTTTGATGGGTCAGGGAGGGTTGTCGTTCATTCGACAGTTGATCGGGTTATCTTCTCCTCCTCCAACTCGTTAGGTAATCGTCTTCTTCGATTTCTTGTTTAAATTTGAGGTTCATAATTAAAGAAAAGTAGATACCATACATTTTTTATATAATTGAAAATGAACAAGTGTAGGGGAGGAATTTCATTCTTAAGTGTTATTTGCCAAATTGATAAATCAAAGCTAGAAACATTTATGGGTGGAAGAACAGTTAGATTTTTCAAGAGGTGGTGCTGAAGTCTGAAATCTGAATCAATAAAATTGTATGTTTTTGTAAATCGATAGATATCTGAATTTGTCTATTTTACCACTCAGAATATTATAGTGTTGAATTTATATATAAATTTATATAATTTCACATACTTATTTATCATCGTTACGAAATTACATCTAAATTATAAAATTAACATTCATTGAAGTTCTCCTCGATTGAGACAAATGATCAATTACGGTTAATCGATTGAGCGAGGTGACAATTGATTTGGTAATGGTCGATTGAGCGAAAGGAATAAATATTAAGGTTAATCGATTGAGAGATGAGCGATTCAAAATCGCCGCTGCTAAGGGTCTAGCTAGATAACAGTAAGAGGTAAATAAGTGGTTGGTTTACCTCTTATTAGATACGAAGACGGTAAGACATAACTGGCTCTGAAAATTTAGAAAAGGAAAAAAAAACAAATTGTACGACCCTACCTCTTACCGAATTTCTATCAATTTCAGGTGTATCCGCAGTTGGTGTCGTTTACCATGATTCATTGGGAGCTCGTTACCTGAAAATCTGTCCAATGAGGAATCCAAAGAGATATTTTGTCGTAAGACATTAAGAACATTTTGGCATTTCAATGGTGGATGCCTAGTGAACAAGGTTGTGGATGGTGATTTAAAAGTGGCCGGAATTAATGGATTAAGAGTAGTTGATAGTTCTGTGTTTTCTGATTCTCCAGGAACAAACCCTCAGGCAACCGTCATGATGTTAGGCAGGTATATTGGCTTAAAAATATGCAACGCCAGAGTACATGATTTACATTATAAGTCTAGGTAGTCGTTATATATATCGTCTTTAATGTATCAATAAGACGTCCTATTGCTCCTTTTATGAATTATGATTTTATCTAGTTGTTGGCTATTGTACGTTACAAAACACTAAAGACCATCCACTAAGGCTAATACACCCCGTTCAACAGAGGCTAGACCGGTATGATTCTAATCTTCAGCGGCGGACTTACAGCTTCAAATTAAAAGGGGCTCGGTAAGCTGACCCCATATTAGACATGACCAAAAGCCGGTCTTAAATCGGTCCCCTGGACCAGCCCCGTCGAAAATACTCAGGCCCGGTTAACGATACTTGTAACCGGTTAGAGTAACCGGTCCTCGGCCGGGCCCAAACCCAGGGACGGACCCAGAAATTTTTTCAAACGGTTGCAATGTTTAACTATAAAAAAAATGTCGAGATATTTTTCACAATATCATAATTGATCTATTGGTTAGTTTATTGATTTTTATACATAGAGGTCTTGGGTTCAAATCTTTTATTGCGATTTTTCTATTAGAAACATAATAAATTTGAAATTAAAAGCAAAAAGCTAAAAAAATGAAGCTAGTGGGATTCGAACTTGGGTTTTGGGTGTAAGAAAAGCCTTACAAACCAACTCTGCCAAGAAAAACTCATATCAATATTGTAGTTTTAAACTATATATGGTGGCACACAACAAATGATATATAAGGTTGCACCTTTCACAAACCTTAATTTTGTACCCTTCGCCGGTGGAATAATGTAGTGGCCCGTGCCACTGTATGCAACCACACAGGTCCGTCCCTGCCCAAACCGTGAGGTCCTATATTAAAAAAAACATGTGTTATCATTGTTTTGATCAATTTTTAACAATACTTTAATATATGTAATTGTGTCACTCAAATACACTTTAAAAATACGTTTTATTGTAGTTTTACAATTGGTTTTCAATCAAATACGTTTGTTATTGTTTTATAATTGGTTTTTACGCAAATACACTTAAAAATACGTTTTATCATCAATTTGTAATTGGTTTCAATCAAATACATTTAGAAAGTTAGAAATACAAATAAAAATACAACTTTTTTTGAAAAAATCGGGCCAGTCCCAAAACTTGATCCCGGGCCTTGTTTTTTGACGAAAACCATAAGAAAGGGCTCACATATCAACCTCTTAAGAAACTAAGGGCTCACGTACCGCTAAACCAAAGACCCTTTAGTAATTGTTAGGGTTTGTTAATCGACAAAACTTGTTTAATTGCTTGATGCCTAATAATTAATTCCTAGGGTTTGTTAATCGACAAAACTTGTTGTTTAATTACGATGCCTAATAATTAATTGTTAGGGTTTGTTAATTGACAAGACTTGTTTCTTTAATTGCTTGATGCCTAACTTTTAGTTGTTAGATACATAATTGTTAGTTGTTTTGTGCTAATTATGACATGTTTAAATTCCAATTTCTCACTATGTCTAATTATGAATTTTTTTGTGGCTGATTGTTATTTTTTTTTAATTTCACTAGCAAAATAGAAATAATTTTGAAAAGAAAAATACTAATATTTGAAACCGGTCGTGGTCGTAATAACCAGGGGCGGACCCATCCTATGGGGAGGGGGGTCCCGTGCTACTGCTCGACTGTGTTCTGTAAGGGTAAAAAAAATCGCATTTCGTAAGGTTTACATGAGGTGCACCCACTCATTTTTTGATATTTCAAAGATAAAGAAGCACAACTTTGAAAATTCCTTGAAATAAACCAAAAACCTTAAAAAAATTCATTGAAATCAACCAAAAACCATATAAAAAATCTCTCGAAATCAACCAAAAACCTTATAAATCTTTCGAAATCAACCAAAAAACTTGAAAAAATCCCCGAATGGGGAATTCGGCTAAAAAATCCCTCGAAATCAACCGAAAATACATCAAACGGTTTTGCGGGCATTTGATCAAATTTAAGAGTGCACCCGCTCGAGAAAAGTTTTGGGTCCGCCACCGGTAATAACTCTATTAATATTCCCCGGCCTTTATTATGTTACTTAAACTCTGTCCATTACCAAAATTTCTAAATCTGCCATTGCTTATACCATATGAGAATAGGTAAAACCTTATTAGATTAAAAAGAGTTTAAGGTTAGGAGATAAATGAGTTTCTAACATATATATATATATATATGTATATGTATATATATATATGGAGGCAGGGGTGTTACACGTAACATCATTAAAATGTAATTTTTGAAGTTTATAATAAATATGAAATCATAAGTTTATTAGGATAAAAGCATAATATTTTTTAAGGTGAAACCATGAACGTCGAAACCTTAAGAAGGTTTAAATTAAAACTTAAGAAATAAACCTTCCGGTTCCCCCAACCTTTTTTGGATTTACTTTCCTTCCTTTTTTTCAACTTTAATTTTAATTTAATTTTATTAATTAAATAATTAATTAATTATTAGCTAAAATATATTAAAAATATGTATCTTTTACAATATTAAATATTTTTTAAATTAATAATATTTTTAATATTAGCAAAAATAAATAATAACATATTTTTAACTTTAGTTGCTTACGTGTATTTAAGGTTAATATGTTGTACCTCGATCGGATTGTGTAGAATCACAAGTGAAAAACTGAAAATGCACCAAAAATCGATTATTTTTAAAGTTTTAAGAAATAATTTTTCCAAAAAAAAACTAGTGTATTTATTTTTATAACTTAAAGGGATTGTTATTCATACCCCCTTCCACACACAACTAATTTATTTCTCACCCCGTACCTCACTCACATACCCTATATTACCCTACACTTTATACCCCCTCTACTCACTCACAAACATTTTGTAGGAGGGGGTATGGATATAATTCCCCTTTATTTATTACAATAGTTATTTTGTGATATCACTGTAAAAAAATCCTGAATCCACTACCATATGGAAGACAAATGATCCAAGTTTAGCCGATGTAAGAGAATTTATGTTCATCTAATAAGTTGATCATTTACCTATCGGGGTCTGATCGATCCTTGTAGAAATATAAGATAAGAAGGCGAATCTCTTCTTCATCGAAAGAAATGAGATTCTCGCGGAAAAATTCGTTTATTTGCATCAAGCTTTCGGGGGGCTCATTCAAGACTTACTCGAACTATTACTCAACAAGAGTCGACGGAAAAGGGGGGAAAGCTCTCCGTTCCTGGTTCTCCTGTAGCTGGATCCTCCGGAACCACAAGGCTTCATAGGGTCTTTCTGTCCAGGTGCAGGTAGTCCGCATCTTCACAGACATGTCTATTTCACCGAGCCTCTCTCCGAGACAGTGCCCAGATCGTTATGCCTTTCGTGCGGGTCGAAACTTACCCGACAAGGAATTTCGCACCTGAATTTACATATGGTAATATCCATCTCTTACCAAAAACAAGTCATTTATGGATATTATTAGGGAAAAAAATAAACAACTTTGCTGACAATTACATATTTTTTGTTTGGTCAGAAGAGTCCTCCGAATATTTTGGTCTTGGATTAGTGATTCCTTTTGATATTTTGATTTCATTTTGGAAATATTCCTGTGTGTGTGTATATATATATATGTGTGTGTGTGTGTGTGTGTGTAAACATATATTTTTTCTAAAGACGACGTTTGGTTCGCAGAATGTTTTCTGTCAAACTAATTTGATTTTAAATGAATTGGAATGAAATGTTGTCAGCTTTGACCACTTGTTTGGTTTGCAAAATTGGAATGTAATGTGTTAAAGGAATTGAAGTCTGTTTGGTTCACAGAATGTAGTTTTGGAAACTGGAATTGGAATGAAATGCTGGTAAATGACCAAAATACCATTTTTGATAATTCTAATTTTTAAACTACAAGTACTTTAATAAAATAATCATTAAATACTTTAATCTTTTTAAGATACAAATACTTTAACAAAATAATCATTAAATGGTGTTTTTTAAATTGGAATGAAATATAGCTAAGGGTGCGTTTGGTACGGTGGACAGGACGGGACATGACAGTACAAGACAGACTTGTTCCCTACTACCACCATGGAACTAAGTAGCACAAGGGTGGGACAAGCTTGTTCCCTACTACTTGTTTGGGCAAAAATCTCAAACCTTCGACCGTTGACTAAAATGTTCGACCAATGACTTTCCACGACTCTCAAACATCAGCCAAGACTTAAGAAAACAATGGTCGAGCATAACTCTCGACAGTAGGGTAAAACACGCAACCAAAGATATTTTACGACCTGCGAATATTGACCGAAGCATCATGAGACAACAGTCGAACAAAACTCCCAGGCGAAATCTCCGACGTACGATGGACCTGCGAAGTGCCTTAAGCCTGACCTTTAACGGCCGGATCATTACTATCTAAACCGTTATCTATTTTGCAGGGCCGTTGGACGGTTAGAAACAACGTCCTCAAGAGCATCTATGGAGGAAATCAATGTCGATCAACCGTTACAAATCACTACGAATATAAAAGCAACACTCGAGCTGTCAAGCAAGCCGGAACCAACCACATCCACACTCTCGAATCTAAGAACACACTACAACCTTCTAGATTTCATACGCTAGTTTAGCTTTTACATTCATTTTTCACTTGTAATCGTACGACCATAGCTCTAAAAGACGACGCCCCTGCTTGGCGTCACTTTTCCATAGTGCATCGCCGATACTAACCTAACGTCCGCAGTTTTTTCCCTTGACCATGGGTTTTTCCGCGTCACCAAATCTCTTGTCTTTATCTATTTTTCTTCGTTTTATTTATGTTTGTCGAGAGAATTCTTCCTTTAATCGATCAGGTCCACAAGCACCTTAAGTTGACTTTTGTTAAGTTAATTTTTGGCATCAACACTACCCCGTTGGAACTAAGTAGAACAAGAGCTGATGAACCATTTTACCGTTGACCTAATCCAAACATTTCATATATATTTAAAATTGAAATTAGGTTTATATATACAATTAAAAAAAATAAAAACATTTCATAGTATTTTATATATATATATACATAATAATAATAATAATAAAATTTAAAAATAATTATATTTTTTCAGTTCGGTCCGGTTTCGGTTTTTGAGAAACCGAGGATTTTTTTCGGTTTGATTCAGTTTTTTCGGTCGGTATGGGAACCGAAACCGAATCATTTGGATTTTCGGTTTTCAGTTTGGTTTATCGGGGGTTTTTTCGGTTTCGTTTTTCGCTTTTTTCGGTTTCGGTTCGGTTATTCTCACCCCTGCTTTCTTGTGATTTTTTCTTCAACTTGATTTAGTCCAACTTCTTTGCTTGATTTTAATTTAGATTGATTATTTGGTTTAAAAAAATACTAAACAACTTAGGGGTAAATTTGTCATTTGACCAGTTCTGTCCCGTCTAGTCCACCCCTTTCATGTTTTACCGAACGTTGAACGGTTGCCATGTCCCGTCCTGTTCTGTCATGTCCAGTTCTGTCCTGTCCAGTCTCTGCGTACCTAACACACCCTAAATGACCAAAATAGCCTTTTCTAAAAAAATTGAAACCGAAATCCAACTACTATGGTTCAAATCAGTGGTGGTCGACTAGGGTTCAAATCGATGGTAGTGGTGGATCAGATTGAGGTGGTCGGTGGTAGTTCAACTCAACGGTGGTTCAGATTGGTGGTGGTTGGCGGTGGTATAGATGGTAGTGGTCACCAGTGGTTTAGATGACGGTGGTCGATTTTTCAGATGGCGGTGGTTCGGATTGGTGGTGGTTCAAATTGACGGTGGCGGTGGTGGTTCATATCGACTGTCTGCGGTGGTTAAAATCGATGGTGGTTGACTATGGTCCAGATCGATGGTGGTTTAGATAGGTGGTGGTCTGTGGTGGTTCAGATTGACGATGGCCGGTGGTGATTCAAGTCAGCGGTGGTGATCGACGGTGGTTCAAATGGCGGTGGATCAGATCGGCGATGGTTCAGATCAACGATGGTCGGCAGTGGTTCAGATGGTGGTGGACAACGGTGGTTCAGATGGAGGTTCTCGACGGTGGTTCTGATTGGCGGTGGTTCAAATCGATGTGGTCGGCGGTAGTTCAGATTAGTGGTGGTCGACGGTGGTTCAGATCGGTGGTGGTCTAGATCAGAGGTGGTTTAAATCGGAGTGGTCAACGGTGGCCAGTGGTGGTTCAGATCGACGGTGGTCGGTGGTGGTTTAGATTGATGGTGGTCGGTGATAGTTCAAATTGGTGGTGGTCAGTTGTTGTTCAGATCGACGGTTGTCGGTAGTGTTTCAAATCGATGGTAGTCGGCGGTAGCTCAGGTCGGTGGTTGTTTAGATCGGCGGTGGTAGGGGTGTTCATTGGTTGACATCCATTGGATGTGAGGGGAACGGAACCAATCCAATCATCCATTGGATGTTGGATTTTGCCAACCTAACCGATCCGATTAATATCGAACAACCGAACCGAACCGATCCAATGGATGATTGGATCGGTTCGGTTCCATCCATTGAATATTTGTAACACCCGGAAATTTTAGTTAAGTTTATGAAACTTTGGAAAAGACTGATACAAGAATTCTGGTATTTCAGGCCTATTTTCAAGTGTTTATATCATATTTGGTTGGAGAATTAAAGAAGGAGTCCAACGATATTTTTCGGAGTCAATTTGGAGCTAAGACGAAGCAAATATGGGTAAAACATCGTCTAAGGCTAGTTTTCATGTGGGTTAGGATGGAAGCTGGTTACAAGGTGAGTTTCAGAGTTGAAACTAGCTTGATAACTAGCCTAGGTACTTTTGCACTCAATTATGCTTAGCGTGAGTTACAAAGCCAGTTAGCAAATCGTAACTAACTTCACAAGTAGCCCTAAGCTCTTTTTACTTGATTTGTGCTTAGCGTGAGTTACAATGGCAGTTACGAAACATAACTAACTTCACAACTAGCGTTAGGGTCTGTTTGGTCAAGCTCGAAGCCGCGTGAGTTACAATGCCAGTTACAAAAACGTAACTAACTTCATAACTGGCGTCAGCCTCTGTCAGCGTTTTTAAAGACCAAAAATCGGGATCTTTTTCATTTGAACCATATCTCTCTCAATAATGCTCCGATTTGGGTGATTCAAGTTGCTATGGATTCGTCTCTTGAAGCTCTACAACATGGAAACAAGTATGGCTAGAGGCTATTGGTTGATTTTGGAGTTCATAGAAGTGAAGGTAAGATCTTAATCCTTGAATCTTGAATCTAGGGTTTGGGTTCTTCCACCAACAACCCTCATTCTCTCTTGGGTTCGTTCTTGTGTATGTTTTGGAGGTTATGTAGGTGTTCTTGAAAGACTTACACCATGGATCTAGAGGTGTAGCTCGAGGATCTAAAGTCTTCACCGAATGGAACTCGGCATTGGGGTAAAACCTAGATTTAGCTTAAATCTAGCAAGGTGAGTTCAAGATACTTTGTGAAAACTTTGTACATGCCAAAAACGTTCTTTTTGAAATATTAACATGTTTTACTTGGTATTTATCAAATGTGTGAGTATTTGGGTAGGTTTGCATATTTGGTATAAAAGAGTTTATAAATCATATAAAAGACTTATACTTGAGTTTTGGGGATTTTGGTAAATGAAGTATAAGTGTAAGTTAGATGGATGCATTATCTTTTAAATGAAAACCATTGGGTTGCATTTGCATATGTAAAGTATTGGAATTTATAAATCGTTGAAAAATACAGGTTATTGCATTATGGGTCATTTTGTAAATGCATAAGTGTGAGTTCAAATCTAAACTTATAAACTCAAATACTTGTTGTAAATGTTGTATTTTACTGATTCCTAAACTTAATTTCAAGTAGCTGTGTATTTGGGTAAGTTTGGAGGTTTTTGGTCAAAATGAGGATTTTGAGTATTTTGTTGTAGATGATGAGTTGATCATCATTAATGGTTTAAAATACTTGGAAAGGTTATAAAATGAAATAATCTTTGGTTTTGAATGGACCATCTATATATGTACTACTTTTGTTACTTCTATGCTTCAATTCTTTCTCCAAACTTGTATTGTCTCTCAATCCTTTTTCTCTTATTCAATGAGGCCCTCCAAAAACGTAAAATGTCAATTTATCTGCCATTTTCACTGATTTTAGGAGGTTTCAACTCCCTTCCAACTGTTCTCTCCATTGCTTCATTCAAACATTTATAGGCCCACACATAACCGCTAGATTTAAAAACTAACCAAACTCCAAACTTAACTTCCACTTATTTATGCACGAAAGATTGAAATCCTTGGAGTATATTTTATTTTATTTTATTTCCTATTCGAAGATTAGAGTGTTACGTCTATCGTCGAAGGAGAGGGTGTGGCCTATAGGTTGTTAACATATAAAACTGATTTTAGGGTTTCACGTAATCATGCACTTGGTTTAATTGTCGGTAAGAATAAAATAATCTCGCTCTAAACATTAACATAGCTAGGTAATTGATCGAATCCACAGATTTTTTGTGTTGTTTTATTTTCTCTATATTCCACTAACACAATTTTTAATGATTTTGGTGTTCAACTTGCTCTTAGTGTAACTAGATCTACTTTGATAGGATACATTCTGATTGGTGGGGGTCTACTTAGATCTCTTTATCTTTTGAATCTCAATCCAATAGCATGTGTTTTCATGATCGATGAATTTCATAAAATTTGAAGTTGTCTCATATTTGACAATTTCAACTACCATATCATTTGATTCATTGATATGTCTAGAAAGGAATTTGGTATCGAACTAGATTCTTCTATTTAACTTTCATCAAATGTGCAACTTGTTTGGTGTCGAAAACCAAATTAAAGAAATATTTAATAAATGATTTTGTTAATGGCCATTCTATCTGATTTACTTCATGATCACTAACCAAACATAACATATGTCACGTTTGATAACATATAAGCTAGTTTATTTTTGAAGTTCATTGAAAAACCTCATTTAGTAAATCATAATCGGGTAAGCCGTAATCACCTATAAGTTAGTTTTTCCTTAAAAGTTACTTTCATTAGCTTGTTGAGGGTTTGAGGGTTTATCATTTTTTTTCAATTATACCCCTTATATTTTAAATAAATGTCCCTTATATTTGAAATAAATCCCCCTTATATTTGAATAAATGTCACTTATATTTTTCTTTAGGTATTTCACATCGTCATCTACCTTAATCAAGTAATTTTTACCAAATATAACTAGTTTATCAACTAGTTTTCTGCCTAACAGATAACTTATCAACTAGTTTGACAAACATAGCCATAGTCATCACTCATGGAGCTTTTAAATCATGCCAATAGTTTTATTTGGACAACGGGTGACATTAAACAACAACGTTTAAGTTTTCGTAGGGTTCTACAAGTATTTAGCAAGTAAAATTATTTGGAATCGTTAAAATCTTACATCAGCTAAACTTGAAGTACCTTTCTACTTTGATTATGTTAGAACCTCAATTCTTTTCTCAAAGATCCTTTTAAAAAATAACTTGATATAGAGTTCCACATATCTTACATGAATAATATTGTATCAGTAATGAAACCAGATCAGATGAACCTAGAAAACGAAAATGAGAATCGAGTAAATGGACAAATGAGAAGGAATAAAATCTAAGGTTTACTTATATATGTATCATGGATTAATTATCTACCATGGATGTTTGATAGAAGAACAAAACACCATGTGATGTGCCCTTTGAATCTTAACAAAACAACATAAAAAGCATATGTTCTCTTCAGATTGTTACGTTACATCAATTCATCATGCTAGCTAACTTACAGTTCCTTCAAGGGCCAACATATCCCCCACCTCAACAAAAACAAAGTTTTTAAATGTTATACAACTCTTTAAGTTTATAGAATCAAACGATTTTATCTCATATCTAAAATGGTTACAGTGTGTTTATAAGATCAAATAATTGTGTGTCGTTTATATAATATCAAGTGTCACTACAAGAAAAGTTACTTTTAGAGACCAAATGTTTCGAGACCACAGTACCACACTGTGTGGAATCTAAAAGCAGACTTTTTGAGACGACTTGTTGTCTCTTTATTTATTTTAAGAAAAACCAAATATTTTTCAACATTTAGGACCATAAGTCATCTCAAATGACTTAGCGGGAAAATTTCCCACCAAATTTACAAGGGACGCCAATAATCTGAAAAGACGACGTGTGGGTCTCCACAAATAAAATTTTTATTCTGATTATCTATTTTTTGTAATTCATAATTTGTAGAGACGACATGTGGTTTCCACAAATAAAAATTTTATTCTAATTATCTATTTTTTTTAATTCATAATTTGTAGAGACGATATGTGGTCTCCACGTGTTACAATAAATTTATGACAATTTTGAACGTCATAACATGTGTTTTAGAATGCTTTTAGAATAAAATGTTATATTAGTTTTTTTTATACAGAAGACATCTTTTATAAGTGTCTTACAATTATAAATACATCTATTGTTAATAGGATACTTCTTTTTATAAGACAACTTTTTAAATAACATTAAATACGACACTTAATTTTAAATTTGTCTTAAAACTTTTAGGACGATCAAAAATGATTTTATCAACTTATTAATCATAATACTTTTTTTTTTTGAATAAAATTAATCATAATACTTTTATTTACGAACATATTGATGTTTGATCGTATAAACTTTTTTTATAGTATTATAATCCAAGAATGAGGGAGTGGAGTATATATCTCAGGTTTTGTTCTTCCAAGGAGAAGTCGTTTTCCTTCCTTGAGGCTTCAACCTGGCTCATGATCTCTCTCACTTGGTAACTTTCAACAAAACATGTGGTCACTCCAATAAAATTAACTTTACAGGATGTCTGAATATTTTTAAATATTGTAATAAACTATTTTATATAACTTACATTTATAAGATCAAACAATTATACATCGTATATATTCATAGAAGAAAGTTTAAATACGAACTCAAATTTGATTGTGAACGTGAGGACAAATAAGAGCGCGACACGCGTCTGAATGTAGATTATTCAGACTGAATAATCAAAGAAATATTCAGACTGAATAAATACTATATTCAGTTTTATTTGATTATTCAGTCTGGATATGACACGTGTCGCGCTCTCATTTGTCCTCACGTTCACAATCAAATTTGAAGTCTCATTTGAACCCGCCCCTATACACACACACACACACACATAGAAAGAGGTTCATGCGAGGACGCTAACAATTTACGAGAATGCAAGGACAAACCTCAGCCAATCATTTTATACATGAAATGTTTCATGTACAAAATCACATATGATTCACGTATAAAATCATATATGATTAGTCGCAACTTGCCCACGAAAAAAGTCACGCGTGTCCTTTTTAATGCTTACAAAATCACATATGATTTTGTACATGAAAAATTTCATGTACAAAATGATTGGCTGAGGATTGTCCTCGTATTCTCGTAAACTTGTACCGTCCTCGTATGAACCCGCCTCTATATATATACACATATATACATATATATAGGTATGAGATCGTGTGATCAATTTGAATTCTTATTTGAACCCACCCATGAATCGCGCTTGATACGGGGATTCATCCAATGCATCTCGGTGTATCTCATCTCGGTGCATCTCATCTTAATGTGCATCCAACGGTGGAGATCTCTTCTTATCCTTCTCACCATAATTTCACTTCTCACCGAAACCAACCCTATATATATATATATCTACATATATATATATAGGGAGGTTCATGCGAGGACGGTAACAGTTTACGAAAATGCGATGACAATCCTCAGCCAATCATTTTTGTACATGAAAATATTCATGTACAAGATCACATATGATTCATGCACAAAATTACATGTGATCTTGTACATGAAAAAAGCTCCTAGCATTCTCGTAAACTGTTATCGTCCCCGTACATATGAACCCACCCCTATATATATATATATATATATATAGAGAGAGAGAGAGAGAGGGCGTTATTATGCAACCTTTTGCACTTGTACAACATTTACAACCAAATCACGAGCGTCCATTTGATCATTAACGGTTGAGATTTAATTGGTTATAACTTCATTTAATTAAAAAACAAAAAATAAAATAAAAACAAAATGGATTGTGGATGAGTGGGTTGCATGAGTTGTATCATCTAGAGAGGTTGTATTTAGACACCCCCCCTCTTTCTTTCTTTCTCTCTCTCTCTCTCTCTATATATATATATATATAAAGATGTTATAGTAAGTTGATAGAACGATAATGGTATTTTAACAAAAAAAAAATTAGAACATTTTGAAATAAATTATCATACTATATACTTTTTTACATGACAACTTGATAAATATGCTATATACGCATTATTGTATAGGATGAATGTTTTTATAAGGCATATTTGCACATAATGTCAAATTGATTAATAAAATATTTTATTTTAAAAATGTTTTATCAACTTATTATAACACCATTGTATAAAACATACAATTGTTTGGTCATATAAAATTAAGTCTTATAAAATAGTTTATTATAACATATATAATATCCTATAACGTTGATTTTATTGTAATGAGTATTCTTAAATAAACATAATATGTTAATTCTATTTTTTGGGCCTACAGATTAGCAACCAGGGGTGGCAATTCTCGACATGACACGAACCCGAGACGAAAGCAAACGGGTTAGGGTTGAACTTTTTGACTCGTCAACCCGTTTAACATAAATATAATAATAAATAAATTTTTTTTAAAAATAATTTTTATTTTAATTTCATATCCTAATTAATTAATATTTTTCAAAATAAATAATATGTTTGAAACTTGGATTTGTTTGAATTTGGTTGTGTTTGGACTTTTTATTTGTTTGAAACCTGGATGTTTAAATTTGGTTGTATTATTAGGCGAATTTGCTTATGTTTAGACTTTTTTATTTAATTTTGGATGTTTGAATTTGGTTGTATTATTAGATGATCTGTCAACTCGTTCATGTCCCACCAACATGTTTATGACCCGCCAACCCATTTACAACCCGTCAACCCGTTTACAACCGCAAACCCGAAGGTGTGTGGGTTAGGATTGAATATCTCGACACAATTAGCTAGACGGGTCGTGTCCAGGTTGAGCCTTCCTGATCCACCAACCCAAACGCGACCTAATCGCCACCCCTACGTGCAACCGCCCTCCTCCATGGATGGCATGTGTTTCTGGGATAAGGGGCATCGAATATAAGTAAAGTCAAAATCTTGATTAAAAACTATATATATATATATATATATATTCTTTTATTTTCATGTTTAATTAGCTACTTTCTTCATTGGCATGCATATATAGATTCTATATGCAAAGTGTGAAAGTGAAAGAAAGAACATGGGAATTGATCACAGTATGCACCTTTATTTGTGGAGATATTAATACGTAGTATATATTCATGAATATATGTTGATGAATCTTTTTATCAGGTTTTATTCAGGTAATCGTTATTAGAATAATGCTATCTAGCTATTAATCGATTCTCAATAAACACGAAAAGTAACCAAGTTTCATCAAAATATGTTTTGCCATCTCAGTAATAATTAACTCATCAATCCAATTGCGATTTCGTTATGTAAAACCCCCAATCACATTAGGGTTCTTCTCCAAAAATTAGTAAGCGAAAAAATATGGATCATTGATCAATTAAACTAAATTCTATAGTAAACTGATCTGACCAACACGTTTATAGAACAATGGAACCATGACAAACGTACACATAAAAATAGGGGTGTGATCAGGCGGGTAAATCAAAAACCCGATCGGGTTTTGGATATGGAAATCAAGCCCCGATCTTTGGGTTTCGGATTCGGCTTGGTCGGGTTTGAGGTTGAGGTCGGTGGGTTCAGGTTTAGTAATAATGCAAAAAATATATATATTCAATCGACTTTGAGTATGAATTCAATCAATTTAGAGGATTGATAATCAACAGTATGCTTAGAAATGCTTAGAAATTAGAAAAAAAAACACGACCAACTAGAATTTTAAGAATTTTCAAAAGATAAACTAGATTAATAAATATATTATATAGTATTTAAATATATATATATATATATATGTATATATATTTCGGGTTTTCTGACGGATCAGGTGACCAAAAATCAAACCCAACCACAAATAAAAATAAGTTGTTCAAACTTTGAATAAAACACAACAAAAAATGCAATAAATAGTTCAGATATCTAAGCATCTACTTAAATTACTTTAATTTTCATTGGAGCCTTGGAGGCAGACGACGAAAGGGGGATCTGGAAGCGGGTTAGATATTACGTTACTAGGGTTTTACACTTGACAAAATTGAGAGAATTTCAAATTTTAAATGTTCATCAATAATATTAGACATTACAATTAAAAGTAAAATAAAAATATATAATATGTAAAATGGGTTGAAAACTGGTCGAAAATTTCAACCCAACCCAACCCATTTATTTAAATGGGTTAGGCGGGTTGACCCATTTAATTTTAATGGGTTGAAAATCTCAACCCAACCTGTTACTAATGGGTTGGTCGGGTTGGGCCACTTTTTGCCACCCCTACCGCCACCTGACCGTCTCTCTTCTTATCTCCTCTCGTCCTCTGGGTACTTCCCCTAACCCACTGATCTGCACCTTCTCTAAGCTCTACTCTTTCCCTCAAGATCCAGATCAAGGGGCAGACCCTCCGGCCATCTCCTTCACCACTGGCCACCGGTTTCTCTCTCTCACTTATCTCCTCTATCGCCCTCTTTTTCACTGTGACTTCCATCTTCTTCCTAATGGTTTTGTTGGAAAGACAGAAAGACATGGATCTCGACTCTGCGGTGGTTTGAGTTTTATTTCAGATCGAGGATCTGGGTTTTATCCCCATTGATGTTCATTTGCATCTCCTGGTGACCCCACGACGTTTTTTTATTCTCCAAGTCGTCACCTAATAACATGAGGCAGATCGTCACCACCATAAACCTCTCCTCTTTGTTCGATTCCAAATCTGCAGATCTTAGATTCGTCCATTTCCTTGTGGCCGATGTTTTTCTCCCAAAATCAAGAGTCACAACCTAGATTTAGTTTTTGATTGGATGTTCTTTAGTTTTTAGTTTTTGAATATGTGAATTTGCAAGTTTTTTTTAACATTTTTTTTGGGTTAGGGATTAGATTTGTTTTTGTTTCGGATTTTGGATTTACTTTTTGATTTTTGATTAGATGTTGCTGGAGGGAGAAGAGACGGTGTGGTGGTTTGCTGGAGAAGACGACAGTGACCGAGGGAAGGAGAATGATGTTCTTGGGTAGGATGCAAAGCTTCGATGACTTTTCTTTCTTCCTTGTTCACAAGGATGATATATAATATGCATATTATAGATATGTTAATATAATATTATGTATAAAAATATAAATATATTTAATCGATATATAATGATATTTCTATTATTATTTTAAGGAAAATGAAATAAAATAAAAAAAAGACTAAAATACCCTTTGTTTAATCTAACTTTTTAACAGAAGTTAGTTACAAGGACCAAGATTGGAAGCAAGTGGCAACCACAATGACCAAAATTGTAATTAATTTGAAATAGGGACTACTATTGATAGTAGATGGCAACCACAGGGACCAAAAGTGTAATTTACTCTTCCAAATGCTACCGTTTCAAGTGCCATTAGGATCATTATAGCATTTTAAGGATATTAACTATCAGGTCTCATGAAATTAGTCGAGGTATATACAAGGCACAAATTGGTCCAAAAACCTTTTACCGTTGAGCAAAAAAACACGAAGCAACTTTATACAAAAAAACATACCTATGGAACAAGTATAGTTAAACCCAATATATCCCACTTTAAGATTGGGTCTAGGGAATAATACGCAGATCTGACCTCTACCAAAACTGGTAAACTCAAAACTCCTGAGGTTTTGTACTAGTGATTTCATCACAACTACAAGTGCCCGAGAATAATTAACCACAAAGGGTTTCATCCACAAACTCTCTCGTACGCTAGGTTTGAAAGCACAGGATCCCAAGGACCACAAAAATATGCTCATCAACTAAATCACTATAAAAACCACAAAGGTTGTGGCGTACTGGTTGAGTCCCTGGGGGATGTGGTGGAATATCCCATCTGCCTAGGGTTTGAATCGAGGTGTACACAATAATTGTGGCCACTCAGCTTATCAGGACTGATGTATTGCAGTCATAATCTTCCAAAAAAACAACTAAATCACTATAAAAGATGTTTTGAATACAGCTTTTTCTACATAAAATTACAAAATTTATGCTGCTAAAGGCTACAGCCTAACTTTTCACATCTTAGTTTTCTGAACATTAGAATAAGCAATCTTAACGAATATCGTGTAGTGACAAATGCAAAATCCCTTTAGCTAACGCTACATTTAGAGATTTTAGAGTCACCTGAATGCGAAAAACATATATTTTGCCTATTTCTTTGTTCATTTTGTTATCTTTGCATCAGGAACGGATAAGATGTTATCCATCTCCTGGTAATATTGCCAGCTTCTCTCGCTTTCGGGCTTGTTCTTACTTTCCTGTAAAAAAAATAAAGAATGGTGGATGCATGAGTGATGAACTACACATTAAGCATATGGAAAATCCCATCTGTCTAGGGTTCAATTCCAGTGTACATAACAATTGTGGCCACTAAGTTTATCAGGGCTGATTTCTTGCAGTCACAATTTGCCGTTGTTTGTTTACCTCTTAACAGTTCCGTTAAGAGGCAGCCTCTGAATCGTTAAGAGGTGAATCCTGTTTGGCAAAAAATAAGTCTGCCTCTTAATGATTTTGTATCATTGACCTCCCTTGACCATTTTGAGCCCTAACTACATCTTGAATTTTACACTATAACATTAAGAGCCTCTTAATCATTCTGCACTAAACCATTCAGCAATTGCCAAACAGCCCCTGATTACTCTAGGTATAGCCTGGGACACCCTTCCAAAAAATACATGAAAAATCGAAATTTACTTGCATATATCGCACACCATCTAAAGCAAAAATGATGTGTTCTAATACCACTTTCATTTCCCATTAAAATGCCAATAATCAAATGAAAATTGAGATGAAAAACTAAACCAAACAAACCCAGCATATCCCTCTATACCAAAGAGTAGAACAGTTGCTTCCGTGAAAAACCATTAGAATTAAATACTTCTTTTTCCGTATACATGCATTCTCTATTTTGTGAGGCCCATCTTTAGCAAACATATCCAATAAATAAAATGTGATTCGATAAAAACGAAGGAGACTAATCTCGTCTATATTGTTATTTTTACTCCCTCTGTCCCAATTTAAATGTCCACAATTGAAATGACTCACAGTTTTAGACATGTATAATTATTACACTTTTTAGTAAACCCAATGACATATTTACCCTTATTTAATTTCTATCTCTTCACACCTCTTAAATATTTGTGCATTAATTATAGGTAAATTTGAGAATTTGGTTTTGAAAGTGGACACTTGTAGGATAAATATAAATATAAATATGGACATTTAAATTGGGACGGAAAGAGTATATTTTAATGAGCATGCAAAGATATTGTTGATATGGAAAACAAACCTCATATTTTTGAATCAGCGATGCCCATAAGGATTTACATTGGCTTGGGCTTCGACTAGATCCCTCATTGGAAAGATTAACGGAAATCTCTTCCCAAAGTGCCATTCGTCCCTTGACAACTTGGAATCTATTATTCAACTCCCCACGAAACTTAATAAGCTTTTTAACCTCTTCTGGTTTCCATCTGTTTCTTTTCAGAGGCTTTTTTGTATTAGAACCCTTACTACCATCTTCTGATTCATCATCTGATTCCGTTTTCGTGTTTGCTTTATTTAAATCTTGTGATAATTCAGAATTAGGAACGGAAGTCTCTGTTGAGTCGGAAGGAGTTGTAATTTCTTCCTTTGATAAAATTCCGTCATCATTGGTTGCATCATCTGTACAAAATATAAATTGTAAAAATGTAAATAATATTCCACACATGTAAATGCATGAGCATATATTAGCTTTGAAATAAGACACAGGAATCAGATAAAAGAACACAACTTAAATAAAAGATAATCAGCTGTAATAGTATTTGAAGTTGTACTAATCAATTTTTATGGTGTTGAGGGTTTGGCAAATTTCTAATTATTTATGAAATAAAATATAAAAATATGTGAATACAAGTAATTTTACCTTACAATGAGATGATCAATTTTGTTGCATCTAATATGTCAAACTTGATGGGATGGATACATTTTCATTGGTGAAATAGGTTAATAGGAAGCTTTTGGGCGTCTTAAATAGTTTTTTTACGACACTTTCAAAATAAAGTGTTCTATTACCTTTTTTTTAAATAATTATATAAAAAATTTAACATGACACTTTAGTTCATAAGTGTCATAAAGAACTATTTAAGACACCCAAAAGCATCCTATTTCATACGACACATATATGTCTGGTCCTATAAACTTAAGTCCTATTTTATTAGGACATCATAGATTTGTGTCATCCTATAAACCCGATTTTGTTGTAAAGACACATCCAAACACCCCCAATGCTTTGTATGCAAAACATGATACTCCCTCCGTCCCAAAATAAGTGTCCACAATGAAAATGACACACAGTTTTAGGAATGTGCAATTATTACACGTTTAAACAACCAAATGACACTTATACCCTTAATAGTAGAGAGAGAAACTTTCTCCATCTCATATTTAAGAGTAGAATGGGAAATTGAAAACTTACTTTTGAAAGTGGACACTTAATTTGGGACAAACAAAAATAGTAATGTAGACACTTAATTTGGGACGGAGGGAGTAAATAATTAAATATACCCGCAAACTAAACCAAATGGCATATGATTTAATAAAAGTAAGCTAAAACCTTTATTTTCATGTCGGCCAATCGAGAGATCAAGATTTTTACTTTCTTGAATCTTTGTTGTTGTCCATTTCTTTTTTGGAATTCCATCCACCGTTTTCACCATAGGCATCTCAAAACCATTGTGGACACCAGATAACTTTCCGTTAATTTCGTCAGCAAGAACAGCAGCCGGGTTTTCAATAGCATGGGTGATGACTTCTGGCCTCTTACCACTATATTTTCTTACCATTTTCCTTAAAAGCTCAGAAACAATTCTTTCGATGTGAGGTAAGGGACTTTTGATTGAACAACTTGATAGTGCAGCATGTGCAGCACTATGAAGAGCATCTAGAAGCTTCCCATCATCAAGCCATAAACAACGTGTAGTTATTCTTATTTTTCCTTTTATGGTTTCTTTAAATGCGCTCTCTGTAACTTGAGGTCGCATGATTTCAATGCTGAAAAAAGAAACATGAGAGAGTTAATGGCATGTTAGAAATGTGAAATCGAATCTTTTTCAGAGTTATTGTGTTAATAGGTGTGAGCATAACTGGGTACCCGGCAAAATTCATGGAACCGGAACCACTAACAGCGGTTCTTTATAATTTGGAACCGGTTCCTGGTACCCGGTTTCAAAAAAAATTACATACGATAAAAATGAAATTGTAAGTCTATTATAAACTACAAAGTACCAGCTTAAAGTAATAAATACAACAAATGGTCAAAATTAATCCGATAAAAATGTAATTTTAAGTATATTATAAACATACATAACTTGTCTAACTCTAACCTAAAAGGTAATATAACTTTATTAATAATACAAAATAATTTTTATTTAAAAGTAGTGGATACCCATCTGTTCCGGTTCTGGTTCCCATAACGGCGGGTATCCAGGGAGTAACGGTTCCAAAAAAATGAGAACCGGAACCCATCACATCGGTTCCGGTTCCAAAGACGGGTACCCGGTTCCGATGCTCACCCCTAATATTTGTGTATGTTAAAGAACGTGAAATTAAGTGTCTTGAGAGTTGAGATGTTAACCTCACAACTATTATTCCGTCTGATGCTATTCTCACCCTCTCGTCAACACAAAGGTCAGTAGCTGTACCAAATGCTTTGTCACCATCACTATACATTAACTGGCAGTTGTGAGATGAAGTTTCGTGAGCGTTAACAACATTAGGGACTGTATGTGTGTATGTATACATACATATATATACGTATACATACAGATATATATATATAGAGAGAGAGAGAGAGGGAGGAGAACCTGCAAATTCTCTTTTCCAAGGGATATGAAACCATTAGATAAAACTCTTCGGTTCCTCAAATGAGAAACCCCAAGCATTTCTCCGTTCTTTATGACCTGTTATTAATACAAAAATTAGCATGTGCTAATGTTTAGAAAAAAAATAACATAGTATTTCTTACAAGTAGCAGTTACTTACAACAGTGTGATGAATTCCAGTGGATTTCCCGAGCAATTCATGTTCTTTGAGAAATAAGAGCTCTCCGTGGATGGGTAAAAAATGTTGTGGCTTCACGATCCTCAGCACTTCTTCCTACAAAATTAAATTCATATTCGAATTGTTACACATTTCCACCACAAAATAGAGAAGATGACAAGTTAAAAAGTAATTTCTCTTATGTTTTGGGTGTCCATATTAAGTTAAAAAGTAATTTAACCAATGGAATCTACACTGGAAACTGGTCTGATTTCAAGGATCCAACATTGTAAGACTTCATCTTTTTGGCCATTTGACATCTTCATTTTGTGGGTCTTATTTATAATGGTGGAAGTAGAAGCGACTTAGGGGTCGTTTACCCAAAACACTTGCCCGATAAGTGCTTATCGGTAAGATTCATCACTATTACTTGCCTAACTGGGTAAGATTTTAGTCCATCAAAATGGCATTGTATGCAACAATCTACCTGGTAAGCGCTGACCAGGTAAGCTCGTCACCCTCACTTAGGGGCCGTTTACCAAACACTTACTCGGTAAGTGCTTACCGGTAAAATTCAACACTATCATTTACTTAGCGAGTAAGATTTTAGTCCACAAAAACGGCATTGTATGCAAGAATTACCCGGTAAGCGCTTACCCGGGTAAGATTCTTGGTCCTTACCAATACCATATTTATTTGGTGAGGTACTATGACTTGGTAAGCGCTTACCCGGGTAAGTTTTGGTAAAAAGCCCCTTAGCGGGTAAGACTCTCGGTCATTGCCATCACTCTTACCGGTTAGGATTCTCGGTTCTTGCCATGTTCATACGGTAAGTAATGTGACTAGGTAAGTGCTTACCGGGTAAGCGTTTAATAAACAGCCCCTTAGTCCCACATTTGAAGCAAGAAGAAACAAGATATAAACAAATAGAGCCTAAGATTGATAGAAACTATAAATTTTGCTTCTCTTTTCGGTTCCCAACAGTGTGAGGAATACGTTGTACATATTCAAAGAACAAAAAGCGACTACACTACAAGAAGAATCTCACCAATTCTTCACGACATGCATGACCAGATGTGTGTAGTTGCTCCTTTTTACCCATTACTATTGTCGGTCCAATCTCTGATAACCGATTAAACATTTTCATCACTCGAGATTCATTACCAGGGATCACCTATAAATAACACACAAAAGAGATAACATCATGATCATACATTTAGCTATTTAAACTATTAAAATAAATATTAATAAAAATGAATGAAATAATTACCTTGGCAGAATACAAAATAACGTCTTCTTTGCTCAACTTGAAAAAATGACTACTTCCATATGATGCAAGGTTGAGTGCAGCACGTGGTTCTGCCTGACACAAGCAATTATGAAGCTGAGAATTACAAAATCATTTCACTTTCCGGTTGCTTCAATTATTGCAACTTACTTGAGAGCCAGTAGTGACAATTAGCAAGTCTTTTGGAGCATAACCATCAATGTCTTCAACTTTCACCTATACAATGTATATATATACAACATCAATAACGAAAAGAAAAGCTGAATGGTTTAGCAAACAACAACCACAAAGGATAAGTTCAGGTTAAGGTTGTTACAAGAGTCGAAGGATCAATTGGTGCCTTTCCATCTTTCCATGCAGCATCAAGATATGTCCTTAATGACATCCCAACAAATACCTGAAATAAAATGGCATTGTACTTGGATTATTTTTGTAGTAAACAACCCATCTATCTTTTAAAAATTTAAATTTGTAACAATGAGCAGTTGTGGATTAATCTTAAAAGTATAAATGAGAAAAACCCTTCAAAATGTTAGAAGATTATAAGCATGAAATGGCATACCAACTTCCTGCCGGTTAAATCAGCAGCAGCTTTCACACTTCCAAGCCGATGGATATTTGATGAAAACTGAGTGGTAATAACCCTTCCTTTTGCAGCTGAAATATGTCGTAGTAGTGAATCTGCTACAACAGTTTCACTAAGTGTCCTTCCAGGTGAGAGTATATTTGTTGAATCGCTCATCATCTGAAATAAGCATACAAATGCAACATAGTTATATATATATATATATTGTTGTTTCCTATGGTTAAATAAAGATTTTAATTACTTCCTAACATAAGAATTACAACAATCACCATTTTGAGATTTCCCATGAAAATTATACCTTTCCTCTTTACTCGATTCTTAAATCCAAAAATTAAATGTTTATCAACAGCCATTACCGATTTGGGTCCAGAAGACACTTTGTTTGGTGAAAAATGGTATTTTAGACATTTGACTATATATCAAACATTTTTCTTAAACTATGTCCAGTTAAACATTGTAATTTTCGTAAGATAGGGGAAGTAAATTGTAAACATAGGATATTGACAAAAGGTTATAATATGTAAAAGAAAATTTTAAAAATGCAATAACAAAGAAGAGCATCAAGATTTATCGTTTTCACAAACTCCAATGTATGATTCTAAGCCCCTTTTCAGAGTCAAAAAAGATGTAGAAACTTACCAAAGTTACTCCTTCTTTCGAGAGTTGTTCTAAACCTTCACGGTCAAAAACTTGTCCATCCAATGGTGACTCATCAATCTGTTGAATGTGAAGTTCTAAATACGTTAAAAAAATGATCAAGAATAAGGCATACACCATAAGAAACTAAAAAAATGTACCTTCCAGTCCCCGGTATGAAGAATAATACCATCGGAGCAACGAAGAACCAATCCAGAACAATCCGGAATAGAATGGGTGACCCTAATAGGTTCTATCTCAAATGGTCCAGCAACAAATTTCCTTTTTGTTTTAAATGTTTTAAGCCTAGATGGCACAAATATCCCGGATTCCTTCAAACGCTTCTTAATGAGCTGCCCAAAGAAAAGAGAATCTCAACCAATCAAAACTAAATAATTTCTATGCATATGTATAAATATAAATATAAAATCGAATTTTTTTTTTGAGAAAAACACATACAGACCTCCATTGTAAAGGATGATGCAAATATCGGAGTACGTTGATCCAAAGCTGGTATAACCTAAATAACAGCAGTGTAATAGTGAGAACTAAATGTAAAAGAAAATAATTGCATAACATTAAAAATCATAAAACTTGCTCAGAATAACAAATGTTTTTAAAGAAGCAGAAATAGAAACTTTACCCAAGGCAACGCACCAATGTGATCTTCATGCCCATGTGTTATAACAACCGCTTCAATTTTATGACTCCATTTCTTTATAAATGTGGTATCTGGTATAATTTTCTGAACACCGAGATCCTCATGGCTGAAATCAATAAATGTTTATTAAGATTGATCCACTACAACGAGAAGAAAAGTAAATTACTAAAGAACATGTTGTCAATAAGCTATGTAGCAGATAAAGTTAGTATAAGTTCATGACATGGCTAACACGTCTGACTTTCAAAAGATAATCAAGTATTTTGATGCTTATCGTTATTGGGTAATCCAGAAAAACTCTAGAAAGAATTTTGATATATGAACAAAATTATGTTGTGATTCCTTTAAATAAATGAACCATTTACGAAAACTTACTCTGGGAACATGACACCAGCATCAATCAGAATATAACGATCGTAATTACCAACAAGCATGCAATTCATTCCAATTTCTCCTAGACCACCAATTGGAAGAACACGAAGAGGTGGGCCATTAGACCCTTCATAGAACTTCTCCATTTTGCGTTGCACAGAGTCTTCCATGCTCTTCCCAGGCCCTTCCAATCTTCCAGAACGCTTATGGCCTACTCTAGATCCATGACTACCTAAAATGTGATCAAATAACGACAGTAGAACTCAGGGCACAACAAAAAAATACAATAGACAAGGTGGTTTCATTAAACAATGATAAATAGTTGTCATATTCTTGACAGAAACAACAATAACTATGATGCATAACATGTTTGACAGTGAAAACAAAAATATAAGATATATAAACCAATGGCAGACCAAACAAATGAACTAAAAAGGGTAATATGCAGTGCATGGAAACAGTGATCAGATTATTAGATGCATACTTGCCTTAATTCTTTATTATTCAGAGTAAAACAAACCCAAAGAGTCTACTTTGGGTTTTCATCAGTTTCATACAGAACCCTGTTTCGAGGAAAGAAATTTAGGGGCCGTTTGGCAGTTGCTGAATGGTTTGGTGCAAAATAATTAAGCGGTCAGTATGATTAAGAGGTTCTTATGATATAGTGCAAAATCAAATATAATTATTTGGTAATTGTTCAAACTGAAATTAAGGCTCTGAATGGTTAAGGGAGGTCCATGATACAAAATGATTAAGAGGCAAATTCATTTTTTGCCAAACAGGATTCACCTCTTAGCGATTCAGATGCTGCCTCTTAATGGAACCGTTAAGAGGTAAACAAACAGCTCCTTGATCTTGTAGGGTCCAGAAGCAAGATAATAATAGATTACATCTACTTGCAATTAGCCTAGCAGAAGCAAGACAAGACTATAGCTTTTTTTAACTGTCTAAGCATCATTTTTCTTATGACGACCAAACTTCAATTAACACACAATGTACGCAAATAAAACAATACTAGCATATACGCTAAAACCCACTTCGCTAATCTTCTTTGGTAAAAACTACACAAAACATTCAAATTTCCTAACTTAGTTACACATTACTATCAATTGTACAAATGGGTATTAGAGAAAAATCCATAAAATATCATTGTTCCAATAAGAAAAGCTTTAAGAAAAAAAAACTTATGAAATTCTATTAACCTGTAAAGGATGGAAGGGGCATAGAGCAAGAAACGGGAAGCTTGGAAGTGTTGGGTTGCCACCTGAGCCTGTGATGACATGGTGATATAGCACTGAATGTCGCCATTGCCATCTTTGTGGCGAATCCAGGATTCTGAAGCAGAGTATTATGCACTATCCAATGTCTGTAACAAAATAAAGCCCTACAATAGAACCATACAATTCAAAATAACAATGAATTGTTTAAAAAAAACAGAAAAACATATGGAATTAATAGTCGAAAACATATGTCCAAATTCAAATTAACAATGGTTCTTGTGAGTGCTCATATATTAAAGACCTAATTCCTATTTAGAACAAGAAATTATTATGATATTCCCATATTCATAAGAAAATCATAATCACATATCAAAAACCCTAGATAAAAATATAACGTAAAATCATAAGAAGTATAAAAACCCTAAGTTCTAAATGCATTTACATCACAACTTAAATACAAACAAAAATTTAATATCATTCACAACTAATTTGTATATATGGCATTATGTCAGAAAATAAATAATTAGCTATCTGCAACACAAATTGACTAGGAACAACGTGTAAACAGAATGAAATGAACGTACAGCAAAAACTAAATTTAACAAGATTATCCAGTTAAAAAATGTATGTGTTCCATTGCAATAAACACAAGTTTAATAAATGAACAACTACAATTACTATTAATATAAACGATTGTTTATATTAATAATAAACACAATGCTCACTACTTAAGAAGACGTACATAACCGAAGATCAAAGTACAACAATCCAACTAAAAGTACTTGTCTCTTTAATGTAGCTCGATTCATATGGTTTCTTTTCTTCCACTAAAGCAGCCAAATCTTAATTAGACACAATATCTATCAAAGACACGGTTTGTAAAATTCTTAACTAATTAACATTCCTATTACTAGAAACATGAGACAGAATATGCCATTCTTGTAATCTTTAAGCAATGATTTAGGATTAATAACTTAGCATATTAATAGTTTTAATAGGGTTTATCAAATTAACAAGGGGTTGTTTAGTTTCTCATACCTTTTACATGTTGCACTGCACTTCTTTTTATGTTTCACGCTAACTAATCTACATTTTTCATGTCAAAAATTGTCTTTTCAATTTCTTCAAAATATTTCCAAACTTTTTGGCAAGCTTTCTGAAATAATCAGGTTAAAACTTTTTTCGCACACACTAGGTGTAACAAGTTGCTAAGTGAAAGTTTTGTTAGAGACATTTTATCAAACATGCCAAACTGTCACTTAGATAGTTCAATAACACAATTTGACCAAATACTTTCAACAAACCCATATTTCAACATATTCAAGCATCAAGAATTACAAACTAAAGCATGAATAAGAACCCTAAAGCAAAACAAAGAACTGAACAATGAGGAAGAATTAAGAAACCTGATGGTGTAAACTTTTTGAAACTATTCAACAATAACATGTGCAATTGGACATGAAATCTGCAAAAACTAGAACAATAAAGTCAGTTCGTACCTGGAGATGAAGTTCCTGTGAGCAGAAAATGAATGAAAATTGCAAAATATTTGATGAACTCTGTATAAATTGTCACCAGGTAAGATTTATGTAAGAGATTTTACCTGCTTCAAATGAAGTTATCCATCAGCCGAGAGGCTAAGGGCTATTTGGTAGTTGTTGGATGGCATAGAGCTGAATTGTACAGAGGTCTGGATGGTACAAAGGCTCTGGTATAGTGCAGAATGAAAAATAGTTGTTTGGTAGCAGCTCTGAATGGACAGTCTGAATAAGAACAAATTACCATTTTACCCATCAATTTCTTTACCAATGCAACAAGATGAATTGATAGAAATATTTCAACAAAAACCCCAAACTAAAGCCCTAAATCAGCAATGATCAGTCCTCATAAACCCTACATCTAAAGCCCTAAATCAATACTCAGATTTTCGTTTCAATAGCTGTGAAAACAATACCTACATCATATCATCAAAAAAAGAGCACAATTAAAAAATTAAAAAAAATCCCATTTTCATAATCAAAAACCCTAAAACAAGATTCTTGAAACCAACCCAAATTAGCAAATCCTAAAACAGAACTAAATCAAGAATTACTTAAAGAAAAGATTATTAAAGATTTTGATTTGGGGTTAAGAATGTTCCAAAATCCAAGAAAAAAAGAACCTGAAATCTTGAACGATGGCTGTGGACGGCGGCGAGGGTGTGGACGGCGGTAATGGTCTGGACGCCGGCGGCTGAAAGAGGGTCTGTGGAGCAGAAGAAAAGAAATCGTGAAAGAGGGAGGCTGTGGAGGTGAGATAGAGGGTATTTTGGGAACAGTTGTCTGAATCATAACTAAGGAATTACGGTCCAGTAGAGGCTTTTTTTTCCACTTCATGTGTCAATTTTTTTTACCAAACAATTTTTCCTGATTCAGAGGTACCTTTCGATGGTACCATCAGAGGTAAACAAACAGCCGGCGCTGTATGAAGCGGGCCAGGTGGGTTCTGATATGGCCCAATGGGCCTAGTTTTGGAATTTTGTTATGCTTTTATTTAGATTTTGGGCTTGCGGTAATGGGTTTATACATTTCTTTTATTCTTATTATTATAACTCTTTGGTTTGTGGGAATGGAATTGATTAAAAAAATATAATTTAGAGGGTGTTTGGTTCATTTTGAGGAATGAAAATGAATATAACATGGAATGGAAATGAATACTTTTAATTACATTCCTTTTTATTAACGCACATTCCTTTTCCATTGATGGTGTTTGGAATAATTATTCCAAATCAATATCATTCCAAATCCTACAAACCAAACACATAAAAGGATTTCAAATCCATTCCAATCCAAATTCTTTCATGAAATTCAAATCCCTCGAAAACAATCCTACAAACCAGACGTACCCTAATACTTATTTGAGTAGATTTATAACAAAAAAATGTATTTATGTATAATTAATTTGTTATTAGAAAATCACCAAAGTTTTAAAATAATGGTTGTCCTAAGATAAATAAGTTCTTAAATATGTTTGATAGGTCGGACGGTAAAAAAAAGCGTTAGGGTGCGTTTGGTTCATGGGATTTGGAGGGATTTGGATTTCAAATCCATTTCGGTATTTGGTACATGGGACAGAATGAGACAGGACAGGACAGGACAAAACTTATTGTCTCACGTTTGGTGTGACATGGGACAGGACATGAATTCACTGTTCCACGTTTGGTGCGACATGGGACATGGATAGGAAGTAGGACAAGGTGGGACAAAAATGGTTTTTTCTTGTTCCACCAAAATAAGTGGAACAAAATGAGACAAGAATGAGATAGAAATTAAAATATTACCTCGTTTAATATATAACTTTAATATAGTATTTGTTTTAGTGGTCACCACAACTAATCGCGGTCGCCTCCACCACCGTCAGCCACCGAGCCATCGTCGACCACCTATAGCACTGTCGGTCACCTCTACCTCTTCCTCCACTACAACAATCTCCTCCACCACCTCCAAAACAACCACTGACCACCACCATCAGTCGCCACCTCCACAACCCCCACCGTCCATCGCCACCAACACTACCACTGGTGGCCACCTCTACCTTCTTCTCTACTACAACAACCTCCACCACCACAACTACCGACCACCACTGTTCATCGCCACCACCATGGGCTACCTCGCCTCTACCATAACCGGTACTTTTTTATGAATTGAGTTTTCTCAAACTACCATCAATATCAAAAAATTTGTTTAAATTTAGTACTGTAATATATATATATGTATATGTGTGTATTTAAAAAAAAAATTTGAACAAAATGTGTGTGTGTGTGTGTGTAATATATGTGTGTGTATTTAATTTATGTGTATAAAAATTATGTAAAAAGTTTTATAAATTAAATTATTTACTTTATTTGTGTTAATAATAACTATTATATGATATGTAAAATCATCAAAAAACTTTTTGGGGGCAACTTTTTTGTTCTGTCCTGTCCTGTCCAGTCCGAGTCGTACAAAACACCAGACACACTTGTTCTGTCCAGTCCTGTTCAGTCCTACCCTCGTATTATGTCTTGTCCAATCATGTCTGCGTACCAAGCTCTACCTTAAATACTTACAGTGTATGGAATGTCCTTCGTTGTTCTGGGTGTTGTATCTGTAGTTGGGATTTGTCATGAAATAACAATCACTTCAAAAAGTGGAAACAACACGTTCAATAGGCTTTTTAACTTAGTTATATAACTTGGAAAACATAACATCAATAATTTATCTTTATATATAGCAACCAAGTTTGTCACAAACAATTTATTTTATCACTTTGATATGAGATGTACAATCAGTGCTACTATAATCTTAAAAATCTTATTAAATCTATATATATATATATATATAAAAGTAAGATGTGGAGTTGCTTATGTGGCATGTTGAAAATTCTCAATTCACAATTTCCTATTTTCTCACAAGTTATGAATTTTTTGAATAAAAACCTATTTTTACTAATTGTTCATTGATGAATATTAATTCACTATTTATGAATTACATTTAATTGCAAAACCTTTCATCTTCTAAAACATCATCCTCCTCCTACTTATACTTAAATAAATGGCTTCTTGGTTTGTACAACAACGTACGGATGAATAGTTTTCTTTATTTATTTTCATCAAAGATTTGATAATATGGTTGTAGATGGATTCATATATTTTAGAAATGTTTTGCAACTCGACTATAGATTTCATTAGTATGTACTTTTTATATTTTTGTTTCGAAGTTAAATTAATTAGACTAATCATATATGTTGATTACACCCAATTTGTTGTAATTATTTTATTTCATATGAACTCTGTTTTTTATTACATAACAATTATTGAATATATATATAATCAAAATATTTTTAAACTCGTTATTTAAGTGAAATTACGATTAATATGTATAAATTTATTTACATGATTGTTCATTAATGAATATTAATTCACTATTTATGAATTACATTTAATTGCAATTGATAACAATTTTACATTTAATTGAATATAATAATATCAATATTAATTGATAACGATTTTACAGTTTAATTCAATTTTATAAAATTATAGAAAAACTCTTACAACATATATAAAGGAAACAATATGTATAAAAGAAATCTAATAAATTTTTTGATCGTTATTAATAGTTGATATATACATATATATATTATTAAAAGCAATCAATATAATTATAAAACTTACAACAATCAATATTTAAAAATTATAAATTTAATAGAATTTGTCTAATAATATACATAAATGGCTATAAAACAATATCTTTAAATCAAATTAAATAAATAAATAAGTTACTACAAATATATTATTAATTAATATATATATATACATGTATATTAATTTTTAAATTTTCATTAAAATCGAACTATATAGATGAATAAATAAATGTGAAATCAATTATTACATTTTAAACGAAATATTAGTTGATGAATGTTACATTATGTATTTATTGTTTTTTAATAATTAAAGTCTCTAATTAAAAAAAAAATTCATCTTTTGTAACGATGAATCATTAATATATATAAATGAAAATTTATTACTATCAACTATATATATATATATATATATATGACACAAGATAGTTTGATGACATCTTAGGATTGATAGGTTAATGCATTTACTTTTAGTCAAATTGCACTTGTATCACATTTTTTGGAATTCATAAAATTGATAAATAATATTGACAAATGTGAGGTATATTTTTTTTCATTATTTTCCTTTCTATGATTTTCTTATTTTTCATGTATTATTCATTTCTTAACAATATAACATCCCACTGGGTTTTGTCATCTCCATTACATGTTAAATCCACCTAAATCATGCATTAGCGTATATGACATAACGTTTTTCTTTACGATAATGTAATCAATATTCATATATATATATATATATATATATATATGTATATATGGCACAATAATTTATATATATAGTTATCGTGTCATTTAGTTGTACTTTTGTTCCGTTCTTAATAAAATTGTCAAATGTACTATTATTTTTCCACAAAAGTAAAAAAATTCAGGCAATGTCATCAATTATACAAGCAATAAATAAAGAAATACACGCAATGTCATCAATTATACAAGCAATGCACACGTTATCCATAGGTCTATCATTAACGTTAATAGTTATTTTTTTTTTCATTTTACAACTTAATTTTTTAACAAAATTATACATAGACAATGTTCGTCCATATGGTTTGTTAAGAATTTTGATTTCCGTCCGTATGGTTTGCAATTTATTGCTACTTTCGTCCCTTAACTAATTTTTGATGAAAGTACAAAAGACTAAAACAGTAAAGAATTTTAAACCACATGGAACAAAATAACAATAAATTGTAAATCATAAAAACGAAAACAGGAAAGATTACATACCATATGGACGAAAATGACACTTTCTAAATAACGGGGATGAAAATTGCAATATTTAACAAACCACGGGGACGAAAAATATAGTTTACTTATATATATAGGGGCAGGTTCATACGAGAACGCTAACTTTTTACGAGAACACGATCAGGGTTTTTCATGTACAAAATCATATATGATTCATGTAGTGATTTTGATTCACATACAAAATCATATGTGATTTTGATGTTGGTACAAATCACATGTGATTTTTTGATGTTGTACAAAATCACATGAAAAAAGCTCATCGCATGAACCTTACTCTCTCTCTCTCTCTCTCTCTCTCTCTATATATATATATATATATATAGGGAGGTTCAGAGAAAACGTTAAAAAAAACTGAAGAACACCCTGAGAGTCCGCCATCTGGACGGTTTTTTTTCTATGCATCAATGCATAAATATGCATTATATTCAGTCTGAATAATCTATATTCAGACACGTGTCGCACTCTCATTTGTCCTTACGTTCACAACCAAATTTGAGTTCGCATTTGAACTTTCTTCTCTCTCTCTCTCTCACTATATATATATATATAATTCATTACTTAAATTATAATTTTTCAAATCATATTGACAGTTTGTATGTAGCAAGTAACGGTTTTAACCACATTTTAAACGTATTCGTTGGATCATCTCAATCTAACGGTTTGGACGGGTTTTTCGGTTATTTTATTTTTCATATTTTTCTCTTGATTTTAACTACATATATATATATATATATATATATATTATGGAAAAACAAAAGGTTTTGAGTGTGACATCATGAGGATTAAATATTTTCAAATGATAAATAAATAATAAAATATTACATTTTTTTACTTAATCGAACCAATAAAAATTAATTAGATTAAAATAATAAAATTATCTCTACAATTGCCATTTTTTTTAAAAGATATAAAAAATGAATTTTATTTAACTGCAACAACTATTTTTAATCGATGTATCATTTTCATCTAAAATTTTATTTTTATTAAAAATTATCATAGCTTTAAAATTTTATTATTCTTATAATTTTTTGTAAATCTTAATTTTCATAATTTACTTAAATAAACAATTTTTAATTATTATAATTTTTGTTATTGTAATTTTTATTATATAAATCATGGATCGATTAATGATTGAGAATGAGAGGTTTATAAAATGAACCTCTCAAGAGGTTCATGATTGTGGATGTTCTTAAGATGAGTGACTAATTTGTGATAAATTATAGAGTTGATATTAATCATATATTTTTAGAAAATAATTACTATAATGACTTGCTATCCTGATTTTTCAATGCAATTCGTCTTGCATGTTGATCAACTAATTTGCATTATACTATTTCTAATAATAGTAATACAATTGGGGGACATATCGTTTGCGTTTCAGATAATATAATATAAAACTATTACCGGTATATGACAAATTCATCGTAATAACAAACGATTAAGAATATATGCAAGTTAACGACTTACGAAAATATGTTCAATTTTCAAATTGTATTTCATTAATTGTTAACTAAGAAATTGCTCTTTATTTTGACTCAATTTAATACTACGTAAAAAAAACTATCGTCACACCGTGCAACGCACGGGCCCAACACTAGTATTCTATTAAGATGGTTAGTCATCCTTAACAGACTCATTTTGTTGCGGTGTATAGTTAATGCTTAACTAAAACTTTTGGAACAGTACGATGAAAATTAACATAAAGTTCAACGAATAAAAATATAAAAGATGTTTATAACAAGGACCCGATAAAATTCCATAAAATGACTTGAAAAAAATGAACTGTACTTCAAGCATGTTGAACAAATCTGTTTACAATATAACGAGCTTAATGGCATAGGCAATGCGGTTGGTTTGCTGAAATGAAATGGATTTAGGAGATATGGAATTCAAATACATTCCAATCCAGTGTTTGGTTTGCAGGATTGTTCAGATTTAAAATCCCTCACATAGGATTTTGAAATCTCACATGGGTGGTTGTTTTTTCAAACGATTTCGTAGGATTGTATATAAGAATGTTTAAAATATGTTAAAAACATTTGTTTTCTAATCATCAATTAATAAAAAGATAATTTTTTTTATAAATAATGGAATTCAATTGCATTCTAAATCTTACAAACCAAACACACCAAAGATTCCAAATCCTTCCACGAAATGCAAATCACTCAAAACCATTCCATCAAACCAAATGCCCCCTCAGCGATATCCTATATACATGTTTGTTTATGACTTAATCAATAAGCCAGTGTTTTAAACTATTAGTTGTTAAGCCATTAGATCAACATGTTCACCATTAAGCCATTTTTTCCATTGCATACCTTTCAGCTTTGGAACAAATTGATCATTTTTTCCACCTAACGGTTCATACTTCACACACGTCTTTATCCAGACGTCTTAATGATGCTGACGGTTTTCTAACTTTCGTGTACGTAAGATAAGTTTCGCAATGCATCAACTAATTTACCGTAAAAGATGACACTTGTGTTTCGAATACAAGTTTTCTACGCTAAATTACAAAATTTATGCTGCCCAGGATTACCGTTAAACTTTTGTCATCCTAGTCTCCTGAACAGAAGAATAAGCAATCTCGAATATGAAGATTTTCAGCCACCTGAACGTGAAAACCGGATGTTGCTTAGTTATATATACACACACACACACACACTCACATAGGATCACTCACATAGGATTGGGTTCCGGTGAGTTGCTTAGTTATATATATACACACTCACATAGGGTTGGGTTCCGGTGAGAAGTAGAATTATGGTGAATTATGGTGAGAAGCGTAAGAAGGGATCTCCACCCTTTGATGCACCAAGATGAGGTGCACCGAGATGCTTCAGATCAACTCCCTTCTAAGGCACAATTCATGGGTGGGTATGAGATTAAAAGTGATCAATGGCTCAGATCTCTTTTTACGCTTCTCACCTTAACTCTTCTTCTCACACGATGCCTATATATATATACAGAGAGAGAGGGAGGTTCAAACGAGAACTTTTTGGGTTTAAAGGAACACGAGAACTGGTCGGTCAAGTACTAAGGGCCGGACGACTTTCCATGTCACTTAAGTGGACCCAAAAGTCGCCCGCTACCCCTTAGTGCAAAATCATATATGATTTTGTTTGTTCCTTTGTTCCTTTAAATAGGTATGGTTCTCGTATGAACCCGCTCCTATATATATATATATATATGTGTGTGTGTGTGTATGTATGTATGGGTTGGGTTCCTGTGAGGAGAGTTAAGGTGAGAAGCGTAAGAATGGATCTCCGCCCTTGGATATGCACCAGATCAAGCAAGAATCATGGGTGGGTTTGAGATTAAAGTTGATTAAGGGTCCAAATCTTTTCTTACGCTTCTCACCTTAACTCTCTTTCTCACACCAAATCATGGAGTGGGGGGGTGAGATTAGAAGTGATCATGGTCCAGATCCCTTCTTACGCTTCTCATCTTAACTCTTATTCTCACACGATCCATCTTCTCTATATATAATATTTATAATACGACAAAAATCTCACATAGTACTCACCTTTGGTGAAGCTGGAAGATGTTTCTTAGTTCTTGGATAATTTCTTCACCATCTCATCAGGAGTGGATAAGATGTTATCCATGTCCTCATAATATTGCCAGCTTCTCTTGCTTTCGGGTTCATTCTTAATTTCCTGTAAAAAAAAAGAATGACCATCTATGAAATCCGGATTTACTTGCATATATCACACACAATTTAAGACAAACACGATGGTTCCAAGACCATTTTCCGCGCTAAATGTTAAAAATCAAATGAAGATTGAAATGAAAAATACAAAAATATTAATACATTTACATGAAACTTAGGTTTTTTGTTCTATATTTTGTGGGGCCCATCTTTAGCTAAAGCAGAACCAACAAAATAAATGTAAAATGGTAAAAAGCAAACGGACCATAAAGCAAACCATATAAACCAAGCCGACCCAAGCCCAAGGTCATCAAGGAAACAACTGCTCTGGTCTTGGGGTAGAGGTCAGGTCTGCATATTGAATAATTAAGTTGTACTTACGCACAATTTACTTGTAATCTTGAATTTTAAGTAATATGCATCAATAAACAGTACTACATGCACCAAAAATGGGTCTTAAGAGTTTTTGCCAAATGATTTATAAATTACTAGAAGGGTACTCGCGTAATGCAGCGAG
This sequence comes from Silybum marianum, assembly GCA_036898165.1. Taxonomy (NCBI): domain Eukaryota; kingdom Viridiplantae; phylum Streptophyta; class Magnoliopsida; order Asterales; family Asteraceae; genus Silybum; species Silybum marianum. Next base: position 17,636,850 of record CM072541.1, read on the forward strand.
ATATATCTCGATTTTAAGTTTCATTTTAATTTTTGTTTCTATCGATGTTCTAATGGTTTTGAGAAAAAGATTTTAGTCTTTCAATTAAAAGTTCTCTTTTTTTATTTAATTTCTTTAATTCAATTTTTTATCATAATTTAATTTAGGTTAAATAACCAAATAATTTATTTTTGGTTTAATAATATAATTATTTTATTTGTTAGAAGTCAATGATTATCTTAATCATATTTTAGATTTTTATATTTAAAATTAGATGTTTATCATGTAGTTAATCATAGTTATCTGTAGTTAGTTACACGAATTTAGAGATGAAGCTTTAATAGGTTGTACTTACGCACAATTTACCTGTAATCTTGAAAATTAAGTAATTAGCATTAAATAACAGTAACTAAAGCTTAAAAAGTTGTTTTTAAGAGTTTTTGGCCAAATGCTTTATAATATAGTATAGATAAGAGGGAGGTTCTTCTAACCCCAGTTAAAAGTTACACCCCGTGCACCCCAATCAAAACCTCCCACTTTATAGTGAATTTCATAACATTCTCCATTTCATAATACATTGCATATAATTTAGGATCAAATGGAACAAACTCGTTATGAAAAAAATGGATAAAAAGTTGTGAAAATCAGAAAATATAAAATGTTATGAAATTCACTGTAATATTTCATAACATTTTATATTTTCTGATTTTCACAACTTTTTATCCATTTTTTTCATAACGAGCTTGTTCCATTTGATCCTAAATGATATGAAATGTATTATGAAATGGAGAATGTTATGAAATGGATCATGAAATGGACGGTTTTGATTGGGGTGCACGGGGTGTAACTTTTAACTGGGGTGTAGAAGAACCGGACTCGTATAGATAATATAGTATAGATATAGATAAGTACTGATAAAACTAGTTCATGCAAGATATCGTAAATATGGAGAACAAACCTCATATTTTAGAACCAATGATGCCCATAAAGATTTACACTGGCCTGGGCTTCGACTAGACCCCTCTTCAGAAAGTTTGACGGATATCTCTTCCCAAAGTGCCATTCGTCCCTTTACCACTTGGAATCTACTATTCAGCTCCCCACGGAACTTAATAAGCTTCTTAATCTCATCTGGTTTCCATCGGTTTCTTTTCATAGGCTTTTTTGTATTAGAACCCTTGCTACCATTTTCTAATTCATCAACAGATTCGGATTTTGTGTATGCTTTCCAGAAATCATCCGATGATTCAGAATCAGGAACAGAGCTCCCTGTTGATTCAGAACTTGTTGCAATTTCTTCCTCAGATAACAATCTGTCATTGTTGATCACATCACCTGTATAAAAATAGAAACCATGACTATATATATACATATGTATATATATATATTGGTAAATATTAGTTAGTGTACATGGTGATAACACCCGCTTTTGATTTGGGATATGTTAGGTATGACTCTTTGTATAATCCTCGGGTAACAAAAAGGGCATATGTCCACCTTACGAATAGGTCATGCCGAATTTTCGGTGGAAATGATACCCCAAAAGTAGGGTGTTAAGGGGCTGTTTGTTTTACCTCTGAATCGCTAAGAGGTGAATCTTGTTTGGCAAAAAATAAGTCTGCCTCTTAATGGTTCCAAAACCCTCGGAATCATTTTGTATCCTGGACCTCATTTAACCATTAAGAGCCCAAGTTACATCCTGAACAATTACTAAACAATTATATTTCATTTTGTACTATATTATAAGAGCCTCTTAATCATTCTGCACCAAACCGTTCAGCAACTGCCAAACCACCCCTAATACTCATCCATTTTCACTCTTGCTTACACGAGACGCAAGAACTACACTTCTAATCACCATAAAATACCACTTTAATACAACAATTGAGAATAAGACAATCAGTTGTAATAAAACGTGCTATGCCGTTTGAAGTTGTAACAATCACTCTTGATATAGTGTTTGAGTTTGGTAAATTTTGTTATAAAGGATAAAATAAGGTTACATAAGTAATTTTACCGTACCATTTGAGAACCAGTTTTTTTGGAACCGGTATAATTGTATAAAACTGATTATTTGACCCGAGGGAAAGTTAATATTTTGAGAACCTGGGAACCAACTATTTCATGAATTATTCATGATGAATAACCCTAAAATACTCGTGAATATTATTCATCATGAATATCATGCATTTTCAACATTCATCATGAATATCTATCACGATATTCATAATGAATATTCATGAATAGTTGGTTCCCAGATTCATGAAAATATTTACCAAAAACTAAAAGGGATTATTACGACCGATAACCACTTTCACGACACATATAAACACTCAAAACATGAGTAAATATACGGAAAACAAAACCAAATGGCATATAATTCAACAAGAGTAAGTTATAACCTTTAGTTTCACGCGGGCCCTCTGAAACATCACGATTTTCACTTCCTTCTTGTATCTTAGTAGACCGTTTCTTTTTTGAACTTCCATGCACCTTTTCCTCCAAAGATATCTCAAAACCATCGGACAACTTTTCACTAATTTCATCAGCAAGAACAGCAGCAGGGTTTTCAATAACATGCGTGATGACTTCAGGCCTTTTGCCACTATACTTTCTTACCATTTTCCTTAAAACCTCCGAAACAGTTCTTTTCGAATGAGGCAAAGGACTTTTCACCGAACAACTAGATAGTGCAGCATGTGCAGCACTATGAAGAGCGTCTAAAAGTTTGCCATTATCGAGCCATAAGCAGCGTGTAGTTATTCTTATTTTTCCTTTTAGGGTTTCTTTAAATACACTACTTTCTGTAGATTGAGGCCGCATGATTTCGATGCTGAAAAAAGGGGTATATATATATATATATGAGAGAGAGAGAGAGAGATTTAATGTGCATGTTAGGAACGTGAAATTAAGTGTAATTGAGGGTTGAGATGTTAACCTCACAACTATTATTCCAACTGATGCTATTCTCATTCTTTCGTCAACACAAAGGTCTGTAGATATACCGAATGCTTTGTCACCATCACTATACATCAACTGCAGTTGTGGGATTTAATTCAGTGAGCCTTGACAACATTAGAGACTGTATGTGTATACATATATATATATATGTATACATACATGCAATCAGATAAATAAAGGGGATTATTTAAGAAGTGATCTAAAAAGAATTGACCTTGTGTCTATTTGTATGACTATGCTGTAACAACTATGCTGCTACTAATGTCCCATTGTGTTCAATGGCCGAGGTAATGATTCCAATAATATCAAATTGTAGTCGAAAATAGGACGTAATTTGGTTTGTCAAAGATTGTTATCAGTTCTTACAACAGAGGCATACAAACATAGGTTCAATTCTTCTTAGAGATTGTATGTGTGTCTACACATATAGATACGTATACATACAGATATATATATATATATATAGAGAGAGAGAGAGAGAGAGGAGAACCTGCAAATTCTCTTTACCCAGGGCTATGAAACCATTGGACAACACTCTTCTGTTCCTCAAATGAGAAACCCCGAGCATTTCTCCATTCTTTATGACCTGTTGTTAAATTAGCATCACACATTTTTAAGTTTGTTACATCTTGTCAAGGTAAAACATGAATAACAATAGTGTCGACATAAATTGGGAAGAAGTCATGCCGAGATAAATAGATGCATACAGAATATATATATATATATAACCCAGAGTCAAGGAGCAGTTTCATAAAGTACATCCCCAAGATCTTCCTAGAACATGTTCTGTCTAATATCTAATGCTTCTCATCAAACAAGAATACCGTTATGTATTATGGGTCTCATGGAGCAGCAATCGTGAAGTCCTTTATATATATTTCCTATAGCCATATCTTTTGTACATTTTACCTTTTCTTACTCTAATATCTTTTCTTAAGATGTTAATGCAATACTTATAATGTTCATGCAATACAAAATCTGCCTAAACAAGGTGCCTCACTCCTATAAGAGCGGTTATAGCAAATCTATGGAGTGATTAAGAACTTCTGTAGAAGGGTGTGAAATGAAAAGGCTGTCTAAGCAATACACATATGAATTTATGATAATTGGTTGGTCACAAGTAGCAATTACTTACAGCAGTGTGATGAATTCCAGTGGATCTTCCGAGCAATTCATGTTCTTTGAGGAATAAGAGTTCCCCATGGATGGGTAAAAAATGTTGTGGCTTCACAATCCTCAGCACTTCTTCCTACAAAATAAAACTTTTATTCGAATTGTTTCCACTTTCCACCAAAAAAATAGGGAAGAAGAAAAGAATGAAAATCACCAAAAAGTTTTTGGCCTAGCAGTATCCATCCAGAAGGTCAAGAGTTCAAACCTCACCAAACGTGAGGAGGGTGTGTGAGTTCATTTGCCGTATATGAATATTGTACACATCAAAAAGGAAGGATGAAAATCAAGATACAGTCGAGTCTCAAAATCACACAATATCATCTACATTTCTCTCATGTTTTTGGTGTCCAAATTAGGTTAAACAAGTATTTATCCAATGAAATCTGCACTTTCAATAAATATTTGGACATCCTCTGTTTTAGATATAGAGCATCATCTACACCGTAAACTGGTCTATGACTTCCAGGATCCAACTTTGTAAAAGAACAGTTATGACAGTTAAGAATGCAGTTTTTTCCTGTCTTATTCTTTGTTTGTTTTGTTTAAGGGGTTGTTCTTGTTGTATCTGTACTGCAATGGAATTCGCAAATCATAAAACAAAATCTACCAACTCACTGGACGTAGAGATATTGCTAAACCAAGTAAATAACGTGTTCAATTTTCTTTAACCTGTGATTCAGTTTTTTTTGGTATGTGTCAATCGATACCAACAGAGTGACCAACTAAAAACCGATAAAAACACAAAAACACAAAAACATGAAGATTGGGATAAACTGAGCTCCAAAAACAGCATACTTATATCACTACAACTCTTAATATTGGCCATTTAATATTTTCATATTGTGGGTCTCATTTATATGGTGCGAGTAGAAATTAAAAATCTGACCATGAGTCCCAAGCTTTTTTTTTGGAAAGGGTATCCTAGGCATTTGCCTAGACTAATCCCTGGCAATTTTAAGACTGCTAAAGCATGCAGCCCTGAGATAATTCCCCAGTGGCCACAAGTTGTTGCGCCTGGATTCGAACCTGGGGTAGATGGGTTATCTAGCCTCATCCCCCACAAGCCTTAACCAGTACGCCACAAGCCTTGTGGTTCATGGGTCCCAAGCTTGATAGAAGAAGAAACAAGATATAAATAAATAGAACCTAAGATTGATAGAAGCTTTAATTTTTGCTTCCTTTTTCTGTTTGTAAACGTTATAGAAATATATTGAGATGGTGATAGTAACATAACATATTTAAAAAAGAAACAAGCGGCTACACTATAAGGAAAATCTTACCAACTCTTCACGATAAGCATGGCCAGATGTGTGTAGCTGCGCATTTTTACCCATTACTATTGTCGGTCCAATCTCTGATAATTTAACATTTTCATCACTCGAGATTCATTACCAGGGATCACCTAAAGATAACATACAAAAGAGATGACATCACAATTATACAGCTAGCTATTTGAATTATTAGAATAAATACTAATAAAATGAGTAAGATAATTAATTACCTTGGCAGAATACAAAATAACGTCTTCTTTGCTCAACTTGAAAAAATGACTACATCCATATGATGCAAGGTTAAGTGCAGCACGAGGTTCTGCCTGACACAAGCAAATATAGTTACAGCAATGTTGAAATTGAGAACTAAAAAATCATTTCACTTTCCGGTTGTGCTAGTTATTGCAACTTACTTGAGAACCAGTAGTGACGATTAGCAAATCTTTTGGAGCATAAGCGTCAATGTCTTCAACTTTCACCTATAAAATAAATAGGACTTCAATAATGAAAAGAAAATGTGGCTAATATGGTAAATAACAACTACAAAGGATAATTTCCGGTCAAGATTGTTACAAGAGTCGAAGCATCAATTGGTGCCTTTCCATCTTTCCATGCAGCATCGAGGTATGTCCTTAGCGACATCCCAACAAACACCTGAAACGAAATGACATCATCATCATCTCCCAACAAACTTTATTTTTTTGGTAGTAAACAGCCCATCTATCTTGTAAAAATGTAACATAAAAGTTATCATATCTTGTAACAATGAGCAGTTTTGGATTAACTTTGGAAATACAAATGAAAAAAATCCCTGAAAAAGTGTAATGTTTCTTTATTTTTGCATTTTCCACAAGGAGGTTGATTTGAAAAGTTAATCACTCTGTTCTGAACTAAAAGAATTTTCAAGATTATAAGCTTGAAATAACATACCAACTTCCTGCCAGTTAAATCAGCTGCAGCTTTCACACTTCCAAGCCGATGGATATTTGATGAAAACTGAGTTGTAATAACCCTTCCTTTTGCAGCTGAAATATTCCGTAGTAGTGAATCTGCTACAACGGTTTCACTAAGTGTTCTTCCAGGTGACAGCACGTTTGTTGAATCACTCATCATCTGAAAAACATACAAATGCAAAATAGTTTTTAAATATTATTGCTATCTGTGGTTGAATAAAAGAATTTAACTACTTCATCCCATGAATATTAACAATTACCATTTTGGGAAGTCCCATGAAAATTGCAACTTTTCCTTGTTACCTATTTATCGATAGTCATCATTGATTAGGGTCCAGAAGAAACTTTATTTTGTAAAAACTGGTACTTAGAGACATTTGACTAGAAATCGAACGTTTTTCTTAAATCACGTGTTCAATCAAACGTTGCAATTTTCATAGGACAATAGAAGTAAAATGTGATATAAGACATTGACAAAAGGGTAATATGCAGAAGAAAATACAAAACGCAATAACAAAGCAGAGCATAACATGGTAGGTGTTTGTTGCTAATTAGTATTAAGATTATTAGTTTTAACAAAATCCAATATGTAATAACCCCCTTTTCAGAGTTTAAAATATGAAGGCACTTACCAAAGTTACTCCTTCTTTCGAGAGTTGTTCTAAACCTTCACGGTCAAAAACTTGTCCGTCCAATGGTGACTCATCAATCTGTTGAATGTGAAGTTGTAAATATGTTAAAAAATGATCAAGAATAAGCCATACAATAAGAAACTAAAAAGATGTACCTTCCAGTCTCCGGTATGAAGAATAGTACCATCGGAGCAGCGAAGAACCAATCCAGAACAATCAGGAATTGAATGGGTGACCCTTAATAGGCTCTATCTCAAATGGTCCAGCAACGAATTTCCTCTTTATTTTAAATGTTTTAAGCCTAGATGGCACGAATATCCCAGATTCCTTCAAACGCTTCTTAATGAGCTGCTCAAAGACAAGATAATCTCAAATTCTCAACCAACCAAAATCTGATAATTTCTATGCATATGGATAAATACAAATATAAAAAAGAAAAAAAAAAGAAATTGAGAAAAACACATACAGACCTCCATTGTAAAGGATGATGCAAATATCGGCGTACGTTGATCCAAAGCTGGTATGACCTAATTAAACAGCAGTGAAATAGTGAGAACTAAATGTAAAAGAAAATAACTGCATAATATAAAACCATAAAAAAAGGGTAAACAAATAGAGTAAACAATCACTAAAAATATATTATGTAGCAAGCACATAATGTGCATGTTGTAAAACACACTTTTTCACCCAGTTGGACTCACTTAAGTGGACTTGCTAAGAACATCCAGAAATCATGAATTCAAATCTTACACTTGTGTATTCCCGATATTTTATCAGGAGTTTCCAATTGACTAGCAACAAAAAGTTTTAACCCCTGAAGTGTGGTTCCTAGATCTTCTAAAAAAAGCACATTTTTAACATGTTACAACTATTTCCCTTGGTATTTGAATGACCACCCGTGACAAGTGATTATTTGCACCCATAAATGCGAGAAAAAAAATATATAACCATAAATGCGAAAAAAAATATAGCTTCAGAAAGAAGTTTACCAAGGTTTCTTTAATTTCTACTCACATAAATCATTGTGTCTTCTTTTCAAACAATTTTTTTATACCATCATGCAAAATTCTGTAATATGATTAAAAATTTGATCATTAGACAACATGGTTCTCCACTAAAATGCATATAGTAAATATACTAAATTCCATGTGTACACGACCATTTTATGAGACTGCCAGAAGGAAGTTTGCAACAACTGAAAAACCAACATCTCAGAATGAAAACATAGCTGCTACCAAGATAATCAGATATAATTCCTTTTAACAGAAGTTCTTAAAGAAGCAGAAATAGAAACTATACCCAAGGCAACGCACCAATGTGATCTTCATGCCCATGTGTTATAACAACTGCTTCAATCTTATGACTCCACTTCTTTATAAATGTGGTATCTGGTATAATTTTCTGAACACCAAGTTCATCATAGCTGAAACAAATTCATATATATTAAGGTCAATCCATCACAAAGAGAAGAAAGTAAAGTTACTAAAACACATATAGTGTATCAGCAATTTAGCACACAAAGTTTAAAGAAGTTTATACATAAATATGGCTGATTTTCAAGAGATAACCAAGAATTGGATGGTTATATCTGGTTATTGAGTAATCTAGAAAACCCTAAGAAAAAATTTCATAGAACAAACAAAATTTTGTGGATTCCTTTTACGAAAACTTACTCTGGGAACATGACACCAGCATCAATCAGAATATAACGATCATAATTCCCAACAAGCATGCAATTCATTCCAATTTCTCCTAGACCACCAATTGGAAGAACCCGAAGAGGTGGGCCATTAGATCCTTCATAGAACTTCTCCATTTTACGTTGCACAGAGTCTTCCATGCTCTTTCCAGCACCTTCCAGTCTTCCAGATCGTTTTTGGCCTACTTTAGATCCACGAGTACCTAATATGTGGGGCCCAACAGAAAACCAACATACAAGGTGGTTTCAATAAACGATGATAAACAGCTGCCATAATCTTGACGGAAAAATAAATAATGAATACATATAGACATGAAACAAAAATAGGAGATAAATAAACCAACGTCAGAGAAAACAAATGAAGGAGGGGAAATTCGGTGTATGTAAAAATTAATCTGATTATTAGTTGCACTTCTGATACTTGCCTTAATTATCTATTATTTAGTGTAAAGAAAACACAAAGAGTCTACTTGGGGTGTTTATCAAGATCATATAGAACCCTGTTTTTAGGAAAACACATAGAACATTCAAAACTGCCTAATTTTCTAATTTAGCTCCTATTTACTGTCAACTAACAAATGGGTATCAAAGAGAAATACATAATATATGATATATCATTATTTTAACAAAAAGAGATTAAGAAAAATCTTGAAAATCTATTGACCTGTAAAGGAAGGAGGAGGCATAGAGCAAGAAACGGGAAGCTTGGAAGTGTTTGGTCGCCACCATAGCCTGTGATGACAATGTGATACAGCACTGAAAGCAGCCATTGCCATTTTTGTGGTAGATCCAGGATTCTGACAAAATTCAAAACAATAATGACTTGTCTACAAGTTTATAACAAATAAAACCCAGTAAAACAGAACCATTTCATTCAAAATAAACTGAAGTTTAAAAAAATAGACTGCTGAAATTAATAGTTCAAAATATATATCCAATTTATCTATACAATTGTCCTCTTCAAGTTTTTATACTTAGGAAATGATTTAGAATATCATCAAAAATACAGCCCAATATACAAATCAACAGTTAAAATTAAACTCCCTGATTCTTAAATAAAACACAAATATCTTATGAGTCACATATTCACAAGAGATTCATATTCATAAGATATCCCAACGCACATTAGATGAAAAGCGATAAATAAATGACTAAAAATTATTATAGTATCACCGATAAACCAAATAAACGAATCAACATTTGCAAAAAACCAAACAATTTAAAAAATGAATTTCGTAGGAGATGTATTTCATTAACACAGCAAAAGAGATTACAAAAATAATGATCATTTTGATTCATAATAAACATACTTTTCACTACTTTAAAAAGACGTAGATAACCAAAGTACAACAACCTAACTCATATAAGAAAGCTGGATGCTTTAACTGCTTGTGCCATTTGGAGATACAATAAGTCACTTCCCTAGTTATACATGATAGAGGCTACATATCAATGGGGGGAATGAATTTTTAAAAATCTTGTTATTTTTGTTCAAGGTGAAGTTTGGTTAAGACATTTTATCAAACATGTAGCGTGCCAAATTGTCACATACATATGTTCAATAACAAAATTTGATCAAATACTTCAGCATCTTCAACTAACTCATATGTCATCTGCATCTCCACCTCCTACTACAACAAACTCATATTTCATCGCCTTCAAGCTTCAAAATTTGCAAACCAAAGAAATAATAAGAACCCTAAAACAAATTTGCATAAAGAAAAGAATGAAACAATTGGGAAAAACATCATGGTGTAATAACTTTGAAACTAGTCAACCAAATCCAACAACAATAACATGTACAATTCGGTATCAAATCAGCAAAACTGGCACAGTAAATCACACATACCTGAAGATGAAATTCTTCCCAGCAGAAAATGGATCAAAATTACCAAAAAAAATGGTGAATTGAATTGAAGTTCTGTATAAATTGTTGCTGAGGAAGAATGTGGAAGAGATTTTTCCCGCTAGGATTTATCCATCAGCCTATCTGAGGCGCTGGAGCTGTGGGCCAAAAGCGAACGAGAAGGAAAGGTGCCAACATGGGCCAGCGGGCTTAGTTTCGGACGTTTGGTATGTAATTCGGTTAGATATTTTCTAGTGCCGTTGCCATTAATTTGTTGTCTAACGACTTCACAATTCTTAAATAAAAATATGGGGCTCGGTTTACGTGATATCAGTATGTTTTTATAAAACTTATAAGATCATATTTTTACGTTTGAAACTAACAGCAAAACAATGTGAAGGTAAAAAAATACGAACATTCATAACAAAAACATTGTGAATGTTATTTTTACCTTGTTTTTGCTATGAAGATTCAAGTGTAGAAAAAAGGTCTCACAAGTGGAACCCCTAGATGAATCCCCAAAAGAGCCCTTGAGAAGAGATGGAGGTTCTGACATATATAGAGGAGAAATGGTCCAAGTCTAGCCGATGTGGGACTATAACACGCCCCCTCCAACGAGGCTAGATGGACACTGAATTGTCCAGAGGGGGTTATCCAGAAGTTTCAAGTCCCTAGAGTGGTAGACTTTGGCTCTGATACCATATTAGGATATATGGAACCTTAGATGAGTCTCCAAAAGAGCTCTTGAGGAGAAAGGGGAGTTTTTACAACATATATAGAGGAGAAATGGTCCAAATCTAGCCGATGTGGGACTCTAACATAATTGACATTAAGAGTTGGGTTCCTGTAAGAAGTGAAGTGGTGAGAAGGGTAAAAAGAGATCTCCACCCTTGAATGCACGTTAGGATGAGATGCACTGAGATGAGATACACCAAAATGCACCGGATCAATTCCCGTATCAAGCGCAACTCATGGGTGGGTTTGAGATAAAAAGTGATCAAGGGTCAAGATCTCTTCTTACGCTTCTCATCTTAACTGCATTTTCCTTGAAAATTTTTCCTAAAAAATTAGAATTTTCATGAACCAAACGCGCTCTTATTTTCTATATTTTAGAGAATATTGTTGAAATTATGTGTTTGAGTCAATCTTGACATTTTGTGTTTGTTGTGTCAGGTTTTAGTATGTGAAAGCTGATAAAGTATTTATTGGATTCTAGAAGGATTGGGTTGTAGATTCATAGAGATCAGAAGGGTAGCAGAGCAATTCTCTAGATTGCTGCGGGACTACTTCTGTAAATTCTTTTGATATTTATTGTGTTGTACGTTGTTTTTCCAGACTTTTGCATTTATAGAATTTAAAGTTTTCTCTCAAAGATTGTAGAGCTGTTAGGTTAAGTTTTCTTTTCCTGCAAGTTTGTAATATTTGTAAAGGTGAAATACATTTAGGTTTGAGAGTTTTTAGATGGTATCAGAACCATCCACTTTATCGTAAGTTTCTTTAAGCTCCTCCCAAACCTTAGTGGACTCTTTTGAAAAAACTTGTCCTAAGAAAAGGTCTTTAGTCATAGAGCCTAAAATCCAGGACATAACCACAGAATTGCATCTGCCCCGTTATTTTTCCAATACAAGGTTATTTTTGGGTCGGGGACAGGTTCCATCAATAAAGCCCAAATTATTCTTAGTTTCTAAAGCCAAAATCATAGCACAATCCCAAACTCTGTAATTTTCAGTGCCACTTAACTTCAGATTTAGAATGGGAACCCCACTTGTGTCACTGGGATGAAGATAGAGAGGGTCACTAAAGTCTAATTTAGAAACTTGGGATACCTCTGGGTTTCAGTGGCCACAGGGTCGGGAGCCATACTAGCTGAAGGAAAAAAGAAACTAAGCACAAACACACATAGGTGAAAAACTGAGTAAATTACAGCAAGATTCCTAAAACACTCAATTTGTGCTAGGTCAAGCCCACTGTCCAGTCACCCAAACAAAACAAGCACACGACAAAAGATACAACAACTAACAAGCAAAGAACACAGTTAAAGAGAATATAAAACATGACATAAGTCTAAACACACCAGCTTTCAGCAACAATTAAAGAGATATACAGAAAACTTACATAGAGCCTTATGTAATGCATAACGGACAACCGTACCAACACTTACAACAAGGATTAGTACAAGTAAAAAAACGAAGAAAAAGGGAAACCATAAGATCAAAGCCTGAACAAATCCACGGTCTGTTCTTTAGAGGAAAACATACTATAGAGAAAAAAATCTAGACACACAAGGTCAATGCTTTCACAATCAGGTCTATACAGTTTGAATTATATAACCAGATCTTCAAAATGAGGATTGTGACCATCCTTTTTCTGCTCCTAATAGTAACCGTAACCTGCTTGGTAGTCAAAATATAGTTGACAGTGGGCAGCCCCTAGGTAGCTCATATAGTCATGATAATCACGATTCGTGTGATAACCTTGAAAGAGTTGCCAGTTGGCAGCCTCTGAGTAACTCTGAAGTGGCTGCCAGTGGGGAACGTGATGCTGAAATGCAGTCTTTGACTGGTAGCAGAATTAATCATGATGCTGAAAATTTGAGTCTCAACTTTGAGGGTACTTCTTATCAATCTACTTTTCAATCTGTTAGAAAATCATCTAGAGTCTCCAATTTTCCTCGAAAGTTTGATGATTTTGTAGTCGAGAGAAAGGTTAAATATGGATTAGAAAGGGTTGTGAACTACTCTTGTCTTAACTCTGAAATTTTTTGTTTTGTTTCCAACTTAAATAAATATGTTGAACCAAAAACACTTTTAGAAGCTTCAAGTGATAAAAATTGGATAATCGCCATCAATGATGAGATGGAAGCTTTACATAGAAATGACACATGGGTAATTACTGACTTGCCTAGTGGTAGAAAACCTATAAGTTATAAGTGGATATATAAAATTAAATATAAATCAACCGATGAAATTTGAAAGGTATAAATCAAAGCTAGGCTTGTTGCAAAGGGTTATAGTCGAAGAGAGGGTCTTGATTATGAAGAGGCATTTCCCCCTGTGGTAAAAATGGTTACCAAATGTATTATAGCTTTAGCTGTTCAGTATAATTGAAGTCTTTTTCAGTTGGATGTTAACAATGCATTTTTATACAGTGACTTGTTTGAAGAAGTGTATATGTCATTACTAGAGGGTTTTTATACTCATGGTGATAAACGTGTATGTAAACTTGTTAAGTCTTTTTATGGATTAAAGCAGGCCCCTTGTCAGTGGTATGCTAAGCTTTCTTCTTGTCTTATTGACCATGGATTTGTGCAAAGTATTAGTGGTTATTTCCTTTTTGCTAAAGCTTATGATTATGTTTTCCTTGTCTTATTAGTTTATGTTGATGATATTGTTATTACCGGCAATAATTTGCTAGAAATTAACAAAGTCAAGGAATATTTGAAAAGTAAATTTCTTATCAAAGATTTAGGGAAGTTAAAAAATTTCTTGGGTGTCGAAATTTTAGATACTTGAGTAGGTGTTTGTATGTCACAAAGAAAGTATTGTTTGGAACTTGTAAATGATTTTGGGTATCTTGGGTGTAAGCCAATACGTACTTCAATGGATATGAATTCTGTTGTTACAGATTTTGTTGGATCCGATTCTAAAGATGCTCCTTTGTCTGATTTTACGAGTTATCAAAAACTCATTGGTAGGTTAATTTTTATCTTTTGATTACCCGTCCTGACATTGTCTTTGCTATACATTGTTTAAGTTAGTTTATGCATTCACCTCGTCAATCACATTTGAAATTTGCCCTTAGGGTTCTCAGGTATTTGAAGCTTTCTCCTGGTAAAGGAGTTAGTTTTACAAGGCCAGAGAAATTCTCTTTAACTGCTTATGTTGATGCAGACTGGGTAAGTGTCTTTCTACTAGGCGTTGTTTTACCGGGTATTATTTGTTTCTAGAAAATTCTATGATTTCCTAGAGAAGTAAAAACCAGAACATTGTTTCTCGTTCATCTGCAGAATCAAAGTACAGAGCTATGGCTGTTGTTACTTGTAAGGTTATCTGGATTCTATTTGTTTGGGACCTTAGAAATCACTTGTTAGTATTTGTTATTGTGAGACACATTTCCTAACAACATGTCCTAAATTTTTCACTTTTTGGGGATTTCCTCTTAATCTCTCTCTCTCTCTTTCTCTTTCTCTTTCTCTTTCTCTCTTTCTCTTTCTCTTTCTCTCTCTCTCTCTCTCTTTCTCTATATATATATATATATATATATACACACACACACACCATATCCATATGTATCCATATTTAGCTTCATCTCTTTTAGGTGTGGCAATTCTCGACATGACACGAACCCGACACGAAAATAAACGGGTTAGGGTTTAAGTTTCTGACCCGTCAACCTGCTAAATAAACGGGTCGTGTTTGGGTTGACCCAAACGGGTCGCGGGTTGACCCGCCAACCCGCCAAAATAAGTTTTTTTTAAAAACAACATTTATATTTTACTTAAAACTAAAATAGGTTAAAACATTAAAAGTTAAAACTTATAACTAAGAGTTTTATTTCCATTCCACCACGTATCTGATATCTCAGCCTTCGCCTACAAGAGAACTGTAACACCCCATTTTTTTTTCCAAATAAATGAAATGTCACGTCATCAAAACACCTCATTAAATACTCCAATTAATAACTAAAACGTTTACAGCGGAAGTATAAACATCAAATCAAAATAAATATTAAAAGATAACCCGTCCTATACCGGGTCACTACAATTCAAACCAAGATAAACTCCGAAATACAGATAAGTGTACGCTAAATAAAGTAAAAGGAACTAAACTCCTTAAGCGTGTCTTTTGCCCTTGTCGATTCCTGAACCTCCCGATCCTGAGATGTATACTATAGTCAGCTGAATAGCTCAGTGAGTTCACGGTTTACGTGCGACGATCCGACACACATTCAATCACATATAATTATCAAATAAATATGATATGCAATTTCACCAATTATATGCACCCCCAATGAGACCTCTTAACTCCTCTCCGTTGGTAGGGACCTGCCATGTCACAGACATTCCCTGGGCGTGTAAGTCCATCAAGAACTACCGCCTATTTCGGGTCGTGCCTCCCCAAAATGTGACACATCGAGCCGATATCCCGTACCCGGGTTATATACATTTTATAAGCATGTTAACCCATACCCCAACTCCTATTTGCATGCAATGTATCATCATACAACATAAATAGCATGCTACACCATAAATTAACCACATGCATGTAAATCACCAATTTAAAATAGACATGCAATGATATCACCTTATCAAGTAAACACATAAACATCCACACCATATATGTAAAAATACATTTCATACATATGTATACATCCTAGTGAAATCTCGTGAAAGACTCACCTGAAATCATAGGTTTGCTAAGATTCCGCTCCAAGTGGTAACCTACAATTTATAAACGAATAGCCAATTATGGACTAAGTTTTCTCCCAAAAGCTATCATGGTCAACAACCAACTTACGGTCAACTAAATGGCCATATAACCCTCTCTTTTATAATTGTGCAAACACCTCTACGCATATTAAATCGTTTAATATACCTTCCCCGAATAATAAACAATTATTAGAAAATATATCGAAGTCGTCCCTCTAGATTAAAGCGTCAACATAATGATCAAATATGTAACTTTAATCTATTTATTAAAACCAATAAATTAAATCAATAATCTAACAATTTACACCTCTACGCATATTAAATCGTTTAATATACCTTCCCCGATCATTTGGTGATGAACCTTCTCTATTATTTGATTGATCTTTTACAGGTTCTTTTGAAGATCTGAAATATGCTTCAAGTATTGGAGAATCAAAGACTATCCAATCAAGGGTTGTACATCAAAATGTGGAATTTTTAATGTATCATCTAACATTAATATTCAGATCACTTGTCGAAATCACCAGTGTAGATTGGTCACCGACTTGAGAGATTGGGTCATCAGACAGGTCACCAACCTGACTGTTTGGGTCACCGATCTTGAATGAAGGTCACCGAAGTGACAGTTAAGGTCACCGATGGTATGCATTGGGTCACCGACCCTGTGTATGTGGCCACCGAAAATTGAAGTTGCTTTACTCAAGGTTGTGATAACAAGTCACCAATACAAAGATGTACACTTGCCAACACTTAGTGAAAAATGAAGATCACCAAGCAATGTGTACACCTATCAACTCCAACCTTACAAAGCACTAACCGATGTAATACATGGTTCCATGTATCACTTAGCAATTTTCAGAGATAAAGTTCTTAACTCACAATAAATGCAAGATACGTGGGCAGCAAGAACTTGGGAAGCAAACCTTAAATAAAGACATTCTCTTTTATTCTTATAAAAGGGATGTTTGTCTTTTAGCTAAAAGGTTTGATGGGACTTCACAGAGCATAAAGAAAAGAAGATAAAGTTATCTGACATTGCGTGCTACAAAGAATGGTTCATCCATTATCCTAGTACAAAGGGAGTGGCCTCTTCCTTTGTCCATCAGATATACTTCCAGCTAATGAATCCTTGACAGCTGTCCACATGCATCCCATGTATGGACATTAGAAAAGGAGATGAAGTCCTTCCCATAAATCTCACGCTTTCAACAAATCCTCTGTGTGATCATTTGTTTGATTCCGGTAAAGCTGTGTGCTCTAACAGTTTTATTTTAACTTCCTTAGTGTATAAGTTAATTACTGTTATCTGTGTGTTTAAGTTTGTTAGAATAGTGTGTCTGTTCTTTTACACAACAAACTTCTGTGTGTAAATTTTTAATATTTATATTAAAAAATTTAAAAAGAGTATATTCTGTGTGTTTGTATTCAACTCCCCCCCCTTCTACAAACTCTCTTTTAGTTAGCCATCTCTAAACAGGGACTAACAAGTGGTATCACAGCAGTTGGTTTAAATCAATAAACCAGATCTGTGATGGCTACTACTCCTTCAAATGTTGATGGTGCTTTGCAAACCTCTTCGAGTAGTACATATGATTTAGGATCCTTGGCCAAACCTCCAAGGTTCAACGCAAGTAACTTTGGGTTATGGAAAAATCATATGCTACTATTATTGGAAGGGATCAATTGCAGGTATCCTAACATTCTTAGTGAGGGACCTATTGTTCCTAAAATATGGGCTCGCTTTGGCCCGCAAAAAGACGCTGAAAAGCCTTAAGAATAAAAGATTTTCTTCAAATCACTCTAAATTTCATAGAAAACCTTTTTCTCAAAAACCCTCTTCTGACAAAGCAAATGAAGAATGCTTCAATTGTGGAAAGAAGGGTCACATTGCTTCTGAGTGCAGATCTAAAGCTTCCTCTAATCTCAAATCTTCTTCTTATGGCCATGACTTCTCCAAATCAGCTTCTAGGAAGTCTGAAGAGAGAAATAGCCACTTTTCTAAGGAAAATCCTGAATCAAAAGAAACCTCTAGATATAAGAAATACAAAGCTAAATATAAGAGGGAAAAAGAAAGGAACCAAAGTAAAACTTTGGTTGCTGAGACTCATTGCTGGGAAGATGAGCAAACTTCTGAAAGTGAGAGTGAATATGTCACAAAGTGCCTCATGGCCAAAATTGATGAGTTAGAAGACATGGAAAAGTCACTCTACACTGCTCTCGTCTCTGCTGAGGGATCTGCTTCAGGAACAAAGCCCCAGGTACATCCCTTTACCTCTCTCTCTGATGATCAAAAGGTTGATGCCTTTGATTCTTTAACTATTGAGTTTTGTAATTTAAAGGATCAACAAAAAAAGACTAACATGCACGTTAAATGTTTAAATGATCAACTTTTATCCTGCTTTTCTAAACTCAAGGACTTTGACAAAATGAAAGCTGATCTAGAAAACCTAAGGTATTTAAATGACAGCCTTTTTGAAGAGAAAACAAAGATCTCCAATACTCTTGAAAAGGAACAGTTGGTTCTTTCTAAATGGACTAAATCTTCTAAAAATCTAGAAAAGATTCTTCTAGATCAAATCTCTTGTAAGGACAAGTCTGGACTTGGATATGGAAAAGATGATCCTCAACCTTCCACTTCCATCATCTGAGTGTCAAGGCTTTCCTGCTGGTTTCTTCTCCGATGATGATGATGATCTTTTAGATTACTCATATGAGGATTCTACTTCTGTCCATTCAATAGATTTGCTAGACATGCTAAAAGTAGAGTCCAATGCCAAAAAGTTTGGAGTCTTTGTTAAAGCTAAAGAATCCTCTCCTGAGTCTTCAAAAGTCTCAACTCTTCCAAGCTTCTCTTCTTCTCCCAAACCAATTCAAAGACTTTTAAATTCTCTAAGTCTTCATGAGTCAAGGTACTCCCATGAGCAGCCGTCAAATGTTCCTGAGTATCCCTCTCCAAAAAGATTTTCTCCTCAAAAGAAAAAAAATTCTAAATCAAATTTTTCATCTAAAAGGAAATCTAAAATAGTCACTGATCTTATTCCTCGATCAGTGAACTTGAAGAAATCAAGAAATCCTAGTAAAGGCATTCTTGGGCCAAGAACAGGTGTCGTTCACCCCTCCTCTTCTCAGTCATCAACTTCTGTTCAAAGTTTTGATGATATGGATTTTAAAAGGGTCTTTTCTTTAAAGTAGTGCTATAATTGTGGCAATACTCTTCATCTTGCTAAAAATTGCCCAAAAGATTTGGATCTTCGCAGAAATAAAATGCCTTCTAATCCCAAAGGACCCACCTCAAAATGCGTACCAAAAGTCTAAATTTGTTTTTGGGTGCAGGTACCAAACAAATATCATATATGGTACATGGACAACGGTTGTTCAAGACACATGACCGGAAACAAACTTTTTCTCTCTAACTTCTCAAAAGAAAAGGGACCAAATGTTTGCTTTGGAGGAAATGGAAAATGGATCACCAAAGGATATGGTATCATATCAAATGGAACCATCACTTTCTCTAAAGTAGCTCATGTTGAGGGGCTAATGTACAATCTTCTAAGCATCAGCCAAATATGTGATTTGGGTTATAAGGTCATGTTTCAGCTATGTGTGTGCTTGGTCTTTGATGTGCAGAATAAGATTGTACTAGCAGGAACCCGACTGAATGATGTATACATAATCAACATGAAGGAAAGTGCAATTGGAGAAAGTTTGTGTGTCTCCTCTCTCAAGAACTAGCCAAACAAAGTTGTCTGTGGCATAAAAGGTTCTCTCATCTAAACTTTAAAACCTTGAACAAACTTTCCAACAAAGAGCTGGTTGTTGGAATGCCAAAAATAGTTTTTGAGAAAGAAAAGCTATGTGGAGCATGTGAAAAAGGAAAACTCACCAGAACTTCCTTTAAAAGAAAACAATGCTCATCTATCTCTCAACCTCTTCAAATGCTTCACATGGATCTGTGTGGTACAGTAAGCACACCTAGTCTAGGTGGTAAAAAGTATATGCTAGTAATTGTTGAATGTTGCTGAAGAAATCATCAGGTTTACTAAAAAGATTGAAAATATGAATGGTAAACTGGTGAAGTCTATCAGAAGTGATAATGGCACAGAATTCAAAAATGCTACTCTGGAAGATTTCTTTGACTTAAAAGGAATCTCTCAGAACTTTTCTGCCGTACGCATTTCTCAGCAAAATGGTGTTGTTGAAAGAAAGAATCGGACGTTGTGTGAGGCTGCAAGATCAATGCTGAGTGAATCCAAGTTGCCAACCTATTTTTGGGCTGAAGCAGTTAACACTGCATGCTTTACTCAAAATAGGTCTATCATAGTCAAAAGGCATGACAAGACTCCTTATGAAGTTTTCCATGGTAGAAAACCTGCAGTTGACTTCTTCCATGTATTTGGTTGTGCGTGTCACATGCTAAATGACCGGGAACAACTTGGAAAATTTGATCCAAAGTCTGATGATGGAATTTTCATGGGCTACTCTCTCTTCTCAAGAGCCTTCAGAATCTACAACCTGAGAAGACAATGCATAGATGAATCTATGCATGTGAAGTTTGATGATTTTGAAACATCTTCATTATCTTGTAATGAAGAAGAACTAAATCTTTGGATAAACTCATATGTTGGTGAAATTCCGTCTTCCTCTCAACCCAATCCTTCAAGTCAACAAGATAACAACCCTTCTCAGCCTCCCATAAGCACCACCTTATCTCCAGAACCCTCTCTTTCTTCTCCACCTCCTGAAACTAACTCTACAGGAGATCATACCCACCTAAACACCATATCTCCCATTAACCTACCCTCACCATCTCAAATTCCTACCTCATCTTCTTCACTACCTCCTTCCTTGCCTCCTGCACTAAAATGGACCATGGATCATCCAATAGATCAAATCATAGGTGATCCTCAAGATGCTGTAAAAACAAGAAGAGGCATAAGCAACCTGTGCTTATATGTCAACTTTGTTTCTATTGTTGAGCCTAAGATGATAAATGAAGCCCTAGCTGATCCTAGCTGGGTAATTGCCATGCAAGAAGAACTCTCACAATTTGAGAGAAACAAAGTCTGGAAGTTAGTTCCTCGTCCATCCAACGAAACTATTATTGGAACAAAGTGGGTGTTCCGAAATAAGATGGATGAAGAAGGAACTGTCATAAGAAATAAAGCAAGGTTGGTTGCTCAAGGATATCGGCAAGAGGAAGGAATTGATTATGATGAAACTTTTGCTCCTGTTGCCAGATTGGAAGTTATCCGAATATTTCTTGCCCATGCAGCTTACAAGAATTTTCGGGTATTCCAAATGGATGTCAAAAATGCCTTCCTGAATGGTGAGCTAGCTGAAGAAGTGTATGTGAAGCAACCTCCTGGGTTTGAAGATCCAGTCCATCCATATCATGTGTATCGGCTTGATAAAGCTCTGTATGGACTGAAGCAAGCTTCTCGTGCCTGGTATGATACTCTCTCAGACTATCTTCTTAAAAATGAGTATATACGAGGCAAAGTTGACAACACTCTCTTTTTCAAGAAATCACAAGGTAATATCATTCTTGTTCAAATTTATGTTGATGATATTATATTTGGAGCCACCGATTAATCCTTGTGTGATGAGTTTAGCTCCCTCATGCAAAAAGAGTATGAAATGAGCATGATGGGGGAGTTAACTTTCTTTCTTGGTTTGTAAGTAAAACAGTCTCCAGAAGGTATTTTCATTAATCAAAGTAAATACATTAAAGACCTTCTGAAAAAGTTTCAACTTGATACTTGCTCTACCATGAAAACTCCTATGGCTCCTCCTCTTAGATTTTTTTCTGATCCTGATGGTGTCTCTGTTAATATCACGAATTATAGAGGCATGATAGGATCTCTTCTCTATCTTACTTCAAGTAGACCCGATATAATGTTTGCTACTTGTCTGTGTGCTCGATACCAAGCAAATCCTAAAGAATCACATCTAGCTGCTGTGAGAAGGATTTTTCGGTATCTGAAGGGTACCATAAATCTGGGTCTTTGGTATCCCAAAGACTCAGGTTTCAATCTCATCGGGTACTCTAATTCTGATTTTGAAGGCTCAAAAATAGACAGAAAAAGTACAAATGGAAGCTGTCAATTACTTGGTGGAAAGCTTGTGAGTTGGTCAAGTAAGAAACAACATTCGGTGTCTACTTCTACAGCTGAAGCAGAATATGTGGCTGCTGAAAGTTGTTGTGCACAAATACTGTGGATGAAAAATTAGCTGTGTGATTATAATCAGATTTTCTCAAAGATCCCAATACTGTGTGACAACTCAAGTACAATAGCCATTGGCAACAATCCGGTGCTTCATTCAAGATCTAAGCACATTGATATCAGGTATCACTTTATAAGAGATCATGTCTTTAAAGGTGATGTGGAACTACACTTCATTTCCACTGAGTATCAATTAGTTGATCTGTTCACCAAAGCCCCTTGATGAAGCAAGGTTCAAGTTCTTCATCGGTGAATTAGGTATGATAAATATAGACTAATATATATATATATATATATTTATATTTATGTATATTATATATATTTATATTTATGTATGTTATATATATATTATATACATTTATATATATTAGATTATATTTATATATGTGGATATATATATAGTCGGTGAGGTACTCACCGACGTGGTTTCTATCTCTCTCTATATAAACCACTCATCATCCAAAATCCTAAATCTTTTCTCTCCTTCTATATAAACCATACACTACCCATCCACCGACGCCACCTCTCACGTAACCCACCGATGGTTTCTCACTCCCACTTCATCCACCGACGTTTGACACTCACCCACCGACGCCTTCACCCACCGACGGTCACACACACCTCGAACCACCGACGATCCACCAACATCATCCACCTCTCATCCATCGACCGACGGTCACGACTCAACGACGTTGGCATCTCACCCACCGACCTCTCTCACCTACACACTCACCGACGTCGCTACCCACCGACGATCGACTCACCTCTCTCTCTCATCCACTGATGATTGCATCCACCGACGTCATTCCCATCTCACCCACCGATGATCGAATCCATCCACCGACGTCGCATAGCCACCGACGTCACATCCCTTCACCCAGCGACGCCATCCACCGACGGTCTCCATCCAACCATCCACCGACGTCTTTCTCTCCTTTCCATATACCCACCGACGTCGGCACTCCACTCACCGACGTCACCTCAAACCCTTCGCATTCCCTGTCTTTTTAAAGATAACCCTTAGTTTACCAATCTTGGTGACTAAGATTCGTTATTAGTGTTAGAAAGCATGCGCCGAATTCAATCCTAAAACCTTTAGAATTCTGACCTTTCAATCACCTCAGGTCATCATTGTTTTTGAAAGTTGAAATTCCCTCTCATATATAACCGTTCCCCCATTTCCATTCACCTCTTTTATCGCATCCATCTTCTTCATCTTCTTTCTCTCTCAAACTTCAAGAACATACCTGCAACTCTCGAAGATCTTCAATGGCGTCCCCATCAAACTCACCCAAAGCCTCTGAAGAACAAAGCCTCACCTTTGGATCACTCTCCTTCCCTGCATGCAACTACTTTGGTCGTATTGGAACAGACAAAGCTTATCCGGAATACAATGATGTATGTTGGTTTCTTCAAAGGTGTCCTCTTCAGTATGCTCTAACTGCAATACCCAAGATGAAAGTTCGTACCATTCTTCACCTTCCCTCATATGACTCATATGAGACTTTTCCACTTGGGAACGAACACGAGCAGGTGGTGTCAGTTCTGAACTATATAGAAGAGAAAAGGGGTCCAAAATCCAAGGGTCCTGGTACACTGCTAAGAAAGAATATGGGAAGCATTTGGAACTTCTTCTTTGCCCACCTTATTCTTTGCTTGAGCAAAAAGACAGGAGGTCCGGATCAAGCACCATCTCAGATCACCGAGCTGGCTCATGCCTTGATTTTTCAAAGGAGGATAGACTTTGCAGCTTATTTATTTAATGAAATGATCTCCTCCTTCTCTACTTATCGGCGACCTCAGGTACCATTTCAGCGCCTTTTCTCCCTTATTATAAATGCCAAGCTTGCTGGTAAACTTGAGAAAATGGATGATATTGAATATGATCTCCCTCTTCATCAAGTTGGCAACCAAATTATGAAAAAGGGAGTCTTGGCCACTAACAACCCTCTTAGACCTTCTATGATTGAGTTTGCAAGAAATGCAACTCTTGCTTGGGGTGAAAATGAACCTCGTCTTCGGAGACCATCTGTCACCGAAACCACTCCTGCACCTCGAGTCACCGATGTGCCCAAATATCGAAAGAGATCCAAGGCGTCAGGCACATCTACCTCCGCACCCACCGATGCCACGAAGCCAAAAGCACCTTTGGTTTCTACCCAGGCATCAAAACCCCAAAAGCGGAGAAACTCGAAAAGCCTCCAAGGACTTCCTCAAAGAAGTCCAAGGGTACCCAAAGGGTCATAACACATAAGCCACCCACTGACTCCCAAAAGTCAGTGGGTGTTGAAAATATCCTCACTAGACCCAAGGAACAGTCAATCCTTCCCAGCTCCTCCATGCCCTCCCAAAAGGACACAGTTGTACATAGGGAAATCCCTACTAGGCCTTCATCAACTTTTTCATTAGTTGATGAAGATGACTTGGAGTCTCCCATCCAAGACGTCTCTTCACCACCCCTTGAGCTCTCACAGCTCTTATTCCAAACTCCACATGACAATGCATCACAACCAGGTGCACTTGATGGAGCATCCCATTTCACTGACTTCTTATTTTCTGACACTACACCTTGGTCACATACGTCTCCCGTACATGACAAGGCTGTTGAGGAACCCATTCTTGAGGAATTCCTTCATCGACACTCTCCTAGACGTGTCTCCCCCACATCTCCTCATTCTTCGAGGTCCCCCCCAATTAAACCTACATGTTTGGTGGATTACTCTTCTAGTGATGATGATGATGATCAGCCACCTAAGCCTCAACCAACTGCTCCCATGACTTCTCAACAGGGAGATGATCTTATCAAAGCTTTCACCAATTTTTCTCAAGATACTATTCGAAGGGTTGAAGTTTTGGAAGATCATGCAAATAAGGAGATAAAAAGAATGGCCTCTCTTTCTACTACTCTTAGATCAAGCATTGAAGAGTTGTGAGTAAGTCACCCAACTCTTATGACATGCTTGGATCTCTTGCACTTGGATATCCTTGATCTTCAGCAAGGGTTTCTCTCAAGTCAAGCTTCAGTGACCTCCTCCATCCAAGAGCTTCGCAATGCCTCTGACAAACAAGCCACCGACATTGCATCCATCCTCCTTAACCAACAGGCAATTTTGGAGTCTCGTGCCTCTCTTCGCTCTAAAATTGAAAAGGTCCCAACTTCTCCTCCAACAGTTGAACTTGATGGTATCAAAGGGTAGAGAACTTGTTGGTGACACTTTCTTTAAAGATAAAGATCGGTTCGTACTTCAAAGGGTAGAGAAGAAAATGGGTGGTTTATGCTCTGATGTTGCAAGGATCATGAATTTTCTTTCTTCAGTGGGTTTCAAGGGTTCAACCACTGAGGGGGAGAAATTAAAGAAAGCAGAAACCACCGATGCTGTAGCCACAGCCACTGATGCTGCAGCCACAGCCACAGATACTGCAGCTACAGCCACCGATGCTACAGCCACCGATACTGCAGCTACAGCCACCGATGCTGCAGCCACAGCCACCGATGCTATGGTCGCCGAGACCATGGTCACCGACGAACCTCAACCACCACCTTCAGCCACCGATGTAATTGACCCCCAGGTCACCGAGGTAACTGGTGCAACAATTGAGGGGGAGAGTGTCAGTGCTCGATCCCTTGAAGAGACTGAAGAAGAAAAAGAGAGAAAAAGACTTGAAAAAGCTAAGGGAAAGAAACCTCTCTCTCACGAAGAACAGCGTGAAGCAAGAGAAAAAGAAAAGATCCAGAGGCCCTGAAGCTGATTCTCTTCGATTGCAACCTGCCCTTTCACTCACCGATCCCCTTGGAGTCATTCTTACTGAAGCTGAAAGGGAGGAAGCATTAAGGGCTCAACTTGAGTATGATCAGACAAATGTACTCAAGTTGGCTCAAGATGAGGCTACTCATTCCCTGGTCGCAGATGCACTTCAAGCTCAGAAAGATGAGCTTGAAAATATAAAGAAAAATTCTGAAGGTGTGAAGACTGTTGCAGAAGCCAAGAAAACCAAGGAGGTTGATTGGTTCAAGAGGAGGCTGAAAAATCGAAAGGATGATTCAAACATCATCGGTGCCACCATTCACCCTCCAACCAAAAATTCTCCTAAGTTGCTTATCACCATAAAAAGAGCTGACTCACTCAACAAAACTTATGAGATAGAATGGTTGGAGGTCTTGGGAATTACTGAATGGTTGGAAATTGGCAATCATGTGTCCAAAATAACGAGACTAGAAGGGCAACAGATGTATCTCATCCAGCAAGGCCTCACTGGAGAAGTCATTCCTGCCCCAAGGAACAAGAAAAAGGGGCACTTTTCCATGCTTCATGAGAGAAACATCAAGATAGATGCTACGGGTATAAATCTCTCCATTCCGACTCCAGTTGCGTACCCGGAGCAAACTATAATCACTGAACCTGAACTTGGGGTGTTTTTGAAGACATCTTTGGAAACATAGGTTTCTTCAGAGCTTCTGACATTCCAAGGGCTCACAACTCTTTCCTCTCTACTATTCTAGGTGTGCCACCTATTGAAGATCATGGAATCACAAGACTTATCTTGGATGAGCTAAAAAGAAGAGAACCCACTGATCCTTGATCATTCTATATATAGTATGAACTTCATTAATCATGTACTCTGTGTGATTTACAATCCTGTGTGTTGATTAATGAAAGTTCATAGTTTTCTTCATCTCAATTCTTGTTCATACCTTTATTTTTTTTTTGCACATACACATACTTATACTTATACTTTTATATTGTACATACTCAGTTAAAAAAAAAATCTGAGTCAAAAGAACCCAAAAGAAAATTTGAAAGGGTCAAAAATATTTCTTTCTAACATATAGGTATCATCATCAAATAGGGGGAGATTGTTGGGCCACCGATCATTTGGTGATGAACCTTCTCTATTATTTGATTGATCTTTTACAGGTTCTTTTGAAGATCTGAAATATGCTTCAAGTATTGGAGAATCAAAGACTATCCAATCAAGGGTTGTACATCAAAATGTTGAATTTTTAATGTATCATCTAACATTAACATTCAGATCACTTGCCGAAATCACCAGTGTAGATTGGTCACCGAGTTGAGAGATTGGGTCATCAGACAGGTCACCAACCTGACTGTTTGGGTCACCGATCTTGAATGAAGGTCACCGAAGTGACAGTTAAGGTCACCGATGGTATGCATTGGGTCACCGACCCTGTGTATGTGGCCACCGAAAATTGAAGTTGCTTTACTCAAGGTTGTGATAACAAGTCACCAATACAAAGATGTACACTTGCCAACACTTAGTGAAAAATGAAGATCACCAAGCAATGTGTACACCTATCAACTCCAACCTTACAAAGCACTAACCGATGTAATACATGGTTCCATGTATCACTTAGCAATTTTCAGAGATAAAGTTCTTAACTCACAATAAATGCAAGATACGTGGGCAACAAGAACTTGGGAAGCAAACCTTAAATAAAGACATTCTCTTTTATTCTTATAAAAGGGATGTTTGTCTTTTAGCTAAAAGGTTTGATGGGACTTCACAGAGCATAAAGAAAAGAAGATAAAGTTATCTGACATTGCGTGCTACAAAGAATGGTTCATCCATTATCCTAGTACAAAGGGAGTGGCCTCTTCCTTTGTCCATCAGATATACTTCCAGCTAATGAATCCTTGACAGCTGTCCACATGCATCCCATGCATGGACATTATAAAAGGAGATGAAGTCCTTCCCATAAATCAAACAAAAGATCACTCAGAGGATTTGTTGAAAGCGTGAGGTTTATGGGTAGGACTTCATCTCCTTTTATAGTGCCCATGCATGGGATGCATGAGGACAACTGTCAAGGATGTATTAGCTGGAAGTATATCTGATGGACAAAGGGAGATGCCACTCCCTTTGTACTAGGTTAATGGATGAACCATTTTTTGTAGCACGCAATGTCAGATAACTTTATCTCTTTTTCTTCATGCTCTGTGAAGTCCCATCAAACCTTTTAGCTAAAGACAAACATCCCTTTTATGAGAATAAAAGAAATGTCTGCATTTAAGGTTTGCTACCCACGTTCTTGCTGCACACGTATCTTGCATTTATTGTGTCATAAGAACTTGTCTTTGAAAATTGCTAAGTGATACATAGAAGTATGTATCACATCGGTTGGTGCTCTTTAAGGTTGGAATTAGCAAATGTACACATTACTTGGATCGTTGACTCCACTTCAAGTGTGGGATCGGCAAGTGCATAGCACTTGGGTCGGTGACCCTCATTTTTCACTAAGTGTCGGCAAGTGTACACATTTGTATAGGTGACTTATTATCTCAACCTTAATTTCGGCAACCTTGATTTTCGGTGACTACCTTTTTGATGTCGGCAAGTGGTCTGAATTTTAATGTTAGTTGATACATCAAAAATTCCACACTTTGATGTACAACCCTTGATTGGATAGTCTTTGATTTTCCAATATTTGAAGTATTTTTCAGACCTTCAAAAGAACCTATAAAAGATCAACCATACAAAGAGAGAAGGCTCATCACCAAATCATCGGTGACCCAACATTAACCTTGATAGGGACAAACCGATTCCATCTAGTAGAAGACTGATCTATCACCAAAATCTTGGAGTCTATGTAATTACGAGCGGAAGCCACCGAGAACTCACCCGAACCATCGAGAGACCAAACCCATCTATCTCTTTGATCAGAGATCATGACCGTATCTAGAATCTCTCTTAGAGCTGACATCTGCGACTCCTCCACCCCCCTTTTCTCGGCAATCTACAGAAAACGGACCCCCAATCCCCTAGAATCAAAAGATCTTGGACCGATGCGGATTTGTCACGATCAAGAGCGTATACCCTCGAAAATTGCACTTTAAGAGAGAAATCTCTCAACCAAACGTCATCCCAGAAGATCGTAGACTTCCCATCACCCACTTTTTTCTTACAAAAATAATAAAGATGAATACCGTTATTGTCCAATTATTAAACCGCCTTCAATATGTAAATCCAAGAAGAATTTGACACCATATTGGGTAACCACGATCCAATAAGACTGGAAGGACCATAAATCGATTTAATCATTTTGACCCAAAGAGCATTTTTATTCGTCCAAAGCGCCAAATCCATTTGAATAGAAGAGCTCTATTTAAAGCAAACAAACTTCTAATGCCAAGGCCCCCCTCTTTCTTACTAGCCAAGCATTTTTTCCATTTTACCCAAGTCATTTTCTTTTCATCAATTTCACGTCCAACAAAAAATCGGTTCCGCAAAGACTCCGAAACTTTTTCAACCATACTAGGCAGTTTAAAAGGGGACATATAGTACGAAGGAAGACTTCCCAACACGAATTTAAGAAGCGTAGTCCGACTCCCTACTGATAGAGTTCGAATTTTCCAATTAGAAAGTTTAGTAATAAACTTGTCGACCACCCCTTTCCAACCATCAATTTTCCCCATATTACATCCAACCAGTAATCCTAGGTAATTGAAAGGTAATTTCGAACAACCACATCCCACCACTCTAGCCACACTTTTGAGCTCCAAATAGTCCACCCCAATTCCAAAAAGTTTACTTTTTTTGAATATTTATTTTAAGCCCATAAATCAAATAGAAACATCGAAGAATACGCACGATATTTCTAGCATTAATTTGCGACCATTCACCCACAAACACTGCATCATTTGCGTAGAACAAATGAGATACAGGTAAATTACCTTTGCCAATTTTCGCCCCATAGAAGACTTGCTTTTCTTCCGCTTCTCGAATGACTGCATGCAAACCTTCCATAGCCAAAATAAATAGAAATGGAGATAGAGGATCTCCCTGACGAAGACTACAAAAAATCTCGAATTCCTTTGTTGAAGACCCATTAACTAACACCGAGGCCATAGAATTTTCGAGGCACCCTTTAATCCAACCTCTCCATTTACCACCAAACCTCATCTTGTCAAGAACCAAATCAAGAAAATCCCATCGGAGAGAATCGTAGGCTTTTTCAAAATCCACTTTAAAAACCAAAAGTTTTCTCTTTCGATTCTTATACCAATCCATCACCTCATTCAAAATTATCGGACCATCCAGAATTTGTCTCCCCTTAATAAATGCATATTGCTTCATGCTCACGCAATCTCCAATGACCAAACTTAGTCGATTAGCTAATAGTTTGCCAATGATTTTGTATAGACAACCTATTAAACTAATCGGCCGATAATCTTTGACGAATTTTAAGTCTTGAACTTTCGGAATTAGTGCAATAAATGAAAGATTGCAACCTTTAGGAATGAAACTAGTTTCAAAAAAATCACAAACCAACCTTACCACATCATTTTCTACAGTGCTCCAAAAATTCTTAATGAAACCAAGTGTAAATCCGTCTGGACCCGACGCCTTATCTCCAGCACAGTCCCACACTACTCGCTTAATTTCCTCCCGAGAGAACGGGCCTCCAAGAAATATAGATTGCTCATACAAAAGAGATTTAGGAAAAACCAAATCGAGCAAAGGTCGAGGGTGTCTCTCTCGACCAAAGTGGGCACTAAAGTGGTCAAAAAATTCATTTTTTACTTGCTCAGGCTCCACAATCCAATTACCGTCACTCATAATACACCGAATAACGAGTTGTCTCCTTTTCTGATTAAGAACACCGTGGAAGAATTTGGTGTTTTCACCCCCTTTAATGCCCCACCAAATTTTAGCTTTTTGTGCTAAGACTTAATTTATAGAAGCAAAAAATAAAACATTTATCTAAAGACGTTATAATAAGTTTATAGGACATTTTTTGACGTCTTTTAGGACATTTTAATACAAAAATGTTATATAAAAACAAATGTCGTATAAAAAGATGATTTATATGAGACTCAAAAAAGTGTTCTACAAAATTGCTAATGTAACATTTTTTATTAAAGTGTCCAAGAAAAACTTGTTAGAACGTCCGAAAACATAATATAAACATATTACAACGTTTTTAGATATAACGTTTTCTTTGTCATATAAACTGAATCTTAGAAAATAGTCTATTAGAATGCTTAAAAATTGATATTGTTTTATAAACTCAACTTTATTTATTATGTTTTTGGACCACGTACTATAAGTATAAATTAATAGATTAAAAAATCTTTAAATTAGTAATATAACATTATATACTAACTTAAACATTACATTTTATAGTATTTAAAACTAATTTTTATATATTAGGATATTATAAGTAAGAGATTCAAACCCATGACTTTAGGTAAGGAGCCAAAAGATGATAACCATTCAAGCTAGCCATAACATTTGTTCCTAGTTCTTCATATACAGTATTTAACAGAAAAAGCGGGGTGGCCATGGCCCCCACAGGCCACCATGGTGTTCCGCCCCTGCTTGATCACCTTTAATTTCAAACCCATTCTTGAATCGTGTTTGATACGAAGATTGATCCGATGCATCTCGATGCATCCCATCCTAACGTGCATTGAAGGATGAAGCCCCCTTCTTATGTTTCTCAACTCTTATTTTTATCGAAAACCAACCCTTACGCTGTGTTCTCTAACTTGGAGAGAAGAGAAAAAAAAGGGAAAGAAAGGGAGGGAGGGAAAAGAAAGGAATACAATTTTTTTTTTGTATTTGTGTTCTTGAAAGAAAAGGAAAATGAAAGAAAGAAAATAAAATAACTTTTTATGTTTCTTGAACATGAGAGAAAGGAAAGTAAATACAAGTTTTACGAATATAACCTTTATATTTGTAATTTTAGTAATTTTTTTAAATCATTTTAATTTACTTTTTTCTTTGCCCTCCATACGTGGAAGGAAAGTTTTGGGAGAAAACTTATCATTTTCTTCCTTTTCTCCTAACTTTTTCTTTTAAGATCATAGATTTTTTACTTTTCTCTTTTTTCCACGCTTTCATTTCATTTCTTTCCTAAATTGAGTTTTGAAAACACATTGTTAAAGAAAATAGGTTTTAAGAGC
Organism: Silybum marianum; assembly: GCA_036898165.1. NCBI lineage: Eukaryota > Viridiplantae > Streptophyta > Magnoliopsida > Asterales > Asteraceae > Silybum > Silybum marianum. The sequence goes on from CM072541.1 coordinate 17,668,942, forward strand.
ATTGGCTTATAAAAACTACTATTGTGGAGAGATTATTATAAGAACCTAACAAGTCATAGGTACCCCGACAGAAAACTTGGTTCTTAGCATGATTTTTGTGAAAAATGTCATTTCATTTATTTTTTTGACTTATTTAATTATTTTAAATACAACTTATTTAATTAATGCGACCCATAGAAAGAAAGGCTCTTATAAGAATCTCCATTGTCGAATTCTTGATAAGTTACTAATTTGATAAGACGAAAAAAAGGTTGCAAAAAAGTGTAAAAAAAAGGAGGTTGCTGTTAGAAACTCCATTGGAAAATGAATGGCATTATATAAAACAGCTATTTGGGTGAATTTCCAAAGGAAGATGCATCTTCCTCTGTAATTGCTTGTAGAATCAATTTTGAAGATGGGGGGGACCAAAGAGAAAAACGTTGCTTTCGCAGTACTCCAAATGACCTCTTGAAAAGAAGAATCAATTAAAGCATGGCAGATTGACCGCCATTGAAACACCAGTACCAAATCCAGTTTCTTCTCTTTTTATTTATTTATATTATTTGTTTATATAAAAACAGAGAAAGTTCAACATCTTTCTCTGCCGCAGAAAGTGCGAAAAGTACGATTTGGCAGTTTTCTTCCACCTTCCGTCATTTTCCATAAGCGGTACCAATCACTTCTCGGTTTTCCAAGGAACTTTCTGTGCTTTTTTAACACCTTTTTTTTATGTAAATTGTAATTGTAATTGTGTAATTGGTGAAGAAGAAGAAGAAGAAGAAATGAATTTGGAATCGTTTCATAATAACCTGATGTCGGTAGAATCACCGGCGTTGGAGATCGGAAATTCCTTCACAGCTCTTCTCGATCTCCCTCAAAATGAAGCGGTGAAGCTCCTACACTCGCCGGAAAAAGCAACGCCTAATGTTTTTGCCTCTGTATTTCCGGTGACGGAGATGGAGAATTCGCCGGAGACGACCACGACGAGTTCGATTCCATTAAATTCGTTCAATCTGGTGAAACAAGAGCCTGTGGAATCATCGATTTTCTCAGATCTAATTGTTTCAAAATCAACAAAGCGAAAGGATCGAGAGAATAAGGTTTGTGACTTCATGATCTATATATATATATATTATATACGTAGCTAGGGTTTTAATTTCGAGCTTTCAAAAGCAAAATTGATCAGTTTACTGGAAAAAATATTTAGGTTAAATCATCATTGACTAAGAAGATGAAAAGCTTTGCAACAGAGAGTGATGGCGAGAAGCTTCCGTACGTTCATGTTCGTGCTCGGAGGGGTGAAGCAACTGATAGCCATAGCTTAGCTGAACGAGTGAGTAATAATCAGAATAATTAATGAAATTAATCATGTTTAATTAAGTAGGCATTAATCTTTTGATATGAGATCGTGTGAGAAGTGAAGTTAAGGTGAGAAGGGTAACAAGGGATCTGAGATGACATTTAATCTCACAAGTCACCTCCATCCATGAATTATGCTCTTTACAAGAATTGATCCGATCCATCTCGTGCATCTTATCCTAATATGCATCCAACGATGGAGATCGCTTTTTACATTTCTCACAATAACTTCTTTAATCACCGGAACCCAACGGTTACTCTTATTTATATATTAATAAATTATTGGCAGGCAAGGAGAGAGAAGATCAATGCTCGGATGAAGCTTCTTCAAGAGCTGGTCCCTGGTTGTAATAAGGTCAGTCATCCATCACCAGTAGATTTGATGGGATATATTCTTCAAAATCCTCTAAAACAGTGACAAGAACTTTTTAATTTTCTTTTTATAGTTATAGCATCTCCAACAATATTGTTAAATAGAAAAAAATGTGTTTTTTTTTTAAACATCTCCAACAGCTTGCTACATGGGTTTCTATATTTGACTAAACTTGGAGTTTTCCTAAATTTGGAGAAATCTCTAAAAATTGTTGGTGGATTGAGAAATGAATATTTTATTAAATCCTACCAACAAGATTAATTTATTACTATTTTACATTAAGTTTTTTTTAAAAAGTGTATTGGGATGATAATTAAAGAATATTATATTAATATAATTTGTGTTAAAATTTCTAAAATAGAAAATCTGTTGGAGATTATTATAAGATTTTTTTTAGAGATTTTGACTTTTTGTTTTCTATTTTAGAAAAACTTTAGAAACCTGTTGGAGATGCTCTTGGATAACATCTCCAAAATGGAGAAAATGAGAAATATGGAAATTTTGGGTTAAAAATGTGCTCCAATAACATATCTCAAAGCTTCTCCAAAATGGAGAAAGTATAAGAGAAAAAACATTTTTTTCGGCATTTGGAGATTACCCAAAAAATATTACTATGTAAGAGAAAATATTATTTTATTTATACTTTACTTTTCCATCAATAACATAAAAGTTAGTTTAAAAGTTTATTAATCTATTGAATATTTTAATATTATAATTATTGTTGGATTCTCCAAAATAGAGATGCTGTTGGAGATGAATGCATTTTTTTTTTGGAGATTTTCGTTTTTGTTTCTCCATTTAAAAAAAAATATAGAGATGTTCTTAATTTAAGATTAGAACCTTAGAAGTAAAATTTAATCAAGATAATTATTGAGTTGATAGATATTTTTTTATAAACTTTACGAAAAATAGAAACTTTAGAAACTAAGTAGAAAATCAATATAAAATAATTTTTTTTTGACAATTTTTGTATCAAATGTTATGATTTAAAGTTTTGTTTCACATATGTTCGCGTTAATAGGAAAAAAAATATTATACGTGAATAAGAAAAAGATGGTTCATATATTTGTTTCATATGTGAAAGTAAACCAAATGTTTTTGGTTCACATATAATATTATTAAAATAAAATAAAATTATTTCGTTGTTAAATCTATTAAATTATAATAAAAAACTGATTAAAGAAATTATACAAAAAATATCAAAAAGTTTAAATAATTAATTTGATATAAATATCATATTTATTTTTTACAAAAATTTATGATGTCTTTAAATTTTATTCTATTCAAAAATAAAAATATTATTGTTATCTCAAAACCATATAAAACCGTATTGTAAAATTGATCAATACAAAAAATAAAATGAAGCTTAAAATCAAGATATATTTCGCTGCATTTTATGAATACTATTATGATGTTTATTAAATGTTTAAAAAGTTAAAAGGAATAAATTAAATCCAATGTTGAGCATCTTCAATTGGGTTTCTATATTCACTCTATATTAATTTTACATTATCTCATTTTCTTTCTGGTAGGATGCTCTCTCTAAAACATCTATGTTATACATGGTGCTATTTAAGGGAGGACTCATTAATTTATGATAACCGTGAGATTTTAATCTCAACTTTAAAACAAATGATAAATTAGAAATTAATAATTTAGTTTTGAATTAGAATTTTAATTGAATTTTAGGTATTTCAGAAATTTTATCTCTTCTCTGTTTTATTCGGTGAAACCTTGTTTCGGCGAACATCATGTGAACACAAGATACACAATGAAAATACCAAATACCAAATTAATAATTTATCCTTTTACTTTATTTTAAGAAATAATATTAATTATCTTAAATAATTGAGTTATACTGGATCTTACGATTATCACAAACTATCGAGTTCTTATTTGTTAGTTTTCTATTTTACTTTATCCATATGTATGTCATGTTATTGGTTTGTTTTAGTTAAAAAGCATAAAACACATTATTAAAATAATGAATAACGGGTTAACGTCGGGCTGCGCGGGGCCTTGTTTTTTGATGAAAATCGTAACCGGCCTAAACCGACAATCCTAAACCGATGCCAATTGGTCCTAGGTCGGGAAAGTTTTAACTTGGCGATGGTCCCGGTCCCGGTTCTCTGTCGATCCTGGGTCGGGCCCATTTGCCTAACTCTAGGATTGACCCGATTTTAAATGGGCAAATGGGTCCGGCCCGATCCGAAACCAGATATGGGATAGATCCGATTTAAAAAATATATATTTTAAGATCTATTTCTGACTTTGTAAATATGTTTAATTGAACATCAATGATAAAACTAGAATAAAATGAATTTATTTTAAGTGTATTTGATTGAAAATCAATAATAAAACTATAACAAAATGTATTTTTAAGTGTATTTGATTAAAAAAATTACAAAACGATAATAAAACCTATATTGTTAGATGTATTTGATCGATCCAGTTACGTATTTAATGTGTATTAGAATAACATTTTCGTTTATTAAAAAAAATTAAAGAGAAAATTATATGAAAAAATCGATTTTTTAAAAATAAATAAATATTGGGACGATTTGGGCTTGACCCGAAACCGGTTTTTACCCATCTCTACTAAAGACTCATCCACAATTAAGGATCTTATGAGAATTTCTGTTTTCATTCTTTTTCTGTCGTATCATCACTACCTTAAAAGAATAAAAAACTTAATAAAACTTGAAAAAGTTCGTAGTTGAAATAAGAAAGTTCATATAGATGAAATAATGATTTTCAATTAAAGTCTATAGGTAACAATGATTTTTGTTCCAATTTCATTATTGTTTTGTTTCAAAATGATAAGTGGGTGAAATAAATCAAGAAATGTGATAATTAGGTAAATGAGATAATTAAATGAAGTAGATGATTAAGAAATATGATATCAACATATGAGAAATACAAATTTAGTTTGTACTAAGGCTACGTTAGACAAACTAGCTGATAAAGTAGCTCATGATTGATAAGGTAACTGATGATTTGTAAGTTAGCTGATAACTGATAAGCTAGCTGATGAACAAGTTATGTTTGATAAAACTAGCTGATAAACATGTAAAATGATCAAAAAACATATCTTGAAATATTAGTCATTTATAATATAATTAAAATAAGTATTTAACAAAATAATATATTAATTTAAACAATATAGTAAAAAAAATATAATATGTTTATTTAAAAAAAATTAAATTGATTATCATACATATTATAAATTTTGGATTTGCTAAAATAAAGTTTAGAAAAAAATTATATTAATTTATGATTTAAGTAACCATTACATATAATATATGAATAATTAGTCAACCACATTCTAATTAATTAGTAATTTTTCAAAAAATATAAGAAGTAATTCTAAATAAGAATTAATTAATATTATTAAAAATTAAAATGTGTTAATAATTAATAATAATTAACAATTAATTAATTAAATAAAAATAATATTAATTTATAATTACAATAAATTACTTAATAAATTGAAAATAATATTAATTATTAATAATTAATATTAGTTAGGGGTATAATCAGAAGAAAATGATAAAAAGCTCTATAAGTTACTTCTAACTAGTTTTTCAATAAGTTAGCTTATAAGTTAATTTATGAGTTGTAAGTTAGTTTGTCAAACATGTACTTACAAAATAAGGTAGCTTATAAGTCAACTTATAAACTACCTTGTGTTTGCTAAAGAATGCCTAATTAGAAGGTTAACAATAGAAGGTTTCATAAAATAGTTAACAAATTTTAAAATTTTTGGTATTTATTTTCTTCTTTGATATATAACTATTTAAGCCATTATATTTCATGAAACTTGTCAAATTTAGTTAATATTTGATTTGTGTTTGCAGATCGCTGGGACAGCCATGGTGCTCGACGAGATCATCAATCATGTACAATCCCTACAACTTCAAGTAGAGGTTAGTGATCTTATTCAATCTTTTCAACATCCGATCGTTTATTCTATTTCTTTTTCAAACTATAACAAGTTTTTTAGCTCCAACTTTTGTCGTTGCTATAAGTCCATTTATCATCACAAACAATTTATGGCGATAACACATGTCATCGCAACTCATTTTTGTTTTTGAAACTTCCATTTTCACTGCAGTTGTTATCAATGAAATTGGCTGCTGTTTACCCCACAATTGATATCAACCTTGACAGTTTGTTTCCTTCAGAGGTAACTATATTTCCACCTTGAATTTTTATTTAGCAAGCGGGGGTCCATGTTTACATGGAAAAAAAAAACTTTCTAACTGACGAGTTAGGTCTAGACACCACCTCTAGGTAGGATATACTGGATTTGTTTCAATTATTTTTAGTTTATCCGTAACATATATTAGCCGAACAATCTTAGTTCATGGGTAGTTGTGCTCCCTTTACACTTTTTATCTTCTCATTTTCGAGTAAATCGTGGGTGTTTATTAATTCGGGTCAGATTATTATGCACGTCTCAGCAGTGGCGGATCCAGGATTTTTATTTACTAAGGTCTTGTAACAGCCGAAAACTCAAGTTAAAGGTTCCTCATGACAGTGCTCTAAAATAGCAATTACAATGATAATTAGCTCCCAAATATTCAACTAAGTCTCAAAAGTTTGCAACGAATTAATAGCTACTGAGAGTATTACAAATCTTAATTTATGACTAGGCAACTATCTAGCTAAAGGAAGTGGCCTCACTTCGTGTATCAACGCTCACATCTTCCCTTTGTCCTTACTAGAGCTCTCAACTATATGCTTCCCTGAAAATGTTATCAATTTTATAAAAAGCGAGGATTAGACCAAAGGTATAGTGAATTCCCTCAAAACACAGTTAAAATATGCATGACAGTTATAACATTTTAAAAAGGTTAGTCATGAAACATTAACTCACGCACACCACAATATAACATATAAATACCTGTTGCAACGGTAGGCCATACTAATAGTCACCCACACTTGCGACTAGTTAATCAATTGAATAAGGTTATATGAAAAGAATTCATATCCCTTGGTCGGGTACACACTTCCAACAATTGATTAATTACAATTAAATGCATAGAATATTATACCACACATTATCATTTCAATAAACATTCATTTGATTAATAAAAACACACGAAGGGAACTCACCTGGATCCGAAGCCTAGTAATACTAGCCTTAGACTTTGATCACACCAATCGAACGCCTGAATTGGATCAATCAAACTATGAATTAATGAACCAAACATACTCTTAGTTACTCCATTAGCAACCTCCAAGGACTAGGACTCCACCTAACACTCCAATTAACACTTAGGCAAAATTCGAAAATTTGAGAAACAGTGAGTTGCGCGACCTTCCACGCGACCTAAGGCTGCGGGAAAAGCCATGGGGCTCTCTGTCCGTCCCTGCACTTTCCTGCTCGGCCACAAAACCCCAAAATCATCATTTTGATGATTTCCCACTTACCAACCCAATAAGGATTGTCCTGAACTCATACCATTTGATGTCTAATACTCAAATCATCCAATTTTAACCATTAACCCCATTGATTACCACACCCGTTGATGAACATAACATCATTTATGGAGGTTCTTGATTGATTTAAATCTCCAAATGAAATGTGATGACACTAATCGAGAAGAAATCATCACTACATTACCCACATAGCCCATATTTGTTGATTTACGAACTTCAACTAAACATTTTACCAACACAAATCAACAAAACACCAACCCTAATCATCCAAAGTTTTTAATAGGGAAGAAGAACATAGAAAGAGTGATGATTATATCTGAAATCAATGCCTGCTCCTTTGCTCTCTTCAATTTCTCCTCTCCCCTTTTCTTCTCTTCAAATCTCACCTCAAAATCGCACACACACAAATTCAGCCATTTCCCAAATGAAGAGGGTTTCTAACCCTTAATGACCTTTATTTTCATTTTCAGTCCCGGGAGTTTGAGAATTAGAACCCATCCATACTTTTCAACATAATAAATGACCTTAATAAGATTTTGGGTTATTACAGGTCCCAATTAAGGTAGACTAAACCTGTGTAAAGTCACACGACGTGTTTTTACCCTAATTACACTGTTTCAAGGGATTTTTAAAGATTTTTAGTTGATTTCGAGGGATTTTCTTAGTGTTTTTGTCGATTTCTAAGGATTTTTCGGTTTTTTGATTGATTTCAAGAGACTTTTTTAGTGTTTTTGGCAATCGCTGGCAAGATGGGATCCCTTGGAAATTTTTACTGCGGGAACTAAGGGTAAATTTTGTATTTTTGATTTTTTTAACCTACGTAATTTCTTTTGACCTCTTGGCTGAGTCCCTTCCCCCTTCTATTTGTACGCTAGATCCGCCCTTGCGTTTCGGACTAATCCTATGGACGCGTTAATTAACATTTTGACAATCCCCCCTTAGAGGACTTGAACTAGTGACTTCTGAGTAGCAAATCCAAGATTTTACCATTTGAATTTACCCCTAGCCTTTTTGTGTTCTATTTATCTCGTTTGGAAATCTTATAGAGTGGATCACCGACGGATTATAACTTCACGGGAATGGTCTCGCCATCATGGGGGGTCGAAGGACAAGAAAACTTGAACACACAACCAATATGGCATCATGATGAGTTGAATACCTTGATGACACCAGAGAACTCACTGTTAAGCTACGACTGTTCAGGCAATTCAGGTGAATCCCGAATTGAATTATTTTTTTTTAAATGTAAACGAGAGATCAAATGTTCATTTGAGCTGATTGTCTGATTCTGGACAGCTTCTTGGCTCACGAGTCAGCTAAAAATGGAGTTATGAAGATGGCGCTGCTCGCGAGCTAGCTAAGGCCAATCATTGTGTATAGAAAAGCTTGGAGTGGTTTATAGAAAGATTAGAAGAGATGTAGGGAGGAACTTCAAGAATGCATGTTTTAATTCAAGGTAGACAGAAATTTTAATACTCATATATTATGCATAAAGTACATACACATAGGTCAAATCAAATAAGAACCTTAAAAGGCACTACAATAAAATTGGCTTTATAGGATGTCTAGATTGTGTAGGCATCCTAGTAGAATACTTTATAGAACTTAGGTGTATAATACTAAACTATAAAACGCCATATCTAAAAGCGTCACAATAGGTTATAGGACACTTACAAAATAAAGAGTCTTATAAACCCATCTTTTTATAGGAAATTTGTGTTTATAAGACACTTTTTCAAATAGTGTCATATAAAATTAGTTATTGTGACATTATAATTTAAAAGGGTTCTAAAAACTAGTTTAAAGGTCTCAAAGCTTCTTATAAACCTATTGTCACATTCTTAGATACGATGCTTTTTATTTAGTCATACAAACGTAAGTCTTATGAAGTATTTGTCTAGGATGCTTCTACATTTAAGGCATGTTAAAAAATCAATTTTGTTGTAGTGAGGTTATAAACTCATGAGAATCGATTCAAAAATATATATATTTTTCAATCAAATGATAAGATTTTTTGTTTCATTTTGTGAAACTTTTTTTACGTGTATTTTTCAGTTCACCAAGGAAACAAAAAAACAGTTTCACATGCAATTTTCCAAAGGTAAATACAAACGTATGTGTAACTTTTTGATGAAAAAAATCATGTAAAAATATTTTTATATAGATTTACAATTTTTTATTGTTCTTATTTGATTATTGTCATATATATATATATATAGAGAGAGAGAGAGAGAGGGGCGTTATTATGCAACCATTTATATTCGTACAACCTTTACAACCAAATAATGAGCGTCTATTTGACCATCTAACGGTTAGGATTTAGTCGGTTGTAACTATCTTTAATTAAAAAAAACAAAAAAAGACGAAACTAAAAGAAAATGAATGGTGGATAAGTGGGTTGCATGAGTTGTAAGATTTAGAGGGATTGTATTTAAACACCCCTCTATATATATGTATATGTATATATTCGGACCACCTTTAAAAAATATGATTGTAGCCACCTTTCCTTGGATCAATCTCATATAACGATGGAGATCCATTTTTACATTCATAGCCTTTTAATAATTCTCATTTGAACTCATTTGAACGGTATGAGTTTTTGGCCTCCTAAGAAGTCGACGGATTCAAATCTTACCAAAAGTGAGGAGAGTATGTGAGTTTCTTTATTCCATTTGCAATATTTAACAGGCTTTTTTGGTAGACAAATTCGTTGGAAATCCGTCGGAAAACATAAAAGCTTTGCAAGGAAACACTATTTACATACCACATAATAGAGCATAGAATCTTTTCTTAAATGAAACTTAGGTGGCGTTTATTTTTTAAAAGGTGCTGAAGTCTGAAGTTTGATTTCAGTTCTGAAATAGTTATGAAACGTCTAAACGAATCAGACATAAATGGTGATTAAGAGCTTAAAATGAAAAAAACAAACAAGGCCTTAATGCACGCCTTACATTAGAGGTGTTCAAGGGTTGGGTTGAGGTCATTTGAACAACTCAACCTAATGTTGATAGTTTGAAAATTTTCAACCCAATTTATTCGGGTTGTGTTTAAACAATATAAAATCAATATTGGGAACATAAAGATGACTTTTTTTGAAATACGATCAATAATCCAAATAGACTGTGATTAACTCAAAAGAACTTGCAATTCATCGTCAAGAAGTGAATAAACTAACTTGCAATTCATCATCAAAAAGTGAATAAAGACAAATAAACGTAGCAATAGCAATTTTATTAACTCTGATAGCAAGATAAGACTATCTTTGATCTTTTGTTTTACTCCATATAGACATTAATAGCAATTTCATCAACAAGAAGTGAATATTGAAATATAAAGGTAACAAATAGCAAAGTTTATTAACTCCGACTCCAAGACCAAGACTAATAATTTAGAGAAACTGCTAAATAAAGTAAAAACATACCATATTTTATGGGGCTATCGAGTTAGTCAGTTTACTTTGGGCCTAACCCAATTTCATCCCAGTAAATACAGTTTCACCTAATTTTGTATGAATTATTTGTCAGGTTATCTTGGGTTGATTTTTTTTTCCGGGTCCGGTTGGCTGGATTGATCAGGTCACTCTTAGTTGCCACAAAACACTTGGGCCTGTTTGTTTTTTCAAATTTACCTCTTAATGACCACTTATCACTTATTCGTTTAGACGTTTTTATATTCAGACCGTTTGTTTTATTGTTTTTTTCAGACTCTCTTAGGTCTGAAAATCATCTGAAAATAAGTGGTAACCTCACCACTTAATTCCTCTTTTTCGTGTACACCCGTATTATTAGGGATTTATAAATCAATAATTGATTCAGATTTCAGACTTAAGACGTAAAAACAAACAGTCTAACTGATTCAGATTTCAGATTTCAGACTTCAGATTTCAGACTTCAGCACGACCTCTTATAAATCAGGAATGACATAAGACTTCAAATTTCAACACCTCTTAAAACACAAACATTACCTTAGTTTGAACATTACTAAATTTCTTTTTTTTTTCTCCCTTGGAACGTCTTATAGCAAAACCAACTTTTTATATATATATATATATATATATATATATATATATATATATATATTTATATTTCATATATGCAGCTTCAGCTAATTCAATAGACTCACACCCTGAACTAATTCATATATACATCTTCATCAAGAGGAGGGATCCAAGAGATTCAAACATCTCATCAGTAATATCAACTACAATGATACAAATAAAATTTCACAATCATTATAAAAAACACAAAAATATATGGACATTCAATAATAATCAATATGACGTATTAAAAATATATAAATGAACATCAAGCACCCATGCATACCGTAAAAATAAGAAACAACCTAGCTCAACAAAAATGAAACCAAAAATTACATATGAACTCATTTATAAACAATAAAATTCACATACTTATGCCGAACAATTGAAAAAAAAATGGTTAAACCTTTTACATGTGAATGTTAGCAAACAATATATTGAAAATATATATAGTTATAAATATCTTCATATATGAAACTATTACATATCCATGTGTAACGACCCAAAATCCATAACAGTTGAAATTAATAGACCAATGCCAAACCGGCTATATCCAACATTAAAGTATAAGGTAAACTCAAATTTATCTCAATGTATGCAGCGGAAATAACAACTATGACGACATCTGAGAATTATAAAGAACTACAAGTAAAGAAACGAAGATGACAACCTCTCTTCCAACTCACAACTTGCCTTTTCCCTTGGATTCACTCTCTACCTGATACCTGTCTAAAAATGATTTTTATTTGAAAGTAAAAGTTAGACCAAAAGGTCTAGTGAATTCCCTTAAAACAATTTTATATTTATCAATGTAAAGAGAATATACTGTTGATCATAACTCCTCTCAATGATTTGAATATGATTCCTTTAATATACTTAGTGAAATTCCTTAGTTAGGCTTCTGTTCAAATTCAACGATAGCATACGCTGATTACCATCAGCGATCGTTGAAGATCAAGGAACAACAAGCTTATCTCTGAAGACCTGAAGATCAGCTATCACACCAAAAGACCATTCAGCGAAAGTCGAAGACCAAAACTGAAGAAAGAGATAATTAGCTAAATGACCTGAAGCGGTTCAACGATAGCAGCGATTATCTACTCAAAGTGTGAAGTCTTGTGAAGCCTCAGCAACACTGAAGTTCATCCTTGAAAATTCAGTGTCAGCGATCAAATGAAGCTTCCTCTGCAAGACTAAAGATTGATCTTATCCTCGATGCACAAAAGTCAAACCTAGAACCATGTCAGAAAAGGACGTACGACTGGTCTCTTATGTCCCCATCATATCTGATACGGTACTGTTCATATTCGGCCAAAAGCATGGCTGTCTTATTAGCAAGGACAAGCTTCCTATCCAAGCTTGACACGTGGCATATACCTTTTGTCTTGCATTAAATGCAAACGGGTATAAATAAGATGGAGATATCTTCTTCATCTTAATGCATGCTTCTTTCTAGCCTATACCTTCTGTATTCCTTCTTCCTTCCTCTTGTGTATCAAACTTAGTGTTTCTTAAGTTACAATAGAATAGGTTTTGAACTTGTTCTAATTCCGCTTGTAACTGTAAATTTGTTTATTATCCATAAACTCATTTAAAACCAAAATCTGTGTGTTTGTATTCACCCCCCCCCCTTCTACAAACTGTTTACTTAATATTTAACTCTTGTAGACCTTTATTTGGACCAACAAGTGGTATCAGAGCAGTGTTGTTATCTTTCTCTTTAAAATAATTTTCTTAATATCATATTTTAAAATGACAAACCCTAATACGAACTACAACGATAATGGATCTTTAGCTAAACCTCCAAGGTTCAGCCATGATAATTTCCCATTATGGAAAGAAAGAATGTCACCTTTTCCAGAGGGATCCGATCCTAAGATCCCATACTATGTAGAAAACGGACCTTTCATTCCTACAACCATAGTAGCAAGTGTTCCTGCCACGGACACACTCACTGATGCTGACATATCTGAGTTTGATAACTCTCTGCTCTTCTAACCAACAACTTTAGAAGATTTGCTAGAAAGAGTAACTTTCGAAAACCCTCCACTCTCTCTAACTCTGAAAAGCCCAAAACTGCTCTAGCTGAGAAAGCTTAAGCTATTTGCTTTAACTGTCAGCGAAAGGGTCACTTCGCCAGCGAATGTCGATCAAAGAAAGTTGCTGCACCTACCACCTCCTAGACCTCTGATAAAAAGGAGAAGTATTTGAAACTCAAAAACAAATACCAAGATCTGAAGAAGAATCGGCATAAAGGCAAAGGTCTAATCGCTGAAGAAGTAGATTGGGATACTGAAGACGATTGGGCTAAGACCTCTGAAGAGTCTGGGTCTGATCAAGAAGATCTTGCCTTCCTATGTCTAATGGCAAGAATCGAAGACGCTGAAGAAGCTACTGACACTTCTTCCTCTGAGTCTCCTTCCACTTAGGTATTCATCCCCTCTACTACTGTTATCTCTGAAAGTGATAACTTGTCAGTCCTTGATGCTATGATTGTTGACTTCTACAATGCTTTAAATGGAAAGATTAAAGCTGAAAAAATAAATACTGATTTATCTGAACAATTAAAAAATTGTCATCTTAAAATCAAAGAACTTTCTAAGATTGAAGAATCCCTGAAAGACCAAGTCTTTGCAAACCAAACTATTAGCATCGAGAAGCAACAAGCTATTGCTGATTGGGAAAAGGCCATTGCTGATCTTATATCTGAAAAGGCAACCATCGAAGGATGGTATAAGGCTTCTGAAAAAGTCAATAAGATCATCAATGCCCAAACCCCCCTATGAAAACAAGAAGTGGGTTAGGCTTTAACTCTGAAAAAGAGGAATCAGGGAGTAACCGTTCCATGCTTAAATTTGGAATGTTGGTCTCTTCGATCCCTGATCCTTCTTCTTCAACTTCTTCCTCTCTTTTAAAAGAGAAGGTTCCTTTGTCTAATTCTAAGAAAGTGATCGAGAACAAGTTTCTTGACCAAGTTCCTAAGAATAAGAACGCTCAGAATAAGAGCAAGAAAGTCTCAGAGAGCAATTCTAAATCTAGGAAGAAGGTCTCTGAATTCTCTCAGAGATCAACTCCCAGAATTAAGATTGATCTAACTCCTACCCCCGAAAAGGTAGTAATACCTCCAAGGACTATGGAAAAAGAAATTCTTGGTCCTATCCCTGAAGAGGTTCCTGTCTCTTCTCTTTCCTCTCTGAATTCTAAACCTTATAAATATAGGAAGTGCTTTCACTGTGGTGAAACAACCCACATTGCAAGTAAGTGTCCTAATGCTACTAGAGCTGATAAACTAGCTCATGGAAAGAAAGTAGCTCAAGCTGATAAATCAGCGAGAGTGAAATCCACCAAGGTTGCAAAACCAAAGGTGAAGATATCCACTGAAGAGAGTTCTTCAGCTAATAGCTCATCCGCCACTCCTTCCACTAACAAAGCAGGACCCATAGTAATATGGGTACCTTCAAACAATTAATCCTTTTGTTGTATGCAGAGTGCCAAAGGTATCTGGTATCTCGATAGCGAATGCTCAAGGCATATGACAGGCAGAAAATTTCTGCTCTCTGACTACAAGGAAGAAGCTGGTCCTTCAGTGACCTTTAGTGGAAATGGCAAAGGATACACTAAAGGTTATGGAATTCTGTCCAACGGAGCTACCTCGTTTAATCGTGTTGCCTACGTTGAAGGACTGAAACACAATCTCTTAAGTGTTAGTCAGTTATGTGACAAAGACTTCAAAGTTCTATTTCTAAAGAATAGATGTGCTGTCACTGACTTCAATGATAAGCTTGCCCTCTCTGGCAAAAGAGTTGAAAACGTTTATGTTATTAATATGAATAGCTCTCACTCTGAGAACATGTGCTTTATCTCTCGAGCATCCTCAGATGTAAACTGGTTATGGCATAAAAGACTCTCTCACCTCAACTTTAAGACAAGAAATGAATTATCTCAAAAAGATCTAGTCAGAGATCTCCCAAATCATACCTTTACAAAGGAATCTCTTTGTGCAACGTGTGAAAAGGGAAAGTTGACTAAGGCCTCATTCAGGTCAAAGAAAATTTCTTCAGTGACCTCTCCTCTTCAGCTACTCCACATGGATCTCTTTGGACCTGTAAATGTCCAATCTATATCCGGAAAGAAATACACTTTAGTTATTGTTGATGAATACTCCAGATATACCTGGGTATTTTTCTTACGATCCAAAAGTGATACCCCTGAAATGATAATCTCTTTTATCAAAAGGATGGAAGTTCTGAACAACTTACTTGTTCGCTCCATAAGAAGTGATCATGGTACTGAATTCAAAAAACAGTACCTTGGTTAATTTCTTTGAAGAAAAAGGCATCTCTCACAACTTCTCGTCATCAGCAAAACGGTGTTGCTGAAAGAAGAAATCGAACTATAATCGAAGCAGCTCGCTCAATGCTCAGCGAATCGCGTCTTCCAACTCAATTCTGGGCTGAATCTGTCAATACAGCGTGCTTTACTCAGAATCGATCCCTGATTGTTAAGCGATTCAAGAAGACTGCCTATGAATTATTTCATGGGAGAAGACCCACTCTGAAATATCTTCACATTTTTGGATGTATATGCTACATTCTGAATGACAGAGATCATTTGGGTAAATTCGATCCCAAGGCTGATGATGGTATATTTCTTGGATACTCCTCTGTATCTAAGTCTTTCAGAGTATTCAACAAAAGAAGACAACATGTTGAAGAATCTATGCATGTCAATTTTGATGAATCTCGTCCCATTCATCCTTCTCATAATCTTGATGATGATGAAGAATTGAATGCTTGGATGAAATCTCATTATGGGGAACCTGAAACATACTTCAGCAATCAACCTCCTGCTGAAGCTTGTGATGATGAGATCCCTGTAAACCCAACAAGTAATGATCAACCATCTTCAGGGATGAATATTACTCCTCTCAATCAGATTCCTGCTGCTGATATCTATCTTGGAAATTCCTCCGTGAACAACCAAACTATCTTTGAAAATCAATCTCCTGATTTGATTTTGAATGAAGAACCAATCGCTGAAACAGGTCCTAATCCAGAAACTGAAGAACAAGTCGCTGAATCTGCCGTTGATCTCTCTTCTCAACCACCAGCTCAGCGATGGACTGCAAATCATCCAATAAATCAAATTATTGGTGATCCCACTGCAGGTATCAAAACACGTAGAGGCACAGGTAATATCTGTCTTTATGTTAATTTAGTCTCTCTCTCTGAACCTAAGAAGATAGATGAAGCTATCTCTGATCCTAGCTGGATCTCAGCAATGCAAGAAGAACTGACTGAATTTCATAGAAATAAAGTTTGGAATCTTGTTCCAAGACCCTCTGATAAAACTGTTATAGGAACCAAATGGGTTTTCAGAAATAAGCTAGATGAAAACGGGACTATAATTCGCAATAAGGCTAGACTTGTTGCTCACGGTTATAGACAGAAAGAAGGAATTGAGTATGATGAAACCTTTGCACCTGTAGCTCGTTTAGAAGCCATAAGACTCTTCTTAGCTTATGCTGCCCATAAGGACTTCAAAGTTTTTCAAATGGATGTTAAAAGTGCTTTTCTAAATGGGAAACTCAGCGAGGAAGTTTATGTATAACAACCCCCTGGTTTTTCAGACCCTAACCACCCTGGTTATGTTTTTAAACTCGAAAAAGCTCTTTACGGGTTAAAACAAGCTCCTAGAGCTTGGTATGATACCCTCTCTAAATTCCTTCTAAAAGAAAAATTTGTTCGTGGAAAAATTAATCAAACTCTCTTTTTAAGAAAGTATAAAGGTCACACCATTCTTGCTCAAATATATGTAGATGATATTATATTTGGTTCCACAAGACCTGATCTCTGTACTCGTTTTGCTGAAAGAATGAAGAAACAATATAAAATGAGTCTGATGGGTGAACTAACATATTTTCTAGGTTTGCAGATAAAGCAATCTGATAAAGGTATCTTTATTAGTCAAAGCAAATATGTTAAAGACATGCTGAACAAGTTTGACATGAATCAATGCTCAGCAATGAAAACCCCCATGGCACCTCCTCTGACTCTGAACAAGGACCCTAATGGGAAACCAGTCAATGTCACTGCCTATCGAGGGATGATTGGATCTCTGCTGTATCTTACAACAAGTAGACCCGACATCATGTACTCTACATGTCTCTGCACTCGGTATCAAGCTGAACCGAAGAAATCCCATCTTATCGCTGTAAAGCGAATCTTCAGATACCTGAAAGGAACTCCAAATCTAGGCCTTTGGTATCCCAAGGGTTCAGGATTTGATCTCATTGGTTACTCGATGTTGATTTTGCAGGTTGTAAAATTGATAGGAAAAGCACCACTGGTGGGTGTCAGCTACTAGGTGGTAAGTTAATAAGTTGGACAAGTAAAAAGCAAAACTCAGTGTCCACTTCCACCGCTGAAGCTGAATACGTAGCCGCTGGTAGTTGTTGTGCTCAAATCCTTTGGATGAGAAATCAACTCAGAGACTACGATCTAAAGCTCTCTAAGATTCCTATATATTGTGATAGCACTAGTGCTATTGCAATCGCTAACAACCCTGTACTTCATTAAAAAACCAAGAATATTGAGATCCGATATCATTTTATCAGAGATCATGTGATGAATGGTGAAGTTGAACTTCATTTTGTTCCTACTGAATATCAGCTCGCTGATCTTTTGACCAAGCCTCTTGATGAGACTAGATTCAATCTACTTATCAGCGAACTTGGTATGTTGAATGCTGAATAAAGAATTTATTCAGTGAACAACAAATTCAGTGATACAAAGAAAAGCCTTCAATCTCCCGATTCGCTGAACTCTGATTCAGTGATATTTGTGTACTCTCACTCAGGTATTATTTTTTTTCTCCCTGATTCTTAAAGAAAACCCATCACTGATAATCCTTTATTATTTTTGATGAAGTGTTTTAAAAATATTAATGATATTCATTCCATTGTGGATAATTATCATTAAAATCTTTTAAAAATTAAGAAAAGGACACGTCAGACCTTTTTCTGACACACGACGGACCACGACGTTTCCATTCCAACTCCTTTCTTGGAACGTGCGCCAGGTCATCATTTCTTTTTTAAAAAGTTAAAACCGTCGTTTAGCCTCCTCTCTCTCTCCTCTTGCTATTTAAGCACTTCTTTTGCCTTACTTGCTTCCTTCCGCTTTCATAACTTTCCTAAAGGCAAAAGAAACCTTCGAATCTTCAAGTTTTCTCCAAGAACACCAAGAACACGCACTTGTGCGTTTTTCTCCTTCACTCGACTAAGGTTTGATCTAAACCTAAACTTAAGAACTGGAAACAACTTGTTTCACCTTTCTTACCTATTTCATTCTTAAAAATCGATAAAATCTTGCTTTTAGAGTGAAAAATAAATTCTATACTTTCAAAACCCTGTTCTTAGAACAGAAGATTTCTTTTTCAAAGTTTTATCCTCTTTCTAATTTATTTTTTTTCTTTTTCTAATTTTTTTTGCTTTTTTATTACCAACAAGCATTTTGATATTGTTCATCAAAATACTTGTTTCTTTGATCTTACATTTGGGACTTTTTATACCCAAACTCTGGTTTATATATTCATGTATTAAAACCATGATTTATCTCTTTGGTGTTGCTATTTTTCCTACAGAAATGGCCTCTGCTTCCAACATCGCTGAAACTACTGCTGCTGAAAACCAGTTGGTCGCTGCACCAAACTGCCAATTCGAGCTGGAAAAATCAACCTTCAAGCCATGCAATTACATTGCATTAGTGGACAGTCCCTCTGAACGCCCTCAGTTCAAAGACGCTGCAACCTTCCTCAAGGCATGCCCTCTGATGTATGCCTTCGTCCACAACCCAGTGGGCATTACCTCTCACCTTCAGGCTCTCTGGTACACGGCGCAACGTACCACTCTGACAACGGACAAGGGCACTGTCCTCCTTGCTATTGCCTTCACAATCCCTGAACTTGGCTTCTTCTCGTTCTCAACGGGGTTCGTACGCAAGGCGCCAAGACTCCCTCAGCGCAAGAAGGGTGTGCAATGGGGTGCTGAACCAACTAAGCAGCAGATAGATGTTTTCATGGACTCCATTGGCTACAAATGGGAGAACCCCTCAGTGAAGACGGTGGGTTCAAAGCTGGAAAAGAAGCGACTTCCTGCTCAATGGCACTACATTTTCACCCAGGTCATTCAGTGCCTGGGGTCCAAAGTTGGCTCCCATGATCAGGCGAGCAAGCATTTTCAAGACCTTGCCTATTCTCTCTGCACAGGTCATCCTCTGAACTACGCTGACTACATCTTCAGCGATATGTGTAGCCGCCTCAACGCCAATACTAGACATACCGTTATCCCTTACCCCCGTTTCTTCTCCACCATCCTTGAAGAGGCTTTCGGGGAGAGCTACCCGAAAGTCGGTGACTTTGCCTTCTCAATGGTAGGGAAGAAGTCCCTGGATCTTGACGAACGACCAGGTGATGCTCCTCTCACTCCCTACATGCTGCAAATAATAGGAGCTCCTCTTTCAGTGACCTCCTCGCTGCCCATCCCCTCAGTGAGTACCCAAGGCACTGCTGCTGCTGCTAAGAGGAAAACCCCAACTGATGGTCATAAGAAGACCATCGCCTCAAAGAAGCCCAAGAAGGTGGTCTCTCAACAGACCATCCTCTCTGATTTTGGTGTACTACAAACACCACCCTCATCCACAGCCACTCGAATGGTTTCTACTGCCATTGAAGCTTCATCAGCTCTACCACCACCATCAGTGACTAAGGTCTCTGAAGGTGTTATAGCCAGCTCTGCTGAAGCTGGATCAGGTACTACTCTCACTGCCTTCTCTACCTCTTCCACCTCTACTTCTCTGGTCCTCACATCAGCAAGTGACTTAGCGATAGTTGTCCCTATCCCTGATGATGCTGAAATGCACGTAGTCCAAACCTCAGTATTGTTTAGGCAATCTAAGTTTTGGAAAGCCAATATCAAAGGACCTCAGAGTGTCTCTTTCAGATACTCTAAGACACTGGTCAGTGATCCTCAGGACACTACCTCTGCAAATGTAGTCCCTGAGAGTAATCCTCATGATATTCTCAAGGAAATAATACTATGTTTCATCCATCATCTGATTCGGATTCATTTCTTGACTCTTTGTTAATGTCATCAGCTGCTGCCACTGCTCCTGTCTACTCAGCAACAACAACCACCACCACCACCACTTCGAAGATGGCGATGAAGTCTCCTCAGCGCCCTCCCAGTGCTAAAAAGCTCAGGGATGTCAAGATGGATAACCAAGCCCCCAAGCTTCCTCCCAGGGTCATTGAGTTACCTCCTGTGTGTCTACCTAGTCCCACATTCCCTGCTATTGACTATTTAGTCAATGAATGTGCTCTCACCAGGGCAAGGGTGGACACACTGCAAACTTCAGCTGAGTTAATCTTCTGGCAGGTCGCTGGTACTCCTGGAATGAAGACGAACGTCAGCAACCTGGTGTCTGACGTTCAGTATCTAAAGGAGGAGCACAAGGACCTTCACCAATCCCTCATCAACGTTGAGCAAAAGGTCGATGCTCAAGCCGCTGTCCTCGAGTCTATTCAAAAGGCTCAGACCGAAGTGATGCAGACTCTCTCAAGGCTCGATGGGGCTTGTCCCTCATTTGCTGCTGCTGATCGGACCATGCTTTAGGACGTGCAAACAAATGTTCGCACTGTGATGTTCCACGTTCTGCCCATGATAACATTGAGGGGGAGAAGGTGGCCAAAGAGTTCGCTGACGAAATAATCGGCGAGCACAATCGGAGGTTCCCTGATGAAAGGATCTCTCCTTACATCCAAAGAGCAGAACCTTCCTTAGCTGCAAGGTTTGGTGATGATGATGATGAAGAAGAGGATGATGAAGAAGAAGAGGAACGCATCCCTCACTTTGGTGATGATTATGATGATGATGACATGGGATTTGCAATGGAACATTTCAGAATGTCCAGACTAGGCACATCTCAGCTAGAGCCCTTGGGGGACGGATCTGGTCCCTCAGGCAAAGGATCACATAAAGTGGTTGGTCCCCAATCCCACAAACAGAGGGAGAGACCGCTGACAAGGTATCTCTTCAGCTTATCCCTTATATTACTCCTCTCTCTGAAATCCCCTCTATAACCTCTCCTCCTTCAAACCCTCTCTCTGATAAATCTCCTTCTTTCTCTCCTTCCCTCAGTGATCCCCGTCCCCCAAAGGACTCATCCACAAGGAGGGAACCTTCTTCTGAAGAGCAGTTTATGTACATAGTGGAAATTGACTCTGAGGAAGAAGAAGGCCTCATTCCCAGACGTCGCGTTCAGAAGCAGATCATAAGTGAGCCTGAAGAGGAAGAAAGGCGAATAAAATTCCTAAGAGAATTCGAATCCAAAAGAATAAGGGTACCCCATGAAGACCCAATAAACGCTGTACCAATCAGAATGGTAGATGAATTCTACTTTCTATCCAAAGAAGAGAGAGAACAAGCATTGGAAGCTCAGAGGATCAGAGATGAAGAAATAAAGCAAACCGAGAATGATCTTGCTTTAGCAAGGAAGATTCTCAGGGAAGACTCAGCAAGAGACAAAGCGGCCAAAGAACAATTGGATAAGAGTGAACGGCTCGCTGCAGCTCTTGCTCAGAAAGAACTTGCAGAAGAAAACCTGAATGTAGATCCCATTCTCGCTCAACAGAAGATTCTCACTGCACTAACCACTGAAGCCACAACTCAGAAAGACAAAGAACTGAATTGGTGCACAGAGATGCTGAGCTTTCGAAGATCTGATGCCAAAATCATTCACGCAACTATCCAAGGGAGACACTCCAACAGAGGTGGTCCAAAGGTATATGTAAGAATGACAAGGCCATCCAGAACAGAGAGAGAAGAAGCAAAATTCTTAAGATTATATGGATACACTGAATGGCTCGAAATCAGAGATGCCATTCAGGGTTCCAAATCCAAGTTCAAGAATGTGGTAGAAGATGAGTTGAATCAGTTGCTGCAGAGAATGTCACAACATGTGCAAGTTCCCCTTTCCCTGAATCATCTAAGAAGAAAAGATCGACTGCAGAAGGTAGTTCAAGTTCTAAGAATGAGCATGAAACTAAATTTGATTATCGAAGCATTCTTGGTCATCTCGAGCTCCCTGATATATCAATGCTTTGTACCTCTCTCCCTCAAAACCGAAGATATGAAGAAGATGAAATCATCTCACTGCCTGAACCCGGTATGGTATTCTTGGATAATGAAGGATTCTTAGGACTCTTCAGAAACCAAGAAATTTGCAAGGCCCCATCCTCTCTCATAAAGATCATGCTTTGGCGCTGCTGGTCAGATACCCCTCTGATGAATCGACAGAAGACACTTTATGAGAATGAGTTACAAAGACGAAACGAGAATATCTCTGACTAGTTATATATTTCTAATTCCTTTGTAATATTTCTTCAGTGTACAAGTACTTTACTTTTATTATTTGTAATTTCATTTCTCTGTAATTTCTTCAGATTATATTTAATGAAATTCAATCAGAGTACTTTACTCCATCCTAGTACTGAAAAGATCCCTGAAAACAGTAAAAGGGACAATGAACATAAGAGTTCTATTTTCGTTACACTATCTTCATTCACTGATCTTTCACTCTGAAAATTCAATCAGTGAATGTACTTTAAGCTTATTTACTTGTAAAAAATTGTGCTTTCATATCCTTATAAATGAAACTTAATTCAGATAGTAGACTAGCTGAAAAAGACTTTACAACTTAGTACTTAGAAAATTTTTCTTTAAATATTTCCTAAGTCCTTACTAGTTTCTTAAAGCAATTTTCCTATGTTGCTTAATCATAATCAAATAGGGGGAGATTTTTGATCATAACTCCTCTCAATGATTTGAATATGATTCCTTTAATATACTTAGTGAAATTCCTTAGTTAGGCTTCTGTTCAAATTCAGCGATAGGATACGCTGATTACCATCAGCGATCACTGAAGATCAAGGAACAACAAGCTTATCTCTGAAGACCAGAAGATCAGCTATCACACCAAAAGACCATTCAGCGAAAGTCGAAGACCAAAGCTGAAGAAAGAGATAATCAGCTAAGTGACCTGAAGCGGTTCAGCGATAGCAGTGACTATCTACTCAAAGTGTGAAGTCTTGTGAAGCCTCAGCAACACTGAAGTTCATCCTTAAAAATTCAGTGTCAGCGATCAAATGAAGCTTCCTCTGCAAGACTAAAGATTGATTTTATCCTCGATGCACAAAAGTCAAACCTAGAACCATGTCAGAAAAGGACGTACGACTGGTCTCTTATGTCCCCATCATATCTGATACTTCGCATCGTTCATATTCGGCCAAAAGCATGACTGTCTTATTAGCAAGGACAAGCTTCCTATCCAAGCTTGACACGTGGCATATACCTTTTGTCTTGCATTAAATGCAAACGGGTATAAATAAGATGGAGATATCTTCTTCATCTTAATGCATGCTTCTTTCTAGCCTATACCTTCTGTATTCCTTCTTCCTTCCTCTTGTGCATCAAACTTAGTGTTTCTTAAGTTACAATAGAATAGGTTTTGAACTTGTTCTAATTCCGCTTGTAATTGTAAATTTGTTTATTATCCATAAACTCATTTAAAAAACCAAAATCTGTGTGTTTGTATTCAACCCCCCCCCCCCTCTACAAACTGTTTACTTAATATTTAACTCTTGTAGACCCTTATTGGGACCAACATATACCATCATTTGAAAATATATGAAATACTCATATTCATATATTAGAGCACATTTCCATCACACGGACATTACACAACATTTTGTAGCAACCCCGTCACATTCTCTCCGTGACAAATATATTAATCAGGCCTTAAAAGGAACCTATGTAACAGCCCGAATTTCATACTTCTCGACCCTCATTATTTAAATACAAGTCGGTACTCTATTTAAGCTATGTGTTAAAGTCATTTGGGCTTCCAGATAGGAAATGCGACCTCAAGGTGCGACCTGGCCAGTGCCATGGTCGCAGTTCATGATCGCAGCTATTGTACCGTAAGTTGATCATGGAAATTGCGATCTAGACATGCGACCTGACCATGTGTCCTTGTCGCAGTTCGTGGTCGCAAATCTTGTACTGAAAGTCAGCTCTGGAAAGTGCGACCTGGTCATGCGACCTGACCAGGTGCCCGCGTCGCAATTTTTGGTCGCAGTTCGTGGCTGAGTATAAAAATCGGGCTTTAGCTGAAATATCATTTATTTCACATATCTTCATTGAAGTCCAAGCTTTACCAAACCCCTAAAGGGGGCGATTTAAGAGCATTCATTGCTCTTCAACAACCAACCAAGATCTTCATTGAAGTCCAAGCTTAGAGAATAAAGATCTAGGGTTCTAAACTCTTGTGTTCTTCACCCCCACCTCTAGTTCAAGAGTGTTACTTGGAGATTTCTAGGGTTTCCTCAAACCCTAGTATTATGAGTTCGAATCCAAACTTTATAAACTCAAATACTTGTAATAAATGTTGTATTTACGGATTTTAAGCTTATGATTTCAAGTATTTATGTGTTTGAGTTAGGTTTGGAAGTTTTAGATCAAAATGAGAACTTTGAGTATTTTGTAATAAAATATGATATGAGTATCCTAGATGGATTTTAATGCTTGGAAATGTTCTAAAATGAAATACTCCTTGGTTTTGATACCAAAATGGTTTTGACCTAATTTGGCAGTAAATTCTGTATTTCAAAGAGAAATGCTTATTTGAAGGTTTTCGGTGTTTGTAAAACCATCAATACGTCTTGTTTGATGTATTTGATTTATAGACTAGCCAGTTATGGATCCATAGGCATAAGAGTCTGATTTTAATTATCGTGAAGGATAGTCTAAGTTAACTTTTCAATTGGAAATTGACATTGTGGAATTTGCGTGTTATTTCCTGACTATCCTTTCACTTACTCGGAACTTGCATTGTGGAATTTGCGTGCGGTTATTGAGGATAAGGCATGTGCACAACTGGCTATCGTATTGGAATTTGGTAGATGTCTTGAATTTGCATTGTGGAATTTGCGTGCAATTCTTTGTGCCTCCCCGTAACATTGGTTTGTGGTCTACCTTCGTGTTCCACCACAACAAATGGTAATTTTGGGTCTCCCCCAATAGTTTTAAAAAGACCCTTGCACATTCAAGCAAAGTTAAATTGGATAAAGTGTGCCGCATCTTTATTTAAAACATTTTACTGCTTTATCCATTTAACTGTTTGTTCTCACTAGGCATAAGCCTAACACTTGATCTTAAATGTTGTTTAGCAGATGATCGGGCTAAGGGGGCTTCTTAGAGAGAAGCGGTGTGGCGTGCCGGCGAAGACACTCTTTTTGGGATTACACTTTAGAGTGTAAATATTGGAGATACTAGAATGTTTATTTTGAGGATATTAGTGGCACCCGAAATAATCTATAATCTGAATGTTGTATAGATTAATAGGTTGTCACTTAGTATTCGTTTTATATTGTAAACTCCCATACTCATTCCCCACTTATTGGGTGATTTTATTTAATTCCGCATTTACTTTTCGGTTTAAATTTGCTCTAATTTTAGGGTATTACAACCTATCTGCTGTCCTCAGAAAACAAATTCAAGGCACACAAATTAAACTCCCAAGAGGTATACTACCTCAAAGTATCTTAAGCATGTTGTGCAATTCCACACATCCCACATAGTTATTTTAGTTCATTGACATTAAAATTGGGTTCTATACATGCTTCAATCTATACGGTGTGTGTTATTTCAATGCCTCCCCTTAATAGTATTCCGTCCACGGAACTCCTTTGGTGAACAAAGACAGGTACTATCCTTCATTTCTAATTTCGTCTCCCAAGTTGTCTCTTGCCCTTTAAGGAAACGCCATTACACCTTCACAAGTGAAACTTCTTTGTTTCTCAACTTCTTGACCATACGGTCGATGATTGCTTATGGCTCTTCAATTAAGTTTAACTTATCATCTATCTGCACATCTTGCAACGATATTGCCATGTTCAGTTCCACTAAACATTTCTTCAAATTCGAAATGTGAAGTGTATTATAAATGCCTTGCAACATCTCCAGTAGGTTTAATTTATATGCTACTTCCCCAACCCGCTCTATAATTCAGAATGGTCCAATATAGCGCAGACATAACTTTCCTTTCTTTCCAAATTGCATTACTCATTTCAACAAGTATACTTTTAACATCACCAAATCGCCAACTTGAAAGTATAAAGCTTTTCGTCTTCTATCATAGTGGCTCTTTTGTCTATATTGAGCTACTTTCAACCTCTCCCGATTTGAATGATTTTATCCGCGACCAATTGCACAATTTCAGTCCTTCTAGTTGCTTTTCCCACACTTCATTCAAACACAACGATGTTCTACACTTTCTGTCGTACAACACTTCAGATGCTTGAATGCTTGCATGATCACTATTGTTATGTGCAAACTCAATCAACGATAGGTGACTCACTGTTAGATCCCAAAATATCAAAAATATAGAAAGAATCAAGAATTAGAATAAGAATTATGTCACCGAAGTTGTATATTGTATGATCAATGAACAATATTACAAAGTATGTATCTTTACAAGCTTTTATGAACGTTAGTTCTAACTGTCTAACAAACTATCTATTTATATACATACAGGAATGCTAAAGTTACAGTACAAAAATGACAGACATGTTCAGAACTACTTCTGAACGTCTGCAGAATCATTCTTCAGAACCTCTTCAGAAGTATCTTCAAAACCATCTTTAGAACTTGCTCAGAACTTCTTCAGAATCTTCAGAACTTCTGAAGTAGCCACTTCAGAAGTTATGCCTTAGGCTTTGCTTTGATTGTCATCTGAGTTCTGAACCTTTCTCTCTTCAGAACCAGTTCAGAACATCTGAACTATGTTGTCTTTAGAACCCAGTCTTCTTTTGAAAATATCTTCTGATATCTATCACTCACCCATGAATCTTTATAGTCAATAGCACAAGTGCTCAACATGTCTTCTAATGTATGTATCGTCTACTCACTTTGAACATCAGTTGGAGGATGATAACTTGTGCTTAGCTTGACTTGGGATCTCATCTCTGGGAGAACTCTTCCCAAACGAGGATGTAAAACGTCCATCATGATTTGACAAAATAGACAAAGGCACACGATGTCTAGCTACTATTTCGACAATATAAAGTTTGTCCAACCTTTCCATTGTGTAGGATTCTCGGATTGGTAAGAAATGAGTTGATTAAGTGAGTCGATCCACAATCACTCAGATTGCATTAAATCCTTTTGGTGATCGTGATATGATTCCACTTCCAGACTGGAATTTCCAACGGTTGAAGTTTGCCATATGGTTGTTGATACTCCACTTTCACTTGCAAACAGGCTAGACATCTTTCCATGCAATACGTCACGTCTTTCTTCATCCCCGACCACTAATAAAACTAATGGAGGTCCTTATACATCTTATTAGTACCCGGATGAATGAAACATAGTGACTTGTATGCTTCCTTCAACATTTTCTTACAAACCCCACCAACCCTTGGGACCCAAATACGACCATTGAAACATTTTAACGATGACTATCCTCCTCTAGCGCAATTATCAAACCCAATATTCTTCAATTATCAAACCCAATATTCTTCAATTTGACGCCTTTTAATTTCTTCAAACAAGTCAAAAGCGATATCGACATTCATGGCTATGATCTTCGAAGCTTCATCCCTTTCCTTTCGACTCAAACCGTCGGCTACAACATTCACTTTTTCCAGAGGATATTCTATCTCACAATCATAATCTGTCAAAAGCTCCATCCGTCGTCTCTGTCTCATGTTAAGTTCTTTTTGATCAAACAAGTGACAAATACTTTAATGCTCGGTGAACATTTGATATTTGGTCCCATACAATTAATGCCTCCAGATTGTTAAGGCAAAAACGACGGCCACAAATTCGAGATCATGTGGAGGGTAACGTCTCTCATGTTCTTTCAGTTGTCGAGATGCATAAGCGATTACCTTCTCACGTTGCATCAAGACGCACCCCAAACCTAACTTAGACGCATCACTATACACTACGAAATCATTGGTACCATCGAGTAATGCCAAAATTGGAGCATTACTCAACTTCTCTTTCAACTTCTGAAACGCTTCCTCTTGATCCATAGTTCAATTGAACTTAACACTTTTCTTCATTAGAGAGGTCAGAGGAGTATATATTTGAGAGAACTCCTTGATCAACTGTAATAACCCATCAACCCAAGGAAACTTCTGACTTTTGAAGAGGTTCTGGGTGGTTCCATATTATTGATAGCTAGCTGCAATCTTAGCTGGTTCGACTTTGATCCCCTCACTTGACACTACATGTCCCGAAAACTGCACTTCACGAAGCCAATATTCACATTTCAGAGTTTAGCGTACTATTTATCTTGTTTCTACAAATCCGATACTAAACGGAGATGACCTATATGATCATTTTCCGAGAGCGAGTAAATCAAGATATCATCGATAAACATAATTACGAATTTATCCAAGTATAATTGGCACATTCTATTCATCAAGTCCATGAATGTTGCAAGGCATTGGTTAATTCAAATGGCCTCACCAAGAATTCATAATATCCGTACCGAGTACGAAACTTTGAGTTGATGATAACCCGAACGCAAATCAATCTTCGAAAAATAACTTGCTTCTTGTAGTTGATCGAAAAACTCATCCATCCTAGGAAGCGAATATTTATTCTTGGTTGTGACATTATAAAGCTCACGATAATCTATGCACATACGCATGGATCTATCCTTCTTCTTGACAAACAACACGGTGCTCCCCAAGGTGACGTGTTAGGTCGGATAAACCCTTATCCAATAACTCTTGAAGTTGAGACATCATTTATTTCATCTCGAATGGTGCCAAATGATATGGAGCTCAGGCTATAGGTGCAACTTGCAATACTAAATCTATTCGAAATTCGATTTGACGGTCCGGAGTTAGACTCATCAAATAATCCGGAAATACTTCTGGATACTCACTCACTACTGGAACATCATTTACACTACTTTTATCTTTCTTACCATCAATCACACATGCTAGAAAACTCTGCCATCCTTTCCTCGCGTAACGATTAACCTTCAACAATGAAATTAAGCTAGAACTTTGGTCTTTTCGATTACTATAAATCATAACCGTTCCCTTATCTGGTAAATTCACATGAATCAACTTATTATTACACACAATATGAGAATTGTTTTTCACTAACCAATCTATACCTATTACTACATCGAACTCTCCCATGGGCATTGAGTATAGTTGCAATGACTCTCATCTACCATAATCGTAACACTTCTCTAATAAACACCAAATCATCATTCACCGTCTCCACTTCTAATGCAAAAGTAAGTCTCTTTGGGTTCAAACCCAAACATTTTAAAAAAAAGGTGATACAAAAGAATGACTAGCTCTTGAATCAAACAATAATACCTTGGCACATAAAGAGTTTACCAAGAATGTACCTGTTACAACATCCGAAGTCTCCTTAGCCTCAGCAGTAGACATCTGAAAGGCTCGTCCCTTCACACGAGTCAGCTCATTCTCTTCTCTCCTCCTTTGTCCCCTTGACAAAATCCCGAGTAGTTAGATATTATCTTTTTCATTTGTGGACAATTGGGCCTGATGTGATCAGCTGATCCACATTGCTAATACTTTCTCACATCAGTGCAGTCCTAGATAGATGTCTCGATATTCCACAACGATAACAAGCTCTCTGGTTAGAAGCACACTACCAATGGTGAACTCGGTGACACTTCCCACAAGTTTTTTTACTTCACCTTGACTTCCCTTCGAATCCTACTCTTTGAAATACGATCCCGATCCTTCCCACTTCCATTTCTCACCTCTCCTCTCATCTAATTGATGCAACTTCTCTTTTTCAGTATTCTCCGTCGTATCCACTAGTACCTGGATCCCGAATGTTACCCTTTAAACCCCAAATATACCTATCTATCCGACGCTCTTAAGTGGGAACATACAGTTCAGCAAATCGATCCTTCTGTATGAATTTTGACGTATACTCTTGCACCAACATTCCCTCGAGTTCTAGTTTTAAGAATTCTTCTTCCAACTTCTTCACAGACGCTACAAGACAACCGTCTCCCATGTAGTTCCCTGGACGACTCCTGACCCTTTAGCATCAGACTTCAACAAAGATAGGGAAAATACCACCTTGTCCTCTTCGCCACTTTTGCAAGTGTTGAAAGCTATTCATTCCCTAAATCCACTTCAGTGCCAACACCGGATCCCTTTCTCCAGTGTAGATTGGAGGCTTGCAAGTCAAGAACGTTTGTAGATATATTCTTTAGTTGATTTAGGGTAACTAGGAACAAGTGGAGTTACTTGAGACTAACCACCCTATTCAGTTGTGGGAAAACTAGAACCTTCTCACTTCCAACTCTTTTCTTGGCTCTCAAATCCCGAGTTCTGTTGTTGAGTCAACAAAGCATGTAGAGTCGTTTGCAATTTGACCATTTCAGTGGCAAAGGTTTCTTGAGTTAGAAACGCTTGAGTTGGAATTCACCCTCGGCCTTTCGAACGACCTAGAACTCTTCCACTAGCCGAGATTTCCTAATCCGATACTTACGGACGTTTAGGTATTTCTGTAGTTTTACCTCTATGTTGATCCAAACTCCTTTCAGTGATTTGAATACGATTCCTTTAAACACTTAGTGAAAATTCCAATATTATGTTACTGTTCATATTCAGCGATAGCATACACTGATTGTAATCAGTGATCGTTGAAGATCAAGAACACTGCCTAATCTCTAAAGATCCGAAGAACAATACTCACACCGAAGACCATTCAGCAATAGTCGAAGACCTAGCTGAAGAAAAAGATAAAAAACTCGTGATCTGAAGCGGTTCAGTGATAGCAACGTCCATCTAACAGAAGTGTGAGATATTGCATAAAGCCTCAATGATACCTGAAGACTTCATTCTTGAAGATTTAGTATTAGTGATCAAGTGAGGCCTACTCAGCAAGATCAAAGTTGATCTTATCCTTGATGCACAAATGTCAAACCTCCATGCCTTGTTAGAAAGGACGTACGAATTGTCTCGTATGTCCTTACCAACTCTGATTAGGCTACCGTTCATATTCGGCCAAAAGCATGGTTGCTTTATGAACAAATGACAAGTCTCAAATAGAAACTTCACATGTGGCATGTACCTTCTGAGTTGCATTAAATGCAACGGGTATAAATAGATGAAGACCTATTCTTCATCTTCATGCATGCTTATATCTCTTCTTGAACCTCTGATTCTATTTCTTATCTTTCCTTGTGCATCAAACTTAGTGAATTCTAAAGTTGTAATAGAATAGGTTTAATTACTTGTTCTTATTACGCTTACAACTGTAAATTTGTTTATTGATATAAAGTTATTTAAAAACCTTAAAAAAGTGGCATTTGTATTCAACCCCCCCTCCTGCTACAAACTGTTTCTATACTTGTAAACTCTTGTAGACTCCTTTAGAACCAACAAGTGGTATCAAAGCAGTGTTCATTGCTTTAAATCTTTAAAATAACTTATTTCTTGTTAATTATTTTAAAATGGCTAATACAAATACTAACTATATAGACAATGGATCTTTAGCTAAACCTCCTAGATTTAGCAAGGATAATTTCCTAGTCTGGAAGGAAATAATGAATCTATTCCTAGAAGGGTCAGATCCAAAGATCCCCTACTATGTAGAGAATGGAGCATTCGTTCCAACACTTCTAGTCTCTGCAGTTCCTACAACTACTACTACTCCTGCTATTCGTGAGAGACGTATTCCCAAAACTCCAAACCAATGGAGTGAGGAAGACAAGAAAGAGCTAGTTGTTGATTCAAAAGCTAAATCTATTATTGCTATGTCTCTGCCAGATGATGTATACCATTCTATCATGGTAATGAGGACCTCTAAGTCGATGTGGGACACTCTTTGTATTCAATATGAAGGAACCAGTAAGGTTCAGATTACTCGTCGAATCCACTTGGTGAGACAATATGAAAGCTTCATGTTTCTGAAAAATGAGACACTTTCTCAGATCCACCAGAGATTGAACTGTTTATTCATTGATCTAACAATAGTTGGTCAAGAGTACTCTAACTCTGAAGTACTGACAAAGTTCATGGAATCTCTTCCTGAACAATGGGACACCTTTACTACCTGTCTCAGAATGTCAAAGAACACTGAAACTTTATCTTTAAGTGCTTTGTACGGAATATTGCTCAATCATGAGCAATCTCAATCCTTAAAAAGAAACCTTTTGAAAGACACTAAATCAGCCAAAAGTACTTCCTTGGCTTTAGTGACTTCAGAGATGGAACCTTCTAAAACTGTATCTTCTTCTATTACAGCTATCACTGAGTTACATAAAAATAACTCAGAAGATATCACTGATGCTGATATTTCTGACCTTGATAACTCTTTGGCTCTTCTTACTAATAATTTTAGAAGATTTTCCAAAAAGAGCAATTTCAGAAGACCTCCTGCCATCACTTGCTCTGACAAGTCAAAGATACCTCCTGCTGATAAAGCATCAACGATCTGCTTTAACTGTCAACGCAAAGTCACTTTGCTAGTGAATGCAGATCCAAGAAGGTCGTTGTTCCAACCACCTCCCAGATCCCTGATAAATCTAAACATGAAAAATATTCTGAGTTAAAAGAAAAATATCAGAATCTGAAGAAAACCCAATGCAAAGGCAAAGGCCTTGTCACTGAAGAAGTTGACTAGGATTAAGAAGTTTACTGGGCTCAAACCACTGACCAATCAGAGTCAGATGAAGAAGACATAGCCTTCATATGACTTATGGCTAGAATTGAGGAAGCAGAAGAGGCCTCTGACACCTCTTCATCAGAATCTCCATTTACTCAGGTACCAATTCTATACAACTCCTCTATCTCTGAACTTGATAGCTTGTCGGCTCTCGACACTATGACTGTTGATCTCTAAAATGCTCTAATTGGTGAATCTAAGGCTGAACAAATAAACTCAGATCTAACTGAACAACTTAAAAATTGTCACCTTAAAATCAAAGAACTTACAAAGCCATCGCTGATCTCAAGGCTGAGAAAGCCACCATTGAAGGATGGTGCAAAGCTTCTGATAAATTCAGCAAGATCATTAATGCTAAGATACCCAAAAAGATCAAGAGCGGTCTAGGATATTCCTCTGACCAAGAAGAAACCAACAGTGATCGTTCCATGCTTAAATTCGGAATGTTTGTTTCTTCTATCCCTGACCCCTCTACTCAGTGTTCCACTACATCTGAGTCAAGACCTTCTAAAGCTCTTACCAAGGATTCAGGGAAGCTGATTAAAGACCAGTTCCTTAATCATGTTCCTAAGACCAAGAATGTTCCTAAACTGAAGAAGAATCCTTCACTTCCTTCAGTGAGTCATCCTCTGAAATCTAAGAAGAAGATCCCTGCATATACTTAGAGATCAACTCCTCGGATCAAGATTGATCTCACTCCATCTAAATCTGAGAAACCCATGGTTCCTCCTAGGTCTATGGAGAAAGGATTTCTTGGCCCTTGTCCTGAAACTGTTTTGACCTCCTCGCTGCATGCTTCTTGTTCAAAACTGTGGTGAGAGTACCCACATTGCTAGTAAATGTCCTAATGCTACTAAAGCTGAAAAATTATCTCATGGTAAGAAAGTAGCTCAAGCTGAGAAACCAGCGAAAGCCAGATCCACCAAGGATGGTAAAACAACTACGGTGAAGAAAACCATTGAAGATGATTCTTCAGTAAGTAACAATTTTGTTAATCCTGTTATTTCAACTAACACTGCAGGACCCATAGTTCTCTGGGTACTTATGAAAAATTAATTCCCTAATCTTATGCAGAGTGTTAAAGGTATCTGGTATCTCGACAGTGGATGCTCTAGGCACATGACTGGCAGAAAATCTCTGGTCTCTGAATATAAGGAAGAAATAGGTCCTTCTATGACCTTTGGTGGAAATGACAAAGTATATACCAAAGGTTATGGTGTCCTGATCAACGGAGCAACTTCTTTCAACCATGTTGCGTATGTTGAAGGGCTAAAGCATAATCTCTTAAGCATTAGTCAACTCTGTGACAAAGACTTCAAAATTTTGTCCACAAAGACAAGATGTGTTGTCACTGATAAAAATGACAAACTTTCTTTAAAAGGCAAAAGATCAGAGAACGTATATGTCATTAATATGGATAATACTCATTTAGAGAATGTTTGCTTTCTATCCAAGGCCTCCTCAGATGTAAACTGGCTTTGGCATAAAAGACTTTCTCATCTCAATTTCAAGATGATCAATGATCTATCTTGAAAATAACATGTCAATGGTCTCCCTAAACACTCTTTTACAAAGGAATCTCTTTACTCAGCGTATGAAAAAGGAAAATTAACAAGAGCAACTTTCAGATCGAAGCAATTCACCTTAGTAACCACTCCTCTTCACTTACTCCATACGGATCTCTTTGGACCGGTCAACGTCCAATCCATATCTGGAAAGAAATACACTCTGGTGATTGTTGATGAATGTTCCAGGTACACTTGGGTATTGTTTCTTCGTTCCAAGAGTGATACACCTGATGAAATTATTTCCTTTATTAAGAAAAAATGAAAGTCCTGAACAATCTCTCTGTTCGTTCCATGAGAAGTGACCATGACACTGAATTCAAAAATAGTACCTTAGTTAACTTCTTTGAGGAAAAAGGAATTTCCCATAATTTCTCATCAGTGAGGACTCCTCAGCAAAATGGTGTTGCTGAAACAAGAAATCAAACGATCATTGAAGCCGCTCGCTCAATGCTCAGCGAATCTCATCTACCAACTCAATTTTGGGCTGAAGCAGTTAACACTGCATGTTTCACTCAAAATTGATCCCTGCTAGTCAAGAGATTTGAGAAGACATCCTATGAACTCTTTCATGGAAGAAAGCCCTCACAAGTTATTTACATATCTTCCGATGTAAATGCTACATCCTGAATGACAGAGATCATTTAGGAAAATTCGATCCAAAGACGGATGATGGTGTCTTTCTTGGGTACTCCTCAGTATCTAAGGCATTCAGAGTCTTCAACAAAAGAAGACAACTCGTAGAAGAAACCATGCATGTTAACTTTGATGAATCTCGCTCAACAAATTCTATTACTGTCCCTGATGACGACGAGGAACTGAATAGTTGGATGAAGTCTCACTATGGGAACCTGAATCTTATTTTACTACACCTCCTATCAATGAAAATAATGATGATGAAGGTCCTAACCTCATCCCCGCCTCTAACAACAGTAACGTCTCTGCCTCTTTAGGGATAGACGTTACTCCTCTAAATCAGATTCCTCCCTCTAATTCTTCCATCAGTGATTCATCAGTGAATAATCAAGTTCCACTCTCCTCTCAAGAGAATGTCAATCCTTCTGGATCCCCTCCAGGGATGAAAAGAAATGCTGAAGAACCTATTGCTGAAGCATCTTCCGTTCTCCTTGAACAAGTCACTAAATCACATGTTGACCAATCTCCTCAACTACCTGCTCAGTGATGGACTCAGAATCACCCAATCGATCAGATTATTGGTGATCCAAGTACAAGTATTAAAACCCATCGGAGTATGGGTAATATCTGTCTCTTTGTAAACTTTATTTCTTTAACCGAACCTAAAAAGATTGATGAAGCTATCACCGATCCAAGTTGGGTTAGTGCTATGAAAAAAGAACTAACCGAGTTTCAGAGAAACAAAGTTTGGAATCTTGTCCCTCGTCTATCTGGTAAGACTGCTATAGGAACTAAATGGGTGTGTCATAACTAACTAGATGAAAATGGCACTATAACTCGTAACAAGGCTCTACTTGTTGCTCAAGGATACAGGCATGAAGAAGGTATTGATTATGATGAAACTTTTGCTCCTGTTGCTAGACTACAAGCTATTAGACTTTTCCTAGCTTATGCTGTCCATAAAGACTTTAGAGTTTTTCAAATGGATGTTAAAAGTGCTTTTCTAAATGGTAAACTGAATGAGGAAGTTTATGTTGAACAACCCCTTAGTTTTTCTGATCCTAAACATCCTGGTTATGTTTTCAAACTTGAAAAAGCTCTTTACGGGTTAAAACAAGTTCCCCGAGCTTGGTATGATATCCTTTCTAAATACCTCTTAAAAGTAAAATTTATACGTGTTTATACATGGAAAAATTGACCAAACTCTCTTTCTTAGAAAATATAAAGGTCATACATACTATTCTTGCTCAGGTATATGTTGATGACATTATCTTTGGTTCCACAAGACTCAAACTATGTACTCGCTATGCTAAACGTATGAAGAAAGAATATAAGATGAGTATGATGGGTGAACTAACGTATTTTCTTGGTCTTCAGATAAAGCAATCTGAGAAAGCCATATTCATATGTCTGAGTAAGTATGTTAAAGATATGCTGAAGAAGTTTGACTTATCTCAAAGTTCTCCAATGAAAACTCCCATGGCACCTCCTTTAACACTGAACAAGGACCCTGATGGGAAACTAGTTAATGTCACTGCCTATAGAGGAATGATAGGCTCACTGTTGTATCTTACAGCGAGTCGACCTGATATTATGTACTCTACTTGTCTATGTGCTAGATATCAAGCTGAACCCAAGGAATCCCATCTAATCGCTGAAAAACGAATTTTCAGATATCTGAAGGAAACTCCTAATCTTGGTCTTTGGTACCCTAAAGGCTCAGGGATCGATCTAACCGGTTACTCTGATAGTGATTTTGCAGGATGGAAGATAGATAGGAAAAGCACCATTGGAGGTTGTCAACTTCTAGGTGGAAGTTGGTAAGTTGGACAAGTAAAAAAGAAAAACTCAGCGTCCACATCAACCGCTGAAGCTGGATATGTAGCTGCAGGGAGTTGCTGCGCCCAAATCCTCTGGATGAGGAACCAACTGAATGACTATGATGTTAAACATTCAAAGATTCCTATTTACTGTGATAGCACAAGTGCTATTGATATCGCTAATAATCCCGTCCTTCACTAAAAAACCAAGCATATTGAGATCATATATCACTTTATAAGAGATCACGTTATGAATGGAGAAATTGAACTTCACTTTGTGCCCACTGAATATCACTCGCTGACCTTTTCACTAAGCCTCTTGATGAGACTAGATTCAATCTATTAATCAACGAACTTGGTATTTTAAATGCTGAAGAATGAAAATTCTCAGTAATCAACATCATTCAGTGAGTACCAAAATGGTTTTCAAATTTATCAGTCATTCCCTGAACTTAAATAAGTGATAAATATCTTGATAAGGTATGTAACTTCTTTCCTTACTCTCTCTCTCTCTCTCTCTCTCTGAAAAGTTTCCAATTCAGAGAAAGGTTCTCAAAAAGAGAAAACGCATCACTAACATTTATTTCATATGATGAGGATTTTAAGTGGACAATGATTAACATTTATTAATAAATGATAATCTTATTATTTTGTAAAAAAGACACGTTAGACCTTTTTCTAACACACGATGCACCACAACGTTTCCTATCCTATCAAACCCTAGGGATGTGCATATGTCACCATTACCTTTTCGAAAAGCTAAAACCATCATTTAGTTTCCTTCTCTCTCCTCTTTCTCTCTCATCTACCTATAAAAGGTAATTTGGATTTCATTTCCTTCTTTACGCGCTCATTACTCTCAAGAAAGAAAAGAATTTGAATTCTCTTAGCAACCTACAAGAACACCAAGAACACGCACTTGTATGTTTTTCTTATTTTCTCACTTCAAGGTTGGTTTTTATTTTCTTTTGCTTAAACAACAACTTGAATGTTGTTAAGAACTTCTACCCATCACATTTAACAATTTATTAAAGTGATTTGCTTTTTATTTTTGTTTTTTTAAGACTGTTTAAACTCTAAAAACTCAAAAACCTGTTCCAATGTTCCTTCTTAGAACAAAAGACATTTTAGTCATTTGGATCCAAAGTATCTTCCAAATCTTTTCTACAATCTGTTTATGGTACATTTTTGTACCAATATAAACACTTTGGTATCCTTTTTAAAATAAAACTTTTGTTCAAACGTTTTCTTAAAAACTGTTAAATAACAAGTATTTTGACTTTGTTCATCAAAAATCTCTGGTTTATACAATTTTTGTATTAACCATGATTTTTCTCTTTGGCGTTCCAATTTTTGAAACAACAATGACATCTTCAAGCAAGAACATCCACACCTCTGTCTCCTCTGATGATGAAACAATCCTTGTCACCGTCTTCACTACTGCCAAGGAAGCCACTTTCACATTGGAACAAGGGTTCGTGAAACCAAGCAACCATGTTGCTCTCGGAGATATCCCTGCTAAAAGACCCTATCTCAAGGAAGGTGCTCTTTTCATGGAGGAATACCCTCTGAAATTTTCCTTCACCCATATCCCTGTAGGCATCACTTCTAACCTACAGAAGTTCTGGTACACGGCTCACTGTACCACCGTTACCACAGAGAAAGGTAACAAACTCACTGCAATCTGTTTCACCATCAGCATGGGAACCATGGTTATCACTACTGGAGCTGTCAGGATGGCTCTTCGTCTCCCTGCCACGGGAAAGGGTCAACAATGGGAAGTTGAACCCTCGAAGGAGGAAATTCAGGATTTCCTTGAACTCATTGGGTCAAACGGGCCTCCATCAGAGAAGAACCCCTCTGAGCTCAGCAAGGAGCTCACAAAGATTGAGAAGAAAAGATTGCCTGCTAAATGGAAACACATTTTCACCCATGTAATTCAGTGCCTTGGCACTAAGACGGGTTCTCAGGAACAAGTCAACAAGCAGTTCCTTGAAATGCCCAACTCTCTCTGTCATGGCCGAAAGCTGAACTACATCGCATATATCTTTGACAAACTTTTCAGGAGAGTCAAGGCACCGAAAAGAAAGAAGACCATCTCCTATCCACGATTTGTTGCTGCAATCTTGGAGTACGTGTATGAAGGCTACCCATCTGAGGATAATCAAAAGTTTTCCTATATAGGGAAAAAGGCTTTGGAACGCGATGAAAAGCTAGGAGACCCTCCCTACCTCCCTTACATGTTGAACATCATCAGGGAACCTGCTCCCTCAGTCACCAAAACCCCTGGTCCTACCGTTCAGGTAGAGAATGTGTCAGGGTCATTGAAAACCCATTAGTGATCGATATTGACTCATCTTCCTCCCCTATGAAGCGCAAATAACCAGCCAACGATGGTCATAAAAAGACCATCAACCATAAGCCACAATCGAAGA
Organism: Silybum marianum; assembly: GCA_036898165.1. Lineage (NCBI taxonomy): Eukaryota > Viridiplantae > Streptophyta > Magnoliopsida > Asterales > Asteraceae > Silybum > Silybum marianum. The sequence continues at coordinate 17,708,392 of CM072541.1, forward strand.
AGCTAAAGAAGAGTGTCTCTCTATAGACAACTTTCTCTGATTCCGGCGTCGTACCAATGCCTCCTCTACCTACAGCCACGACAACGACTTCTATGACTGTTGTCGCTTCTTCAATGCTACCCAAATCTTCAGAGATCTCGGTCCCTAAAAAGATAGTGACCAGCTCCGCTAAAGCTGGTACAGGTATTACATTCACAACCTTCTCTTCTATCTCTACCTACTCTTCTTTGGTCCACACATCAATCCATGACTCAGGTATGGTTGTCCCCATATCTGAAGAGGTTGAGAAGCATGTTGTTCAGGAATCAGTTTTGTTTCGACAATCTGATTTTTGGAAAGCTACATGCACAGGACCTGAAAATGTTTCTAACAAACATTCTCAGAGACAAGTTTGTGATCCTCAGGACACAACTGAGATTGAATCTAGTCAACTCAGAATACCTATTCGGTTACTCAGTTGGGAACCCGACTTAATAAGCAAGGAAAGAAATTGCAGCTCAGGGAAAGCCACTTGCAGAGATCCTCCGGCTTCTCCAAGATTCCAGCACAACTACCTCTCCTCTCTCTGCAGAGGCTATATGCTACTCTGAAGGCCCAATCAGAGACACTTGGTAGTACTCTATTGGTGCATGTTCTCCCTCACGGAAACAAAGAGGGGGAGAAAGTCCTGAAAGAGCTTGAAGAGCAATTCATAAATGAAACGGACGTCGTTTTAGCAAAGGTTGAACCTTCCCAGTGAACATCGACGCTCTAAAAAGCCTCATCCCTGATGAAGGTAATGTCGCTGAGGAAGAAGAGGACGAGGAGGAAGAAGATGATGACAATGAAGACATCCCCTTCACTCTCAGAGATGAAGACGATGACGATGATACGTCAAACTTCTTCAAGTCTGCCCGTCCTGGAATAACACAATCAGTGATTGTGTTCAAAGAGCCTTTGGGGGACAGGCCCCCTTCTAATCAGGAGCTGTCTGATCCCTCAAGGAAAAATAAACAACTCCGATGATCCCACTTCCCGAAATACAGAGGGGGAGCTCAATATCACTGAGGGATGCCTTCCTCTAGATCTATACATCCCTCTCTCTGAACCCCAACCTCCTTTATCCCTTCCTCCTGTTATCCTTACCAATACTTCGTTTATAAGAATCGTTGATGAAATAACTAATGATGAACCTTCCTCTCAAAATCTCAGTGAACCCTGTCCCCCGAAGGTGAACCCATTTTTGAATGAACCTTTCGTTGAAGATCGATTCTTGTACATATCCGAATCGGAATCCGAAGAGGAAGAAGGCCTTATTCAGAGGCGTGTATATACACAGCCCATGTCTAAACCAGAAGAAGAAGAAGAAAGAAGGGCTACGTTCATAAACGAGATAGAGAGGACCAGAGTAAAAAATTCTTTTTCGTACCTTTGGTCCTGAAGCTCCCGCTCCAATAAGCGTCTATGACGAATTTTCTTTCTTTTCCCCTGGAAAAAGAGCACAAGCTCTGGAAGCTCAGCGAATAACAGACCAACAATTAAAACATGCACAGGCAAGTCTCAAGGTCGCTGAGGCAATGGTCAGAGAAGACAAAATAAGGGCTAAAGTACTCAAACATGAAGCTGAACAAAGCCTCATGGCCACTAAAGCCTTAGCAGGGAAGGAACTAGCCAAAGAAAACTTAAAGGTAAATCCTATCAGAGCTCAAGAGAAGATTCTACAAGCTTTGAACAAAGAGAATCAGGAAGCCCAAGAACCAAAGAACGAAGAATTAGAGTGGTGCAAGAAAAAGGTAAAATATCGTATCTCTCCTGCAACTACTACCAATGTAACTATCGAATGTCGAAACTCAAGATCTGGTCCAAGGATAAAGGTAACTATCTTCAGAGGAAGAAGACGTGAAGAAGACGTGAAGAAGAAGGCCCTCAGTTTCTGAAGTTCTACGGTTTCTCTGAATGGATGGAAATCTGAGATGCTATTCAGAAATCCAAATCTCAATTCAAGGCAGTTGTAGAAATAAATCTTGATCAACTCTTGCAAAGGATATCTCAATACGTGGCGGTTCCTCCTCTTCCCTCAAAACCCAAAAAGAAAAGATCAAGGTCCGAAGCTGACGAAGGTCCATCATTCAGAAATGAACATGAGACTAAATTTGACGCAGAAAGTCTTTTCGCCCATCTCGTTATCCCTGATATCTCAATGCTCAACACATCCCTGCCTTCTCAGAGAAAATATGCAGATAATGAAATAATTAGTACTCCTGAACCAGGGATGACAATTATGGATAATGATGGGTCAATGAAATTTCTCAGAAATAAGGAGATTCATATTACTCCAGTTAAGCTTCTCAAAATTCTAGACTACAGCTGCTAGGTGTATAATGATCCACTTCTCATACAGAAAAACAATTATGAGAAAGAATTACGAAAAAGAAAAGAGTTCTCTGATAGCTCTCAAGAACCTAAAAATTTCCTTTGTAATCTTCTTTAGTATATTGTACTTTACCGTAAACATTGTAATTTCATTTTCAAATGTAATTCTTCAGATTGTTTATTAATGAAATTCAATGAAGTACTCTACTCCATCTGTGTATTGAAAAGATCCCTGAAAATAGTAAAAGTGACAATAAACATATGAGTTCTGATCTCTTAAACCTTATTACTCAATGATATTATATTCTATAATTATCAGAGAATGAACTTTCTAGTTTTTACACTTGTAATAATTGTGATTTCATATCTTTATAAATGAAACATAATTAAGATAGTGAATTAGCTGAAAAAGATCTCACAAATTAGTACTTAGAAACTATACTTTAATTTTCTCTAGCTTTATTAAATCTTTCGAGTAACTTTCCTATGTTGCTTAATCATGATCAAATAGGGGAAGATTGTTGATCCAAACTCCTTTCAGTGATTTGAATATGATTCCTTTAAACACTTAGTGAAAATTCCAAGATTATGTTACTATTTATATATTCAGCGATAGCATACACTAATTGTAATCAGTGAACACTGAAGATCAGGAACACTGCCTAATCTCTGAAGATCTGAATAACAACACTCACATCAAAAACCATTTAGTGATAGTCAAAGACCTAGCTGAAGAAAGAGATGAACAACTCGTGATCTGAAGTGGTTCAGTGATAGCAACGTCCATCTAACAGAAGTGTGAGATGTTGCATAAAGCCTCGATGATACCTGAAGACTTCATCCTTGAAGATTCAGTGATTCAGTATCAGTGATCAAGTGAGGCCTACTCAGCAAGATCAAAGTTGATCTTCTCCTCGATGCACAAATGTCAAACCTCCATGCCTTGTCAGAAAGGACGTACGGAGTTACTTGATTGTCTTTCGACGTGCTTACCAACTCTGACTAGGATACTGTTCATATTCAGCCAAAAGCTTAGTTGCCTTACGAACAAAAGACAAGTCTCTTATAGAAATTTGACTCGTGGTAGTGTACCCTTTGACTTGCATTTAATGCAACGGGTATAAATAGATGAAGAGCTTCTTCTTCATCTTCATGCATACTAATCTCTCCTCAAACCTCTGATCTTATTTCCCTCATTACTAGTGCATCAAAATTACTTAGTGATTCTAGAAGTGTAATAGAATAGATTAATTATTTGTTTTTATTCCGCTTACAACATGTAAATTTGTTTATTTTCAATAAACTCATTTAAAAACCTAAAAGTTATATTTGTATTCATCCCCCTCCTTTCTATAAACTGTTTATATACTTATACATTCTTGTAGATTCCCTTGGGACCAACAATTATTGACATCCGAATCATCATTACCTCGTAAGATAATGGCTTTAACATGTTCCTTACCCTTAGGGGTTTTTGTATCACTAGGCAACGTTCCTTGGGGTCTACTCTTAAGCTCTATCACTATAATATACATGCATTATATACTTGTACCAAGCTTAAGTTACTTGTACATAGCGTAAATTCCAAACCTCACAACTTGGAAGACCATTTTTGTCAACTGGCCATAATTTTATATATAAATATAAGAATTATATTTTTCATTTAAGAAACAGAACTGGAGAAATGATCTATCCGCTTCTTCTCTCTTTATTTTCTTCTCATCAATTCTTATCAATCTCTTTGGTTTGTAGCATAATCTTTGAAGTTTTTGAGAAACAGAAGTGGAGAAATGATCTACTCGACGAGAGCTACAAGTTGGTACCATTTGTTTTTTGTTTCTTTCAAATTTTCGTTTATGGGTTTTGAGATTTTGAAACCCTTTTGTGAAATTCTTGATTTTTTAGGTTGAAGGAAGCTTAGGAGATGATTTCTTTGTAATTTTGAAGTTAGAAGTCTAATATTGAAGGTAAGTTTGCAAAATCTTGTGATTAGTGTTCTTATTAATTTCTAGAGATTAAAGGTTGGTTAATGGTGGTATTTTGTTTATATTATGTTAGAATTGTTGAATTTGGAGTTTAGTTGGTTTTAGTGTCAAAAAATGGGCAAATGAATGTAACCATTGAAATGCTTTTGAGCTACAAAGTTTTATGCCCACAAAGTGTTTGATGAATTGCTTAATAGAAGTTTAGAATGTTGTCAAATTTCAGCATTCTTCCCCTGTTTTGAAAACTCCGTTTAAGTTCGACCATCTGTCTAAATAAGCTCAAATGTTGCAGCTAGAAAGAAATTTCAGTCCTTTACAACTTTGTAGTTGGTACCGAGACCTGAATCTAAGTCTATGTTACTCAAAATCAATGTTTTATTTGTTGCTCTGCACATACTCGAAAAATTCAGCATCTATCCTGTTATTTTTTTAACGAATAGACTGTAGCTTCAATCTTCAGGAATCCAATTGTTATGGATCTTCTAGAGGTGTAGCTTCATCCTTGTTTAGAAGTGGATGATTTAATCAATTCTAATTAGGTGCTAAATATCTGCTCGTATGATTTAGGGTCGGGTATGATCAAGGGTGTGAGCTAAGTCTTGGTGGAAACATCTTTAACATTTTGGACAGCAGGTATGGATTTCTTGTTTCTTTCCATATGTGGATAATCCTTTGACAATATTATCTATTCCATGATTGAAATCTTAGTACTACAAAAGTAAGTGCATGTTAATTCGAATTCGGAATTCGTGTATTATATCAAAACATCATATTCAAGTTGAATATGAGAATTTTGTTATCTTGTGATTTGGTTTATAAAACTAATTCCCAAAAATTGAGACTTGGAAAGTATTCATGTCCGTTTAACTTTTACTTGTATGTGAGGTTTGAAAAGTCATTTTTAGACTTTATTTGAATTATTTTGACATCGGATTTTGTTTCCATGATATTTTGAACCATAAAGGTTGCTTAATAGATTTCACGGTCGTTATTTTCAACTTCTATAATTCTCACTTGAATTTATATTTGTGTGACATGATGGTCAGGGCATAAATCATCATGACGCTCTGTGGTACTCGTAAACTATAGCATCCCCATATTGGTGCTCCATCACGTGAGCTTTACCTAGGCATGGGTGGAGTGTATGGACTGGTCCTTGGATATGCGCGTCATTATACGCATTAGTTGCGTACAGGATTGGATGTGTGTGCCCACACTACATCCCACGACCTATGTGGACTGATCCTCCCTTGGGATTTATGACACACTGAGAGTTTCATCAATTGATTCCTCTTTGTGATTATGAACCGGGAAACTGGTCTTGTACTTGATTTTAAGTATGATGTTTCGTGGCACTTTGGTTTAAAAGTCTTTTACAACTCTTTACTTATTGACTTTCGGTATCTCATATTATTGTGTTTGTTTCTGCTATATGGTTTTATTTCTGTTATCCATTTTTATTTTAATCCGTTTATTGAGTATTTTGTACTCAGTCGTGTTCTTTGTTTCTGACATGGCAAGTTCAATAGAGGAGACCCGGGGAAATACTGGAAACTGACTGAGTGGACTTGAAGTTACAACTGGTGGATCTTTTGATATTAGTTACTGTACAGGTGTTTTAAGTTTATAATTATCCGGTTGTAATTATATTATGATGTCACGCTTAAGTTATCTTTTGGCTTTGTATTTTAGATGTTTGATACCGACCCTAATATTTATTTTGATCATAATGGTATTACGGGTCATATTTTTTGTTTTCACCTTGTCCTCGGCCACGTAGGATTGGGGCTGTTACATTTATGGTATCAGAGCATAGGTTATGATCTTGTAGTACATAATAGGCCATGAACTATGAGGATAGGATAGATTTAAGTCGATTAAGCTTACGTTAGGATTTATAATATGTTGTTGATATCTTCCATTCTTCTGTACATCTATCATGCCTCGCAAGCATGCTATGAGAGGTAGACCTTCATCAAGAAGGCGAGATATTGGTGGTGCATCTGCAGTTGTTCTGGATGTAGCTATACGTAGATCTCTAGCCAGTAACTTACATGGAATGTTGACACATGCTCTTCAGCCTATACAGCCTGGTAATATTCAGCCAAGTAGTGCTCAACCTTCTTCTCAATCCACCCCTTTTATGCCTCCTGGTGCATCTTCTAACCGATATGGACCCGATATGTCTCTACATCAGTGGCTCCGAGAATTTAATAATCAGAAGCCACATACTTTCAGTTCAACAGCTACTTCGGTTTTGGGGTGTCCAGATTACATATCTGTTCAGGTAGCTGCTTATAAGTTGGAGGATGATGTAGAGAGATGGTGGCAATCTTGGAAAAGTGGCCATGGGGGAAATGATGTTGTGAGGTCTTTAACTTGGGCACAGTTCAGGGATATCTTTCTTAATCAATATTTCTCCAGACAAGAAAGAGATGTTATGTCTCGTGAATATGCCACAATAAAGCAACGAGATGATGAATCTGTAACAAACTTTGTAGCTTGTTTTCAACGACTTCTTAGTTATGCTGGATCTTCTGCGGGGTCTTCAGAGGACCAGATACAGAAATTCTTGTTGGGTCTACATTACTAGTTCAGTAGCCGACTGATTGACCGAGAGTTCACTAATATCGGTCAAATTATGGATGCTGCTCAGCGTATAGAGCTATTTAAATTGAGTTTTGGACCTTCTAGATCTAACAGTAGTAAAACGGTGTCTCTAAATTCTTTAGATAATAACTCTGGCAGGTCATCCGTTAAATGCCAAAACTCAAGCCAGACATCTCAAGGACGGTCTTCTCACAATCTGTCCCAGTCTGTTTCTGCCAGAATTCATCAAATGGTGTTCAGAAAGTTAAATGCAAGGAGTGTGAAAAATTTCATAAGCCAGGTCCTTGTCTTTTCAAATCAGGAGCATGCTTGTGGCAAGACAGGACACATTTCTCGCAATTGCAGGTCTAAACCATCAGGACAACATCAGGGTACTACTTCCCAATCTATTGCGGGTGGACGAATGTTTGCACTCCCTACAGAAAGCTAACTTCGGGCATGGTTTATGGTGTTTTATCTATTAATACTCGTCCTATATATGTATTGTTTGATACGGGTGTGACACATTCAATAGTATCTGATACGTAAAAAGATTTTCTGAAACTGTATGAGACATTGATGGAACATCAGTTAGTGATCATGACGCCGATTATTAACCAGTTTCAACATTTTCCTTTACTAATGGGTACTCATGTACGAGAGATTACCCTACTATCGATGAGAATGAGTCATTTTGACATGATTCTCGGTACGGACTGGTTGACGCATTATCGAGCTATTATTCATTGTGAAACAAAGCAAATCATCTTTGGTGATTTGAACCAATCCGAAGAAGTGTATCAAGGATCTAAGCCAAATCCAAAGTCTCGTACTTTCTCATCTCTTTAGGTTGAGTCGTTTGTCCTAGGAAGTGTGAATTACCTAGCTGCACTCACGGAACCTGAAAAGGTACCATCTAATCTTGATATAATTTATGAAGTTAAAGAATTTCTGGATGTTTTTCTGGATGAGCTTCCTAGACTCCTTCTTGAACGCGAGGCAGAGTTTTCTATTGAATTGTTGTCTGGAACAAGTCCAATCTCAAAGGCTCCTTATCGTATGGCTCCATCTGAAATGAAAGAGCTCAAGGAGCAGATTCAAGATCTTTTAGATAAGGGCTATATACGACCAAGTGAATCCCATAAGGAGCGACAGTTCTGTTTGTTAAAAAGAAGGACGGTTCTATGCGACTATGTATTGACTATCGCGAACTGAACTGAGTCATTGTGCGCAACAAGTACCCATTGCCTCAGATGGATGATCTGTTCGATCAGCTTCAAGGGGCAAAAAAAAATTCTAAAACCGATCTGGGATTCGGCTACCATCAACTCCGAGGTCGAGAGCAAGATATTCCAAAGACAACATTTCGCACTCGATACGGCCATTTTGAATTCGTTGTTATGCCATTCGGGTTACCGAATACCCCGACTGTTTTTATGGACCTCATGAATAGAGTGTTCAAAGACTACCTGGACGAGTTCGTCATAGTGTTCATTGATGACATTCTTATATATTCTAAATATGAAGAGGAGCACTCTAGACACTTACGAATAACTCTAGAGATTCCACGATCCAAGAAGTTGTACGAGAAGTTTCTAAATGTGAATTTTGGCTTCATCAAGTGACATTTCTTGGTCACATCATCTCAGCTGATGGTATGCAGGTGGATTCTGCAAAGGTTGAAACTGTGTCTAAATGGCCCAAACCGACTAATGTGTCTAAAGTGCGTGGTTTCCTTGGTCTGGCAGGTTACTACAGGCGCTTGATCGAGAATTTCTCAAAAATTTCTTTGCCATTGACTCAGTTGCTTCGTAAAGGATTCAAGTTTACTTGGGGTGAGACTCAAGACCGTAGATTCGAGGAATTTAAGCGTCAACTCATTACTGCACCGGTGTTAACTTTGCCTTCGAGTACTAACAGCTTTCAGGTCTATAGTGATGCATCTCGTCATGGGTTAGGTTGTATATTAATGCAACATGGCAAAGTTATATCCTAAGCTTCACGTCAACTGAGCCGTATGAGGCTAATTACCCAACTCATGATGTCGAACTTGCTTCAGTTATCTTTGCTTTGAAAATCTGGCGGCATTATTTATATGACGAAACTTGTGATATCTTTATAGATCATAAAAGTCTGAAGTACATCTTCACTCAAAAATAGCTTAAATGAGACAATGATGATGGCTCGAGTTGCTTAACGACTATGATGTTCGCATTCAATACCAATATGGTAAGGTGAATATCGTAGTCGATGCTTTGAGTGGGGTTACTCATGGGTAGGGTTGGCCAGGTTGAAAGCATTTGAACAACCCGACCCAATGTTTGTGGTTTGGTCGGGTTGGTCGGTTTGAAACTTTGGTACATCATTTTACGATCTCACTAAGTGTTTTCTTTAAAGAAAGTAAAATTAAAATGAGAATGTATAAAAAATTCTAACAAACTCTAAAAAAAATTGAAATTCATGAAAATAAGAAAGTAAAATACAGTTAAAATTGTAATGTGATTTTGAATATAACTCATTCGAGTTGGTTGGTATACATATTAATCAAAGACTTAACAATCGTAATAAATCTATAGTATATAAAGGCATCGGGTTCATCGGGTTGGGTTGGGTTCAAATTATCCCAACCCGATTCCAACCCAATAGATACGGTTTGGCCTATTTTTGTATCGACTATATGTCAGGTTATCTCGGGTTGAGATTTTTTGGATTCTTTACGGGTTAGGTTGGTGGAATGGTTTAAAAAGAGATATAGCTGATTATGTCTCTAGGTGTGTCACATGCCAAAAGATCAAGATTGAGCGTAAGCGACCCAGCGGTGTATTGCAGCCTTTGGAGATTCCAGTATGGAAATGGGAGCATATTACCATGGATGTCATTGGACTCCCTCGAACTTTTTGATGACATAATGCTATATGGGTCGTGGTTGATCGATTGACCAAGTAAGCTCTTTTTCTGCCTATTCATGAGTCAGATCCTACCAGCAACTTAGTTGACATCTTTCAGAAGGAGATTGTCCATTTTCACGGTACTCCTATATCTATTGTATATGACCGTGATCCTTGATTTACTTATTGGTTCTGGACAGGTCTACAAAAGGCATGGGGTACTCGGTTACGTATGAGTACAGCTTATCATCCACAAACGGACGGTGAATTAGAGAGAACCATCCAGACACTTAAGGATATGCTACGAGCTTGTGTACTCGAGTGGTCCAACATTCGAAAGAATGGCCCTCACCACAAAAGACACAAGAATCCGGTATTGGGGGGTTAGACATAATGGAATGAACTTGATTCTTTTCTCCAATTAATCCTAAATTGTTTTTAACCAAATTAGTCAAAGCTACAATTTAAGCATTTAAAGAAGAAATTGCATCTACTTCATGAAGTCTAGCGGCGGTTTTAGGAACTACGGCACGAGGGTTTGACCAATCGGTGTTATTATTTGAAACTTTTTATAAAATGTCATACCCTTCATTATAAGTCTTTGAAGTAAAAGCTCCACCCGCCGTTGCGTCAAGGATAACTTTAGAGGCACTGGAAAGTCCATTATAAAATGTTTCCAGTTAGATACAACGGGTGATTCCGTGATGGGTACACTTCCATAAAAGGTCCTTGAATCTCTCCTAAGCATCGGGAACCGCTTGTAAAAGTCAAACCCCGAGAATTTTTTTTCAAATTTGAAATATATATATATATATATATATATTTTAAAACTTATTTCGGATGAAACTTTGATATGTGAAGCTTCGGATCAAGCTTTGTGCGAGGCTCGGAGAAGCCTAATGCGAAGGTTACTGTGTGAGGCTCGGATATAACTAAATGCGGGGCTCGGATGAAACTATGCGAAGCTCGGATGCGAGGTTCAGGTACCTTCACACAAGCTTTGTGCGAGGGTTTAGTTTTCACACGCTTCTTTATCCGAGGGTTATGAGCACAGTGTTGTCCGAGGGCTATGAACATGAACAGTACTTCGAACAAAACTCGAACATAAATCCCAAAAACTTCAATTTTGACCCCAAAAGTTATCTAAATGCTCTGAATTTTTAATATGATGGTTGCACCACTACCAGAAACAACTTTAATTCTTGGTCCTATACCAAAATCAAACTAGAAATAGGATTTTTGAACCAAAACAGTGGTTTTTTTTACCAAAACTCGAAAATCACAAAATCAAGCCTAAATCCAATCTAACATGTTCTGAATTCAAAATTGAATCCAGTCGAGCATTTCTCTATCAAATGCGAATCTAATGAGCCTAAAATCACATCAATCCATCCAAAAAATCTCCCAAAATCGATGGAAACCAAAATTTTCAAGAAAACTTCAAAAATGTCATATTTCTTCAAATCTTCTTCTTCAAATCAGATGATTCCCGCTCTGATACCAATTGTTAACTTTAAATTTTTCAGATAACGATGAATCTAATACAAAATATCAAGAACACAACCAATGAATCATCAAATCATCAAATATATTGATATATCTCTTTCTACAAACTCTCTGTCTCTCTAATATACAAGATGAATATGACAATGAAATCTAATTCCAAAGTACATTGACAAAGGGTATTTATACCCCTACACTATTACAAAGAGTAAACTACAATTAAGCTCTTGTTGACTTCAAACATTGACTTTCTCGTCTACAATATTGTAATCTCGGATACAATATATTTATATCTAACATTGACGAAAAGTCATAATTTCATTTCTAATTTTTACATTCCTAGTTGGAGGAAAATATTTTTTTATAAATTTTTCCGCCAAATCTTTCCAAGTAGGAATAGGATCTGGTGGTTGGGAATTAGCCATGCTCTAGCTTATCCTTTACGGTATAAAGGAAAAGAGTCAAACGTAAGGCTTCTTGCAAAACTCCAAGAATTTTAAAATGATCTGTCATTTCTATTAAAGATTTTAAATGAGAGTGCGGATCTTCCGACGTTAATCCTCCAAATTGACCGATTGCGGAGATCATTTGAAACATCGCCAGTTTTGGTTCAAAAGTAGTTGCAGTTACATTGCGTCTACTAATCCCAGCGGCCAGTTGACCGTACTCAGGGGTTGCCTAGTCCAGAAGGACCCGAACTCCTCTATTTTTATCATCGGACCCATGGTGCGAGTAGGATTTTGTCGAGTCTTTCTACCTCTTCTTTGTCCTCGAGTGGTTCTTTCAATTTCGAGATCGGAGGAAATAACTCACCGTGTTGTAGTTGTGGCATACAACACCGGAAAAAGGCTAAAAAATGAAACTAAAGACCAAGGCTCAAATAAAAATCAATATCTTAGGAAATAAATTACGTCAATCCTCGACAGAGATGCCAAAAACTTGACAGCTGTGAACCGTTTGTGTACACACAGTGGGAACAAAGTCCCCACAGTGATGGTGCAAGTGCGAGTCGATACTATGGTCACATTCAAGTAATAAAGTGGTAAAATACCAGTATCGTTCCCACGGGGATTGGAACTACTGAGAATCTCATATTTTTATCAACTTCTTGGTTTTATGTTTCAATTTTGTTTTAAAAATAATTTTAGAGTTGGGGAATAATTGTAAATAACAAGATAACTAATAATAAAAGGATGGGTATGGGTGCAAGTGTCTCTTAAGATAAATAGTAATAATATGGTAAAAAACTTATAAGAAATCTAAAGGACTCCCGATCTCTCGAAAGTAAAGTTTTAAAGACTGCTTTAAATTTTCGTAAAGTTCCATTTTCTAGTACTTTAAAGTTTGTTGATTTAGATTCAAATTACATTGGGCACACATAATATATCCAAATCTCTTTGTGATAAAGTATGACAACCAAATAAATCCTAGCTAAACACATACAAAGTCCGTATCTCTACGTGACTATTCAAAGACTCTCTCAAATCTTTGTGCATCACTTAAACCGTATTTCGGATCCTCCCATCTCTGGGTCTAGAATCAAATGTTAACACTTCAAAGTGATCGGCTTATCCGCGTTGAGTTTAAGTCCCAATTTAAGTGACCAAACATTTAAAATACTAAAAACGAGAACACCCACATATTATATAAACTCTTAAGTTAAAATCACACACACACCCATAGAGACAATTAGCTCATAATAGACATGGAAAGCAATAAAGAAATAAAATAAAGCTGAAATGTAACTTGCAGTAATATATAAAATAAAAGACTGTCGCCATAGTGGTGAAGCTATGTTGACATATTACAATGCAGAAATTTAAAGATAAGAAATTAAAACTACAACTACAAAAATAAAAAGAACTCGACAAGTGATGGAGGGAGAAGAAGAGAAAGAGTAAAAACTCTAAGGGTATGTTTGGTAGAGAGAGTTGGCAGTAGAGAAAAGGAATTGGAAACAATTCCCTTGTTTGTTGACACCAAAGAAAAGAAGGAATGAGAAAAGAAACAACTCTTTTTCTCTACTTTCATTTCCCTCCCACATGAAAAGAAAAGGGGAGAATAGCAAATTTGGTTTCTCTTTGATAAATGAAATATTTCAATTGACGCTTGTTGTTTGGTTAAGCTGTTGCTTTGGCTTAATAGGGTCTGTTTTGGCTTAATAGGGTCTATTTTGGCTTAATAGAGTCTGCTTTGGCTTAATTGGGTCTATGTTGGCTTAATAGGGTCTCTTTAGCTTAATATGGTCTCTTTGGCTTAATAGGGTGTGTTTTGGCTTAATAGGGTCTGTTTGGCCTAATAGGGTCTGTTTTTGGCGTAATAGGGTCTGCTTTGGCTTAATAGGGTCTGTTTGGCTTAATAGAGTCTGTTTGGTATGTTGTTGTGCTGGTCTGTTTGGTTAAGCTTCTGTTTTGGCTTAATAGGTCTCTTTGGCTTAATAGGGTCTATTTTGGCTTAATAGCGTCTGTTTTGGATTAATATAGTATGTTTTGGATTAATATAGTCTGTTTTGGCTTAATAGGGTGTCTTTGGATTAATAGGGTCTCTTTGGTATGTTGTTGTGTTGGTCTTTTTGGTTAAGCTTCTGTTTTGGCTTAATAGAGTCTCTTTGGCTTAATAGGGTCTGTTTTGGCTTAATATGGTCAATTTTGGCTTAATATAGTCTGTTTTAGCTTAATATTGTCTCTTTGGCTTAATAGGGTCTGTTTTGGCTTAATAGGGTCTGTTTTGGCTTAATAGGGTCTGTTTTGGCTTAATAGGATCTGCTTTGGCTTAATAGGGTCTGCTTTGGCTTAATAGGGTTTGTTTGGTATGTTGTTGTGCTGGACTATTTGGTTAAGCTGTTGTTTTGGCTTAATAGGGTTTGTTTTGGCTTAACAGGGTTTGTTTTGGCTTAATATGGTTTATTTTGGCTTAATAGGGTCTTTTTGGCTTAATATGGTCTTTTTGGCTTAATAAGGTCTTTTTGGCTTAATAGGGTCTGTTTTGGCTTAATATGGTCTGTTTTGGTTAATAGGGTCTGTTTTAGATTAATAGGGTCTGTTTTGGCTTAATAGGGTACACTTTTGTGTTGAATTTTCTATCGTACCAAACAATAGAAATGATTCTCTGTTACATTTCTCGGTTGAACTCTCTGTGCTACCAAACATAAGAGTCAATTTCTTTTCTCTAGACCAATTCCTTTTCTCTGCAATTCCATTCTCCACAACCATTTCTCTACAATTCCATTCGTTGTACCAAACGCACCCTGTGGTGTAAATAATGAACCCCAAGGTCTTCTTTTATACTACAAGAAAGGCAAAAAACTATTGCTTAAAAACTATAAAATAAAGAGAACCATACCTTACTCTAGCCTAGCCTTGAGCCTTCATCATGACTCCTTTCTAGCTGGTAATTTGTCTTCTTTTCTTTAAATCTTCAGCCAAAACTTTACTGGAGAATTCAACAGCTTAATAAATAAGCACATTGACACCCCCACAGTCGTGAGATTGTGGTGTTTTTTCAGCAAAAAGAACAATAAAAACCAAAAATTTAACTCTTGGCACGAAATCATCGTGTGAAACATAATTATAAGAAAGAGAAGACATAAAGGCATAAAAAGATGGGAAATAAGGGAAATAAAATGAGGAAAATAATCCGAAATAACTATCATTTTTGAAATCATTTATTAGATTAGATGAGTAGATGGACGACTAAGATTGGTTTGCATAGTTTGTTAGAATTTGATTGTTATATATATATATATATATGTATTGGTTTGCATAGTTTGTTTGAATTTGATGGTTATATATCTATATATATATATATATATATATAGGAAGGTTCAAATGGGAACTTGCATTTTTAAAGAAACAAAAGGACAATTGTGGATCATATGGGATCCATAAATTGTTTCTTTGTTCTTTTAAGGAGGGTGGTCGTATTATGATCCCTCCCCTATATATATATATATATATATATAGGGGTGGGTTCAAACGAGGACGCGAGATATATAAGAAAACAAAGGGAACAATCTCAGCCTTAGATGAAGTTTGATCAATGGTTAAAATGATCAGTGACATTAATTGTAAATATATTGATTATTCTGGTATTTTAAATCAAATCCTTAATTAGTTTAAGAGTAAAACGGGAATTTCAAATCACTTTAATGAGATGGTTAACTTTGACGGTTACTTTTCCTTAATTTATGGAATCATTATCCCCTATCTAAAGGGAAATGATACGCTTATTATCTACAAAGAAATATTATGCATATTTGATTTGTGCATCCAAAAATGTGATTCTTGTATATTTATGTATAAAAACTAAAAAACATAGTATGATTACTTGTAATTCTTGTAATTTATATATAGATTGACAAGTAAAACTTGTGTTTGAGATCACTAATGATTAATATTATATAACTTATAACGTCTTAAAGGTAATTATATATGTTTACTTATGATTTTTGTATTTTGAAAAATATTTACTTATAAACACTAAATAAGCCTATGTAATTTATTTCTTATTTTAGATAATTGGTTTTCTTCAGTAATCATAATTAGCTTTGTGTATGATTACTTGTGATTCTTGTATATCACGAAATATTAACTTATAAACACAAGTTGGAGATGATATTTGGCGAAAAGTTGTTTGTGGTCTTTGTTTGTGTATGAATTTGTTATGTACAAATATTATATTAGCATTAGTGATGTAATATAATTAGTGATTATATGTGAGTTATTTCAATGTATGATATTCGTTAGCGTAAAGCATATGTGATTAGCATAGTTACATAAAGCACATGTGATTAACATAGTTACATAGACAAAAAAAATGTATTATTATAAATAACTAGTGATTGTTGTATAAAAAACATTGGGGCACTTTGTAATGTTAATACTTAATTAATATATAATTATCCAAACTGAATACAATAAATTACAAACAGTTTATAGGCAAAAACATGATCCAATATTGATTGTAATTCATATATGATCAAACACTGACTGTAACACTGATTGTAAAGCATATATGATTCAACGTATATGATCCAACATATATGATCCCTTTTTATAAAACATATATGATCCAACACTGATTGTAATTCATATGATCAAACAATGATTATAAATGCTTGATGTATTTACATCCTTAACGAACCAAACATAAAAGCATAAACTTAGGATATGGTGTATGATGCAACTTGTAAATGATTATAAGGTGTACGACTTGAACATCACCATCACCGACACCGACAAACGTATCAAAGTCACGTTTAAAATTCTTGTAGTCATTCCGGCTATAACCGACTTTTTCATACCCACCTTTCAAACACACTTGGATCTGGTGGGTCTTGGCAGCACCAATATTTGCTCGTTCACAGATATCCTTCTTTCTCGAGACCCGTTCATTATAGTATTGTTGCGGTCAACAATAGAATCACTTGTGATTCTTGTATATCACGAAATATTAACTTATAAACACAAGTTGGAGATGATATTTGGCGGAAAGTTGTTTGTGGTCTTTGTTTGCGTATGAATTTGTTATGTACAAATATTATATTAGCATTAGTGATGTAATATAATTAGTGATTATATGTGAGTTATTTCAATATATGATATTCGTTAGCGTAAAGCATATGTGATTAGCATAGTTACATAAAGCACATGTGATTAACATAGTTACATAGACAAAAAAAATGTATTATTATAAATAACTAGTGATTGTTGTATAAAAAACATTGGGGCACTTTGTAATGTTAATACTTAATTAATATATAATTATCCAAACTGAATACAATAAATTACAAACAGTTTATAGGCAAAAACATGATCCAATATTGATTGTAATTCATATATGATCAAACACTGACTGTAACACTGATTGTAAAGCATATATGATTCAACGTATATGATCCAACATATATGATCCCTTTTTATAAAACATATATGATCCAACACTGATTGTAATTCATATGATCAAACAATGATTATAAATGCTTGATGTATTTACATCCTTAACGAACCAAACATAAAAGCATAAACTTAGGATATGGTGTATGATGCAACTTGTAAATGATTATAAGGTGTACGACTTGAACATCACCATCACCGACACCGACAAACGTATCAAAGTCACGTTTAAAATTCTTGTAGTCATTCCGGCTATAACCGACTTTTTCATACCCACCTTTCAAACACACTTGGATCTGGTGGGTCTTGGCAGCACCAATATTTGCTCGTTCACAGATATCCTTCTTTCTCGAGACCCGTTCATTATAGTATTGTTGCGGTCAACAATAGAATCACTTGTGATTCTTGTATATCACGAAATATTAACTTATAAACACAAGTTGGAGATGATATTTGGCGGAAAGTTGTTTGTGGTCTTTGTTTGCGTATGAATTTGTTATGTACAAATATTATATTAGCATTAGTGATGTAATATAATTAGTGATTATATGTGAGTTATTTCAATGTATGATATTCATTAGCGTAAAGCATATGTGATTAGCATAGTTACATAAAGCACATGTGATTAACATAGTTACATAGACAAAAAAAAATGTATTATTATAAATAACTAGTGATTGTTGTATAAAAAAACATCGGGGCACTTTGTAATGTTAATACTTAATTAATATATAATTATCCAAACTGAATACAATAAATTATAAACAGTTTATTGGCAAAAACATGATCCAATATTGATTGTAATTCATATATGATCAAACACTGACTGTAACACTGATTGTAAAGCATATATGATTCAACATATATGATCCAACATATATGATCCCTTTTTATAAAACATATATGATCCAACACTGATTGTAATTCATATGATCAAACAATGATTATAAATGCTTGATGTATTTAAATGTTTGAGGTTTTCGGATGAACCTTCCTATATATATATATATATATATAGGTGTGGGTTCAAATGTGAACCTATCTTTGATTGTGAACATGAGGATGTATCTCAGCCATCCATTTAAAATCAGATCAAAAAATCAATGCACAAAACGCATGGTGGCATTTTTGTAAATAAGTGGAAAACTCGAGTCATGGCTTAAACAATAACTAGCGCGTAGGGGCAGCATCGTAAATATAACATGTTCGTCAATTTCTCCATCTTCGTCGTCCCCAAACAACGATTTCTCCATCAATCTCTTCATTGTCGTCGTCACCAAGTAACAATTTCGACATAAATCAGTTCATCGTCGTTGTCACCAAGCAACTTATTTCCTACAGAATTGTAGCTTATATTCAGTCTGAGTATAAACTAAAATTATGTGTTTGAATAGTTGTAGTATATATTCAGTCTGAATATAAGCTACAATTATGAGTTTGTATAATTGTAGCTTATATTCAGTCTGAATATAAGCTAAAATTATGTGTTTGTATAATTGTAGTTTATATTCAGTCTGAATATAAGCATAAAATGTTATGCTTATATTCAGACTGAATATAAGCTACAATTATGTGTTTGTATAATTGTAGCTTATATTCAGACTGAATATAAGTTAAAATTATGTGTTTGTATAATTGTAGCTTATATTCAGTCTGAATATGAGCATAACATTATAGTATCACAATGTCATTTCTATATTCAGTCTGAATATAAGCTACAATTATATGGGTTAGTATAATTGTAGTTTATATTCAGTCTGAATATAAGCTAAAATTATGGGTTTGTATGATTGTAGCTTATATTCAGTCTGAATATAAGCTAAAATTATGTGTTTGTATAATTGTAACTTATATTCAGTCTGAATATACGCATAAAATGTTATGCTTATATTCAGACTGAATATAAGCTGCAATTATGAGTTTGTATAATTGTAGTTTATATTCAGTCTGAATATAAGCTAAAATTATGTGTTTGTATAATTGTAGCTTATATTCAGTCTGAATGAATATAAGCTACAATTATGAGTTTGTATAATTGTAGCTTATATTCAGTCTGAATATAAGTATAACATTGTGATATCACAATGTCATGTTTATATTCAGTCTGAATAAAAGATACAATTATGGGTTTGTATAATTTTAACTTATATTCAGTCTGAATATAAGATAAAATTATGTGTTTGTATAATTGTAGTTTATATTCAGTCTGAATATAAGAATAAAATGTTATGCTTATATTCAGACTGAATATAAGCTACAATTACGTGTTTGTATAATTGTAGCTTATATTCAGTCTGAATATAAGCATAACATTGTGATATCACAATGTCATGTTTATATTCAGACTGAATATAAGCTACAATATATGTTTTATGTGTTTGTATAATTGTAGTTTATATACAGTCTGAATATAAGCATAAAATGTTATGCTTATATTCAGACTGAATATAAGCTACAATTATGTGTTTGTATAATTGTAGCTTATATTCAGTCTGAATATAAGCATAACATTGTGATATCACAATGTTATGTTTATATTCAGTCTGAATATAAGCTACAATTATGTGTTTGTATAATTGTAGCTTATATTCAGTCTGAATATAAGATTAAATTATGGGTTTGTATAATTGTAGCTTATATTCAGTCTGAATATAAGCTAAAATTATGTGTTTGTATAATTGTAGTTTATATTCAGTCTGAATATAAGCATAACATTTTAGTATCACAATGTCATGTTTATATTCAGTCTGAATATAAGTTACAATTATGAGTTTGTATAATTGTAGCTTATATTCAGTCTGAATATAAGCTAAAATTATGTGTTTGTATAATTGTAGTTTATATTCGGTCTGAATATAAGCATAACATTGTGATATCACAATGTCATGTTTATATTCAGTCTGAATATCTACAATTATGGGTTTGTATAATTTTAGCTTATATATTGTAGCTTATATTCAGTCTGAATATAAGCATAACATTGTTCCTAATGAAGAAGCAGACTCCATTGAAAAAACAGAATTAACAATTTAGTTTCAGAAATCGAAAATCCGATTACTAAAGTTCTTCACAGCAATGAATACGATTAACAGAGAAGAATTCGATTTCCAGAGAGAGTTCGATTTACAGAGAAAATTTCGATTAACAAAGGATGAGAGAATTAAGCGGGAGTGATAAACTTGCCTAATTTACCCCTCAAGCCACATTTAAAGAACGACTTCAATTTGACTCAGATCAAGGGCTGAGATCTGTCCTAAGGTTCACAACCAAAGATAGGTTCACATTTGAACTTTCCTCTATATATATATATATATACATATGACATTTTATTTACAAACCATCCAATTATAACAAACTATACAAACAATCTTAGTCGTCTATCTAGTTTAATAAATAACCGATTTCATTTTGTTTTCTAACCTAAAACCATTAACATAATTAATGAACCTTATCTTCCAATAACATTATATAAACTTATTATAACGCATTTATTTATGATATGTTATATGTTGCTTTTATAAATCAAATGTTATAAGATAGTCTATTATAACACTTAAAAATTTCTAACGCTTCATAAATCATAATTTATTGTAGGCAGCTCCATATGACATCAATGAAAGTAACCAACATTTTTATCCGACACTTTCCATTCATAGATTTTATTCTCTTTCCAAGAGGATCATTTTATATTCCATAAATCAATCATACCGAACTTAAATAAGTTCTTATATGCTAAAGAATCTATCTTACCTTCCCTTAAATGTAATAAATTAACAAAATCTTTTAAATAAAACTAAAGACTTCAGTCGATATGTAATGCAAGTGAAAAAATCTTAATCTTGATGAATAATTTTAATTAAATATCTTGAATATGTGAAATAAGTTGTATTCGACTCTTTCACAATTTTTATCAATTAATTTAATTCAAGCCTCTTTAGTTGTACTTTTTCTTTTTAACGGCAAGACATAACTTTAATTACCCACCTAAATCACAATTTACCGGTACAAAACAATCGATATAAGTAACCGAAACTAAACTGAACAAAGGAGAGGTGATGAGTTTGCGAGTAGCAAACACAACAGGCAACCCGATTGACATCTAAAAAACTAAGCCACGAACAGAAGATAACTAAACGAGCAACAGAAAATATTTGATGCTGTCGAGATAGTTCTGGATAACTGTTGTCCTGATGGATCACGCTGAATCATAGAAGGCCTTCGAGATCTACCGGAAAATGATGGCAACTCAAATGTGTAAATCGCCTTACCTTCGCCGATCCGTCTGTTTGTATACTCAAGTATGAGAACAACTTTATCCTTGTGGATTCGTCAACCATTGCTGCCATCCAACTTTAATATCACCACCCCTTGTCGATAGCCATTCGTACAGTTTGATTTGTATTCCGAACATTTACTCCAAAATATTCCTGCATGACTTGTTAAATACATGTTTATTCCTATTTGCGCAAATATGGTATAAAAAACACCACACCGTCACCAACCACCTTCGTTGTCCATTCCTATTCCTACCCCCTTGAGTCCCACTCAACTTCTATACCGGAGATAGAATTTACCCCTTCCAAATCTATACTCCACCATCTCCCTACATTTTGCCAAACTTTCTTCACCATTTATTTTTAATTGTACTTCTATAAAATTTATTTATTTTTAACAATTCTTTAGACTAGAAGCGTATAATAAAATTTTGTTTGGTTATTTGGAAAGACGTATATTTACCATCAAGTGTCTATTTACATATTGAAACAAACATGTCGTATGGTTTATTTATTTATCAAATTTTCTATCTCTTGGAAATTGTAAGGTTGCAAACTTTTCATCCATCCCACATAGGAAGGGAGATAAAAGTGAGAGTGCCTTATAAGGCTTACCCACCATTGGGCCTTGAACTAGTTGATGGGCTCATGGTGGGGGTTGTGGATGGTAGGTCCAACGCACACGCGCGCGGGTGGCCGTGGCCGAGGCCGAGAAGGCGCACTTTGCACTTCGCATCGGAGCAAGAGAAGCCTTGCCCCGAGCTCCCGAGTATTTTTTATAGAAAATTTCGGGAGGATGATTACCACGTTTTTTTATAAAATTAACAGGTTTGACTAAGTAATATAGTTAGTTACTGATAATTATTATTTTTATAAAATAATTTTTTTTTTAATA
Organism: Silybum marianum; assembly: GCA_036898165.1. Taxonomy (NCBI): domain Eukaryota; kingdom Viridiplantae; phylum Streptophyta; class Magnoliopsida; order Asterales; family Asteraceae; genus Silybum; species Silybum marianum. Next base: position 17,730,772 of record CM072541.1, read on the forward strand.
AAAAACGTGGGATTAAGGTTGGAGACTGAGTCTCAACAACCTGGCCGTTTCTTGGGGACGAAGGATGGGCTGCAGCTAGGGTTTTTATCAGTATAAATATTGATCTAAATCCCTCTCTTGATACACGCTGAAAAACTGCTCTCTCTCTCTCTCGTTTCTGCTCCCTGCTGCATTCATTCACTTCCTGCCATTCTATTTTATGCATCGGTCTTGCTTTGGTTTGCATACATTGCTGTTGTATACAAACCGCGAATCTGCATCGAATCCTGGGCTTTGCGGCTGATATACTCACAGCAATTAGAGTGCCGTATAAAACCTTAAAGGACGGGTTTTATTAAACCGTGCAGTTTTCTTCTCCGAAAAACGATCAAAAGGTTAGTATTTAAATTCTGTTAAGTAATTTACTTACAGTTCACTGAGTGAACGATCTTCTTCTGTGGAACGTCATAATTTAGTTTCGTGTTCTCTCTATAATTAACATATAACTTGATTCATCGTTAAAGTTTCTATTTTTATATACATATATAAAGCTTAAATTTTTTAATATAAAGATTTAATCTTTATTGATTAATACTCCTGTTATAAATTTTTCAACACTATCAATTAAGTTTATTTAAATTATCTACTTAATTCCTAGAATGGATCCATGTTGGTTTTATGATGAGGGAATATAAAAGATTCGACTACTAAGAGAATAAAATCTTTGAAAAGAAAAATGTTGAATAAAATTGTTGGTAAGTTTCATTGTCATATGGACCCACAACATTATTTTACACAAATGTTTCTTTCGACCATTTCCATTGGGACATCACATCTAGAGTAATATACAATTTTCGTCCATGTGGTTTACCATTGATAACGATTTTGGTTTATGTGGTTTAAAAACTGTATTTTTGGTCCCTGTGGTTTCATTTTGCTTTTATTTTCGTCCTTACATTTAACAGAGTTAACGAAGCTGTTAAAAAAAATTAAAAATTTATATATTTAGTCCTTATGTTATATAAAGTTTAAATATTTAATCCTAAATTTCATTTATTATATTACTAACTACTAAATTAGCACTTATATATATATATATTATTTTATTTTTTTAAATATATTTAATAATATAATATATAAATATCATTTTAATACTATCTATACTATATTATAAAGCATTTGACAAAAACTCTTAAAAACATATTATTATGCGGTTAGTACAATTGATTAAAGCATGATTATTTTGGTTATTTTGGTTATTTTGGTTAATTTCCTTATTAAACCTATATTATAATTTAAAATAAAATCTGAAATAAAGAAAGTTTACAAAAAAATAAAATCTATTTTTTTCAAAACTAATAAAATCGTATCATAAAATTGATAAAAACAAAATAACAAAATACAACATTAAAATTAAAATGGATCTCGCTGCATTGCGTGCTATATATATATGTGTGTGTGTTATATTCTTTCTTTATATATATTTTAATAAAAAAATTATTTATATACTTATAACTAATAAAAATAAATAAGTTTTTTGATATTTTAGTTAATAACTTTTTTTATTATTTAATCGAAGTTTTATTTATTTATTTAAACCGGTTGATATTTTTATTAAACTTTTTTTTAAAAACGGATTGGTTTAAAATGAGAAAAAAAAATTACGAATCATTAAAATTATTGATAAATAAGTGATATCTTCTTTTAAAAGTTTTATATTTATTTTAAATTATTATCTGAAAAAATGTATTTAATAAAAACAACCGATTGGGTATAAATAAAACTATTTCTTTCTCAAATTCTATTTAAAACTTTTTCAAATGATAATTTAACATAAATATAAACTTTGAAAAAAAAATATTGTTAGGGTTTAAATTAATTGTGTCAAAATAAGGAAATTGTGCTCTATTGTAAATATGACAAGTGTATAATGTCATTATCTTTATTTCCTTATATCGTGTAACCCTATCATATAAATAAGAGTCTTAGGGTCATTGTATAAGTGAGTGTGAGATTAGACTATATCGTTAGAGAGAGAGAGAATCAATATTCTTATGCTTACATTTTAGTATTGAAATCCACAAGTAAGATATCCGACGTACGTTCATCATCATATTCATCGTGTTCTTCATGTGTTGATAATTTATTACATGTACTTCATGCTTAATCTGGGATCAATAATTGGTATCAGAGCCTCACGATCTGAATTTTGATCTGATTCTGATTGAGTTCTAAAATTCAAAGATACAAATCTAAATATTTTTTGTTTGTCCAAAAACTTATCGATCCAAGCTTTCATAATGTAACACCCCCGTCCCGCGTGGCCGGAGGACAGTGTGCCACAATGGAAATAAACAACAAAATTAACATAAACGGGAAAACCAGAGCTACTATAATTAACAAGCAAAATAAAAGTATGGGGTAGACTAAAGTTAAGACGACATGGTTATAATTACAATATATACATAACCAAAAACTATTATAATGTTCAAGGTCGTCTTCAAAGTAGTCATACTCCCTCGCTCTCGGCTGAGCCAAATGCTCAGTGAGCGGATAATAATAAAAAAAACAAAGATCGCAAGTGTATAATTGAATTAATTAACGATGATAATCATATGAAATCTGAAGATCAGAATACGAAATGAACAATTGATAATTGACGTAAAAATGTTCTTAATAAATGAATCAAAATAATATCATCCAGTCAAGAACAAAGAATATATAATTAAAATCAAATGGGTTCGAGGGTTGTACGGACCACTCGAACAATGGAAAATGAGTATAGGGCAATATACTCAATTCCTTCCGATAAACGGCTCCCGAAAACGGCTCCCGATAACGGTTCTTAGGATCGATCCATTCGCCCTCAAATTGGCCGGTACCAGGCCATACCCACTTATTGACATTGGGGTTCGAATAACGAGGACGCCATGACAATTATAGCCGACATGGAGGCGTCACGACATCGTTGTCCCCGATGTCGTGCCTTAAATCACAAAACATCCAAATTACGTAAAAATATGTCAATTCATGTATAAATAGTAATCTTATAAATATATGACTTTTAGTTATCATATATCAAAGTAGAATTCCGAAAACGGTTCAAATCCGATAACGATTCAACAATGAAAAGGATCAAATCCAAAATGGATTTATTTCAAATTCAATTAACCAATAATGAATACAACAAAGACCAAAACTATGTTAATAACTTCAAATAAGAATCATTATAGACAAATTGATAACGCTTAGTAAAAGAGTTATCCAACTTACAATGCGCCAATATGATCTCATGAATTTAAAATATGAGATCATAATAGATGCCTAAATGATGAACGAGAAAGATATTACATGTATAGAAGTTCAGTGACTAAGGAGAGTCACAAATCCGTATATCCGTACCTTGGATAGTAATCGAAATAGTAAGCATGTAGCTCCTATCCGTTGTTAATGCCACATTTTCACTTCAAAATTGACCCTAAACAAGTTTACAATAGATTGAGAATGATTGAAACAAGCTTTGTGGATGGTACAACTCTCTAAAACTCAAAGTACAAGCAAATAATGCTACAATTCCCCTGCACCTGACAGCTTTGAACTATGTTCATGACCCTTTTTAACAAGCTTAGAAGTCAATTTAGGTCTTAAGGTCTAAACAAAACTTGTAGAGCTGTTTCTTATGGTTCTAATAGCTTTGGATTCATATTATTTGGATCAAAGACCAATTTTATATGATTTTTATAAAAACAGTGTGCAGTTCCCGTTTTTGCACAGTGACAGTTATAAAAACCCACTATTTTGAGCCTTATAAATTTGGAATCAGCTCTGGACTTAAACTACAAAGTTGTAGTATACTCAGATACCTTTCCAACGATATATCGTACACCTCAATCGGATTAACGAGTGATTTTATATGATTTTCTGAACAAACATCAGCTACTAAAATCTTCTACATAGCTCAAAACAATCCCATTTTTGATGATTTTGCTACTATTCACAGCTCAAAACAGTCTCATTTATTAAAATTTTGATACTAAAACATGGTGAAACAACTATAAAACCTTTCCAAATCATAAATCAATGGTGTAAACTTATTTTCTCACTTATTTAACCAACAAAAACAAGAAACTAACATCAATTAACCAAGATGTAGCATACTAATCAAAACCTTATAAATCTTTAACATACTCCATACCTAACTATGATTTTAAATCATCAAATTAAAGAGAATACCTTAAATTGACTTCCACAACTAGCAATTCTTCAAATTCTAAGCTTCAATCTTTCAAACTTCAACTTGTTCTTTGATGCATGAGAGGATAAATGGAAAATTAGGGTTCTTGATGAAGATGTCGTTCAATTTTAGAGAGAGAGAGAGAACAAAGTGTAAATGAGGATAAAAAATGAATTTAGGGCTGAAATAAGGGTTTATATACTTAGTATAAGAATCATCACTTGACAAAAATTACCCCTCATGAATCACCTAATTCACTATTGGTCCCTACATGGACTTTCCTTAACATTTTTAGTCCAAAATACAACTATTTTAAGTAAAGGTACCAATAAATAAAGCTTCTAATTTTTTATGTAAATAAGTTTACCAAGATTACTTGGTGACGAAATTTAGGTTGTTATACATAACCTGGATCGACAAGATATTTTTATCGCACCTTTACATATCGACAAGTTAATTTTTTATCGCACCATTCACATCTACAATTTTTTTTTAAATTCTTGGGTTTAAATTATTCTTAATTACTTTAGTTTAATCTACGGTACTTTTACTTCTCTTTTATTAGAAAACTCAGGAATGCTGACTCCTGCAGCTTTTCTCGTTTAAGGGTTCTCAAGTACACACCTTAAACTTTAGTAATTCCTATTTACTTTATTTTGATCTTTTTGGAGACTCGGGAACTTACATCTTCTCTTCCATAAAAAGACTTGTTCTTTTTTGTCGATGAAGGTCTCGTTCCTGCTCTTCAATCTTTCAAAGTATAGATAAAACGGAATTCGATATCTTGTTTTCAATTCTTATCGCGTCCTTTAGACCCGATAAGAATTCTTGTCGACTCCTTTAGACCCGATATAAAATCTTGTCGACTCCTTTTGACCGGATATAAAATCTTGTCGATCATCCTTCACCCGGTAAGTTTTATTGTCGAGTTACCTTAACCGGACATAAATTCTTATCGCATCCTTTGGTATCGACAACTTTTTATGTCAAATCGAGATTTTATTTTATTTATTAAGTGCTCTTAGAATTTTTTTCAAAACTCGTCGATCAAGATCACTCTGTCAAGTATGATGACCACACGTGAAGCCATGACTATTGGTTCCGACACTAAGCCACCTATTCTCTTCCGGGGAGAATACCCGCAATGGAAAGATCGTTTTCTCGACTTTGTCGAGACACACGACTATGCGGACGAAATCATGTTGTCCATTACTGAAGGACCACCACCTGTCATATACCGTGAACTTCCTGCTATGCCAAATAATGACCCACCCCTTCTGGCTAGACAAGAGATCAAACCTAAAGCAAATTTCACGGATGTTGAAGCCCGAAGAGCCAAAGGTGATCAACTTGCTCGTTCTTACCTGCTCCTCAGCATTCCGAATGAAATATACATGAGCATCGATAGTCACAAAAGATCAGCCAAAGGGATGTGGGAACAAATCGAAAAGTTCATGCTTGGAACAAAGATTGGTACCCAAATGAAGATCACAAATTCCATCACTCAATACGAAGAATTCAAAGCTAAAGACGATGAAAGTCTTACGGATATCTACACCCGCTTTGTTTACCTAGTAAACGAACTAAGCAAAAACGACATCTGTAAGTCTAAAATCGAGAACAACGTGAAGTTTGTTAGCAATCTCCGACCCGAATGACGACGCTTTGCTAATCAAATTAAACATAGCAAATACCTTCTTGAGCTCGATCTTCACGAAGTGTTCGAAACTTTGAAGCAAGATGAAGAAGAGGTCCTCCAAGTAATGGAAGCCAACAACAAACTGAAGAAATCTTCCGACCCAATCGCTCTTGTTGCCAAAGAAGAGGTCAACACTGTCTTTTTAACATTCCACAACTGCCAAAAGACACCTTTCCAGAAATAGATGATGAGGAATTCAATGATCCCGAGATCACCCAATTTCAACAACAATTGGCCTTTCTCACTCAATCCTTCCAACGTAAATTATCTCGTCGCTCCAACCCCAACCAACAACGTTATGCTTCGGGACCAAAGAACTTCGAACGTAAAGCAACGTTTGAGCAAAAGCCAAGAAACGATGAAACCCGTTCAATGGGAAAACGGGAAGATAAATTCAAAGGCGAAAAGAGCTTGTGCTACAAATGTAGCAAGACTGGTCACTATGCTCGTGAATGCAAGAAGCCATTTGTCAAAGATGCCAATTACTTCACCTACAAATTGATGCTTGCCAAACAAGAAGAGACCGGCAAAGTTCTCATGGCGGAAGATGAACATTGGCTACATCATGATGATCACGAACCCGTTGAAGAAATACAAGCCCATTTCAGTCTTATGGCGTATTCTGACCCCTCCGGTGACGATTCCTCTCACGTTTCCGACTACACACCCGAGGTAAGTCATTCTGACTATGAACAATTTGTTGCTCAAATGAATGATTTAGTGGTACAATTGCATGAATTAAAATCTAAATTGAAAACCGAGAAACTCTCAGTTTCCAACTTAGAAACTCGTCTAGAAAATAATCAAAACCAACTTTTACTAGCAACATCCGAACTTGCAAATTACAAGAGTGACGTGGAAAATCTGCAAACTGAAAAGAAGACTTTGAAAGATGAAAATTTAGATCTTAAACAACAAATTTCAGATATCACGAAATGTCTTGAAAAATCCGAATGTGAGACTGAAGAATTTTCTTCAAAATATAATTTTGCCTCTATACAAAGACACGATCTTTTAGAAAAACTCAAGGACTTGGAACTTAAACTTTACAAACTCGGTCAAACAAAACAAACGATTCATTTGAATGCTCCAAAAGAGTTATGTTCAAAAGCAGGCCTTGGTTTTGAAAATCCCAAATGTTTGGCAAAAGCCTTATATAATACGCCAACCCTGTACAAATTCGAATATCTAGACCTTGGTCCAGATTATAAAATTCAATTTATGAAATCTCCTACTAAAGTCGAGAGACGGGAAGATTGGAATAGGAAAAACAAGAAATTTCATCAAATCCCTTTCGGTTATCCAAAAGCAGTAGAAAAGGATTCTTCAAAAGGATCTCTTCCAAACAATTATTTTCCTTCCTATACCGATGAGGAACTTCACACTGAACCTCCAAGTTTTAAACCTTATATTCCCACTTTGTTTTTTAGAAATTTCATCAAATCCCTTTCGGTTATCCAAAAGCAGTAGAAAAGGATTCTTCAAAAGGATCTCTTCCAAACAATTATTTTCCTTCCTATACCGATGAGGAACTTCACACTGAACCTCCAAGTTTTAAACCTTATATTCCCACTTTGTTTTTAGAAAAGAAAATTATTCAACTGGAAAAGGTTTTAGAATCCGAACGTTCTTCATCGGAAAAGGAAAAAGAGGCATTAATCGCAAAAATCCAAACCTTAGAAAACAAAATATTTACAATCCCAAAAACCCGATACTGAAACAAGTTCAAATATTTCTTCTTGTAAAGCTTTTGTTAGTACATATTTGGATAATTGTGAGGAATACTTTCAAATGGATCCTAACTATTGTCCTCCTAAACACAAATATATCCTCTCTCTCGATGAAGTAGATTAGATAGATGAAGATTTGGATAATCTTGAAAACATAAACCTTTCTCAACATAACTCTGCGGATAGTCCTACTAATTCAATTGCTAATTTTGACTTCAATCCTGTTCTTCCAAGCCGCGCTGGCACACTCCTTGGACCATCATACATTCAGAAGTACTTAAAGCTTAGCAAACGTCATTTTTCATTTGTCATGCCTCTACCTGAAGCCTTACTATCCCTTGTTGATCAGAAGGCACCAAGTGTGATAGCTTATAGGGAGAGCATCAGCTTAATGGCTCCCCAACAACCGGGAGAGCCTGCCCAAGAGCCAAACCAAGAGGTACAAAATGAGTTGGGCGAGGGTCATAGGATAGATGAGCAGGTTCAGGATCACGGGGATCCTGAACAGGGCGTTGAGAGAATAGATGTTGTGAGGGGACAAGACGAGGGTGGTGCATCTCGTCAGCCTGCCATTACCACTTCTGCACCCATTATCCCTATTCCACCTCCAACCAGTACATCAACGGCTTCTTTCTCTCAACCCACTAAGCGCCATCCCCGAATGAAATTACTGGTAAGTCGTCATCGCGTTCATCCTCAAACGTCTTCATCCGAATCCGACACAAACTCCGATGCTTAACCACTACAACGCCGACGAAGGATCTCTACTGCCGAAGCAGCACTACAAAGAATTGGTCCTCAACCATCCATCCAAGATTCTTCATCTGAAGCCACTTATTCTGATGACGCTAACGGTCTCTACGATTTTGAGCCTCTCACTGAAGATATATCTAATCCGTTCTTTGTGCCAAATTTTGGAGATATAAGGAGAGCGGAGGGAGTTTCAGTAGAAAATGAGAATGTGAGCATGTGTGAAGGTGAGTAAAATATGCAAGAGAGTGAGATACCCACAACCACTAGCTGGGTAGCCGCGTCCCTCGTTGATACTTATTCGTTGGGTACTGACATTGGACAAGATGTTGTGGACCCAGCAATGCAAGTGCACGCCCCACCTATCCACTCTGTAAGCTCACAACAGCCTACAGTTTCAGAAATACTTGTGAGTCTAGCTCCTACTCTAGTTCCCCTCTTTTCGGGAGGCATACCTATTGAACCAAGAGGTAGTATCTCACCTACTTCAACTTCTATTCTGAGCAAATCGAGTCTAGAGAACCTCCTAGGGAACACGAGTCTTTACACACTGAGAGCCTTCGTGGCCCAATCGGAACTTCCATAGTGATGTCCATTCCGGACATTCCACGAGGATTGGAAGGAAATCCTGCCAGCGCTACATTGTTGCCAATGTTGAACGTAGGTCATGCACTTGATTCAACTGTGATGTCAACGGGTAATCTACGTGATCCCGGTGTTTCCCTTTTAGGTACTTTCACTCGTACTTTCTTCGTTAACCCCGAGACTCAAGCTTATATTGATGCACAGTACCAAAGAGTTCAAGATTCCTTAAATGCTCACGAAGTTCGCATGACTGCTCAAATGCGAGAATTTGTTCAAGAGGTGATTGAAGCTTCTCGCTCCCGACAACCAGATCCTAATCAAGCTAGCTTTTCCCGTCCAAGCTCAAGTCGATCTCCACCTCCACCACCTCGAGATTCCGATCCGAATCTAGATCCTCGAAACCTTCCTCCATCACCGCAAAGGCATCAATACAACAATGATGAGCTCATATTGATGCTTTATGCCAATCTCCTTGCCGAAGCTACTGCTTGAGGTCAACCTGAAAGTACTCTCATGGGTCTTCTAAGACGCAGACGCAATCTGGAGATTCCCAATGTCACTCGATATGAGTTTGACTTGTTCAAAGCTAGCGTGGAACAAAAGTTAGTAAACATGCATATTGATCAAAAGAAGAATCACGATGATCTTTTTGGTGTAATGACAGCTTTCCGCATTGAGCTTCAATAGTTATGTAGTTCATTTGCTACTGTTCAACCGCGTCGACCTGATTCTGATTAAGACGATCCGAGCTCCGCTCCAAATCACCCTGAGGGGGAGACACGCCGCCGAACTACAAGATCTCATGCTCTGACTCGAATGTCTCAACCATCCACTACTTCTGGTCCATCTACTACAGCTCCGCTATCTAGCCAAGACAACAAACTGCTCCATCTCCCATGCAACAACAAGCTAATCAGCCAACGGTTGAAATGCCCACGGCAGATTTTGTAATTGAAAGTGGATCACAAGCTGTTGAACCGGAACCATAAAATGAAGAAGTGATTAATGTTCAGAATCTGAGAGACTCCGTGAGAAACTGGTTTCGAGATCCGTATGAACCTGTTCTGAAAGAAGAAAATTATTTGAATCTAATGCACGCGGAAAAGAAGTGTCTACCAGCGAATATCAATGAAACACCGTTGTTGCCTCACCAAATTCGTTGGGAAAGATCTCTTTCAGATAGAAAATGGATAAATTCACAGGTCAGGACTTCGTATCTAGAAGAAACTATGTAAAAGACCTCTGTGGAGAAGAAGAAACCAGAGGATCAGTCTCGTATACATTTGATCATGGAAATGGATTCGCTACAAGTGACTGAATACGTGAGCATATTGAAAACTAAAGCAAAAGAGACTAATGAAGTTGTTTCAAGACACAGGGTTGTAGCTATCATGGAGATTGGATGTGATAGAATTTTTCGAGTGGAATTTCCAACATTCAAAGTAAGAAGATTTGATGGAAAAGTTTACTGCTTATCTGAGGCAGACTTTGCTAGAGTAGATATGTTGAATATAGAAACGCTATACACGGAGCTAAAAGACAAAACAAGAAGATCTAAAGATGAACAAAGAGCGTTAAGAGCAGTCATAAGGCATATTCAGAAAGAACTTAGATACAGTTACCTCCATGATCTTTAAAGAGCAATCAAAAGCAAACAAAAGAAGGTTTATCTGCCGAAACCTGATAAAAGTGTACCTGGTCTGAAAAATATGAAAGTTACTCAAGTATTGACCCGACCAGCACACGGAGTTGTTTACATGAAGACAAACAGAGAAATGAGATTCTTAAGATTCTGTGAAATAGCTTCTTATTCTGATGGAACGTTTTGGGGAATACGAAACAGACTAGCTGCAGAAGTATACGCTGACTAGAAAAGAGAAAAGAAGAAGCAATTAAAGGCCAATGAAAGAGAAAATTTGTTGAATGCGATCGAATTGATTGACAAACGCATTATCTACCGCCAAACTTTTAGACGATTTGAAGGCATGTTCGAGCTCAAACGTTGAAGACTTATTTTGCCCCAAAAGGGGAGATTGTTAGGGTTTAAATTAATTGTGTCAAAATAAGAAAATTGTGCTCTATTGTAAATATAGCAAGTGTATAATGTCATTCTCTTTATTTCCTTATATCGTATAACCCTATCATATAAATACGAGTCTTAGGGTCATTGTCTAAGTGAGTGTGAGATTAGACTATATCGTTAGAGAGAGAGAATCAATATTCTTATGCTTACATTGTATTGAAATCCACAAGTAAGATATTCGACGTACGTTCTTTATCATATTCATCGTGTTCTTCATGTGTTCTTAATTTATTACATGTATTTGATGCTTAATCTGGGATCAACAAATATCACTTATTTATCAATAATTTTAATAATTCACAATTTTTTCTCATTTTAAACCAATCATTTTTTTAAAAAAAATAATAAAAAAATCAACCGCTTTATAGATAAATAATAAAACTTTGATTAAATAATAAACAGAATTACTAATTAAAATATTAAAAAATTTATTCATTTTTAGTAATTATAAATATATAAAAAAGTATCAAAATATATATAAAAATAACATATATATAGTATTAAAATATATTAAAGAAGCCAACACAAAAATGATAATATATATAAGTGCCAAATTATAGTTAATAATGTAATAAATGAAATTTAGGATTAAATATTTAAAATTTATACAACACAAGGACTAAATATGTAATTTTTCAACACTTTTCTTAACAGCTTCGTTAACTCTGTTAAATGTAAGGACGAAAATGGAAACAAAATGAAACCACAGGGACCAAAAAAGCAGTTTTTAAACCATAAGGACCAAAATCGTTATAAATGGTAAACCAGAGGGACGAAAACCGTAGTTTACTCTTACATCTAATATCAAATACTAAGGTATTATTTAATAGATATAAAGTAGCTTGTTAACTATAAATTAATAGCATCTTCAATGCATAAGCTTTTAATAGCTTTTTACCATTTCATTTAGGCTATGTTTGGCAAAAGTAGTTAATAAGGTACCTTATGACTTATAAGGTAGCTTATCAAAACTTTACTTTTATTAACTTATCAATAAGGTACCTTATAAGTTAACTTATGGTCATTCAAACAACTACACTAAAAATAAGGTAACTTATAAGTCACCTTATTTTTGCCAAACAATGTCTTATTGTTTTAATGGCTTTTTAGCATTGGCTAAAAAGACTTTTTGAAAAACCTTTTTGGTAAAACTTTTTGTAGAATAAAAGCTTTTTATAAATTTTGTGTCTTACATTTTCTTACATATAACCTATTGAAAGAGTTTTTAGCATTGGATCAAATATACAAAATAACTTTTTGATGTAAGTATTGAAAGAGTTTTTAGCATTGGGGATGATTTAAGTGTTGAAAAGCGAGTTGAAATAGCTTATCAGAAATTTATTGTCATTTTTTTAATTATAATATTGATTAATATTAATTATTATTTATTATTACTAGTTATTAATTGCTAGAGTAAACTACGATTTTCGTTCCTGTCGTTTATTGTTTATAACAATTTTTGTCCATGTGGTTTAAAAACTGTATTTTTGGTTCCTATGGTTTTTATTTTGTTATCATTTTCGTCCTTACATCTAACAAAGTTAAAAACGTTGTTAAAATGTTTTAAAAAATTACATATTTAATTCTTGTGTTACATAAAGTTTAAATATTTGATCCTAAATTTCATTATATTCTATCATTTTTGTTTTTCTATCATTTCTATCATAAAGGAAGAAAAACAAAAATGATAGAATATATATGTGCCAAATTAATTACACGTATATAGATGTCATTGGTCTGTGATGTACATACCTGTTAGTTTAGACACTCTATACTAGTATAAATACAAAGTTTGTTAGATACAGTTTTTGGAGACATATACTTGTACTTTCCACATTTATACAGTTTGTAATCATGTGAATATTAATACAACAGTCGACTGTTATGCAATCTATCTTGTGATCTTTACTCAGTTTTATATATTCTTATATATGGTAAACATCATGTTGGTTTACAATGGAAAAAGTTGTGAATCATTAAAATTATTGATAAATAAGTGATATCTTCTTTTTTTTCAAAGTTTTATATTTATTTTAAATTATCATCTGAAAAAATTTAATAAAATTAAAAAAAATAGTTTTATTTATACCCAACCGGTTGTTTTTATTAAATGTATTTTACTCTCGCTATTTTTTTAAAAGTAGTTATTTTCATATTTTTTCACTATTTTTTAGAAATAGTGAGAGTAAAGTGCATTAAATAAAAATAACCGGTTGAATATAAATAAAACTATTTTTTTCTCGAGTTCTATTAAACCTTTTCAGAAGATATTTTAAAATAAATATAAAACTTTGAAAAAAAGAATATAGCCCTTATTTATTAATAATTTTTAATGATTCGTAATTTTTTCCATTTTAAATCAATTTGTTTTTAAAAGAAATTTAATAGAAATATCAACAGGTTTCAAATAAATAAATAAATAAAATTTCGATTAAATAATAAGAAAAGTCATTAATTAAAATATCAAAAAATTATTTATTTTTATTAATTATATTGTATGTTTTCAAAATGATTATAACTATATAAAGAAAGAAAAAGTATTAAAATATATATCAAGAATATAATATTAAAAGGATATATATAGTATTAAAATATAATAAAGGAGAAAAAAACAAAAATGATAATATATATAAATATATATATATATATATTAATATATATATATATATGGGTTTGGGTCACATGAGACCACCCTGTTTCCGTGAGACCACCCTTTTACACTTGAAACTTCACAGGAAAAATACTGTTAAGGTAAACAAAATATGATGGGTTCACGTGAGACCAACCTGTTTCCGTGAGACCCGCCGGAGACCCGTGAAACCACGTTTTTACTCTTGAAAACTTCACAGCAAAAACACTATGAAAGTTACCTTCACAACAAAAACACTATGTAGATTACTTTCATAGCAAAAGTACTTTAAAGATTCATAATTTTTTTTACCTTCATAGTGTTTTTGATGTGAAATTTCAAGTGTAAAAGAGTGGTCTCACGGGTCTCACGGAAACAGTGTGGCCTCACGTGATCCCAAGTATATATGTATAAGTGTAAAAGGGTAGAAACTATAGAAACTTCGGCAAATCAATATAAAAAATAATTTTTTTCATGATTTTTTTTCATCAAATGCTATGATTTAAGATATTATTGCACACATGTTTGTTTCACCTTGTGAAAAAATTACATGTGAAACTTTTACGCTATGAAACAAAAACATATGAAACTTTTCATAAAAAATATATGAGAAATTTTCAACTTATGAAAAACAAATACACGTAAAACTTTTACATTATGAAACAAACATATATGCAATAATATCTTAAATCATAGTATTTGATGAAAAAAAATCATGAAAAAAATTAGTTTTTATATGATTTGTCAAAGTTTCTATAGTTTCTACCCTTCGTCTAGTTTCTAAATGAACCAACATCTATATAGAGGCTGGTTCATTTAGAAACTAGACGAAGGGTAGAAACTATAGAAACTTCGGCAAATCAATATGATAAATGAAATTTAGGATTAAATATTTAAACTTTATACAATACACGGACTAAAGATGTAATTTTTTAAAAAATTTTAATAGAACTTGTAACTTTGTTAGATGTAAGGACGAAAATGGTAGCAAAATAAAAACCATAGGGACCTAAAAAGCAGTTTTTAAACTATAGGGAAGAAAATCATTATAAACAGTAAACCACATGAACGAAAATCGTAATTTACTCTAATTACTATTAATTAAAAATTAATATTAATTTCAAATTGATAAATATTTTATATTATAATTAATTTTAATTGTAAACTATTCATTGATTATTTAGAATTATTGTTAATCTTATCAAATATTCTAATATTATTAGTATTATTATTATTCAATATATTTAATGTGATAATACTTTATAAAGTAGTATGTATGTATGTATGTATGTATGTATGTATGTATGTATGTAGAGAGAGAGAGAGAGACAGAGAGAGAGAGAGAGATAATTGGGATCACGTGAGACCAGCCTATTTCCGTGAAACAACATTTTTACACTTGAAACTTCACAGAAAAGCATTGTGAATGTAACCTTCACAATGTTTTTGCTGTGAGGGTTCGGATTTTTTTTTACCTTCACAATATTCTGCTGTGAAGTTTCAACTGTAAAAATGTGGTCTTACGGGTCTCACGAAAACATGCTGGCTCACGTGAACCCAACCCTATATATATAGGGCAATAATCAAATAAAAACCAAAAAAATGTTACAAACTCGTGAAAACCGGTCATTTATATAGTTTATCTTGCAAAAAAAATTAATATGTGAAGATCCGCTGAAAATCTTTTGAAGGAACTTGTGTGCACAAAAACAATTCTTTGAAACCGAATAAATCTTCAAACCCAATCCCACCTCACTCCTTAACCATACGCCAAAGTCCTCATTTTGTGCAATTTTTATGAAAAAAATTAGACTTCAGAGTTGTTTCAATAGCTTTAAGAATGCATTTAATATTTCTCGATTGGGTAGACATTTGATGTGTTTTAAATTTATAACCGCAAGCGTACGGATTGTGTAGCATACGGGTCGATCACAGGGTGGTGACAGTCCAACACTAACAACTTAATGATTATGGCCTAGTTATGAGAATCTGATGATTGATTTGATTATTATTAAACTAATTGAACATAAAATAAACAAGATTAAGGGAAAAAAGGAAGGAGAGAAGGAACTAACAATAAAATGAAACAAAATAAATGAAAACTACAACTAAGAGACACTAGGTAATGTCAACTTTGGATTTCGGTAATGGTGAGCATTTGTTATGCAAAACTACTTCAACCCTCTTTCGAGATGGAAAAACTTTTCTAAACCAAGACACGTATTTACTTTCGCAATACACATACATTGGGAAGAAACATTAAGATTTAAAACAAATATTTTTCCCAATCAACGTCCCTAACTATTTGCATGTTAGGATTGTTCAATTGATCAATTTAATCCAAGTAAAAGACTAAACTTTAGTTTTCGTCAAAAACTAATCAAATTAACTAAACACTTCGTTAAAAAACAATTAAATCAACTCCAACTTTCGTTAGGGTCAAAATGGATTAAAAATTAACATTCGTTTTTAAGAACAATTGATCAATACCAAAACCTCGATCTTAAGTGACGTTTACCCAATAAAACGATTACTAAATTAAAACCAATAAGTTAGTTATTTTATTTAGACTCTAACAAAATTAAAGATAAAGACGAAGCAAATCTAAACTAATAAAATCTCTACATTAGACGCGATTATTAATGATTACCATTAACTAAACATAAAGATGAACAATAAAAAAGAACTAAATAAACATATGCAGAAAATTAACCGATCTAACCTGATGTGCATAAAATTAAAAGGAGTAGAGAGTGCAGAAAATTAAAAAGGGAGAGTAGGGAACATAGTAGGGAAAAGAGATGCATAAATGTGAAGAGAAACGAAAGAGTAAGAGATAGAGAAGTGTAGAAAATCGATCTTTGATGCAAACCAATAAGAACCTTGAAATATTAACGGAGAAATTTCACGAAACTAGTCGATTTTTCTTAATGGCTCAAGAAACTAGTCGATTAATATCAATATTCGAACAAAACACAAAATCATCAATTAAACTAAGGAGATAGGGAATAAGATACTCAATAACGTATGGAAAACCGGATGTCAATCATTATCCAATTGCCTAGGCTTCGAGCTCGAATCTTCTTCCCCAATATTGTAGAAATCGACTAAGAAAGTTGGGAGAAAACTAGAGTAATCAGGATCTATTGGAATAATACGGACCCCTATAAAATAAAACCCTAAATGAGTTTAAATACGCAAGACAAAAGCCCAAAAAAAGGGTCTAGACGACTATCACGGGCGTGAAGAAATCCTTCACTGGCGTGAAAGTAAACAGAAAGTCTAGATTGCTTTCCAGTCACAGTTCACAGGCGTGAAAGATTTTTTCCCTCAAAGCAAACAAAAAGTTTTCTTCTCTTCAGATGTTTTCTTCGCCACCCTAAAGGCTATCCTTCACGCCCGCAAAGCGTGGCAAAATCTCCAATCTTCAAATTTTCAACTTTTTGCTCCAATTCTACATCTTTACGAATAGAAAACTTCTTCTTTCTTCACCTCCTCCTTGGCTTCGTTCTTCGATCCTTCCGTTCAATCCACCATATCTCTTTTAATGCCTCGTATAATCTGCACAAAACATACCAAAAGCGTAGAAACCATCCCAAAAACTATTCCAACCGTGATTAAAGAGAGAAATGGAAAAGAATAATAAAAGATGCATGAAAAAACTAAACTAAGGACTAAAATGAATAAAGGACACAATTAAAACACACAAAGTTAGGTACAACTAAAACACACAAAGTTGTTAATGTGTTTCCTCCTTATATCTATTCCTGCACTTTTTTAATTTATGCATCGTTCTTAAATTCCGTTTTATTGCCTTCATAGGTTAGAAACGATTCTTGGAGAATGACATTCCTTGGATCGATCTTTACGACTTTCTTAGAATAGTTTTATTGTTTTATTTTTATTTATGTTTCGTTTTATTTTTATTTATGTTTTGTTCGTAGTTTAGTTTGCGTTCATTTGGGTAACCGTCACTTTGGATTGACATAGTGATATTGATCAATTCTTTTTATAACAAATGTTGAGTTTTAATTGATTGATTAATATTTGGTTAATTGGTTTTAATAAAATGTTTAGTTAATCCGGTAAGTTTTGGTACGATCAATAGTTTGATTTTAACTTAAGACTAAACTAATCAATGACTACGGTCCTAACATGAAAATAGTTTGGGACGTACATTGGGGAAATATTTGTTTTAATCATAATGTTTCTTTTCAATGTACACATACTCCGAAAATAAGCATGCATCTTGGTTTAGAAATGTTTTTTCACCTCGAAAGAGGGTTAAAGTAATTTTTTATAACAAATCCTCATCATTGTTGAAAATCCAAAGTTGACATTACCTAATATTCATTAGCTCCTTTTTTGCCTATGTCTTTTTAGTTCATTTTTTTTATAAAAATCAAAATATTGATTGATAATTCACATAGCTAGGCCATAGTCTAGAATGAATCTATGTTTAGTCCATCGTCTCCCTGTAATCGACCCATATGCTATACTTCTAGTACGCTTGCAGTTTAAAAATTTTAAAGCATTAATACCAAAGTCCCAAATTAGGAATTCCCTTTAGATACCAACGATCACATAGGATTCCTTGGGTGCAGATTGATATTGTTCACACAAGCATGATGTGTAATTGATATCTGGAAGGTTGACTGTGAGATACAGCAAAGAGCATATCCTTCCTCTATAAAAAGTAACATTTACAAGTTTCCCATTGGGTCCTTGTTCAGTGTTAGAGGAGGTGTCATTGGAGTTTTCATTGAAGAACTTTGGGCTAGATCAATTTTTTTTAGCATATCATTAATATACTTACCTTGGCATATGAATATTCCATTATCAGATTGTTAAATCTGTAGACCAAAAAAATATGTAAGTTCACCCATCATACTCATCGTGTTTTCTTGTTTCATACGTTTAGAGAATCGAGTACAAAGCTTAGGATTAGTGGATCCGAAAATAATGTCATAGATGTATATTTGAACAAAAAGGATATGACATTTACATTTCTTGAGAAAGAGGGTGTGATCAATCTTTCCACACTCAAACTTCTTATCTAGAAGAAATTTTGAAAGGGTATCATACCAGGCACGAGGAGCCTGTTTTAACCAATAGAGAGTCTTATCCAATTAATAGACATAACTTGGACGCTTAGGGTTAGTGAACCTTGGAAGTTGCTCAATATAGACTTCTACATTAAGTTTTTGATTCAAAAAGGTACTCTTCACATCCATCTAAAAAGACTTTAAAGTCTTTGTGAGAAACATTGGCTAGGAAAATTCGAATAGCTTCAAGCCTGGCCACTAGAGCAAAGGTTTCATCATAATCAATGTTGTTTTCCTGTCTGTATCCCAAAGTAACAAGTCTAGCCTTGTTACGTGTCACAGTACCATGCTCATCTAACTTGTTACGATATACCCATTTGGTGCTTATAATAATTTTGTCAAATGGACGAGGGACAAGGTTCCAGACCTTGTTTCTCTCAAACTTAGTCGATTCTTTTTGCATAGCGCTGACCTCGTTTGGATCCCTGATTGAATCATCGATTACCTCCGGTTCTATTATAGAAATGAAATTTACAAAGAGACAAATATTATCTACACCATGTCATGTTTGAATACCTATACTTGGATCACCAATGATTTGATTGATGGGATTATCTCTTGTCCATCACTGAGTAGACGGTTAAGGAGATGGATCAACAGTTCTTTCAGCAACGGTTTGTTCACGGATAGAAGAAGATGCCTCAGCAACAGATTCTTCAACATTTCTTATTCTTCTAGTAGGATATCCTGACGGGCTATCATTCACTGATACTAGGTTGATCCGTGTTTGATAATCGATCAGTTGTTGAAGGATCAATATTCAATGATTCAGAAATATTCCTGAAGAGGATTCATTAGTATTATTAATCAAATTTGGGATTATGTGAGGTTCATCTTCAGCAATCGATTGTTCAACATTGGGTTGAGGACTGAAGAACGATGTTGGTTACCCTTAGTGAGACCTCATCCAATTGTTCAACTCTTAATCATTATCAGATAAGCGAGTAGAGTTCGTTGAACGTGATTCGTCAAAAGTGACGTTGATGGATTCTTTAACAACTTGTCTTCGTTTGTTGAAGATTCTAAAGGCTTTGGACACTGAGTATTCAAGAAATAATCCATCATCAGCTTTGGGATCGAACTTTCTAAGTTGGTCTATCATTCAGGATATAGCATTTGCACCAAAAAAATATGAAGAAAGTTGAGAGTGGACTTTCTTCTATGGAAAAGTTCATAAGTTGTCTTCTAAAATCTTTTTACTATTAAAGATCGATTATGAGTGAAGCATGCAGCGTTGACAACTTCTTCCCAGAACTAAGATGGTAGATGAGATTCGCTGAGCATTGAACGAGTAGCTTCAATGATCGTTCGGTTTCTTCTTTCAGAAACACCATTTTTCTAGGGAGTTCTAACTGTTTAAAAATTATGCCTAGAATACTCTTGGATCTGAGAAAGAATTCCCAAGTATACCTAGAATACTCATCAACAATGACAAGTGTATACTTCTTTCCAGCTATGGATTAGACATTGACAGGTCTAAAGAGATCCATATGGAGAAGATGTAGAAGACTAGTCACCAAAGACACTTGTTTAGATCTAAGGCTTGCTTAGGTCAGCTTTCGTTTTTCACACATTGAGTAAAGAGATTCTTTTGCAAATGAGTGTTCAGGAAGGCTAGTGACAAGCTGTTTTCTTGATAAATCACTTATCATCTGGAAATTGAGATGAGAGAGCCTCTTATGCCAGAGCCAGTTGACATCTAAGGAAGCTTTAGATAGAAATAAAATATTCTCAGATTACGGAGTATCCATTTTGATAACATAGACATTTTCCAAGCATGTTCCAGTCAGAGCAAGTTTATTATCCTTGTTAGTGACCGCATACTTCTTCTTTGAGAATGTGACAATGAAGTCTTTGTCATAGAGTTGACTGATTATGCTTCAGTCCTTCAACATAGGCAACATGTTTGAACGTTGTTACTTCGTTGGTGAGAACACCAAAAGCTTTGGTGTGTCCTTTACCATTTCCAGCTAAGGTCACTAAGAGCATCTCCAAGAGTTATGCTACAATAGAAATTGTAGTGGTTTTAGAGATTTTTTTGCTCCAATAGTTACGCCTATATGATATTCTAAAATAGAGAAAAGAAGAGAGAGGATAAAAATATCTAAATTTGGAGAAGTCTCTAAAACTCAATGCTTAAGAGATAAATAATATTTGTATTCCACAAATAAGAGTCATTGAAATAAAATGATTTATGAGAGAGAAATAATATTTTATTAATGTATGCATTATTTTAATAATATAATTAATGCTAACATTTCTAAAATTGAATAATTATTGGAGTTGGAAGCAAATTTTTTTAGATATATTGACTTTTGGTACTCTATTTTATAAAACAAAATATAAAATATCTCTTAGAGATGCTCTAAATGGCCTCTTTTCTTCCTTATATTAAGGGAGAGCGGACTTGGTTCCCGTCATATGTCTAGAGCATCTGCTATCAAGATACCAGATATCTTTGACATCTTGCATAAGATAGGGTAATTTATTTTTCATAGGTGCCCACTTTACAATGGGTCCTGCTTTGTTAGTGGAAATGTCAGGTAATACTTCCTTCATATTCGCTGAAGATTCAGTTTCAGTGGATTTCGTCATATTTGTTGTTTTACCAAGATTGGTGGATTTCACCTTAATTGATTTCTCATATTTGGCTACTTTCTTTTCATGAGCTTTCTTCTCATCCTTAGTAGTTGTAGGGAACTTTCTTGTAATATGATTTGTTTCCCTACAATGATAGTAGTTTCTATAGTTGAAAGAAGCTTTAATACCAAAACATAGGTATTAGAAACTTAAGGTGGGCAGGGCCAGGTCCAAGAATTCCTTTCTTCATACACCTAGGAGGAACAATTTATTTCTCGGGTTTAGAGGGAGTGACATCAATCTTAATTCTAGGAGTGGATCTCTGAACAGGTCCAGGGATCTTCTTTCCAGAAGAAGAAGAAGAAGGTTGACTCGCTGAAGGAATAGAAGGATTTTTCTTCAGTTTAGGAGATTTCTTAAGCTTAGGAGTATAAAGAATGGACTTGCCTTTATCCATACTCTTTAAACCATTGGGAATCGATTCAGAAGGTTTTGACTCATATGTGGAAGAACAATGAGTCGTGGTGTTAGGGATACAAGAGACAAACGTTCCAAACTTCAGTGTGGAACGATATCTGAGAGGTTCTTCAAGATCTGAAGAATATCCTAGGCCACTCTAATAGAGGTTTTGCACCATTCTTTAATGGGGATCTGAGCATTGACGTTCTCATTTTCTTTAATAGAGGCTTTGCACCATCCTTTACGCTCTGTTCTCGAGTTTTTAATGGAAGGAAAGGAAAAGAAGAGAATAGAAGGGAAAAGAAAAGAAAGGAAAGGAAAGAAAAGACAAAATTTTAATTGTGTTCTCGAGTAGGAAGGAAAGGAAAAGAAAAAAATTATTTTTCGTGTTCTTGAGTAGGAGAGAAAGGAAAGGAAAGAAGTTAATTTTAAAATATACCATTATATTCATTTTTCTCATATTTTCTTCTAAAAAGAATTCAAAAACACAATATCTCATAACTTATAGAAAACTTTCTGATATTTTCTTCCAAAAAGAATTCAAACACACAATATCTCATAACTTATAGCAATTTTTCTCATATTTTCTTCCAAAAATAATTCAAAAACACAATATCTCATAACTTATAGCAGTAATATATTAATAATGCACAATAAAAATAAAAAAATTGTAATTGTAAAGTTTTATTTAACATATAAACCAAAAATATGAAAGTTTTATATATAGGATATAGACTTGGATGTAGAAGTGAGGAAGAAGATATGTTGAAGGAAACAATATATTCATTCTATGGTGGTGACGTGAAAGAAGGATGTGATTGGGGTAGTTTTGGAAATCAAATTATTTTTATTTAGCTACAACTTTCTTTCCTTCCATTTTCTCCCACTTTTGGGAGGAAGATTTTGGGAAGAAACTTATCCCTTATTTTCCTTCCTAATCCCTTCCCTTCCTTCCTAAAAAATCTTGAGAACATGATTTTTTTAATTTCCCCCCTCTTTTCCTTCCTTTCCCTCCCCTTCCCTCGTAAAAACAATCTCGAGAACACAGCGAATGGTAGCCTTTTTAGCTTTAAATTCCATGATGGCCTTTTCGCGCTCAGATATAGCTTGATGTTTCTCAATGCTGATAGTCTGATTTACAAAGACTTGGTCTTTCAAATCCTCTTCGATCTTAGTTAGTTCTTTGAATTTCAGATGACAAGTTTTTAGTTGTTCTTGTAAATCTAAGTTAAGTTGTTCAGCCTTAGTTATACTATTTAGAGCATTGTAGAGATCAATAGTCAGCGTGTCGAGAGCTAACAAGTTATTATTCCATGAGGAGGTTGAGTCGTTCATATTTGATAACTACGTAGAGTTGGAGGAAACTTTGGATGAAGAAGACTCAGATGGTTCTTCAGCTTCTTGAATATTATCCATACAAAGGCCAAGTTTTCTTCATTTTAGCGAGATTCGTTAGTGGTATCTGCCCAATCGTGTTCTTCAGCGATTAAGCCTTTCCCCTTTCGCTAGGTTTTCTTCACCATCAGGTACATCTAGTTTAACCTGAGATATTTACCATCTCTGGGTTTAGATGACGTTTGACAGGAGGATGGAGTAACAACTTTCTTTGACCTGCATTCACTAGCAAAGTCACCTTTTTGTTGACAGTTAAAACAAGTCGCTGAAGTTTTATCAATAGCTACATTTTTATAGTCTTCCTCACTCCATTGATGTGGAGCTTTAGGAATACGTCTTTCAGGGATTGCGGGTGTAGTTGTAGTCTCAGGAACTGCGGGCACGATTGTCGTAGGAACAAATGGTTTGTTCTCTAGATAGTAGAGGATATGAGAATCCGTATCTTCTAGGAAATAGATACATTCTTTCCTTCCAGACAAGGAATTTATCTTTACTGAAACGAGGAGGTTTAGCAAGACAGTCATTATCATTATAATTTGTGTTGTGATTAACTATTTCAAAAATAGAGAGATATTAGTATTTTTAAAGATTAAATACAATAAACAATGCTCTATTACCACTTGTTGGTGCCTAAGGAGTCTACAAGAGTGTATAGATATCACACATTTTATAGAAGGGGTAATGAATACAAACACAAACTTTTAAGTTTTAAAAGAGTTTATTGATAAATAAACAAATTTACAAATTGTTGCGGAAATAAGAACAAGTAATGAAACTTATTCTTAACAATCTAAGAATCACAAAGTTGATGCACAAGAAAATGAGAGAACAAAAGTAGAGGTTCAAGAAGAGAATGGATGCATGAAGACGAAGAGGGGTTTCTTAATCTATTTATACCCACTGCATTAAATACAAGTGAGAAGGTACCATCCACGTATCAAGCATCTATTGGACAGTTTGTCCTTTGTCCATAGAGTGAGTAGGCTTTTGGCCGCTTATAGATATTTGACCTTTAGGGTTGGTAAGCACGTGGGAAGCAATAAAGCAACATAGTACCTGTACCTTCTCTGACAAGTCAGGGGTTTGTCCTTTTGTGCATATAAGATAAAAAAAACTTACTCTTGTTGAGCAAGATTCATTTGATCGTTGATGTTGACGCTACACTGAGGATTCTTCAGTTATCACCGAATCTTGTCAGATTTCACACTTGTAGTAGATAGACTTGTTATCACTGAAAGCCGCTTCAGATTATGAACTATCAGTCTCTATCTTCAGTTAATTATTTGATCTCGTTGAAGGTTTCATTGGTGTGAGTTTTATCTTCAGGTTCATTTAGATTCAGACACTGTTACAAAAATTATTTCAGTGATCACTGAGTATAGTCAGTGATGCACTCACTAAAACATAATAGAAACTACAACCTAAGATTTTCACTAAGTATAATGGGTTAACATCAAATCACTGATGGAGCTTGGATCAACAATGAGCTATCCAATAGTCGATCGATATGCTTCAATTCCATTTCCCACCTTATTCCCTAACATGAGTACACTAAAACCACTAGATCGAGTGTTGTTGTATGATGTCAATGATCGATATGCACTTTTAGTATATGATTCTCTCTTACATAGATGATCTTGGAAGTTAGAATCATAAATGTTTAAAAGTATTCTTTCTATATAAATTTATGTTTTCATTGCATAAATGGAACCATAATTTTTTCTCATTGCATTGATGCTCTTAGAAGTTTGTTTTTTATTGCATAAAGAAATCTCATATGTTTCTAATAGGTTGTAACTTTTTATTTATTTATTCCTATTTTCTATATATAGGAGCAATGGAAAATACTCTAAGCCCCCAAAAATCAAAGGCAATTATGAACCAAACACGTCTAAGAAAAGGAGAGGTAGAACCTCAAACGTTTGGGATCACTTTTCAAAAAAAAATCTAGACGTGTTTGAAATTATAATAGTAAGAGAATTTGTATAAGTTCTTTGTATATTACTAACCGCAACCCAACCTTCCCTAACCCGCAAGAGTTGGGTTGGAGTGGTTTATACTTTTGAATGAGTCGGGTTGGGTTGAGATTTTCCAAACTATCATAATTGAGTTGGGTTGTAAAAATTTCAAAAACGGCCCAACACACCCGAATACACCCCTAGTGAAAAGTACTCAGATTTTATGCAAAAATTCTTGAGTAGTTTCATATGTTGAACTTTTATCGTTTTGGTCACCTTTTGTTCGATAATGCACAATGATGCGGACAAATTGATCTCTTGAAAATATCTAAAGTCCAGTTCTTGATCCGGAGATGAACAGAACGTAGTGACATGAGTTTGGGTGATGCTAGGGGATTCGAGAGAATTCTTATAATGCCAATGAGAGTTGAGTGTGCATAGTAAGATCCACGTCCACTACACCTACATGGAGTAGTAGGCAAACTAGTTGGTGTATTAGAAACACTTAGAGTATTTGTTTCTACATATTCCATCGAATCTAAAAAGATTCACTAGAGTCGTCACTAACAAAACGGTAGAGATTTTGACTAGGAAGTGTAAGTACTTGTTGTGACCTGACCTCTGTCTCTCTCTCTCTTTCGAGAGAGAGAGAGAGAGAGAGAGAGAGAGATTACCCACTCTACGTAGTACAGTGATCACTCTTCTGGATCAAGTACCAAACATGAAATCTGTGGAAAATTCATACATATGTCTCATTATTTTATTATAAGTACTTTGTTAGAATTGTTTCACAAACCAATCAACCTATTTGCTTCCCCTTTAATTAAATTTTTTAAAAGGAAGCTCATGAGAAAAATATTCTCTTGATTGTCTAGTCCTTGAGAAAAATGTTCTTAAAAACTTGTTAAGACATCCAAATCGTCGTATAAACTTATTACAACACTCTTAGATAAGACACACAATTGTACGACCTTATAAAATAGTCTATTAGGATACTCAACTATTTTGGGTGTTCTATACACCTGAATTTGTTGTAGTAATTTTTTTTCTTTTCTATAAAGTAAGTTGTATAAAATTGTTTTATCCTCCATTTTGGCTTTTAACCTTGGGAACAACTTACTTCTAAGATATTTATTTTAGTAACGTGTTATATACTTAATATAAATAAGGGGACATGATATATCTTTGATGTAAATTTCTGGAACATACTTTTACTTCTTGAATAAAAAAAATTGTACTATAATTGCGAAACTGCACTAGATATCATTTTTTTCATTTAAATTATTCTCTTAAGCATTTATCTCCCAACTTTACCCAGATGTCATTAGGTCCGCATCGGGGACCCACTAGACGACAAAATTTTCGGTTTTTTTGGCCTAGGTTTGTAATACTTACGGACCTGTCACGTATCATTACTAGGAACAACCCCTGAACTTACAAATTTTAAATATTAAGTCCTTATTGCGGACCTAGTCCTGTTTTGTTGCAATTTTTTTATATCATTTAGCTAGTTTTAGCTAGGTTCGTAATATTTATGGATCTGGATTGCGAACCTAATGACATTTAAACAAACTTCAATAAAAAATGATTATAAGAGAAATTTGAATCAGTCAAATCGTCATATAAATCAAACAAATTTTGTAAATAAATTCTAAAAATAACTATTAATGGATTTTTTGATATAAACTTTCCTAAAACATAAATTACATAAAAAAAGATGGGTCTGGTGTCCCTTTTCTTTTGGAGGCTTTTTCTACATCCCGTAGAAAATTTATGTGTCATTTGTATCCATATACATATATAATAGCGGTGGGTTCAAATGTGAACATATCTTTAATTGTGAACATTAGGATGAATCACAACCATCCATTTTAAATCAGATCAAAAGATGATGGATAAAATTTGCGGTGGCATTTTTGTAAATAAGTGGAAAACCCGGGTCATGGCTTAAATCATAAATACAACCTGACGATTCAAATCAGAACCAGGCATCATCATCTTCCCCAAATTTCTTCATCATTTTCCCCATATTTCTTCATCATCTTCCCCATATTTCTTCAAATCAGAACCAGGCATCATCATCTTCCCCAAATTTCTTCATCATCTTCCCCATATTTCTTCATCATCTTTCCCAAAAGAAATTTCACTTCCACCCCAAATTTCTTCATCATCTTCCCCAAAATAAATTTTCGCACAAGTTTGTTTTTGCTTTGTGTTTCTCCTTAGAATCACAAGTCTTTTCAGATCCAGATTCTTTTTCTTGATGAAGTGTAAGAAGGTTATTCAAATGTTTTTTTCCCTTTAATATGATCGTTCATCATTTTATCAGAGTAAGCTTCTTTGAAACACATTTGCTTGAATTCTTGTTTTTCAAAACTTTTGGTTCCATTGTAGGTTATATTCAGTCTGAATATAAGTTACAATTTTAGGTTTGTATACTTGTAGCTTATATTCAGATTGAATATATTTTATAAATAGGTGTTTAAATAATTGTAGGTTATATTCAGTCTGAATATAAGCTACAATTTGGGTTTGTATATTTGTAGCTTATATTCAGACTGAATATAGTCTACAATTTGGGGTTTGTATACTCGTAACTTATATTCAGTCTGAATATAGTCTACAATTAGATGTTTGTATAATTGTAGGTTATATTCAGTCTGAATATGAGCTACAAATTGGGGGTTTGTATACTTGTACTCTTGTAGCTTATATTTAGACTGAATATAAGCTACAATTTGGGGTTTGTATATTTGTAGCTTATATTCAGACTGAATATGATCTATAATTAGGTGTTTGAATAATTGTAGCTTATATTCAGACTGAATATAAGCTACAATTTGATGTTTGTATATTTGTAGCTTGTATTCAGACTGAATATAGTCTATAATTAGGTGTTTGAATAATTGTAGCTTATATTCAGACTGAATATAAGCTACAATTTAGGATTTGAATAATTGTAGCTTATATTCAGACTGAATATAAGCTACAATTTGGAGTTTGTATAGTTATAACTTATATTCAGACTGAATATAAGCTACAATTTGAGGTTTGTATACTTGTAGCTTATATTCAGACTAAATATAGTCTGATGAAGAAACAGAATCCATGGAAACGAAATCAGATCAAAAATCGACAAATTGAGCTTCAAAAATTGCAACTCGAAACTGATATCAACGAATTTAATGAAGTTCTTCAGCAATGAATCTGAT
The DNA here is from genome assembly GCA_036898165.1 of Silybum marianum. Classification (NCBI taxonomy): domain Eukaryota; kingdom Viridiplantae; phylum Streptophyta; class Magnoliopsida; order Asterales; family Asteraceae; genus Silybum; species Silybum marianum. Next base: position 17,759,170 of record CM072541.1, read on the forward strand.
TAACAGTGGATATCAATGATAATAAGGAGAGAAATAAGCTGGAAGATATCAATGATAATAAGGAAACAATAAAGGAGAATCAGGAAAAAAAATATAAACTTCCAAAATTACCCCTCAAGCCACGTTTAAAGATTAGCTTGAATATGGCTTAGATCAAGAGCTGAGATTCATTCTCATGTTCAAAATCAAAGATAGGTTCACATTTGAACTTTCCTCTATATATATATATATATATATATATATATAAAGAGAGGAAGGTTTAAACGAGAATAAATTTGATTTAAAGAAATAAAGGAACCATTCTTAATTATATGTTTATCTATACTACTTAATAAAGCTGATTTACCTTTTTCTTAAAAACAATCTTTAAAGCATAATGTACAAACTACTAATGCACAACTTCTTAAAACTCTTAAAACTCTTAAAAATCCATTCATTTTCAACCTGCACTCTTAAAACTCCTAAAAATGACTGTTGGGTTTTATCAGCCGTGCAATAATAGGTTCTCTCCTATCAAGATGACTCTTGGGTTCATCCTCTCACCTTCTTATTCAAATGACTCTTCACGATTGTTTCTCTCTGTTCATTCCCGTTTTGCCGGCCAAACACCCCCCTGTTATTCGCGTTTCCCCTCTGGATTTCACTTCTAAGGTCGTCCTTCTTCCTTAGGTAATCGATCTCTTGCTATGATTTCTCATACAAACCTGTTTCCTATTCCATTTTTTGGCGTCTTTCCTACATAAATCGATGTTGTGTTGTGGTTTCTTCTACAGCACGAAGTAATTTCTGCAACAGAAAACAAAAAAAATCCTTAATGGTTTCTTCTACAGCACGAAGTAATTCGCTCTCTCCATTATACACTCCATGATTCCTCACCAGCTTTGATTATTGATCGACAATGAGGGTTGGTTTTGAAGGTATTGAACCATTTTTTTGGGTTTTGAAGGTGGTGCCGAGAAGAGACAAAAAAGAACAGAAGGGTTTTTGGCTCCATTGGCATCGTCGATTGATCTATTATTTCTGACGTCTCTCTATCTCTATCTTCTCACGAATGTTGAAACTGGAACCCTAAGAATAGTTACATATTCATGATCAGATTCCTCACATTTTCTGTTGCACTACTCCTAAGAACAATGGCATATTCATATATTTCTATGATCATCCACTGTGTTCTTTTAGGCTTTGTGTTGGATTTACCAAGTTCTTTTGGTTCGGTTAGCTGTTACATACAAATATATACTAACATCTAGATAAATGTAAGGTATGAAATCTTAGTTCTTGACATTAATCTTCTTGGGAAATTTTTCAATGACTATGGTTTGCCTTGTGGTATATTCAGTAGTGGATTTAGGCTTTGGCCATATGCATCTATCTTATTCTCAAGGTTTTAGAGATGTGATGCAATTTTATTATGAAGTTTTTAGATGTAACTTTTTTTGTGTTTTTCTTCCAGCTCCACCATACTCAAATCATACAAGCCTCAAGTCAAAATAAAGCATAGAGCCCCAAGCGGTGAATATCTTCTCTTCCCTACTATCCATCAAGTAATTTGGTTGTTGTTCTTCTGACTACATTGTTCGATTTCAGGGATTTAATCTTTCGATATATTTTGAATATTATGATTTATAGCATTTGGAGTATTAATTAGTAGTTTATTTGCTTTTTTGGATTTCATGTGAATTTTGGATTTGAGGTCTTCTTTTAGCGCCTTTTTATTGTTGTTTGAAAATAGGAATTGTAATCATAGAATATGTTAATATTCATAGCATTGATTTATAAATTTTGTAACAGTTGCCTATTCTCTTAAAGGTTGTTTCTATAGTGATGTATCTTTTTTTTGTGCAAAGGCATGATGCATCTCCTCCAGAAACAGGTGACAATCACCCAAACTATTTTTTCCTCCAGAAACAGGTGACAATCACCCAAACTACTGGCTGAGATGGAGACTAGCACTAAGGTTAGGACCACCACATAAATAGGTGAACCGGTTGTCTATTCTTATTAATTGCGGTGGTAAAACTTTAATGGTAACTTATTAGTTTTTCTGCTCTCTTACAGTTTTAAGTCAAGATTCCTGTTTGTGTTTTGTTGGTCAATTTCAATATGTTCATGTTCTGTGAAAGTTCCATCTTGTTCTAATGGATGCTGCCCGGAAAGACTTATTTGAAGCAATATTGAAGGAACCAAGGGTGCTAGCCGAAGACGACAAGATGGTTTATCATAAACAAAAGGAGCTTTACAAAGGATTGTTTGGACCAAGACCTGGACCCAAACACACCAAGACTGGTTCGAGCTGGTTGGTTTTTGTTTGGAAATGGCTGCTCTCATTGTTCCACCGTCTTTTCAGACGTGTATCATTACTATCTGTTTCAAAAAATTTCACTTTAGATGTTCAAGCCAAAACCTTGGTTGATACGAAGTATAGTCGATATGAGTTAATTTGATTTTAAGTATAGTTGATTGGTACTAATGGATTCTGCACAGTATTAAGAAAAAGAACTTGGCATCAAACCAAACTCCACCCCTGTTACAGCCTACATCATTGCATATATTACGAAAAAATTGGAAACAAAAATCCCCAACGATTCTATTTTACAAGCACAGTTAAATTTAATAAAAATAAGTGCAAATAAAACACTAAAATTACTTTAATAACTTTCATTTTCCCATGATGCAAATATACAAAATACTATAGAACCACCAAATAGTATATCTTTTTTTTTTGAAGGGTGTCTCAGGCTATGCGTGGACTAATGCTGACAAATTATGACTTCAATATATCAACTCTAATAAACTCGGTGGTCATGGTTGTGTATGTGTGGATTCGAACCCTGGCCAAATAATATATCTAAATTAACCTAAATCCTTCTTTCCAAGAACTAAGCACATAATGAGTTGTATATTCTGGAGTGAAAGCGTTACTTTCTTCCTAAATTAAACTACCAATGATGCTTAAACATGGACATCCATTGACAATAAGCACAAACAATCTTTTGAATTAAAGGCTATAGTGTATTAACTTGGATTGTATATCATTCTTGATTGAATTTAGAGGTTTTTTTTGTTTGCAATGCTTAAAGATTTAGATCTAAGATCTCATGTATCTCATAGAATATCTATTCAAATTGTAAAATATTATGTATAATTGTTCTACTGTAAAGTTTATCAAAAAAAACATGATGCATTCAAAGAAAGCGACTTATTCAGTAAACATATAGAAGGGATCTTTATACAGAAAACCAAGTTTTTTCTTTCTAAACTTGCCCAACCTATGTAAAAAACACCGCTTTTTCCATCTATGAAAAACTCTTCAAAACAAAAATTTTCTCAATCTATACAAACGGATTAATCCACGCAACATTATACATGTAGGACTTAATGGAATACCAACCAAACAACTCTTAACATGGATTACAAAGTACAAAGAACATGAATTAATCATAACACCCCAAATATCTTCTCTATAAAAAAATCCCAAAGGCTTCATTGTTTTAACGTGGAGTTGTATTAGTTTTTTCATTTTGGAATTATAATAAAATTCTACATCCCGCCGCATTGCGCGGGTATATAACTAGTTTTAAAAAAATTAAAAATTAAAAATTACCATATTGTTACTTTAAGGACATTATTGTCAAATGATATTTGATAGATTTAAGAAGTTTAAAATAAGAAACCAAATTTAACTATTCATGATATCTTATTTTAAATCACTTTAACTATTCATGATGTCTTATTTTAAATTTGAAAGTTTATTATTATTTTTAAAAATTGTAATATGAAATATCTTTAAAGAAAAGTTTATTATTTCTACAACTTTAAAATTTGAAAAAGTTTATTATTTTTGGAAATATCTTTAAAAATTGAACGTAAGATTTTTTAAACGAGAAATGTTGATGATTATGAATGTTTAAAAATTCACTTATGATTTCAGTATCATATATATGATTTTGTATAGATCTTAATGTAAAATCATATGTGATTTTGTACAAATAAAAATGTAAAATCATATATAATTTTGTACAAATGATATTCACACATGATTACAATGTCAATTATGTCAATAAAATCACATATGATTTCAGTATCATATATGATTTTATATAAATGTTAATGTAAAATCATATGTGATTTTGTACAAAGGTAAATGTAAAATCATACATGATTTTCTACAAATGTTATTCACACATGATTACAATGTCAATTATGTTATTTTGGATATATTATATTATAATATAATATAATATGTGACTCCTATCAATTATGTGATATAATATTATAATATAATATGTGACTCCTATCAATTATGTGATATAATATTATAATATAATATGATCTGATTTGACTCATACAAATTATGCCCCTCAAATAGTTTACTTTTGCTGGAAAAGAAGATTTCAACTACCATATATTACAAACAATGTCATCAATATTATAACAATTGATTAAATGAGACATGTGGCTAAGAATGTTTCCTTTATTTATTTAAACATGTTACCTTCTCGTATGAACTTTCCCCTATATAGAGGTTGGTTCAAATACAAACCAGTTCAAATACAAACTAGTTGAAGGGTACAAACTATACAAACTGGTTGTCTGGTTCAAATCAATATAAAAATAATTTTTTTCATTATTATTTTTAACCAAATTTTATGATTTAAGATATTATTGCACATATGTTTGTTTTACTTTGTGAAAAAAATTACATGTGAAACTTTTACATTATGAAACAAACATATGTGTGATAATATTTTAACTCATAGCATTTGATGAAAAAAAATAATGAAAAAATTTATTTTTATATTGATTTGAAACAGTCTGTATAGTTTGTACCCTTCAACTGATTTGTATTTTTTGAACTTCATATAGACAGAGAGAGAGAGAGAGGAAAGTTCAAATGTGAACTCAAATTTGGTTGTAAATGTAAGGACAAATAAGAGCGTAAAACATGTCTGAATGTAAATTATTCAGACTAACATTCAGACTGAATATTTTTTTAATTATTCAATCTGAATATAACATGTGTCACGCTCTCATTTTTCCTTACGTTTACAACTAAATTTAAGTTTTCATGTATAAACTTTTCTGTCTTTTAATAATATTGGCTCGGTTCAGAAAATATTATAAATTGAAAATTGTATTTAAAATAAATATAATTATATAAAAATGAAAATATTTGTATTTTTGACGTTAGAAATGAAAAATCGAGTATTTGACTTTGGACCACGAGACGAGTGATGTGAAAAGAGGATAAGATAAAATGGATTCTCCGTGAATCCGATGCTTTCTTAATCGACTCCTATTCGGTACCAAAACGGCGCCGTGACGTCATCTTCCTTATCCTATCTTACACTTTGCTTTTATTGATTTGTTTAAATTTTTGTCACAAAAATAAAATTTATTAATTTTCCAAACCTGATTTCTCAATCATCACATAAATTTTATAAAACTACACTGCTTTTATACTTTTATTCATCTATTTTTGTTTACTTATACATAACAATTTCATGACACTAACGTCTCTTCAAATTTGATAAAAAAGAAAGGAAAAAAAATAATTTTTTTATTTTTACTTTTGAAAGTGAAGGAAAACGAAGGTAAGGAAGAAAAAAAAAAGAATTTTTCATGTTCCTGAGAATTAAAGAAAAGAAATAAAAAACGTATTTTTTATTATCATTTATAATGAAAGAAAGGGTAGTTTTGTAATTTTAAATTTTTTTTTAAATAATTGTAGTTTTTTTCCTTTCCTTTCCTTCTACATTTGGTAGGAAAGTTTTGGAAGGAAATTAATCATTATTTTTCTTCCATTTTCTACTTTAAAAGAGTTTAACGAGCATGAGTTTTTTCACTTTTCGCGCACTTCGCTCACTTTCCTTTTATTTCCTTCGTAAAATGAGTTTTGAGAATGCAACCTAAGATAATCACATCTTAGCATCGGCGAACCTATCCAATCCAACTGTAAAGCTGAAGGGTATAAGTGTAATTTTTTAAGGTATATCCGTGTAAAAGTCTAAAATTTATAGGATGAAATCATAAGATTTCTTGCAATGTTTTAAAACCCGGGTTTTTAGTTGACTCGGTGTGGTGACCGGGTCCCAGGTTAACTGGTTCAACCACCGGATTAACCGGTTTCAATAATTCCCATAATCCCTTGTATTTTTTTCATTTTCCTGCGTACATACATATATACAAAGTAATAATTTGATGTCCACAAGTTCCAACATTAAAAATACACAAACGACAAGTTTACATCAATCCAAATACATTAAAAAATACACATAACACACATTTTTTATAGTTTTTTTTTAATTTTAATATAAAAACGGGTTAACCGGGTTTGAAAAACGGGTTTACCACTGGTTTAACCGGGTTTTTGAGAAACCCGGCCGGATTGAAACGAGCCGGTCATATGCATTAACCCGACGTTAGTTAACCCGATCACTACTCCAGGTCCTGGTCCAACCGGTTCGACCGACCGGGTTAACCCGAGTTTTAAAACATTGATTTTTTGGGATAATCATAAACACTAAAAGGTTCAGGGGGTATAAATTAAAAAATAAGAAGTAAACTGGATGGTGGTGGTTGGAAATCGATTATACTTTTGACCTTTCAAAAACTTTGGGTTTAATTTACATCCTTTCTTTTTTCTTTTATATTGTTATTCTGTTAGTTAATTATTAACTAAAATACATTAAAATATGTATTTTTATACAAATTAAGTTATCAGAAAGGTCTAGTCGATACCTTCAAAACGAGCCCTATATTGAGTATTTTTTTATATTAATTATATTTTAATATTAAAAGAAAAAAAAAACATATTTTTAAGAGTAAATTACACTTTTGGTCCATGTGGTTGCCACCTACTATTAAGAGTAGTCCCTATTTTGAACTAATTACAATTTTGGTAATTGTGGTTGTCACTTGGTTTTAGTTTTGGTCACTATGATTGCCATTTGGTTTCAATTTTGGTCCCTGTATCTAACTTCTGTTAAAAGAGTGTGTTAACTCAGGGGCATTTTGGTCCTTTTACTATTTTCTTAACTTTCAATAAAAGTTAAATACATAGGTCATATTATATATCATAATATATATATATACATATACACATAGCACCTGGTCCCTTTGACCAACTTTGTCTTCTCCGGCAATCGGTCATCTTCTCCGAAAATCGGTCGTCTTCTCCAATGAACTTTCCGACGAACCCAAACAAAGAAAAAAAAACTTAAAAAACCCCCATAAATTAACAAACCAAATGTAGGGAGATGAATATGGATATGTGTGAAAATAAAACCATGACATCCAGAATGCAAATAAATAACTCAGATCTGAAATAACTCGTTGCAGCAAGTTTGGCATCAATTTGAAGTTGGAAAACAAGTCTTCCGGTGAAGGAAACTCTGGAAAAAAAATGGTCTCCAAAACAAACCTAAAATCAATGTCATTTCCAAATATCAAACCAAATCCAAAATGAAGAACTCCGAAAAAAAAAGATCATCTTCTCCAATATACCAGAATATGAACAAATACTATGAAACAAACCTAAAAATGATGTCATATCCAATATCAAACCAAATCGAAAATGAAGAACTCAAAAAAAACCCATATCCGAAAATAAAAGTTGATGCCAATATAAAAAACAAACCGAGATTCCAAGATCAAACAAGATCCAAAATTAAACTCAAACCCCTGATCCCAAAAGGTCAACACTAAACTCAGATATAAAACCCTAAATGAAAAATCAAACTCAAATCGTATATCAAACTTAAACCCAAAATCAAAATTAATTTCACAAAGGGAGCTTTGATTTATGAGGAGGATGAGTTCTTCATCGAAGATGTCTAGATCGACAGGGTATTGGTAGTTGACGTTTAGATCGACGGGGATATGGAGGGTAATACCTACATATATATGGAACGATGGTTGAAGATGGGTTTACAATAACCATTAGCTTTCAAATTCGGTTTTGCTGGTATCGTTGTCGTGTTTCTACGGTGCTAGGGTGAAGGAAAAGACGAACGGCCTGGATATATCACCGAAGAAGAAGAGCGATGTTGGAGATGTCGCTGAAGAAGACAAGTTCTTCATCGATCTATGTAGACGGCGAGTTTTTAATCGAGTTTTTCATCAGAGACGAGTCATTGCATCTCCAATAAAATTAACTCATACCTAGATCTATGTATAGGATATGGGTGAGGAGTAATCGACGGGAAGATGGAGGGGCAAGGGTAATCGCCACGAAAAGTCTGCCGGAGTTCTGATGGAGAGGAGAATTTCACCGATCGGAGTTCTGCTGGAGAGGTCTGAATGTTGCCGGCCGAAGATCGGAGGAAGGGCCTGCCAGACCATATGGAAGTCATATATGCATATGTAATATGTATATATTGTATTAAATATAATAACAGTAATAGTAATTTATTTTTGTATTTAAATTTCTAATTTTTTTTACAAGAAATCATAAAAGAACCAAAATACCCCTGAGTTAACACACTCTTTTAACAGAAGTTAGAAAGAGCGACCAAAATTGAAACCAGGTAGCAATCATAGTGATAAAAAATGAAACCAATTGGCAACAACAATGACGAAAGTTATAATCGGTTTAAAATAAAGACTACTCTTGATAGTAGGTGGCAACCACAGGGACCAAAAGTGTAATTTACTCTATTTTTAATGTTAATTACATTCATATATGGTAAATGGAATATTGAATATTGAATCGCTTTTAAATACATATATATGGTTAATACATTATTTAGTCTCTATTAAATACATATTTTTAAGTTAGTTGCATTCATGAAAGGATCCGTCACTGGATGGGTGACCCCTTTTTGAATGATTCAATCATTTGTTTCGTAGAAAAGTGTTTGCCTTGGTCATGAACGAAAACATAGTCAACCGCTTAAAAAAGATGAAATCTCATACGGAACAATTGTAGGTGGTAGCTTATATCTTATTCTTTTAATGAAACTGTATTTTTAGCTACACTTTTATTTTAGTATAATTCAATTGGAAATTATTTTGTGACACCATACCCAAAAATTCATGGATCCCCCTTTGCATCTTAGGGTGAGTTCCAGGTTGAAACCTAGAAAACATGGGAATGCTTCTTAGCAGTTTAATGAGCTTAATAAGATTCACAACTTATCGCTTAGCTATATAAGATTGTTTGGTATTGACTTAATTATATAGAAAATGGATTATTCAGTAAGCTTTAGACATGAGAAAGAGACCCGCCTAAATGGGGAACCCATCGTATTTGTCCCGATTGAGATGTGGATTTCCCACAGAACCGGGGAACGGGAATGGGAACGGGGATCCCCAAAAATTAAAAACCGGGGATGGGGACAAGGACGGGAAACGTGATCCCCGACCCTCCTCATCTCCGTATATTAAGTATATTATATATATTATTATCAAATATATTCATAAAAGGATTAGATTTAGAATTTTTTAGATTTAAAAATAGTATTTTTATATTATGGTCAAGGATTTAAAAATAGCATTGCAATTTACCTTTTCCATAATAGTCATGGATCTGTAAAGTGGACGCGTTCAGAGGCGGATCCGAAAATGTTTTCAAGTGGTGACACAATTTGACTATATAAAAATATAAAGTCTTTTTCTTTAAGAACATTAATATAGAAAAGACCCATGTTTGAGTCCAGACTACATATTTTTATTAAAAACACAAAAGGTATACAAAAAAACACTAAAATTTAAGCTAAAACACAATGAATTTGACAACTATGAGACTTGAACATAGACCTTTTGTACAAAGTTAGAAGCATCACCATCATAGTCATTAAAGTATTGTGTTAATATTTCAATTTCAAAAACTATACGGTGACACCTTTCAGAAACGTAATTTTCCCTCTTATGACAGAAATTATGAAACGATGGTTTGTGCCTCCGTATCTATCCGCGTGGATTTTCTCCCGGATACTTATGGGGTGACAAATACCCTTTTTACATAACAATATGTCATCAATAAATTATGTGAAAAAAAAAATTAATTCTTTAGGTGTTCTGTGTAAACAAATGGTTTGTTATTCAGATGAGGGATTGTGTGAGAATAACGGTTATGATGAGAAGGTGAGAGTACTTCTGGGTCTTTGGATGAGTTGACTTTTTAATCTAACTTAATGTTTTAACTACATTCATCTATCTTTTTCTTCAAGTTTATCATCAATTTTAAGTGACTTCTACGAGATTTTACGTATACATATATTTAGGCCTTGTTTGTTTTTGCATTATAAGCTCTTAATCACCACTTATGTTTGATTCTTTTAGACATTTCATAACCATTTCAGAACTGAAATCAGACTTCAGACTTTAACACCTCTTAAAAAACAAACGTCACCTTAGTCATTTTCATATGTACGAATTTGTTAAAGTTTCGGTCATAATAATAAAAATAGTTAGTGTTGTTGATAAAAATATGAATGTATCTTACCAGAAATCAACATTTGTTATTCATTTATCTTCACTCTAGCACACGACTTTCTGGTTTGACCCAATTTAATTGAACATTATTGTATGTTCAGAAATTTCCTTTAATAAACCTAAATTGGTATAATATACTATAAAGTTGTCACTAAATAACGGATCATTCAATAAATCTTTAAGTTTGAACGACTTTTGAAAAAAATGTATCTTACTAAAACGAATCTAAACCAAGCTTTTAAAAGGATATTGTGCAAAAAATGTGAATATTTGGTCATATACAAGTTGAATGTCCAAAAGAAAGAAGTCACAAGCCAATGTTACAACATCATTCAATGAGGATTCCCACAACACATCTTTTGATATAATGGAAATCTATATAAGGTATTGTGACGAAAATCATATATGAAGAAGAAAGCATACTTAAGGAAGGAAGTGCAATTAATGAATATCTATAACCGGAAGAAATATAACAATCATATACTCCATGTTCAACAAATGTAATATCAATGAGAACTAGAGATTAATATTTTTTATTGCCAACCATCAACATGAAAGAGTGGTGTTTTATTGGTTTGAACTTGGGCTCCATAGATCATAAGTACTTGGAGGTCCCAAGTTCGAATCTAGGGAGGAATAAAAATCCCCTTGTGGCCACAGAGATTCAAATGCGGTAACTCCGGGTTACTTGCAAATAAGGGTGGCAATTTTCGACACGACACGAAAATAAACGGGTTACGGTTGAATTTTTTGACACGCCAACCAGCCAAATAAACGGGCAGTGTTCGGGTTGACACGAACGGGTCGCGGGTTAACCCGCCAACCCGTCAAAATTTATTAATATATATATACATATATATATATATATATTATGTTTTAGTTTTATTTTAACATCTAAAAGTCTAATTAATAGGGTTTTTTTCATTGTGTTGTGTAAATTGTAATCCCGTCCGTCAAAACTCAACCCGCCAACCCGCAACCAACCCGCCAACACGAACGTGTGCGGGTTAGGGTTGCGTATCTCGACACGATTAGCTAAACAGGTCGTGTCCGGTTTGACCCTCCCTGACACGATTAGCTAAACAGGTCGTGTCCGGTTAGGGTTGCGTATCTCGACACGATTAGCTAAACAGGTCGTGTCCGGTTTGACCCTCCCTGACCCAGCAATCCGCCAACTCGTGACACGCCAACCCGAACACGACACGATTGCCACCCTTACCTGCAAAGCGGGTAGTCCCTTTAGGATTAATCGGCTCACATAGTGGGTTGGATATTCAGATTAATAAAAAAAAGTAAATGATGAGTATCAATAGTTTTTAATACAATTTGTTAAATTAAGAAAACACACAATCTCAAGGTAGAACTTAATGCAACAAAAATAAAATCAAAATGTTGAAATTTTGGTACCCAAAATCTAGATTAAATGAAGAAAAACTTATAATACACATCAATGACCTGAAAAAATCATACGTAGTATTGCGTTTATTTGACTTTTGTACTCGAAACCTAAAAATGTGAAGTCTTAACATCTAAAGAGTATATTCTAGAAATGTAATAATAATTACAATAATTCCAAATAGATATGGCTAATATTTCATCTGCCGGAATCGGGATCGGTAGAAATTGAAGCTTGTGAAAGAAAACTTGGAAGAAAACGAAGTCGCCATGGGACTAAGGGTCCGTTTGGTTTGCGAGATTGTCTTTGACGGATTTGGATTTCGAGGGATTTGGATTGGAATGGATTTGAAAATCATAGGTGTGTTTGGTTTGTAAGATTTGGAATGGAATTGGATTTCCATTATTTATAAATAATTTATATAAAAATATAAAAAATTATAAAAATAATTAAATTACAATTTTATTAATCAATTATTACAAAACAAATGCTTTTAACATTTTAAAAACATTATTTCATACAAATACTACGAAATCCCGTGAAATTCCGAGCATCCTCCAAGGATTTCAAAATCCTATGTTTGTAGGATTTCAATTGAATCCTAGGATTTTAAATCCGGACAATTTGACAAACCAAACATAGAATTGGAATGGATTTGAAATCCAAATTCCTCCAAATCCATTCCATTCCCGCAAATCAAATGGACCATAAGGAGGCGTTTGGTTCACGGAATGGAATTGGAATCCATCAAAGGAATTTGACTTTGAAGGAATTGGAATGGAATTTGATGGAATTTGACCATGTGTTTGGTTGACAGGAATTGGAATGGAATCTCGTAAAAGAATAGAAATATGCATCTATCGGGAGTGGGGGTGACAATTGTGATGAGGACATTAGTGGTGGGTGGGGTAGGGTGTGGGGGTGGGTGGCGACTATGAGTATGCCGGCAAAAAATAGTGACATGGTGGGTGGTGGGTGGGGGTGACGGTAGCGGTGGTGGAATGATAATATTAATTGATGGTGGTGGTGGCGGCGGTGGCGGCGGTGGTGGCGGATATGTTGTCGATGAGGGTGGGGCGGGGAGAGGGTGTTAGGTTAAATTTATTTTTGTCTTTCTAAATTTTTTTTATAAATTATGTTGCGTTTGATACGAAATGGAATTCAAAATCCTTCACATATGTTAAGGAATGATCAAATCCATCAACCGTGGAATTCGGTGGAATCCGATGGAATCCGATCTATTCATTCCGCGAACCAAACAACATTAAGGAATTCAGTCAATGGATTTGGCCATTCCAATTCCTTCCAATTCCAATGGATTCCGTGAACCAAACAGCCCCTAAGTACTATTTCCCGCCAATTACTAATACCGATGGCACAAGCAATTTGTCATAATATGACGATGATAACAAATTCGACATTGATGATCTTTTGACCAAGAGACTATCAGAAAAATTCAAGCCAAAGGAACTCTTAAAATCAATCCATCATGGGATTCGAATGTAATATTAATTTTTAAATATTTATTAAATTGAAAATATGATAAAACATATTTTTAAAGTGTATTAGAATAAAAGTAAAGTATTGCTAAAAGTTAAAAATTAAAATAAAAGTGTTTTTTAATGAAGGACCGGTGTGGGTCTGGCACAGGACCGGTTACGAGACACCTTAAGTGGGCCGAACTTATTCCCATCCGAACCGGGACCGGTATGAAAAAACACTATTCCAGCCCGACAAGACCGGTTTTTAGCCACCTCTAATTCCAAATGATATTTGTGATTTATTTAAATGACTAAGAAGTTCCAACATTATTAAAACAAAATCGAGTTTATAAGAACAAAACAAACACATAATGAAATGGTGGGAGAAACAAAGTTGGACTAATGGCCTAATTATATACAAAGGTGGAAAGACTCGACTGAAATATTAGCCCATCTATAAGAATTCGAATCTACTAGAATTTTATAGGCATATGCTTGCCTAGAAATTTACAAGTTGTATCATATGGATGTCAAGACTTACTTCTTGAATGGAATACTAAAAAAATTCTACGAAGGTCCCCCCCCCCCCCCCCCCCCCGGGTGGGGGGGGGGTCTGTGTATTCGTTCAGCCGATTTTTTAAGTAGAACTTTGGGGTGTGAAAGGTGTCACCCACTAAACTTTAAGGGTTGCTATGTGATATTAGAAAATACAAATACATTGATCAAAAAGCCAAAAAGTCTTAAAATCAACAAAAAATAAAATTAAAAAATCCCTAGAAATAATGGAATTCTGTGTACCTTTGATCGGCCTTAAAGATGTATCCACTCGACAAAAATCCTGAATTCACCGTTGAATAACCTTAAATTTTTGAAGATCCTTTGCATTAAAAAAATGTATAGATTGCAAAAGATTCACTATGGTTTAAAACACAAGTACCAAGGGCATGGTATAAGAGACTCACCTTGTTTATAATATATGACAACTACATTATAAATGAGAAAATATTGACAAAAACTTGATTCAATAAAAAAAAACAAGATAAAAACTCTATGATTGTGTAGATCTATAGGGATGATATAATTTTTGATTCAGCAAACCTTAAAATGCAAACCAACTAAATTGAGTTTTTGAAGACATTTTTTGATTTGAGCATGGTAGGTGAGTGCAAACACTTTCGGGGATCCAAAATCCACCAGATGTAACATCATTTTATTTCTTTCTCAAACTTAATCTGTTAAAAACTTGATGAAAAAGTTTGGTGTTGAAGGATAAAAACATGAGAACGGCCATGGGAACAGTGGCGGATGCAGCTGCAAAAAGGGGGGGGGGGTCCCTTCCCCCCACTGAATTTAAAATATATATATATATATATATATATATATATATACAGGCTTAAAAATATAAAAAATACTAAGTTTAGCCTTAGTTCCCTCCAGTAAAATTTTCCAAGGGACCCTAACTTACCGGCGATTAACAAAAACATTAGAAAAGTCTTTTGAAATAAAAAATAAACCCGAAATAAATCCTACAAAATCGACAAAAATATTAAGAAAATCTCTCAAAATCAACAAAAACACTAAGAAAATTCCTTGAAATAAACTAAAAAACTTTAAATTTTTTCCGAAACATATCGGGTAACTTTACGCGTCTTTATGCTACCTTAATGGGACCTCAGTGGATAAAAATCCTGGATCCGCCACTGCATTGGAACACCTGAAAAACTTGGAAAAGAGAGTGTTGGCATGATAGTTGATCAAAAGCTGTACAATTAACAATATCATGATAGCGAGTTTGTCACATGTTGTAGTTGTTAGACCATATATTGATTATAATATAGGTGTTTGTGTAAGATATCAAGCAAGTCGTTTAGTATCTCATTTGAGAAACATGTTGTATATTGAATCCTAAAATACGCAACAAGGAAAACGAATTCAAGAATTGTAGTTTACTATGATTTAGATTGAAGAGAAAACACTAACCATAAAAAACGTACGTTGGTTATGTGGTATAGTAAAAACACAAATAAACAAGGCTAGTTATCCTTATAGATAGAAAAGTTGAGTATATTGCGTCTAGAAGTTGTGGCACATAACTACTATGTATGGATGATTATTAGTAGACATCATATTTTGAATATTTTTTTTTTTTGACATTTACTAGTCAAACTTTAAAACAACAAATAAAGTTGGTGTTAGGTCTGAAAATGTTGTATCCGAGAATACAATAATTAAAAACATGAAGGGTCAAAGTGCAAAGTCTTGAAAAACAATATGGAATAGATTTATTTGTAAATAAGGCAAGTGGATATTGCCTTATTCTCTAGTTTCCTTATTGTAAATTCTCTATACATATA
Organism: Silybum marianum; assembly: GCA_036898165.1. Taxonomy (NCBI): domain Eukaryota; kingdom Viridiplantae; phylum Streptophyta; class Magnoliopsida; order Asterales; family Asteraceae; genus Silybum; species Silybum marianum. The sequence continues at coordinate 17,774,838 of CM072541.1, forward strand.
AATAGAGGGTTACGGCTATTCATTAAATATACGAATTCATACACATTATTAGAGATCATAGATTAGAGAGCTTAATAGATAATATTATTGTAACCGTGAATTCTACAAGTGAGATATCCGACATCGGATCTTCATCAATATTAGAAGTGTTCTTCGTGTTCTTGCATACATACATACGTTACCTGATCAAATCTGGGATCCACAATTGGTATTAGAGCTACACGATCTAAGTTTGGATTAATTCTGATCGAGTTCGAAAAACAAGGTAAAAATCTCGATTTTGTCACTGTTCAAAAAGTTATTGATTCAAGCTTTCCAAGTCTGAATCGACAAGATTTCTTATCGCACCTTTAATTATCGACAAAACGTGTTTATCGCATCCTAATATATCGATAAGAATTAATATATCGCACCTTTTATTATCAATAAGAATTTTATATCGCATCCCTTAACATCGACAAGTTTTTTTTATCAACAATTTTTTATATCGCATCCTAGTATATCGACAAGTAAATCTTTTTATTTTATTTTTGATATTGTTGGGGACTTGGGAACTTAGATCTTCTCTTCCTTAAAAAGACATTGTTCTTTTTTTGTCGACGAAGGCTTCGTTTTTGCTCTTCAATAGTTCAAAATAAAGATAAAAAGGAATTTTAGAATCTTATTTTTATCGCGTTCTTTAGACCCGATAAGAATTCTTGTCGAATCCTTAATACCCGATATAAATTCTTGTCAATACCTTAAAACCCGATATAAAATCTTGTCGACTCCGTTTGACCCGATATCAAATCTTGTCGATACTACCTTCATCCGATAAGTTTTCTTGTTGAGTTACCTTAACTCGACATAAATTCTTATCGCATCTTTATCTATCGACATTTTTTCTGTCAAATCGAGATTTTATTTTTTATTTTTTTAAAAGAACTCTTAGAATTTTTTCAAAACTCACCGATCGAGATCACTTTATCAGGTAACCAGTGCTTATTTTTTTTTTCACAAACTGATTTTGTGTGTTTGAGTTGAAAAGCTTAAATCAAGATGTCTATTGACCCATTAGTACTCAATCCAAAATCCATTGAATATGAATACTATATGGGTTGGAGAACAACAACTACTCAACTCGAGGAGTTAAAAGAGAAATATGCAAGTTTAGAAAAAGAAAATAAAGATCTGAAAGAAAATATTTCTAAGTCAAGGCAGAAATTTGATTCTATAATAAAATCATCTGATTTAGAAATAGAAAAAGAAAGACAATTCTCTTCTGATTAGAAAAACAGGTTTGAAATTGAGCGAAAAACGTTTGAGAGAAAAATTAAAACTTGTGCGTTGACAATTAGAAAACTTTCTGAACAAGTATCCGATTTTGAGCAAATTGTGATTTTAGAAAGGAAATCCTCTAAAACGAAATGTCTAAAACTATCAAAGCAACTTTCTGAGCTTCAGAAAATTCAAAATGATGAACGAAAAGTATTTGAAAATAATAAAAAGAATGTTTTAAATAAAAGCGTTTTTATTTTCGATAAAAATAAACGTTTAGAGAAAGAAAGAAAAGATTTTGATGAGAAAAATTTTAAACTTTCAAAGAAATTATTTGAATTACAATCAAATCTTGTGATTGAAAAGAACTTGAGATCTGAATTTAAAATTAAATATGATTTGATGTTGAAAGAAAGAGATCATCTGTCAATCAAAATTAAAGAACTTGAAAACGAGATTTCAAAGCAAAATCAATTGCATAAAGAAAATTCAGAATCATTCAAACAATTCACTCCCGAACAAATACATGCGGAGTTAGATGACCTTGAAAAATGATTTTTACTAATAATTCTGATTTTGCTTCACGTTCAAAGATGACTCCTCTTTCTCCAGTTAGTGTCTGTCAGAATAACCACTCTTCAAATGTTAAATCAAATGGTTATTCTCACAGCTCCAAATCATATGGTTCTTCAAATTTTCGAACTCATAAATCTAATCGGTTTCACAATGATTTTGTTGCTAATTCCGGTAATTTTAAGAAGTTTAAAATGGTTTGGAGGAAGAAATCAACTGCAGATGATAGTGTTGGAAACATGTCACATACATCTCATGTAGTTGATACAAGATCATTTGTTTCCAAGACTAATTTGTCGTATTTTGTCAAATCTATCAATCAGCTAATTAGTCTAAGTGCCACAAATATTTGTTGTTCTACTTGTGGAACAAATGATTTTGTCAATCAAAGGTTCATTCATAAATGGTATGGTACTTACAGTATCCCCACTTCCCCGTTTATTGCATCAAAAGCTAACCTCCGAGAACCCAACAAAGCTTGGGTACCAAAATCTTTTTAATCTGTTTTGTAGGTACGTTATGTGTGTTCTAAATTCCGAATATTCACATCACATGACAATCTTTCAAAAGGTTATGCTACATTTGAGGGGGAGTACCACATGTTTTTTTCCATTTATTTAGCTTCATAGTATCTCAGCTATGAACCTGTTCTTAATTTTTGGCTTCTGAATATCTCAGTTCAGAACCCGTTTTACATTGCATTATGACTTCTGAATACACCAGTTCAGAACTCGAACTTCAATGTTTCAAACTCTTTGTGTGTGATAGGATTTAGACGTTTCAATGGTCAATCCAGAGCCAAAAGGACCTACCCATGAAACACATCCCTAGGTTAGATGTATTTTGAAAGGGTGTGATTGAGATAAAATTTAGAACATGTGCGTTAAATAAAAAATGTGAGAGTGTGACAAGATTTCAAAGAAAATATTTGGTCTTCACCAAACTTAAACAGTTATCCGGGTTGCCACATAATCTATTCATTCTCGATTCTTTGGAGATGAATATTGAAAATGGACATGGACCTAATGTCGATAACTTGTGTCACCCCACCTAACTACTCAAGTATCTCACAAAAGATATTTGTTTCATATATCACGGAGAATGAACATATATGCTATCTTTTCTTCACTTGGAAGATTAAGATATTGAAAAAGGAAGACACGCCTCCGGTCTCCGAACTTCACATTCAATGCACATTGAGTCTGTGAAATGTATTTTCACATTTTGAGCCTTAAAATTAGCATTTAATGCATACATTCTTTCTACACATTGCACGAGTCTTTGTGATTCACATTGCATATCTTCGTGTTTATGCCGGAACAATTTGAGAAGTTAGTTTTATAACTTACTTCTATGATATCTGGAAGTCCTATCAGTGCCAACCCGCTGCCAACACTGCATATAGGCCACTTAATTAAAATTAATTTGATTTAAGTGATAATAGTTGCTATTTGTGCTTCTATGTTAGCTCTTACCTAATATTCCACATTCACGCTTCCACTTAATGTCTTTGATTATTCATAATGATTATTCTGAGAAGTCATTCACACCACAATTTGAGCAACATAATTTATTTCGAGAAAATTGCAATAAATGTCGAAAAGAGTAAATTAGTGTAAGGAAATTTAACACTTCGTTTAGAATTTTTGACATTTGAAAAATTAAATCTAGCACTCCCTTCCAGGGAGCCCCTTCATCCCGATCACCTGCTAAGCCACATTTAAAATCAAGTGTTAGGCTTAAGCCTAGTGAGAACAAACAGTTAAATGGATAAATCAGTAGAATATATTTAAACAAGGTGACAGTTCAGTTTATCCCATTTAACTCTGTTTGAAAGCTTACTCTTGGTGAGCAAGGATCTTTTAAAACAACCGAGGGAGATCCGATATTCCATCTTTAGTGACAGATACAAAAGTAGGTCACTACTCAATGTTCAATCTAACTATAGAAATCAATGGAAACCAACAACTCCCAGTTAATACACCAAAATGTAAGGCCCTCGATGACTCCTACAAAGCCCGTGCAATAGGTCAATGGCAACCGGCAACTCCAGTTAATACACTCAAGTGTAAGACCCTCGATGACCTCCCGATGCACCCAACATAGTCAATGACAATCGGTAACAACCGACTAATACACCTAAATGTAGGGCCCTCGATGACTACTAACGAAACCAAAAGGGGAAAACAATTCCGACTAAAAACCGACTAAATGCCTATGGATCCATTACATACTAGTCTACTCTCCAAATACGTAAAACGAGACGTATTTATAATTTTTTAAACACCGAAAACTTTTATTTAATCATCCCTCTTTGAAATACACTTCTCACCAAATGTTAGGTCAGAAACATTTTGCTTCCAAAATCAAAGTTTATCTCACCATAAAACTTTCCCAAGTATTTTAAACCAACTATGATGCTCATTTCATCATCTAACTCAAAATACCCTAAATATCTCATTTTGACCTAAAATCTCCAAACTCAACCAAATACATAAACCCTTGACAATATTAGTTTAAAATCAACAATACACAAATTTTATAACATGTATTTGAGGTTAAAGGGTTTGTATTTGAACTCACGTAGCTAGGGTTAGGAAAACCCTAGAAAATCTCCTAAGAGGATGAAGAAGATGAAGCTAGATGAGAGGAGTCAAGAACACCACCACTTGAAGCTTTAATACTTAAATCAACTCCTGAATCTTCACTTAATGTAGCAACAAATGTGTTTGGAAGAGGTAGGTGAAGAGAGCAAAACCCTAAAATTGCCATTTAATGTTGTGCTCTCGTTACTGATTTTCGTTATCTGATAAATGAGAAATGGAGCTGAAAATCGCTCCTTATTGTGCCCTCTGGTGGAGCCGGGCGATAGTGCTACGACGATTGTGACATGGCAGCACTGCCTGTCACAATCACCCAAGATGTACCGTAGGTGGCGATTTCGAAACTCAATTCAGGACACGGGTGATATTGCCCTGCGATTGTGCCCTGTCAGTATCGCCGACAGTCTAGCCCATCATGTACCGTAGCATCCATTTCGAACACCTGATTTCAAAGCCTGGGCGATGCTGCCCTGCGATGTACTCGGCTTCCGCGGTGGATGTGGAGACGCAGTTTTGCTTCTTGGATGATCAACTTACTAATTTGTCTCCCAAAAACTTTATGTGGCCTGATGTGCTCTTCCGGTCAAGCATGCATCCAGCATGATCAACATTTGAAAAGGCAGTTAACTCGAAAAACGTATCCTTGGGATACCATAGGCTAAGATCAGCAGTACCTTTTAAATATCTAAAAATACGTTTAACGACACTAAGATGAGATTCTTTTGGTGAGGCCTGATATCGTGCACAGAGACATGTAGCGAACGTTATATCCGGGAGACTAGCCGTCAAATACATTTAGGAACCAATCATACCCCTATAGTTCTTGGAATCTACTGCTTTGCCGTATGGGTCAGCGTGTCCAGAAGACATGGGAGTTCCAATCGATGTACAGTTCTCCGCAAGCAGCTTTCATTTTCTTAAATCTAATGGTAGGGCTTTAAAGAGTAGGCGGTTCGAGCTGGCTGGATGTTTACTATGGAAGAGTTGGTGAACATTGTTCTGACTCATAGCTCTAAGATGACAATTATTCAACATATCCAAGATGTATTTCGATTGGTTGATGAATATTCATGTCGAAAGTTCTTTAACTTGAAGACCAAAGAAAAAATTCATCACACCCATCATACTAATGTTGAACTCGGCAACCATGAGTGCAGAGAAGTTCCTACAGTATTGTGGGTTTGTCGATCCAAAAATAATATCATCTACGAAAATTTTATAAGTAAGATGTTTTCCTCTTCCCTTTTGATAAAAGGGTGGGATTGGTTTTACTTTTCGAGAAACCGCTACGTACCAAGAAATCAGTTAGACTGTCATACCATGCTCTTGGAGCTTGTTTTAGTCCGTACAGGGCCTTGTCAAGGATGTATATGGTGTGGCTTTGATTCGGCTATACGTCTGGTTGAGAGACGTAGATTTCCTCTTTCAAAACAACGTTGAGGAAACCAGTCTTGACATCCATTTGGAAGATAGTGAAATTCTTGTGAGCCGCGTATGCCAAGAACATGTGAGTTGCTTCTATGCGAGCCACGGGTGCGAAAGTCTCGTTGTAGTCAATGCTTTCTTGCTAACGATATCCTTTGGAGACAAGTCGTGCTTTATTTCGTACGACAATTCCCTATTCATCACGTTTGTTCTTGAATCTCCATTTCATACCAATGAAGGTCTTGTTGCGAGGTCGAGTAACGAGTCGCCAAACTTTCAGGCTTTTAAATTGATCGAGCTTTCTTGCATGGCCGTAATCCAGTCGGGATAAGTCATTGAATCGGCTATGGTTGTGGGTTCGATCTTGCCTAGGAAGGAAGTAAACAAACAATCGTATGCCATATTCATCACATTGTGTGAATCTCATGTTGGAAGATATTGGCGAGAAGATCCCTATGACAAAAACATGTTTTTCCGAGGGGAGAGCAATTGTGGTGTGTATATAAAACCATCGAAGGATTATCCATATGTTGCGGAAATTGACGAATGACAAAGAGTTGCACAGGTCGTGTGCAACAAAGTTTGCAACACAGTTCTATACAATACATAGTATCTTTGAGAATCGAGAATCGACATTACATTCAAGTTTGTTTGTGTCTGAGCAACGGACAAAAAGTGATTTTGCTAAGAAAGCTCGTGGAAAACGAATTGAGAGGATAGTTGCCAAATCTAATTTGGTACAACTTTTTTCTTACATGTCAAGTAATGGCTCCTTTAGCTGATGTGGTTAGATTGGTTGCTATAAAAAAGAGGCCGTGCATAGCTATTTATTCAATACAACACAAGTCTAGAAAGACGCCTCAAATCTCTTACGGATAAAAAATCTCTAGATCCTAGTTTGTTGATAGATGCTAAAGAAAATGATGATTAGGTGATTCCAACTGAGGTCGGGCTTTAAGAATCTGTGGATGCAAGTGATGGTCTATTATGGTCGGATGTGCGAGAAGCAATGGTAGGCAATGTGGATGTCGATCTAAGTACAAGGAGCAACAGAGAGCGCTACATGGATGATTGATGATGATCAACTTGGAGTTGGAGATGAACAGGAAGAAGGGGGAGAAAGGGACGATGACATAAAGGAAAGAGTGAATGTCGAGCTTGTGGATTGCAGTTAGCTCATTTAATTGTTTATGAACCTTTTAAACTCTATTACTATGTTGCTCACTCAGTTACACTATTGCTTGTATGGTTTGAATTGTTTGGCTGATATGTATTGATCATATAATATTTTAAGTTATATATATATATAAGGTGATAATCAAATATAAATCACAAAAAGGTTACAAACTCGTGAAAACGACATAAAAATAATTTTTTTCATTATTTATTTTCATCAAATGCTAGGATTTAATATATTAGTTTACATATATTTGTTTCATAACAAGAAACCTTCACATTTATTTGTTTCACCATATGAATATTTTTTACATATATTTTTGGCTTCACTAGGTGAATCCAAAAAAAATCACAAGTAGTAATTATTTCGTAAAGTGAACCCAAATATATGTGAAACACTATCTTAAATTATAGGTTTTGATGAAAAAAAATCATGTCAAAATTTATTTTTATATCGGTTTTCACGAGTTTATAACTTTTTTATGGTTTTTATTTGGTTACTATCCTATATTATATATATATATATATATAGAGAGAGAGAGAGAGGTTCAGGAGAAAACGCTTAAAAAAAAGAAAATTGAATAACACCCTGGGAGGTCGTCATCTGGTATGCATTTGTACATTGATGCATAGAAAAAGAGCTCCAATCACTTATATGCATTTGTGCATATGCACTAATTCATATTTATGCATTGATGCATACAAAAAAAATATCGTCCAGATGGCGGACTCTCAGGGTGTTTTTCAGTTTTCTCTTTTTTTAGCGTTTTCTCCTGAACCTCCCTCTATCTATCTATCTATCTATCTATCTATCTATCTATCTATCTATAGAATATATATATATATATGTAGAATATATATATATATATATATAGAATATATATATATAGGGGCTTAATCAAATGAGAACTTCATTAATTGTGATGACTATTAGATCCAATATTAACCAATCATTTAAGATAATTCATGAAAATTTTAAATAAATACAAAAGGTATTTTGGTAAGTTTGTTTTTCTAAGTTATTAAATTATTAAATAAATTGTATCATGAGTCTCTTTTCTCTCTCCATACCATTTAACTAAACCCTAAAAAAGCCCTTTTTTCTGCATATCACGCCGTCCCAAGCTTCACATCTTCTTCTTCACCAAATTCATGGCATCTTATGCCTCCAAAACCTCAAGTCGTCGGAGATAACACGACCACCGTACCTACGCCACCAAACGACAACCACCGTACCTATGCCAGCAAACGACAACCACCATCTTTATGTCAACAAACAACAGAGACCATTATCCAATGACAATCGATGATGGCTCCAGATCTACCTAATACGACTTATATACAATTTCTCCAGTGCCGACCTCCACTTTCTCCAGTGCCGACCTCCTCTTTCTCCGGTGCCAACCTTCACTTTCTCCGGTGTCGTCCTCCACCACCATAGGTGACGATTCCTTCTCCCTCAAAACCACAAGTACAACCGATGACTTCTTCTTCTCTTCCGTTCTACAAGGTTTTTGGTTCCATCGATCTCACGCACGACGACGTTGAGTGGATAACCGCATAGATCTGGTTTCTGCCATAAAATTAGTCGCATCTCAACCCGTTCGATGGCTTCTTCCAATCGGGAAAAATAACCCACATCAGTTTCGGTTATTCATATTCGTACAGATGTGTTTTATTTACACTCGGATCGGTTTTGTTTTGGTTTCTGGTATTTGCAGAGATCTGGTTTCAAACGGGGGACGTAACCCAGATCTTGCCGAAGTGGTAACAAAGGGTATCACAATGGTATCACAGTAGTTATCATAGGGGTACCACAACGTGTATCACAGTGGGTATCAAAGGGGTTTCACCTTGAATTTCATGTAGTATCACAATGTATCTTGTATATATTTTTGGGTTTGGGTATCACAGTAAGTTTTATTGTTTTGAATTTATTGTATCACAATGATATATAAGTTTGTTTTTGTTCGCGGGAATTACGTTCACCGGAAGCTTTTGGTCGATGGATGGTAAGAGGAGAGAGAGAGAGAGAGAGAGAGAGGAGAACAAATTTTAAAATACCTAAATGGTCCTTTCATTAAAGTTTTAATTTAAAATTACCAAAATTATAAATTTTCTAATTTATCCTGGATATGTGGTTGAGATTGGATCTCACAGTTATCACAGATTAACTAGATCTCTCATGAAAAGCCCTATATATATATATATATTAATTTTATGAACATAATTTTTTTTACCACCATATCACCACGATTTCAACTTAAGGTACCAAACAATATTTTCGGAATCGACCGTGTTAAGTTCTTAATTTCAAAAGATAAATATCCCTAGATTCTCTCTCCTCCCTCCTACCTAGTTATCGTACAAACACTAGTTTTACTCGAGTATTTATTAAACTTTGTTCATTTAAATCATTTATATACATGTTATATGAAATTTATAAAGGAAAACATGAGAATTGTGATATATATAGGGAGGGAGGGGAGAGAGAGAGAGAGGGGGAGGGATGTTCAGAGGAAAACCTAAAAAAAACTAAAAAACACCGTGGGAGTCCTCCATCTATACGGTATGCACAAATACATACAAGCGATTGAAGTTGTGTTTTTTTTCTATACACGAGTGCATGTTGCATATGAACGTGTGCATGTTACAAGTTACCGTTATGCATTTGTGCATACCGTCCTGATGGAGGATTACTAGGGTGTTTTTCAGTTTTCTTTTTTTGAGGTTTTCCTCTAAACTGTGTCCTATGTGTATATGTATATACACATACATACATACATACATACATACATACATACATACATACATACATACATACATACATACATACATACATACATACATACATACATATAAGGTCAGGTTCAAGGGAAACACGAAAAAGAAGAATACAAAAGAACACCCTGGGAAACCTTCATTTGGACGGTATGCACTAACGCATACTGGTAATTTGTATCATGCATTTGTGCATATGCACTGATGCATATATATATATATATATGCATTGGTATATGAAGAACACGTTGAATATGTCGATAAGAACACTTTATTTCATATATCTAACTTGTATAATATGTGTTTATAATGAATATCTCTCTTAAGCTCTCTAAATGATATGAATGAATGATCTAGTTCTTCTAATGCTAGCCATAACCCTCTATTTATGTGTATAGAGAAATACATAATAAGGAAACAAAGAGATAAGGCAATATTCACTTCCCTTATTTACAATAAAATCGTTTCCTAATATTTAATCCTTCCTAATTCTTGACTTTGTTGACTTTACTCTTTTGGCCCTTCATGTCTTTAATATTTGTGCTCGGATACAAATTTCGCGTTTGTAGTTCTCTAGAAAGCTTTCAATAATAAAGCATTCGACTCAATGATTTGCATATGATTCCTCTTTGATCTTGTTGAATCGGACCTAACATTGGTGCATAGAAAAAATTTGGACGACATACCGTTAATTTGTAACATGCATTTGTGCATATACACCAATGCATATATATATCATTGGTGCATAGAAAAAGACAGCTTCAATGGCTTGTAAGCGTTAGTGCATAACATTCAGATGGAGGGCTCCCATGGTGTTTTTCAGTTTTTTTCTTTTTTTAGTGTTTTCCCTTAAACCTCTCTCTCTCTATATATATATATATATATATATATCGAGAGAGAGAGAGAGAGAGAGGGAGGTTTAGGAGAAAACGCTAAAAAAAGAGAAAACTGAAGAACACCCTGAGAGCCCGCAATCTGGACGATATTTTTTTATATGCATCAATGCATATATATATATATATATATATGCATTAGTGCATATCCACAAATGCATGCTAGGGCATACTGTCTAGATGGAGGGCTCCCAGAGTGTTCTTCAGTTGTTTTTTTTTTGCATTTTCCTCTAAACCTGATTCTATATATATATACATATATATATATATAAATAAATAAACTGACAAGTTACCAATGAATAGGTCGTCGGTAATATTTGTCAAATACGAAGAGTCGTTGGACATCTGTCGCTAATATTGGCCTTCAGAAATCCATTACTAAAAATGACCTTTGATAATAGTTTTCGGTAATTCGTAGGTGAAAGCAGCTTGTCGCATATCCTTTAGTGGTATACGTGTAGCAGGTGATCCATCAATAAAAGTTGCCCTCCGAAATCCATCGGTGATATCCCTCGAGAATACATCGGTGAATTATTTACCCACCAAGCCTTGACCAACAACCTTACGACATATTACCAATGATTGTCAATTTTACCAATTGATTTTCGAAGGAAACGTCCGTCGGTGAAAACCTTTGTATATGTTGAATTCCATATCTCTATTATTGGGTCACCGATGGTTTGTTGATGACTCCTCAATCTTTCCTTAGTCAAAATATTTTATGTCTTGGGTTTTTTGTAAAAGTCTAGTCATACTCAACAAGTTCAGCAAATCGAAGACTAGCTGATACCAAAGGAACATTTCAACATTTGTGGAAATGAAGATATGACCTCTTATCAAATACCAAGCTTTTCATCAGCCGATTTCAATACAGCTGCTTTATCTGCCGATGATGTGTTATCTATCAAGAGTTCGGCTAACAACCGAAATATTTCCTTCTAGACATATCTTCGGCTAGTTTCTCTAATAGTCCATCGATGGACAATTTTTGAAGATCTCCTTGTCATCAATATCTACAAGAACGTGGCCTCCAAGTTTTAGATACAAACATTATCCAAATGTTTGTTTGTATTTATCTAGAACTTGTCCCCCAAGTTTTAGATACAACATTCTCCAAAGATTTGTTTGCCTTTATCTAAAAGTAGATCAGACAACAAAGGGCTTGAAGAAGAGATGAATAGTGTCATGTCCTTTATTCTGTATTATAAAGTATGACACCCCATCTTTTGTCCAAAGGAAACTCAACTAACAAATGATATGTGACAAGTGTCTCCATCCGTGTAATGCATGGACACTATAAAAGGAGAAGAAGGGTCCTCATGCAAATCATCCTTTCAGAAAGAGAGAGATCTTCTAAGTGTGAAGCTGAAATCGGCAGTCGCATAACTTCTTTGTATTTAAGTTATGTCTTTGTGTTCTAAGTGTTTGATTAAAATCTATTCTTTTTCGCAACAATTTGTTTTCTAAGTGTAATTCTTAATATTTTGTATTAAAGAATTTAAAAATTGAAAAATGTTGTGTAATTGAATTCAACCCCCTTTCTATAATTTCTTACTTGCTTGTCATTACCCTAAACGGGACCAACATCTATAAAAGGATCTTTTATAGAGAGTGAAGGAGTTCCACATATCTTAACCTGATATCAAAGCCGAAGTGTATCATCTCCAGGGGTTTAACACATTCAACCGAGCCTTCACTCAAGGGGACGTCTCCATTCTAGGAGGCTTTTCCACCAAAGGGGGATGTATACATCATCCATTTGAGATGGTGAATTGGAGTTCTACACCGGCCATGCACAATCCATTTAACCTCTTTAGATAGTGAATCAAAGGGAAAGCTTATCTAAAATTACCAACCCTAATTTGAGACGATGAATGATCGACGTGGATGGTGGGGGGTGTTATTCTTCCGACATATGTTTTGATCAATCTTGCAAAAAAAACATATATTGCTATTGTCATTGCTAATATGATTCGATAAATGACTTTCTATAAGAAAAAGATGAAAATTACTTAATTTCCTTTAATGTAATGAAGATAAAGAGATTTTTTCTAAAAAAATGAAAACAAACTCAGATAATTCAGGTTGCTATTACTAAATTTTAGTTAAGGACTAGGTGATGATTCATTATACGGGTGGGGTGGGTTAAGTCGACGAATTCCAATGAATCTAGGTCAAGGAAATGACACAACTAGTGACGAGAATATAATGACTTTACGTCTTTATCGTGACCACTTTGAACCAATTAAAATAGGCGGAATCTTGAATTTTTTTTAAATTATTCTTGATGAAAATAAAATGAAGTTGTAGCTCGATATCAATTTTTAATATAAATAAACTGTACTTGATAAAAATTCTTAAAAAATAACTATTAAGAATTACGTAATTATTTTTACATATGTATAACTTCTGTACACTCCCAATTTGATCTATATAAAATCAATTGATGAACATGTTTAAACATATAATCAATACGTATTTTTTTTACAATCATATATAAATGTCTAAGTCGCCTTATGAGCACCATAACTAATCCCATCAACATGAACATAATAGCCAAGAGAACGCTTAAGTGCCCCGAGGGGACACAAACAAGTGAACTGAAGGGAGGAGTCCTATTAACACATGATAAACATTGAGTCGTACTAATATAAAATTTCATAACATTTAAAATTTCATTATTATTGAGAAATTATACTCATTTCATCCAAAAACAAATGTTTACAATAAGAAAAACACATAATTTTTTTAATATATAATTACTATATCTTTTAATTAAATAAGAAAAACACATACTTTTATTAATATATAATTACTATATCTTTTAATTAACTAAATAACTAAGATAAAATTAAATAGTTATGCTTGTAAATAAACGTTTATTTAAAATAAAATAAAATAAAAACATAAAACATTTATTTTGAAAAGAAAAAAACATTAATTCTCTATTTAGATCTCGTTGCAATGAACTCGGTATTGTCTATGTGGTTTGACGTTTTCTCCCTGATCTTTAAAATCTATGTTTTTTGTTTCTATAATTTTTACTTTTCTTTCATTTTCATCCCTTCATCTAATATCGTTAAAAATAGGTGTTAAAATTCTAAAAAATATGTTAAAAAATTACATATTTAATTCTTATGATATATGAAATAATGAAATACATTTAATAGAATAAAAAACAATTGTTGGTATATGAAACAATTGTTGGTATATGAAACAATGGTTTTTCTTTGCATACATTAAACTTATTCATTTGGTAATTTAAATTAAATAAAAAGATTAAATAAATTAATAACAATAGAAAACTAATTTCTACTTAAAACTTTGAAAAAGAATAAGATATTACATACTTATCAATAATTTTAAAAGATATTTAATTTCTTTATTACTTATCAATAAGACATCATTTATTTTTTAATATCCCATTTTAAACCAACAGGTTTTTACAACGAATTTAATAAAAACGCTAACTATTTCTTAAAATTAAAAAACTTCGATAAAATTAAAAAATAAATATTAATTTAAATATTAAAAAAATTATTTATTTTATTTATATGTTTTTAAAATTATTATAACTATAATAACAAAAAATTGAATAGTTTATTAAAGTTATTGATAGGTAAATGATATAAATTTTTTAAAGTTTTAGATCAAAATCTCATAAAATTAATGTTTTCTATTTATTTTACATCTGAAGAAGTTTAATAGGGTTTGAGAAAAAAATGAGTTTTAATGTATATCAACCGGTTTTTAATTATATCAAATGTACTTTACTCCCACTATACCAAATTAAAAAACATTCTATGAAAGAAGTTAATGCAAGGACGATAACAATTTACGAGAATGCGAGGACAATTCTCAGCAAATTATTTTGTACATCAAAATCTTCATATACAAAATCACATATGATTCATGTACAAAATCACATATGATTCACATACAAAATCATATATGATTAGCCGAGACTTTTCCCTCAGCAAAAGTCGCGCATGTCATTTTTTATGCTAGTACAAAATCACATATGATTTTGTACATGAAAAAGATTTTATGTACAAAATGATTGACTGAGGATTGTCCTTACATTCTCGTAAATTGTTATCGTTCTTGCATGAACCCGCCTCTATATTCTATATACTCTATATAAGTGTGTATATATGTAGTACTAAAATAAAGAAAGAATAAATAATAAATGAAATTTAAGGATAGATATTTAAAATTCCATATACCATAACTCCATAAGGACTAAATACGTAATTTCTCAAAAATACTTTTTTTTTAATTAACATATATATATTCAATTCGTTATGCGAGTCGATTAATCGCAGTGCGAGCATGTAGCTTGGAGTCACCGCTTTTGAACCTTCGTGGCCACAAGAGAATTTTTATTCCTCCTCGGATTCGAACCTAGGACCTCCAGGTATTTTTAACTTTTAAAGTCGAAGCTCAAATCAATCGAGTACCATCCTTATAGATTTTTAACGCTAATAGAGACCAGAGCCAATAATGAAAGCAAAATAAAAACCACATAAACGGAAAAAGCATTTAAATAAAAACCCAGAGATAAAATCATTATAAACATCAAACCACAGGGACTAATATCGTAGTTTACTCAAGTTTTTTTTCTGATTGGAGGGAGTAGCTAAACTTCCAAGAATACCCCTGAAGTTGAAAGAAATTACAATATAAGTCCACTCCAGTCATCGTTATCATTAATAGCTTCTGCTTAGCTTAGTTTCTTCGCAACAGAACTACACACGAATCAAGCTCAACCAGATCTGCTCACAAGAATCCCCCACACAAAACCCTAAAAATCTTTTTAATTATCCATAACTACCTTCACCCACAAGTTTCAAAATACGTACACAAAGCTTACAAACCAAGCAGTTTTTTTAATTCTCTGATAATTATTCAAGAAAACAAAAACAAAAAAAGGTGAAAGGAACTCATGGTGATGATGATTCTCAAGCATTATCCATTGATTCCATCTCTATATTGAAGAGGGGTTCTTCAGCACTCCAATTGCAACTCGCTGAGAATTTTTATTTATATATTTATTTATTTATTTTTAGAAGTGGGTTTTTGATGAATTTTGATATGAGTAATCAGAACAATAATGGGTTGCTCAGATTTCGATCTGCTCCTAGCTCTGTTCTTCAGAGTTTCGTTAATGATATTGAAAAAAACAGAGATGTAAATGATGGGATGAACTACAATTTGATTTCACAGAGTTTTCAAGATCTACAAGAAGAAGTGGATCTTAAACCTAATTTGATGACTGGTTTCTCTTTGAATTCTCAATTGCAATATAACAGGGGTTTGAGTTCTTCTTCCATGGCTATGGGTTCTTCTGATAAAATGGGTTCAAGTCTTTTGAGACAAAATAGCTCTCCTGCTGGATTATTCTCTAATCTCAATCACCCAAATGGTACTGTTAAAATGCTCTTCATCTTTTCTTACTTTTTTGTTCAATTAATTCGATTTATATTTCTGGGTATGTTCTGAAATTGTTTCATGTTTATGTGAATGGATTGAAGTTTGATTTTGAATTCGTATTTGGGATTTTTTTTTTTACCATTTATGGTAATAGCTGTTGGGAAAAAAGTTCTATATTTGGGATTTGTTATTTGATCTGTGTAATTACTAAATTGAACGTTTATCCCCTTTATAAGATTTGTATTCCTTCTAATTTATGATTACAATATACTCTTGATTTTGGAATCTTGATCCTAATGAAGTCTTTGTAATCAATTTTGACCTTTGAAAGTCAAAATTCTTGAAATTTTTTTCTGTAATCCATGATTACCTCATTTTATGCTTCACATTTTCATTCGTTTGATCTGGGTTTTTTATGGGTGCTTTTAGAAATCAAGAACCTAAAATCGAAAAGAAGATTTTAGATCACCATTTTTGTGAATTTGAATTACTGAATGTTGTTCAGTAAAAATATGCAGGCTATGGTGGAATCAGAGGTTCAGTTGGGAGTTACAGATTGGGAAATGTTGGCAACAATGGTGATTTAAGTTCTTCTTCAAGCAGATTAAAGAGACAAATGAGTTCTTCATCTTTAGGAATGTTGCCACGGATCTCCGAAGTTGAGCCCGACACAATTGATCCGGGAGTGCTTAATGACTCGTCTGATTACCCTTTCGGTTCATGGGAACACGAGCCTTCGCAGTTCATTGACAACTTCACTGGCCTCAAAAGAGATCTTGATCATCAGGTATTGCTTATAATAAAGGTCTGTTTGGCAGTTGCTGAATGATTAAGTGATAAGAATGATTAAGAGGCTCTTATGATATAGTGCAAAATGAAATATAATTGTTTGGTAAATGTTCCTGGTGTAATCGGGGTTCTTAATGGTTAAGGGAGGTCCAAGATACAAAATGATTAAGAGGGTTTTGGCACCATTAAGAGGCAGAATTCACCTCTTAACGATTCAGAGGCTGCCTCTTAATGGAACTGTTAAGAGGTAAACAAAACCCCCCTAAGAATCACCACCCTCATTTATCGCATAAGATTCTCGGTCAGCAAAATGGTATAATAAGATTGTTGGTAAAGACCATCATCTCTTACCCCTGTAAGAGGCAAAAAGTGTTTATTGGCCAGGTAAAAGGCGGTAAGTGTTTAGTAAACGACCCCTGATTTACTGAATTCGTTTTAAATCTTTACTCGTTTCTAGAATGGCGAAAATCTGGGAAATCATCCACCTATGTTGTCACACCACTTGAGTTTGCCCAAAACGTCAGGAGAAATCGCTGCTGTCGAAAAGCTGCTGCATTTTCAAGATTCCGTTCCGTGCAAGATTCGTGCAAAACGAGGCTGTGCCACGCATCCAAGAAGCATTGCCGAGAGGGTAATTTTACTACATCTTTTAAGTTTTTTGCTTTTCGGCCTAAAGAACATTTATATTCCAAGCTTATTTGCATCGAGTTTTGGGCTATGTTTGACATATTAGCTGATAAACTAGTCATGTCATGTTTAGCAAAAAGCAGCTAGCAGATTATAATGCAAAATGATCTAAAAAGATATTGAAAATTTCGTTGGAAAAACAAAAGGGGTATTGGAAAAAAGCCCTTGAAACGTATGGAAACATTTATTAATCGTCATCCCTTTTGATCATGATCATTATGTTTTCTTTAGGTTCGAAGAACTCGAATAAGTGAAAGAATGAGGAAACTACAGGAACTAGTCCCACACATGGACAAGGTATTGATTATATATGTATATGTGTATATATATATACACGCGACCCTTTGAATTTTGATGACAACTTTCGGAAACTCGAAGCTAAACTTTTTTTGTTTTTGTTATGGGTAGCAAACAAACACATCAGACATGTTGGATTTAGCTGTTGATTACATCAAAGATCTTCAAGAACAGTACAAGGTATCAAAGGAACAACTTTTGTCACTAACGCACACACTCCTCACATTTGGTGAGATTTGAACCCTTAACCTTCATGGCCAGATACCAAAGGGTAATTGGTCTAACAGTATCAGGGTTTTTTGTGGGACCCATCTTGCCAATAGCTGAAGGTTGGGTCCTACCGATAACTGAAAACTGTTAGACCAATGACCCTGATTTGGTATCTTACCATGTTTCATTGGGTCAAATCAAGGTCATTCGTCCATTGAAAATGTAAAAGAAAAAGTGGTTCATCTTGATGAGTGTGTGTGTGTGTATGTGTGTGAAAATGATAGGGGGTTTCATTTAGAATCCCTCATTACTTCACTTGTGTGATTTACACTTTTTTGTTGATTTACAGACGTTGAAGGATTGTCGTGCGAACTGTCGATGCTCGGTGAAGTCGGGATAGAGCTAAATGTATCGAATGGTCTTGTTCGGCTTCAAGAGAAGAATATTTTTTTTTGTTGGTCATATCTTTTGTTTATGTATGGTTAGCATCTATTAGCCGTTACGTTTGGTTTGAGACATAAAATTATAAGATATACGATAGAAATAATAAAACTTATAATGCATTGTACAGTATATGTAATAGCATTAATTTTTAATACATGTTTTGAATAATGTAATAGCATTAATTTTTAATACATGTTTTAAATAACTATAAATATCTGAGTCAGTTTGCATGCATTTCGATTAATGTTGCTATCGTAGGGATTTGAATTGGTGAAATGTGGAAAATAAACCTAAAGACTTGGTAGTTAATTTACTCAAAAAAATGTTTTAACTTTTTATATGTTTTATGTCAATTCATATATTTCGGCCAATATATCTAAAAATAAATTACTTTATTGAAAAAAAAAATCCAAAGAGAACCTTAAAAAATGGGAGAAATACGAAAAAAAATATTTATTAAAATTGGATGTTAAATCAAAGATAGTATAGTGATTGTTTTTTTATATAATCTGTTTTACTTTAACTTTTCTTTTTGTATTTTTGTTGATTTTTAATTTAAAAGTTAATGTGAACTATTTGTATTTTTATGAATGTACTTATATCCACCTTTTTAATAAACATCAATTGGATTACCTCAATCCAGCGGTTTGGTTGTTATTTGGTTCTTACATCTTTTATTTCATATATCGCGAATAAAATCCTTGAAATTTGATAGTTAATATCATATCAGGTTTTAAACACTAAAAACAAATAAATATATTTCATTTATAAAGCAAAACAAACAAACTCATTATATGTCAAATAGAAATAAAGACGATAGGACCGGTCCCCCAGTGTATTTGGTGTCCAGGGCAAAAGCAGTTGAAAATGTCTTTAATTTAAAAAAAAACAAAATTTTATTGTTGTTTGTAACAAAATGATGTCAAAGGTAACAAAAAAAACTTTTTTGTTCAATAGCTTATAATTGTTAAAAC
The DNA here is from genome assembly GCA_036898165.1 of Silybum marianum. NCBI lineage: Eukaryota > Viridiplantae > Streptophyta > Magnoliopsida > Asterales > Asteraceae > Silybum > Silybum marianum. The sequence continues at coordinate 17,794,380 of CM072541.1, forward strand.
TTCATGTAAATGCAAGGTAACATAGTCATATTTTCAGGAAATCATTCATAATCATTCAAAATAAATAGAAAATAAACTACATTTAGCATTCAGTAGAACCTAACAAATGTCCGTATTAAAATAGCAACATTTTTACATTCATTGTTCGTAGAGTAACCTGGTAATGATGTCCTTAAGTAGTGTTGAAGCCAACTCTCAAAGAGGGTTTAAAAAAATTCATTTTATAGCAAATTCTTATAATTTATTAAAAGCTATAATATACTTGTGAAGTTGATGCAGCAATAAAAGATCACTTCCCAATTTCTTGCAAAAAAATACTTGATCTTTTTACACAAACCAAATAATAATAATAATAGGTTTTCAAGTATGATTACGGGCATTTTTCAGAATGAAATTCCTTACGAAATATTTATTGTTAAATGTGATTAGTTGTATTTAATTTCTTATTTCATCTCACATAAATATTTGTTGTAATAAAATAAGACGTAAAAGAACAAGTTCTAAAATAAGATAAATCAAGAAAAAAGTAAAAGAAATTAAACCGGGACACAAATCAAATGAAAACATAGACAACCTAGTGATAAACTTGTTTGTAGTTATACAGGTCCTGTGTTTAAGTCTTGTTCTGTTCTACTCCCTTTAATTTGCTTTTGGGTAGTAATATCAGAGGCTTACAATAGCCTAACCGTGACTTGATACCCTTGGACTTGTGCTGGTCGGGCTGTCGTCTGGGTCAGCCAACACTATAGGGGTAACCCTGAAAGACGGTATGATAAGATGTAAGGCTGCATGGGTTGGAATTGGCCGAGTTAAAAACTTTTGAATAACCCAGTCCAATGTTTGCGATTTAAAAAATCACAATTCATCCCAACCCAAATTAAACTAACCCAACCCAAACCATAGGGTTGGTTGGTTTAAAACTTTGGTACATCATTTACAATCTAGTTAAAAACGATTGTGTTTAAACGAAGTTAAATCAAAATGGAAATATATAAATAAGGCTAATAAACTCAAAAAAGAAAGTTGGATGTTCATTCAAATAAAAAAGTAAAATTACGATAAAAGTTATGGTATAACCATGAATAGATTTAATTACGAGTTGTTCTTAAATCTAATCTGCTTATGTTAATTAAAGATTTAGCAATCATATTAAATCCAAATAAAAAGGGGATATGGTTCAACGGGTCAGGTTAGGTTCAAATGGCGCTAACCTAATACCTGCAATTTGAAGATTTTACAACTTGATTAAGTATCAACTCATTTTATGTTGTCCAAGTTAGTCGGGTTGGGCGACGTTTACTGAGCGCTTACATGGTAATATCTTGTAGGGCCATTTACTTTTACCGGATAAACATGACAAAAATGGATAATCTTACGCGGAAAAAGCGATGACAAAGGTCAAAAGTCTTACCTAATAACGACTTTTACCCAAGTAATGATTACCAAATAAACTGTCACATACTGCTTTTTTAGGAGTTATGATTTTTCTTGATAAAGTAAAGTATTTGAGAGTATTAAATTTTATCGAAAAATACTTAATAGATAAACATTAGGATAATAGACCCTTAGGGGCCGTTTACCAAAATTCAACACTGTTATTTACTTAACGGGTAAGATTTTAGTCCACTAAAACGGCATCGTATGCAACAATTTACCCGGTAAGTGCTTACCATGGTAAGAGTTGTCGCAATCACTTATCGGGATAAGACTCTTGGTCCTTGTTTTTTTTGTCTTCGTTCTTACCGGGTAAGATTTGTGGTACTTGTCATACTCCTACGGTAAGATAATATGACTTGGTAAGTCTTACCTGGGTAAGCGTTTGGTAAACGGCCCCTTGAATTAATCTTTATTTTTATCCTTTATTATAGATGCATGCAAAAATTTTGATACTGCCAAACGTATTTTTTATTTTCTTTTAGTAGAACGCGGAAATAAAAATCAAAATATAAAAATTTCTTCAGAAAAAAATTAAAATATAAAAGGAAACAAAAAATTACTTATTTTTTTTTCTAACATATAAACTATAAAGTGTACGAATATACATAATTTAATATGGTCAAAATTATAGATACATAAATAAATGAATTAATAAATTCGAGGAACGTAATAAATTTGTATTCATTTATCACGAGTGGACCGTGTATCCACTTGATGGCGGTCGCACCACTTAAAAAGGAAAAAAAAAACATGTTGTTGGGAAATGTCTTTTTTTAGAAAAGAAAATGATTTTGATACCAACGTATACATGCATACAGGGCCATTCCTTTACAAGGATGGGGCCTGCATTTGTCGAGGTCCTAAAATTTTCATATTTAATTATATATTTCACTTTGTATATATATATATATATATATAGATAGATAGATAGAGAGAGAGGCGGGTTCATACGAGAACGATACCAATTTACGAGAATACGAGAACAATCATCGGCCAATAATTTTGTACATGAAATTTTTCATGTACAAAATCATATATGATTTCATATACAAAATCATATGTGATTTTGTAAGCATCAAAAAGGACACGCGCGATTTTCTTCGTGGACAGATCACGGGAAAAGTCGCCGCTAGTCATATATGACTTTGTACGTGAATCATATGTGATTTTGTACATGAAAAATTTCATGTACAAAATGATTGACTGAAAATTGTTCTCGCATTCTCGTAAATAGTTACCGTCCTCGCATGAACCTCTTTCTATATATATATATATAGAGGAAAGTTCAAATGTGAACTCATTTTTGGTTGTGAACGTGAGGACGAATCTCAGCCACTTATCCGGTCAATAAAGGCGGCTTTGACTTGGTTCCCCTCCTTTAATAATTTCCACCCTCCCATGAATCGCGTCAATCCTCCGTGATCGCGTCTACAATAACCGAAGATGTGTGGCTGAGATTCGTCCTCACGTTCACAACCAAAAATGAGTTCACATTTGAACCTAACCCTATATATATATATATATGGGAGATTTCAAATACAAACCACGTCAATTCGTACATACCGTACAAACTGCGTGTTTCATTGTTTTTTTGAATAATTTTTTTTTCATGAAAGTGTTTAATATGATGAATTTGTTTCATATAATTCTTTTCTTCATGAAATTATTTTTCTTTCTACATGAAAATGAATTGTTTCATGAAACTCTCAATTTGATGAATATTGTTTCACATATTCTTGATTCACCAACCTTCATGTTTTCTTGATGAAATTTTTTCATATATTATTGATTAATCAACCCTAATAATTAAGAAAAAGTGAAAAAATTAAAAAAAAATATTGGTTGCATGCGGTTTGTACGAATTGACTGGTTTGTAACGGAAATCAACCATATATATATACATATATATATATATAGAGAGAGAGAGAGAGAAAGGTTCAAATGAGAACTTTGCATTTTTAAAGGATCAAATGGACATTTGTGGATCACATATGATGTGAATCCAACATAATATTAAATTATTTATGATTTAATATTAAATCATAAATGATTTAATATTATGTGGGACCCACATCATATGTGGTCCACAATTTGTTCCTTTGTTCCTTTAAGGAGGGTGGTTCTCATTTGATCCCTCCCCTATATATATATATATATGTATGTATGTATGTATGTATAAACTGAACTCAAATTTGGTTGTAAACGTGAGAACAAATGAAAACGCGACAAGTGTCATATTCAAACTGAATAATAAACGAAAATATTCAGATCGAAGAATACTACATTCAGACTGAATGTAGTGTTATTCAGACTAAATAATACTACATTTAGTCTGAATATTTTCTTTCATTATTCGGTCTTAATATGACACGTGTCGCGCTCTCATTTGTTTTCATGTTTTACAACCAAATTTGAGTTTGCATTGAAATTTTACTCTCCCTCTCTCTATATATATATATACACACACACACACGGTGGTTTTAGTGAGAACTTTTTAGCTTTGAATAACTAAAGAAACAAAATCCTAGCCACATATATTTTTTAAGAAATTAAAAAATTAATTACTTAAGAGTATTATGGTCAAAATGTTACTTTATGGATGTTACTATTCATGATTTCCATCAGATTGTACAATTTACAATCTTGATTAATTTTTAACAATTTAAATATATTTGAATAAGTATAAGATCAAAATAAACATTAAATATCTTTAAATAAATATAAGATCAAGAAAAATATAAGAAACCAAACTCAGTATCATACATGATTTTAGAAAATTGAAAATTATTATTTTTAAAAATTGAAATATGAATATTTTTAAGGAAATGTTTTTTATTTTTAAAACTTTAAAAATTGAAAAAGTTTATTCTTTTTAAAAATATGTTTAAAAATTGAAAATAATTTTTTTTAAACGAGAAGTGTTTATGATTATGAATGTTTAGTTTTCCAAATCGTGTAACAACAACACATGATTACAATATCAATTATATCAATAAAATCACATATGATTTCAATATCATATATGATTTTGTACAAATGTTAATGCAAAATCATATGTGATTTTGTACAAATGTAAATGTAAAATCATATATGATTTTGTACAAAGATATTCACACATGATTAGAATGTCAAGTATGTCAACAAAATCACATATGATTTCAGTATCATATATGATTTTGTACAAATGTGAACGTAAATTCATATGTGATTTTGTACAAAGGTAAATGTAAAATCATATATGATATATATATATATAATATAATATAATATAATATAATATATTATCAATTGATTTTACAAAATTTGTATATTAATAATATATTATAAAGTAATAATATATATTATTATTATTGAACTTTTACAAAGGTAAATGTAAAAGAGAAATTAATTATTTTAACCCTTTTAGAAATCAAGATTACCAAAATGATCATTTTCTCTTCACTTTTACCAAAATGACCAAAATACAATCGAAATATCCTACGAATTTTAAATCCCTCCGCCAAATGGCTCAAATGCTCCGCCAAATTTGAGCGGAGGTTATAAATTGACAATTTCTTATTTATATTTACATTTTATATCTTTAAAGTTAGTTAATAAATTACTTTAGGTACTTTACTTTTTAATTTTTCGTTTTACACCCTTATTACATTAACACACATACTCGTATATCAATTAAAATACGCCTAAAAAATACGTTTTTATTTTAACAAGTTACACCATTATAATCGTCTCGACAATACCTTCGAAATGAGCCCAATATTGAATATTTTTCGATTTAATTATATAATACTTTTAAAGCCAATCCTCTTGATCGGTGAATATGAATATTTTTCACAAAATTCGGAATATTAATTAAAATATAATGCTATTATTTTCTAACGACAAAGTATAATATTATGGATATATAAAGAAATAAGATATAAATTATAGTGAATTTGTACTACTTTTGTGTTCTTGTCATTTTTATAATAAAAACCATATAAGTTAATATTCATGTAAAATAACACATAATGCATCGCTTCTTAAGGTTATTACAATATATACTATAATTAACCCATTATTGAATCAATGATATATACACAGTGCGGAGGGGACTACAGAAATAAAATACAGAAATTTTTCAAGCATATTTCCATGCTCTCCTTCTCCAAGACCTTTCATGAGTAAATTTTTCAGCCTCAATATAACCGGAAAAGACGATCAACTTACAAAAAATAATAGCATTATGTGTTATTTTACATGAATATTAATTTATATGGGTTTTATTATAAAAATGACAAGAACACAAAAGTAGTACAAATTCACTATAATTTATATCTTTATATATCCATAATATTATACTTTGTCGTTAAAAAATAATAACATTATATTTTAATTAATATTCCGAATTTTGTGAAAAATATTCATATTCACGGATCAAGAGGATAATTGGCTTTAAAAATATTATATAATTAAATCGAAAAATATTCAATATTGGACTCATTTCGAAGGTATTGTCGAGACGATTATAATGGTGTAACTTGTTAAAATAAAAACGTATTTTTTAGACGTATTTTAATTGATATACGAGTATGTGTGTTAATGTGATAAGGGTGTAAAACAAAAAATTAAAAAGTAAAATACCTAAATAATTTATTAACTAACTTTAAGGATAGAAAATGTAAATGTAAATAAGAAATTGTCAATTTATAACCTCAAATTTGGCGGAGGATTTGAGCATTTGGCGGAGTTGGTAATTTTGATTTCTAAAATGGTTAAAATAATTAATTTCCCAATGTAAAATCATATATGGTATATTTATAATATAATATATTATCAATTGATTTTACAAAATTTGTATATTAATAATATATTATAAAGTAATAATATATTATTACTATTGAACTCTACCAATTTTTCCCCTAAAAGAATTTATCCTTGGTGGAAAGTATATTTCCACATGCAATTCGTACAAACTGTACAAACCACATGCAACCAATATTTTTTTTTAAATATTATTCACTTTTACTAAATTATTAGGGTTGATTAGTCAATAATATATGAAAAAATTTCATCAAGAATACATGAAGGTTGGTGAATCAAGAATATGTGAAACACGATTCATCAAATTGAGAGTTTCATGAATCAATTCATTTTCACGTAGAAAGAAAAATAATTTCATGAAGTAAAGAATTATATGAAACAAATTCATCATATTAAACACTTTCATAAAAAAAATTATTCAAAAAAACAATGAAACACGCGGTTTGTACGAATTAACGTGGTTTGTATTTGAAATCTCCCACATATATATATATATATATATGAAGATGTTCAAATGAGAACTTTGTAAATTTAAAGGAATAAAGGGACTCATTTGGAACCACATACGATGTGGGTCCCATCAATAAAAAAACATATATGATTTTCAATGGTGGGCCCATTGAATCAGATATGATTTTTTATTGATGGGACCCACATCATATGTGGTCCCAAACAAGTCTCTTTGTTCCTTTAATTTGGGGGTGTTCTCATTTGAACCCTCCCCTATATATATATATATGGCTTCTTGTGTTAACCCAATAATTTATGTTAACCGTGTTAACCCATCGTTCACTGGTGAACACCATGCTCGTTCACCGGTGAACACCATTCATCAGTGAACGAGCATTGCGTTCGTCAGTATACGAGCATCGTGTTCACCAGTGAACGAGCATGGTGTTCACCAGTGAACGATGGGTTAACACGGTTAACACAAATAATTGAGCTAACACTTGAAGGGCCTATATATATATATATAGGGTTGGGTTCACGTGAGACCAGTCTGTTTATGTGAGACCATTTTTTTACACTTGAAACATCACAACACAAACACTGTGAAGGTAAAAAAAATCCGAACCTTCACCTCAAAAACAATGTGAAGGTTACCTTCAAAATGTTTTGTTGTGAAGTTTCAAGTGTAAAAAAGTGGTCTCACGGAAACAGACTGGTCTCACGTGGTCCAAGTCTATATATATATATATATATGGTTTATTATACAAAGTTGGGTTCATGTGAGACCATCCTGTTTCCATGAGACTATATTTTTACACTTAAAACTTCATAGCAAAACACTGTGAAGATAAAAAAATCTAAACTTTCACAGTGTTTTACTGTGAAGTTTCAAGTGTAAAAAATGGTCTCATGGGTTTCACGATATCAGTCTGGTCTCACATGATCCCAAGTCTTATTATACAACCTATTCTATTTATATAACTATTGGAAACTCAATCTCAATCATCCATTTAATCTAGTATATATGTTGTTCCATAAATATTTTAACGTTTTCTAACATAAAACGTTGATCATAATTAGTGAATCTTAAGTACCTTCTATAAATATCTAAATCATAACAAATGAACCCTTATAATTTTACATAAATATTTTAATTGATTGGTTGCAATGGTTATTCAAATGCAAACCAAGCCATTTGTACTAACTATCTTCCTCCATCGATTTCATTGTTTCATTTACTGAACTGTTTCATGAAATTGTTTAATCCGTTTCTATGTAAAAATGAAACTGCTTCATTTATTTCTCGTTTTAGTTGAATTTGTTTTCTAAAATTAATATAATAAAGATGAGAATGTCCATAATTAACACCCTCCACATTAAAAATTGTTGGTTCCAGATTCCTTTAAACCGATTGTTAATTGAGAGTATTGAATCTGAGTGAATTGCGGAAGCAGATCAATTAACAATTTAAATCAATAGAACAGTAAACAGAATGAAGAACAAAGATTATGAAATGAATTACGCACAGTATTCTTCAAAATGTAAATTTATTAATCGACACTTTTTACAAACACAATACAATGCTATTTATACAGATACAAAGACAGAAAGTCAAAATGCTAGCCAATTACAAAGTGCCATGTGTCATAAAGGGAGCGTCTAACAACAATTAGTTATAACAAGAAGTGTGTGTTGACATTTGTAGACATCTCTTCTTTGACTCATACTTTAATATCTAACATTCTCCCCCTAAGTATGAAGTCAAAAAAAAAATTTCTTCAGAGAGGATCAACGACGGCGATGATACTTGAAATATTATTGATAAGCTCTCTGTTCTTCTGAAGTCCATCAAGTCTTTTCTCTATTTTCTTTGCAACTTCTGGATTTGTCGTGTCTAAGCCAGCAAAGCACTTGATGATGTAGACTACCTCAGAAGAGTATTTGTGAGCTTCTTTGATGCGAAAGAAGCTCTTTCCATTTGGTCTTTTGAAGATGATTCCCTCTCCGGTTCGGTAAGAAGTCTACCCACTCGAATTTGCTTATCCCTTCAAGTTCCTCATTTGGTGCGGAGATAGCCGGATTATCCATTTTGAAATTTAATCCAACTGGAAGTCGACACGCCTTTTGTATCTAATGTATGATTTCATACACGAATAATTCTAGTGTAGGCAACTTGGTCTTGTGGATCTTTGCGTTCGGAAAAGCCGAGTCTTCATAAATTCTTCCGGAAAAATGAGATCGAGTGGATGGATGGACAACGGATCATTATCACATATGTAATAACTTTTGTTGTTTGATCCGACTATCTCGTAGATTGTGTACCAAATGGGTGTATCTTGAAACCGCTTATGTTTCATGGTTGTTATCTTTGTAATTGGAACGATAGTGAAAACCGTCTTTCGTCTTGTTTATGAGCCATGAAGTTATCTTTAACTTCACCGCCGACATTGTATTGGTTGGCGAAGTTAGGCATCATGAGATAAATCTTCGATCTGTTGGAGCATACATGTGCCTTTTCTCAACTTCAAGTGTTGGAAGTTCAATGTTTCCAACAATGTTTCCAACTTTATTTAATTTTTTTTCAAATTCTTCTCTTCTGATCTCCTTCTGCTTCTGAGCGGCCTCTGCTCTGACTCTTGCTCTTTCTTCAAACCTTCAAAATTTTGTCTCTGTAGTTCTTCTTTAAGTCTAGCCTTTTCTCTTTCCGCATTCTCTTTTTCACTCTCTATCTCTATTTGTTCTTCAACTATTAGCCTCTGGCGTATTATCTCTTCTTCTCTCTCTTTTTCAGCTCTGAACACTTCCTCATCCTCCTCTTTGGCCCTTTTAGCTCTTTCCTTTGCAGCTTTAGCTCGTTCTCGTTCTTCGTGAGCTCTGACTACTTCGACCCTTTCGGTAGGAGAGCTCGGGATTCTCGCTTTTTCCCATAAGATCCGTAATAAACTTAGCTAGCTGCGGATCTCCGGGTGAGAGGACCGTAATGCGTAGCCGCAGGTGTTGGAGTGAGTGGCACTTGTTTTGAAGAAGAGGGTTGCTTTGTGATGGTGTTGGCGTTGAAGAGTCGGCGGTGGTCGTGTTTGTTTCGGTGGTGTTTGTTTGGCTTGCTTAGGCTCGTAACCTTTCTCCCTTCTCCGAGAATCGGGATCCCGATCCTCGAACGTTTTCTTTTCGTTAACGCCTTTCTGCAAGCCCTTTCTTCCTTGGCTTTCTTCTTGGAAGTAAACGCCTCGGCAAGAGAAGAAACCGGAGGCACAAGTTGAGAGATAGTAGTTTCGAGAGCGACAAGTTTACGGTCGGTTGAAGATGTGGAGGGCTTGGAAGAGTACTTTGAAGCGATGGTCGACATTCGCTCAAGAATAATCTTCTCGGAAAGAGGCGAGATCGTATTTCTTGACAAGCGTAGACACGGAGGGATCATCGAAGTTATGATGGTCTTGACAATCTTCTCGTATATCGGCCACCGCAGAGCCGTAGTCTACGGAGGCACGTAGAGATTACGGAAGTTGAGATATTGCCTCCGTATTTGCTTGAAGACCATTATTCAAGAGCAAAAGTTGTTCAGCAAGATAGGCCTTCTGATCTTCTTGAGAGGTACGCATTTGGCGCTGAAGATCTGCTAAAAGGGAGTTCTGCCTTTCAATTTGAAATTGAAGGCTCAGAAGAAGAGAATGATTAGTTGTGACGGATAATTTTAGATCTTCCACAGATCTCTGAATTTGATCAGTAAATGCCAAGAACGCTGCATTAGTGACAAAATCAGAAGATGTAACCGGTGCATCTCCAACACATGGAGCCCCTTTACCCTCGCGTTCAGAGGGGCCTTCTACACCTGTTTTGACGTTGAGTGTAGAAGGACTTCCAACCCGATCCTTGAGGGTACATTATGCACGAGCTCCTCTTCGGTTGTTCGACCGTTTCAACGGTATCCTCATCATCGAGAGGATGAGGTGTCGAAGACAGTATGCTTACCTTGATGAAGTGTAAACACTCCGGTAAGGGGTGCATTCCTAGGCTGGAACCCCTCTGATGGGAATTCATCAGCATCTATCCTAGGAGAGGATGTGGACGCATCCTCTGTGCTTATTGGTATGCAAGTCACGGAGACATGAACATGTGGTGAAGGAAGTGGCGAGTTCTGGGGCGAATGAACTCTTATATTATCATCATCATCCGTTTGGGAGGATGATGAAGTGGAGGTGCTTTCCCCAGATGAATTTGATTCAGAAGAAGAAGAAGTATCCTCTCGAACGGCCGGTTTCGGGTGGTTTGAATCGGGTCGTTCTAAGTCAATGAGTGGAGACGTGGTGACGTCAACCTCAGAAGTTGTGGTTGCCCTTTGGGGAATTGGAGAGGAACACTCATATGTGTCTCTGAGGACATCTTCTGTACCTTCATTTAATAGAAGGTCGGCATGGGTAGAAGCACTCGGATGTTCACTCCTAGTTTTTTCAAGCTCATGCTCACCAGACCCCTGACCACCTACACACGGCTCTAAGTGCTCGGGGTAGGAATTCTCTGTTTCCGAGAAAACCATAGAGCTTCTATAGATTTGGAGATTAGAAGAGCTAGATGGGATTAGGTTTAGCATGTACCGGATAGTTCTCTCGGGTGCGGAAGTAGCCGATGCCGTCAATGGTTGATCGATGGGAGCTCATTGATGCAATTTTGCGTAATGGGCCGAATCGGGGGAGCTTCGATTGCCCCAATGGCAGGATGAGTGATGAGAGAGAGAAATCGTGGGAACATGAGTGCTGGTAGTGGCGTCCCCTGACTTTGATGGAGCACCTTAGTATGCACGTTGCTTTGATCTCTTGGAAGATGAGACTTGCATAGTCCAAGGGTCGATTGTAGAACATCCCATACATAATCGTCGAATGTTTCGGCTAGCTTGATCCGCAGAACCTATTTTGCAGGTTAGGCTCTTGTTGAGTATGGAGACGAGTAGATTCCACATTGGGGGTAACTTCTTCCTTTTGAATTCGGACAGCCTGGTGAGAGGTTCATTGTAACCCAGAAGATTGATGAAGGCTAGGAGGGCTCTGTGGAAGGGTTTTCTTCTAGGGCAGGATTGGGAATGGTTTGCCCGTCGACTTCGATCACTGATAGGGGAAGATGAAAATATTTGGCGAGTTTTCTTTTGGTGATTGGGATTTGAACAGCAATTTCCACTTGTTCAGGATGGGTGACAGAACCGGCGAGTGTTTCATCATTTTTGATGATCATTGTTTGCCACAGTTCTTGGACATAGATTTCAGGGATGTTTGGGTTGGTTAGGGTTAGGGCTCGATTCAACTGGTGCTGTTGTAGAAACTCGATCATGATGCGAAATTCCGGTTGATAAGTGTTAGGGTTGAGCGATGCACACATTGTTCGCCTTTAATGGCAGTTTTACAATGGGAGTACTATCAGCAGTGGAATCGATGATTCTGTCTTCATCATTGTTGGTAGGATGGGCACAGTTGGAAGCCATTTTGAAATTTTGAATGCTTGACAATAGAACACTTTGTCTTTGCAATGAGAATAAACACTGATTTAGGGAATATTTGCGAGGAAGAAGATGAAGGTTGAAATTGGGGGTTTTATGTGAGAGAGAAACTGTAGAATGGGAAGGGGTTATTCAGTTTGGGGAGAAACAAAAAAACGGTTCATTTGAGCTGAGGTAAGCACGCGGGTATACACATGCAGGGTTTCGATTGGAGACACGTGTACGACGAGACACATGTATGATGATGATTTAGTAGCAGATGCGATTTTTCTTAAAAGCAGAAATAAACAAAGTAAAAAAAAAATCTGTTTAATTAATTAATTAATTTTGAATTAATTGAATAAACACAGAATTTAATCTTAATTTTATTTATTTAAGTTTTAAAAATCAGTCAAGTGAGAACAAAAATCACATGAGAGTTTAGTTTCTATAAAAGAATAATAAAGAAGAATTTGCATTAAACATATAGATTTAAACAACCTTGGAGGCAAGAGTTGATTGAATTTATATATTTAATGGAAATTATAAGAATTATCAATTTATAGAAAATTTAGTTGAAAAACATGTCGACTTGATTTATATTTAAAAAAAATTTGAAATGAATCAAAAGTCTAAGAGACCTTGGCGGCAAGAGAAACTCGGAAGCGTATAGATTCAAATAAAATTTAAGTAAAATAGTAAATCAGAAGACAACTAACCAGAGTTAGACTTAGACGAATATCTTCGTCATTGTGAAACTCCCCCGTGAATGGTAAACTCCCCCTTGAATGGTAAACTCCCCCTTGAATGGTAAACTCCTCCTTGAATGATGAACTCCCCCTGTAGTAGCTTCTTTACCTCGTTTCTCAATCTGTACTTTATGATATATCTTGAAAGAAGAATATTATTATGAAACAGAAAATCAGAGTAATTCAGAGGCTTCTGAAGTGTTCTGAAGAGTTCGACAAAGATCGAGACTTCGATGACTTCGAAGTATCGTCGAATAGTTCGTAGGCTTCGGATGCTTACGAAGAAATCATTGTTACATATTAAGCATTCCCAACTTGCTAATTAAGAAGTTAAAACGACTCTCATCAAGAGCTTTTGTGAAAATATCAGCAAGTTGATAATCAGTAGAAACAAAATACATTTCGATTGTACCCTTTTCGACATGATCCTTGATGAAATGATACCTGACATCGATATGCTTTGTTTTGGAATCCGAATGGATTTTCTGTAATGGCGATAGCACTTTTAGAATCACATAGGGTGGGAATCTTATCGTATATCAGACCATAATCTCTGAGTTGGGTCTTCATCCAAATAACTTGTGAACAACAACTAGCAGCAGCAACATATTCAAACTTCCTGCTGTAGATGTGGATACGCAGTTTTGTTTCTTGGATGTCCAACTTATAAGTCGATTTCCTAGAAGTTGACAGCTACCTGATGTACTTTTTCTGTCAAGCTTACAACCTGCATGATCAGAATCTGTATACGCCATTAAATCAAATCCAGAATTTTTAGGATACCAAAGGCCCAACGATGGTGAACCTTTTAAGTACCTAAAAATTCTTTTTACAAAGTTGTACCCAAATGAGACTATTTAGGATTGGCTTGATAACGAGCACAAAGACAAGTGGGAAACATAATATCAGGTCTACTTGCTGTTAAATATAAAAGAGAACCAATCATTCCTCTGTAGCTGGTAATATCAACAGATTTACCAGAGGAGTCAGGTCCTAATTTCATACCAGGAGAGATGGGTGTTTTCATGGATGATGAGTTTTGAAGATGAAACTTTTTAAGTATGTCAGAAACATATTTTGCCTGATTTATAAAGATACCAGAGATACTTTGTTTAACTTGAAGTCCTAGGAAGAAAGTTAATTCTCCCATCATACTCATTTCAAATTCAGTTTCCATCAACTTAGAAAACAAATCAACTTCTGTTTGATGAGTAGAACCAAATATTATGTCATCCACGTAAATTTGAACTATAGTTAACATACCTTTGCCTCTTTTGATGAACAGAGTTGTATCAATTTTACCTTTTTCATATCCTTTGCTGATCAGAAACTTCGATAGTCGTTCATACCAGGCTCTTGGGGCTTGCTTTAGACCATACAAAGCTTTGTCAAGAAGATAAACATATTACGGATATTTTGCATCTTTGAAACCATCGATTGTTCGACATACACTTCTTCTTTTAGACATCCATTAAGAAATGCACATTTAACATCCATTTGGTAGACTTTGAAGTTTTTGTATGCGAGAGAAAGCCAAGAATAATCTTATTGCTTCTAGTCTTGCAACGGGAGCAAAGGTTTCATCAAAATCGATACCTTCCTCGACGGTAGCCTTTAGCCACCAAACGAGCTTTATTTCGACAACAATTCCATCTTCATCCTTTTTGTTCCTAAATACCCATTTTGTGCCAATAGCAACTTTGCCTTTTGGTAAAGGAACAAGACGCCAAACTTTATTTCTTTCGAATTGAAGTAGTTCTTCCCGCATAGCATCCACCCAAATGACTTGGTTCAACTAAGGCTTCATGTACACGTTTAGGTTCGATCATACTAAGAAAATTAACAAAGAATGCTTCATTTGCGGTAGCGAGATCGTGTTCGACCCCTCGGAAGGACTACCAATTATAAGATCCGGTGTGTGAGATTTAGTCCATTTCGTCATTACGGGTTGAGAAATTGAATGGGTTGTTTCATTTGACGAAATGATTTCATCCGGAAACACAAAATCTTCTTTATTTTCTTCGTATGTCCTTCGGTATCCGTTTTGTCACCTGTCCTTGTGTCTCCCCCTCGGATGATGAAACGAAGTAGCGTCTTGACCGCGGATGTAGTAGTGGGAACTTCGGAAAAATAGACGTGTCGGAGGAAATGTAGAAGCGAGGACCGCAGAGAGTAATGCCCGAGGCTTGGAGAATATCCGGTATCCGCAAATGTGGAGGTGATATAGCTTCCGACACAACTTCGTCGCCCGTAAAATCATGAAAAATAGCATCAATCTCGGATTCTCTCGGAACCCGAAAGATAGTCGAAGTAACGATATTAAGCTTGAGTTCGAAGTAGAGTGTTCGTAAGTCGGTTGAGTGTTATCATCGAAGTCAATGTTGATGCTTTCCATAACAGCTTTTGTTCGTAAGTTAAAAACTCGGAAAGCTCTTGAATTTAACGAGTAGCCTAAAAATTTAGCTTCATCGGACTTTGGATCAAATTTGCCAAGATTATCTCTCGTCGTTTAAGATAAAACATACGCAACCAAAGATATGAAAAAATTTTACGGATGGTTTTCTTTTATTAATCAGCTCATAAGAGGTTTTGAGATGCCTCTTGACAATAATTGAACGGTTTTGAGTGAAACAAGCAGTGGCGACAGCTTCGGCCCAAAAGTGGATTGGGAGACCAGAAGCTGCGAGCATCGTTCTGGCGGCTTCAACCAAGGTTCTGTTGCTACGTTCAACTACACCGTTTTGTTGTGGAGTGCGAACGAGCAGAGAAGTTTTGAGTAATTCCTTGTTCAACAAGATACGATTCAAGCTTGGCGTTCTTGAATTCTCGTACCATTATCACTTCGAAGCCGCCGAATCTTCGATGTAGAAGAACTTGAATTACGGTCATCATATTCGTAGTACCACCGGGACTTCGACTTTTGACGAACGAAAGCAAGCCAAGTATATCCGGAAAATTCATCAATTAGTACCGAATATACTTTTTACCGTATAGACTACGAATTGCAATTGGACCACGAGAGATCCACATGTAATAATTGCAGAGGTCTACTACAAGAATGATCACTTTTTGTTTTATGAGATGCTCGTTTAATTTTGCCCATTTCACATGCAGGGCAGAGGTGATCTTTTTGAAAATGAATATCTGGAAGTCCAGATACCAGTTTGTTTTTAACAAGCATCTCAAGATTATTAAAATTTAAGTGAGACATTTTATGATGCCAGAGCCACGCAACCTCACTCTTTTTGGAGATGAGACATAAAGTTTCCTTACCATCCTTAGAGGTAAAATTCATCATATACAAGTTACCTTTCCTGTCTGCTTCTCCAAAGTTCTTCACCTCGCCTTAGAGAATAAATAACAATGTTTTTCATCAAATACTACTAGTATTTTAGAATCACAAAGTTGACTTACACTAAGGAGATTATGTTTCAAGCCAGAAACATGAGCTACCTTTGATAAGGTGATATTACCTTCTTGTAGAGTTCCGTAGCCTTTTATTTGACCCTTACCATTATCACCAAAAGTTACTACTCCACCTGATTTGTCCTTGAATTGGGATAGTAAATTTTGGGATCCAGTCATGTGCCTCGAGCATCCAGAGTCAAGATACCAGATATGCACACGCTGTTTCTGCAATAAAAAAAAATCAGAATTTCTTAGGTACCCATCGCATAATGGGTCCTTTTATGTTAGCTTTTGGAGTATGCTCGTATTTTGATTTAACAGAAGGTAAAGACTTTATTTTTGGTTTTTGGTTTTTTTGAGTTTTATTCTTTTTGTGACAACCATATTTTGAATTGGAATGATCGAGAGATTTGCGAGAAAAATTGTTTTAACTTTAAGAACAAGTGAAAAACATTCGTAAGACCGAAACATAGAAGATTGAATTGAATTTTCATTGCGAGAATGGTAATAACAATTATTCTTTCTAAAGTCTATTCTAGTATTAGTTGTTCTAGAGAACCTATCTAGACTAGACTTTTGTTTTAGTTACGGCGTTTTCTTCTCTCGTGTTCTTCCTCTCGATCTACTTTTGCGAAGCTCGTTATTTACCGAAAAAGGAACATAAGAATTAGAGGATTTCCATTTGCCTTTTTGAATATTAGTAAACTTCGGAAGAGTAGAGTTTAAAATCTTTTGATTTTGCACTTTGTTTTTGAGTTCGCCTCTTTCTCAAGTTCAAGACATGTTTTGGCTTTGAGACACATATCGAAGAAGTACGGATGTATAGATACTAATTTTCTCGGTTCCGGAACGAGAAACGGGAAGAATGGGTATACCACTTAAAAGTTTAGCACAATCTCTATCGAAGCTGCGATTTCTTGAGATTTATCGGTATACAAATAATCATCCTTTTTATCATTAATTTCTGAATTATTGGTGATAACTTTTGATGATTTAAAAGAATTTATTTCTAAATTTGAAATGTAATTTTCGAGTTATCAAAAAATTCTTCATCATTATTGTCATTCTCCCATGGATACGTAATCTCACCAAACTTTCTTGAGTTTCGTAAAGATGTAAATCTTCAAATGAACGGGGAGAGATCTCTGGATGATTCTCACAAAGAGTTTCATTTCTAAAATACTTGTCCGAGTAGAGAGAATATCGCTTTCAAACATAAGTCGTAGATCTTCCTCTCGCTTGACTTGGAACAAAAATAGGCCTCCGGATTCAAAATTGTATGTTTATTTGAACCAAAATTGAAAATATCATCTTTCTTCTCCGAACTTTATTTAGATCAACATTTGTTTTACAACAATATTCAATATTTTCGAATTGAAGTTTGCTTGTTTTATGATGATTTTCATATCTAGATTTTTTAAAAATAGATTTTTCATACAAAATTGGAAACTTTGGCTTCGTATTTGTCCAACACAAAAAACGTATTTCGTATCCGACCTTTTCTTACACGTGTAGGGATCTAGGTCCTCGAAACCAAGTCCGGATCTTCCTACTTGTGTGTTAATTTTGTCATGAACCTTCCGTGCATCCGGATATGTTATAATCGTAGCTTTTTCCGTTGAAGTTCAATGTGTAAAAATTCTCTCTCTTTTTGAAAATAGTTTTTAAGTGCTACGTAGTTGAGTCTATCACTCTCTTTGTCTCTCGATTTCTTTCCTTTTTTCTTCCGAAGTTTATTGAGATTCAAAATTTCCTTTTTAAGTTTTTCTTCGTAAAGTTTTAAACTCATGGAAATTGTTTCCTTTGCGATATTTAATTCGAGTTTTTCTTCCGTAAGTAAATCCATTTCTCTTTTGAAAATATCTCTTTCCCTTTTGATTGTAGAAAGAGTTTTCTCGCATTTTTTCGTAATTTCTTTTCGATTGTGAGTTTCGAGTTTTAGTTCCTCAAAATTGTTTGATAACATCACAATCGTTTGTTCAAGCTCGAGATGATCCGGAAGAAATTACTAACCGGTGACTCGGAAGGGTTGATCCTCTCGATTCGTTTGTGTTTGCCATTCCACGAACATGGCTTCATCACCGCCGGATTCATCTTGCACCCGCTTTTCTTTTCTCGCAAAGTGTGCTCTTTCGGTGACATTGTACTTATATTTGTTTTTGTAATAAGTCTTATCCTTTTCCGCAGCTCCTCTCGCAATCTCTCGAGTAATGTCCGGGTTTGCCACATCCGTAGCGTACATCTTTCTTCCTTTTTAATTCTTCTTCTTTCTTTTCTTCTTCTCGTTTTCTCTACTCTCTCGTACTTCTTGTTTAGGAACATAGGGACGATCAAATCGTTTATTTCCTTTCAAAGACCTATTTCCAAAACGATTAGTAAATTGCTTGGTTATTAAAGCCGTAGAGTCGCAAACGCTTTAATTTCATCATCCGATTCGAGTCATCTTCTCGGAGCAGTCTACGATATGAAGGCCTTCGATTTCTTCCGTCATCACTTCGTCTTCTCGATTCCTTTTGTTTCGAGATCAAAGCCGAGGACCTCCGATGTTTGTTCTTTTACGAACAACTTCTTTTTCATGAGCTTGCGGTGTACCGAATACATCATGCGGCGACCATTGTTCAAGACCCCGATTGGCTTGTAGTGACATGGATAGATTTGACCATTCGGGGTTTAACCTTTTGAGAAATAGAACATTGTTGTCTTCCTTTGATCTAACAATGTCACATCTCTTGCAGAGATTAATCGTATTGTTGAATCGATGAAATGTTTGTTCCGCAGATTCATCGGTCGGTGCTTGAAAACTATTATATTCATTTAGAGCTTGGGCTCTTCTCGTTCTTTTTCATTTTCGCACCACCTTCTAAGAGATTCTCCGATTGATCCCATAAATCTTTTGTCGTGTCACATGAGTCCAGAGATTGAAAAATCTCATTTGGAATGGCCATTATCAACGGAGACTTAGCTTTCTTAGCTAATTCCACCTTAGCTTTTTCTTCATCGGTCCGGTTATTCCTTGACTTCGAACCGCCTTGCACGGTACCTCATCCGAATTTGCAGTGGCCGGAATTCCGGGAATAGTAGTGGTGGGAACAAACGGACCGTTTTGAATAATTGGATATAACTCAAAGATCCAATCCCTCATAGAAGTTAACCATTCGAATCTTCCATTGTGGGTATTCATCACGTACAAGAGTTGGAGGTTTAGTCAGGGACCCAGACGTATAAACAACATTCAAGCTCGAATTTGTCATTTGAGTATGATAGAAGAGAAAATTTGAAGATTTGAAAGAAATTTAGAACAATTAAATCTCAAGAAGAACAGGTCGATAATATCACTGTTTCTTCAGATTACAAAATGAATGACTCAATTTAAGAGAAGATTGTTAACAATTCAACAAAATTTCGTAAAACAGAGTGGATTGATAAACAAATTTTGAATCTGAGAAAATACTGTTCGATTGAAAGGAATTCTTTCAATGGAAGAGATCTAATAATCAATAGATTGATTAGATGGCTCTGATACCAATTGTTGGTTCCAGATTCCTTTAAACCGATTGTTAATTGAGAGTATTGAATCTGAGTGAATTGCGGAATCAGATCAATTAACAATTTAAATCAATAGAACAAGAAATGTAGAATGAAGAACAAAGATTATGAAATGAATTACGCACGTATTCTTCAAAATGTAAATGTATTAATCGACACTTTTTACAAACACAATACAATGCTATTTATACAGATACAAAGACAGAAAGTCAAAATGCTAGCCAATTACAAAGTGCCATGTGTCATAAAGGGAGCGTCTAACAACAATTAGTTATAACAAGAAGTGTGTGTTGACATTTGTAGACATCTCTTCTTTGACTCATACTTTAATATTTAACAAAAATGACTAATCAATCCTCAAAATTAGAAAAAGTGAAGAAAAAGGAAATTTTTTTATCAGTTGAATGAGTTTTGAACGATTTGTACAAATGGTTTGGTTTGCATTTGATCTCTCTGCTATATATATATATATATAGAGAGAGAGAGAGAGAGAGAGAGAGGGGAAAGTTCAAATACGAACTCAATTTTGGTTGTGAACGTGAGGACAAATGAGAGCGGGACACGTGTCTGAATGTAGTATTATTTAGACTGAATAATGAAGGAAACATTCAGATTGAATAATAATATTATTCTGTTGCTACATTCAGACTGAATGTAGTATTATGCAGACTGAATAATACTATTATTCAGTCTGAATATGACACCTGTCGCGGTCTCATTTGTCCTCACGTTCACAACCAAATTTGAGTTCTCATTTGAACCAGCCCCTATATGTGAAAAAAAGTGTTGGTTCAATTATTTGTTTCACCATATAATTTTTTTTTCATATGTGAAAGTGAATCAACAATTTTTTTTCACATTATGAACACAAATATATGTGAAACAATATCTTAAATTATAACATTTGATAAAAAAAAAAAAAATTAGTGTAAATTATATGAATTGTCACTGTAGTTTACACAAAATAACACCGTGCGTCCCTAATTTAAAATAATTGTGGAAACGTCCTTGTGGCTTACATTTTCAAACGCCTTTGTTCCATTTGCTTTAATACCCTTAGATGTTCATGTTAATTAGGTTGATTAGGATGACAATTTAGTCATTCATAAATTTTTGTTTTCTATTAAAAGTACAGGGACCAAGATTGTAATATATTATTATATGGTCCCACCTCCACCTCTTCCTCTCTACTATCTTTTGGAATGATAATATATACACATAGACATTATATATTTACATACAACATATATATATATATATATACCGACATATACAAAACATCCATATCTATATTGATATACACAAGAGCATATATATACACTCCTTCCATAAACCAACTCGTCTTCCTCTTTAGGCTAACCACCGTTCTTCTCCGCTTCTCTTCTTCGTCTTCTCCGCTGATACCCCGACAACTATCTCCGGTTCCCCCACCATACTAGCATCCATCTCAAAACCCAACTCCATCAACTTCAAGAACATCCGATCAAAACCCATCTCTGTATTCAAAAGCATAAAAACCCATATCAATCTTAATCGAAACCCATCTCAAACTTCAAGAACAAGAATAACTCTCCTGGTAACATGAAACTTCATTTTTGGTTAAAAGGCAGTGATTGGTGCACGGTGGGTTAAGTGTACCGCTAGGGATGAATGTGTAAGTGAGATGATAAAGAATTCCATTTGGATGATCAAATAACAACAGAGGTTGTGGGAGCAACAAAAATGGCTTCATGCTTAATGTTGTTGTATTTTCTGCATTGTTTGAAGTACAATAAGCACCATCTTTGTAACGACCTGAAAATATGAGACAATTTAAACCGAAACTGTAACACCTTCAAATTTGGAAAGAGCGACTAATTTAAATTTTTTAATAATACGACAATTGAAAGGTAAAACACTTCCTATAAAACAGTACTTCAATATTCCTCAATTAAAATCCGATATAACCTCTACCAAAGAATGAATCAAGTCTTATATAAGACCTACATATGGTTGGGTGTTACTAAACCAATAAGAGTCGCTATCTCCGAATGCGGAAAACCTCACCAAGAGTCTAATATTTATCGTGTCACTTCCTAGCACTCAAATCCACACGTGTCGCTAGTACCAACCCCAACAATAACCTGATGTACATGCCGACAAAGAAAAATGGTTAGGCTTAACTCCTAGTGAGCTCAAGAGTTTATAACATATTTATGATTGATCTGAAACCAAAAGACTTGCTTGATAAAATATAAATCTCAAAGGAAACAACCTTATTATAAAAGCAACATCTTTCCCCAAATTCAATAGTTCCATAATAAAAGCTTTAGACCAAAATGACATTAGAAGTGAAAACTTTAAATAGAAATACTCATTTAACGTGATACCAAAATCCAATACTCACACGACCATAAATAAGTTTATAAACGTAAAGATAGGAACATATCTTTAACCAAGTTTTACAAACCGTTAACTCATGCGTACCTTTAAAAGGGATAAAAATGTCCAAAGTTAAGGGGGAGACCCGATCATACTATCTTTGGTGACGAACACAAAAGTAAGCCACTACTCGATGTTGGCTTAACAAATGAACCAATGGCAATTGGAAACCACCAATTAATGTAAATACATCTAAAACCTCCGATGATTCCAATAAAAGCCTGTGCTAGGAGTCAATGGCAATTGGTGACAACCAATTAATGTAACAACATCTAAAGCCTCCGATGACCCTAATTCGGCACGTTCGCAAAAGTCAATGGCAATTGGTAACGACCAATTAATATAATAATATCTAAAGCCTCCGATGACTCGAACGAATATAAAGGGGACAACAATCCTGAAATAAAACCGACTAAATGCCTATGGATCCATTACATTCTAGTCTATAAATCAACTACATCAAACAAGACATAGTGATAGCTTTCCATTTTACATCAATGTCTTCATAATCAACTACATCAAACAAGACATAGTGATAGTTTTCCATTTACCGAAAAACCTTTACATAAATGTTTCCCTTTGAAATATGAACTTTACCGAAAATTAGGTCAAATCATTTTAGTTCCATAATCAAAGAATTTCTCATCTAGAGACATTTCCAAGTAAGATAATACTATTTAAAATACTCATTTTAGTCAAAACCGAGTAAATGCTCTATAACTCAACACTTATGTAATTACTCGAAACATTAGTTGAGACAAACCATTTTCCAAAATGAAATCATATTCATCTATTTCCAAAATGACTCATAATACAATAACATGTATTTTCCAACGATTTATAAGTTCCAAAACTCCAAAGATGCAAATACAACCAAATGGTTTTCATTAAAAGATATTGCACCCAAACAACCCATACTTATACTTTATTTGTCAAAATGTCTAAAACCCAAGTATAAGCATCTTTCATGATTTATAAATCATTTTATACCAAATATGCAAACTTACTCAAATACTGACACACTTGATAAATCACCAGTAAAACATGTTAATACTTCAAAATGGACGTTTTTGGCATGTACAAAGTTTCCACAAAGTATCTTGAACTCACATTGCTAGATTTAGGCTAAATCTAGATTTTACCCCAAAAGCTCTATTTGAAGAAATGTCCAGATCTGCAATATTTCTTCACTAGAAATCATCTCTAGTTCATAAACAACCTATAATATACCAAGAACAACTCTCAAACATCAGATCCATAAAACCCTTGGTTAAAACCTCAAATCAACCAAAACTCCCAAAATCCTAAAATGGAGAAAATACTTCAATGAAAGTTCTAGAGAACTAAAAATAAGGTTATAACAAGATATACGATCTAAAAGGGTGGGATAACTTACAAATCTTGATTTGGAGAAAACCCCTCAAAATCACCAACAATGGTGAAAAGATGGAGAAGATGAAGATGAAGCCTCCTCCGAAATGATCTCAGGTTAACCATTGAGTTTACTCCAGCGATCTAGGCTTAAAGAGCTTTAAAAATCGAGAATGTAGGAAGAAAAATCGCCAAAAACGGAGTTCGTATGAGAAATATATGGTGGAATAAAGATGAAGTCGCGGGCCAAGCCGCGCGTTAAGGGAAGAGGCCCAAGCAGCGAGTTACACGGGCTGGGTCGTGACCTTAAGCCGCGGGCCAAGTTGCACGCGTCAGGGTAAGGCCCAATCCAGCTTCAGCTTCAATAAAAAGAATTACCAAATTGCTTGGAGGAAGGTTCGAACCCCTGAACTCCAGCACCATGCAACAGGCGCTTACCAATAGGCTGCCTCCCTGATTTGTGTTAAAACATCACCAATAATTCTTTTATTTCTTTTTTCCCTTCAATCATTCTTTGATAATTTCGACATTGTTTTCGCATCAGATGTGACTCGATTTTTCCTAATGACTCTATCATTATTATATGAGTTGCTCCCTCAAACCATCTTCATATAAAAAAAATTCCAATACTAATTTTCCAATTTAATTGCCAAATTATCCCTGAAATCAAATCGACCAATACTAACCTTTTAATCAAATGATTTCACTAAAATAAATTAACTTTCTAAAATTTTCGGGTGTTACAGAAACAATCTCTATATGGAGCTTGATAACATAAGAATCATCCAACAAAAAGCGGAAATAGTAATAGAGTTTACATCAATAAATGGGTACTAAACAACAACCTAATAATCTACACTAGATCGAAACATAGACTACATTCGGGTGTTGCTAATAGCCTCAAAAGGTAAGTATCTAGTAACTCCTTGAAAGTGCATTCCCAAAAAATGCCTTAACCGGAATTACGTCCGCTCAACCCTTGTGAGCCCCGCTGCTAAGGTCACCTGATATACACATTTGAGAAAAAGTGTTAGGCTTAAGCATAGCAAGAACAAACTGTTATATGAGTAAAGCTATAAAACTCTTCAATAGAAAACATAGCTTTACACAATGGTATTTATAAATAACTCATACTTACCCTTCGGAGGGTGTGCAACATTCAAGAACAATGGGGGAGACCCGTTTTACCATTGATAGTGGCGGAACACATAAGTATGCCCTATTCAACGTTATCGAGCTTTAATCACAGTATGTTGTTCATTGAAATCAACCACCCTCGGTCTTTAGTTCGAATCCCCCAATATCGAAGACACGCTCTCTAGTTAGAAAAAACATATCACAGGACACATGGTCATCGAGATCAACCACCCATGGTCTTTAGTTCGAGTCCTCTGGTGCTATAATCTCCGTCTCTAACTACAAAGTGGAAATAATCATTCCCAATCAACATCTCTACAATTGAATTATATGCCTATGGATCTATTACATTCTATCTATGAGCTTTAATACATCTACCAATATACATTAGCCAATAATCAATCCCAGAACTTGGTACACAAGTTTTCATCAAGAAAAGAAACTCCATTTTTGCCAATAAAATCCCAATTAGGAGATACAATGATTTTGAGTTCTAAATTTCATAATACTTTGAAATAACCATATCTCAAGTATTACAACCATTCCTCATGCTTATTTTATCAATATGAACAAATCCTCAATTACCCAAATTCGACCTAATTTGTCAAAACTAGGGGTGAACATGGTACAGTAGCATGCTTTTTTTCTCAATACCGTGTACCAACCAATTATAATTGGTATTCAAAAATTTATACCGTGTACTCACCAACTATAATTGGTACAAACTTTTTTTGTTGGTACATGTTCGTACGGTATTTGTACCAACATCTCAAAAGGTTAACAAGTTTAATACAAATATGTTGTTTAAAGTTTACAACGTTTAATACAAAAGTTCACAGTATCATAAATGTTGGAAAAACAGTATCGTAACAAGAAACTTAAGTAAATCGGTAATGTTAAATCGAACTAAATTAAACTTAATCCAATTTCAATAAATTTGATTATCATAAAACTAAGCTAAATCCATTTTCAAACATATATCTAAACTAAATTGGTAATGTTAAAATGAACTAAACTAAATTACATCCACTTTCAAGAAACGTAACTAATAGGGTATAAGGATTTACAATAAGAATGTAAGAGTGTAAGTAAGGCAGTTAGAAGGTAAGTGGCCTAAGTCGGAAGTCATCAAGGAGTAAGTTGTATAAAAGACTAAAAGTGTAAAACTCAAAACTTTAAAAAATAAAAATACAAACCATTAAAAATTAAATAATACGTCAATAATCAAATATAATTCATTTAATTGATTTCTTATATAATAAATAATATATATATATATGTGTGTGTGTGTGTGGGTACGATATTACTGTGGTATAGGATTTTCAATACCACTTACCAACCAAGTTTATGAAGTAATTATGGTAGTACTAACCAATTTAATTGGTATCAACTTAGTTGGTACCAATTTAGTTGGTACAGTTGGTATTGCAGCTGGTTGGTTTGTCACGTACAATTTTGACACCCCTGGTCAAAACCATAAATATATAAATACTTGAAATGTAAGCATTGAGGAAGTAAAATACAATATTTAACATGTATATAGTTTTATAAAAGCATATGATGAACTCACAATACTAGGACTTGAAGAAACCCTAGAAAAACTCAAGAACTTGAACTGTAGGGAAGAACACAAGATCTTGAAACCCTAGCCTTAAAGAGGAGTTAATGCTCTAGAAGTAGATAAAATATGGAGTAAATGCTCTAGGGTTCGTACTTGGTGAGGAGAAAACAAATAAAAACGAGTTGGAAAAGTTATGTGGGTGAAAAATGGCCTAAATCCAATTAAGAGGAACGACTCACTGTGCGAAATCAGTGAGGTGCGCGACCTTGCACACGACTACAATTCGCGGCCTTGCGCGGTATAGGGGCCGTGAAACAGAATGTTGCTCGACGCGGTCGCGTAGCTGGTCGTGATAGTGCTGAAATTCGTCCAGTGACCTCCTTTTTTATTATATGAGCTGCTGAATTTTTAGCCCACCATCACCAAACAATATTCTAACCTTCAAAAGTCAACATAATGTAACTTTCTTCTTAAAATACCTATTTAACAAGATATAAGGATTATTTCGGAAAATTTTGGGTGTTAAATATTTCCATCATTCTCATGGGTTATGTAAATTCACCCTTTAAGGAAATTAAACCCATCACCCATATAAATTATCGTAATAATAATTTATATTAGCATTTTCCTATTATAAGTATTCGTTTTTTATATGTAACTTGGTCATATCATTTGACCAATTGTAACTTCTTTTTTTGAATATTTGAACGATTTTGAAAAGCCTCAGAATAAATACTAATATCAAATTATTAAATAAGTTAGTGCATATCTTGATTTTTTATTGACTTTTTTTCGAAAGAGGTAATATCCGGTGAATTGGAAACAATTAATTAAGAATAAAAAACTTTTTTTATGGAACAGACATATCAATATGCGTGGATAATACCTTTCCTTCCACTTCCAGTTTCTATGTTAATAGGGTTGGGACTTCTTCTTTTCCCGACGGCAACAAAAAGTCTTCGTCGTATGTGGGCTTTTCAGAGCGTTTTATTGTTAAGTATAGTCATGATTTTTTCCATGAACCTATCTATTCATCAAATAAATAGCAGTTCTGTCTATCAATATGTATGGTCTTGGATTATCAATAATGATTTTTCTTTAGAATTCGGATACTTGATCGATCCACTTACTTCTATTATGTCAATATTAATAACTACTGTTGGAATTCTGGTTCTTATTTATAGAGATAATTATATGTCTCATGATCACGGATATTTGAGATTTTTTGCTTATATGAGTTTTTTCAGTACTTTCATGTTGGGATTAGTTACTAGTCCAAATTTGATACAAATATTATTTTTTGGGAATTAGTTGGAATATGTTCGTATCTATTAATAGGATTTTGGTGCACACGACCTGTTGCAGCAAAAGCTTGTCAAAAAGCGTTTGTAACTAATCGTGTTGGCGATTTTGGTTTATTATTAGGCATTTTAGGGTTTTATTGGATAACGGGGAGTTTCAAATTTCGTGATTTATTCCAAATATTCAATAACTTGATTTCTAATAATGAGGTCAATTTTGTATTTGTTACTTTGTGCGTTGTTCTATTATTTTCCGGTGCGATTGCTAAATCTGCACAATTTCCCCTTCATGTATGGTTACCTGATGCAATGGAAGGGCCAACTCCTATTTCGGCCCTTATACATGCTGCTACGATGGTAGCAGCGGGAATTTTTCTTGTAGCTCGACTTATGCCTCATATACATGCTTTTGGTATATATATATATATATATATATATATATCTGCTATGTATATGTGGCCGTACACACACACACAATCTTCGTGGCAAGAAACTCAGGAAGATTTCCATTTTTCATGTATCACTAATCATATTAATGAACCAATGTAAGCTAGAGTATAACCTTTAGACAAACTCATCAACCTATTGTAAGTGGTTGAGAGATATAACAAGGTTATTTCAGATAACAATACTAAGCATGCTCGGACAAAGAAAATTTCTGTGGTCAATAATGAAAATGTTAGAGGTGGAAACAACTCCAAAGGACAGTGAGTTAAAGACAATTTCACACAGGTGACATCTATGCACCCCGTGGACAAGACCATGGAAAGAGTCAGGGTCATAGCAAGTGTCAGAAAGGATTTTCCAATCCTTGGAGTAAAACTACTACCCCCAGTGATAATGGACAATATAAGAAGAAAATTGTGACAATAATCGCTCATATAAAAAAAATAACAAGTTGGAAATGAACTATATCAGATTAATTTAAGATTGATAGAGCATAAGTTTATTTGAAATTTATTTTAAATATTAAATTAATTTCATGAAAAACCAAAAATTTAACTATTATAAATGTAAAGAAATACATCAAAATTACAAATACAAAACTCTCAATATTCTCCGTTCCATATCGGAATGTATCGAGGAGAACTTGAGTGTTTTTGTGAGACCTCCCACACAATCGTAAAAGATAGACTAATATGAACTCCTCCAACCAAAATACTTAGACGATGGATTGTCATTTTCTTGTTAACACAAGATTAATAGTCAATAAAGCATTACACTGATGAGAACCTTGTTAAAATATTCGTATCAATTGGAAATCGTATTATACGAACGAAAGTGGGTATATATGTACATCAACTCTAATGATATGAAAGGAACGTATATTAGAGAAACTAATGTGTCAAACTAGTGGATTATCTAGGTCACCAAATCATATTTTGTCACCAATAAAGAACTTTGGGAAAATTAAAGACATATGTTTTGACATGACCTTATGAGACACCATGGTCATGATATAATGACTCGTGTATTGGAAAATACATATAGACACATTATCTTTCGAGTGAAAGGCAAAATGAGGGGATTAACCAAATTGCAACTGTTGATTTCTGCAGCATAAGAAGTAACCCACCATCATAATATGCCATCTCGAATACCTAAAACTTTTGTATACCCTAATTCGTAGCCAAGACAGGAGTGAGACCATCCTAAAGCTAAGGATATAATACAAAAATATTCCATTCTTACAAACTAATACAAGGTGATATTTATGGACATAAACATCCAGAACACGGACCATTAAAGTAATTTATGGTTCTGGTTTCGACATAATGAACGCAAGTCGTATTATTGTCCACATGAGATTCTGCACTCTAGCACTAATTACACGTTCAAGGGCTCGCCACCCTGATTATCTCATCAAGTCTATATGACTTGGAATGCTAGAGAATTTACATCATAAGGATTTGACAATTATTGCACATATATATACATTCGGATTAATGTAGAGTTTCCTATGCCCCATGTGTATATATAAAATGGTCTTATAGAAGTTTTCATCAAAAGAATATAGATGGTATACAAGGCATTGGTTATGCGCACCAATTTACCTGCATTTGCATAGGGTTATGCAAATATTACATGCAGCCTTACTCATTTGTTTTTAGACCCACTACTAGCCAATCAGTATCATGTGTAGCAGTTGGTAACTGGATATAAGCCTGATATTTTACATTTACGCATGTTTGGTTGTGTAGTATATGTGCCAATTGAGCCCCCACAGCGCACCCAAATGGGTCCTTCAAAACGATTCAATATAAGTTGGATATGAATCCCCAACAATTATCCGCTAATTTGAACCCTTGATGGGTGATCTCTTTATCGCTGGATTTGCGGGTTGTCACTTTGATGAGACAATCTTCCCGTTGTTAGGGGGAGATAGGAAAAATGATTTTCCATGGAAACGACAGGAAGTCTCATAAAATATTCTCACTTTATCTCATTTTGATCCCCAAACTTCACAATGTAAAGTTGAAGTCAAACGAATCAGACTCGATACCTGATACGCTTAATGTTATTCTACAAGGGCATGATCACATATACCAGCTGTAAATATACCCGTAAGGTTAAAAGTCCCAAAACAAGGGCACAACGCCACTGGAAAGTGCGTTGCAATCACACATGGTGGAGGTGTGATTGAGGTCGTGGCTCTCAAAAGGAAATGGGAGAAGCTACTTGGTTCGATAGATACTCATCTAAACGAAAAGAAGAGTAAGGCACAACCATTTATCATCAATACATAAACTTCTCATGAGATTGTCTCTGACTAAAACTATGTCTACGAATCATTATTGGAGGACGCTACGAAGTTTATATTGATTCCAGAGATCAAATAAATCTCAAATGAATTATGAAAGTGCATATAAGTCGATGGACAGATCTTATATACTCATTGATGATATATCACATACATTATTTCTCATGATATGATAGATCATGATAACATTGAACCATGCTTAGTTGAAAAATGTCAACAAAGAGCAAATTGGCCTAAATGAAAAGAAGCAATCTAGGAAAATTATACAAATGAACGGGTATTTGGTCAGGTAGTGCTAACCCACCAAGTGTAAAGCCTGTAGGACATAGATAAAACATTTGTCAGAAAGCGTAACGAGAATAATTAAGTCATAATGTATAAGGCTTTCCTTTGGTGCAAGGTTTCTCACTACGCCCTGGATTGACCATGAGAATACTTACTCTTTCGTGATAGACGTCATAACGTCTTCCTAATTAATTAGCCTCGTAGTTTCCGAAGGACGGAAAATGCTTCTCATGGATGTGGTTACTACATATCTTTATGGGGATCTAGATTAAGAGATAATAAAAGTATTTGATGGCATTATATTACCCAAACCAAGTAACTCTAAAACCACGACATGTGTTTCAATGAAATTGAAATGCTCACTTTATAGGTTAAAACAACCTAGGTTGATATGGTATACCTGCCTAAGTGAATACTTGATTGGGAAGGGATATAAGAACGATGAATTGTGGCCATGCGTATTTATAAAGAAAACGAGTTCTAGATTTTCAATAATAATTTTATACGTCGATGCTATGAACTTAATAGACACTCTTGATGAAATAAGAGAAACCATAAACTACTTGAAATATAAAATTGAGATAAAAGATCTTGGGAAAACTCGTGTTTACTAGTTATATGAACTCGGACACCGAGCTTGTGGAGTATTGAGCCACCGATCCGCATATGTCCAAATGATCAGGCGATTTAATATGGATAAAGCGCATCTGGCTAGCACTCCCATGATCACTAGAAGTGTTGGATATAAGGAAAGATCCATTTCGTCTAAAGGATAATGACGAAGAGGTGTGAGGAGTTGCAATTCCGTATCTAAATACAACATGCGCATTATTGTTCTTAGCATAATACAACTTGGCCGTATATTGTATTTCTCAATGAACTCGTTAGCAAGATTTAGCTCAGCGCCAACGCAACATCATTGGAATGATATCCAATTAATATTTTGGAACCACTGATGTGGGCTTCTACTTTCCTTACAAAAAAAAAAATAGGATTGATAATGGAATTTCAACACCTACTTTAAATATAAGCGGCAAAAGTACTAGCTCTTATAGAAAAACCATCAAATAATGTCTTAGTATGTCTCTGCTGATATTAATTATCTATGTGACTCATACCAAGGTTGTTCCCAAATTGGATAAGGAATTACCATAGGGAATATGCTAATTGCTTGGAAGTAAACTTGGCAAACTCTTGTAGCTACCTCTTCAAACTATTCCAAGAATTTTACTCTAAGTAAGATGTCAGGAGGAAGTGACATATTTGCTTAGCATATCATTACCTGAAACCATGTTTGGAAACATCAAAAAGTATTGGAATACTGAGACTTTCCAAACTCCCTTGATTAATGCACGAATCAGGGGGAGTAGTAGACAAAAGGGGGATTCTACTATATATATAATATTGGTATGTTGTGCTCTTTCCTTCACCCAAGGTTTTATTTTTCCCATTGGGTTTTGTTCTTTGGTGTAAGTTTTTAGTGAGGCAACGATTTATATACCATTCTGCTTTCTTAACTTTCATGATCAATGTACGAATTTAAGAATATGTTAGAGTAAAGGAAAAGTCTATGTATTGCAAAGAAACTGGTGCGTTGTACTCTTTCCTTCGTCCTATTTTTATTTTTCCCATTGGGTTATTATTTTGGCGTAAGGTTTTAACGAGACAACAATTGTGCACCATCACTCCTTTGACTTGGCACAAGGGGAAGTGTTGTAGGATAAACGTACCATCGTCTAAAGGATATGACGATATAGATAGAGATAAATATATTAGAGATATATTAGAAATAATATCTCTTATAGCTATCTATTTGTATCTCATCCCTATTTAAAGGGTTTATGATTAATGAGAATTACCGATTTTTAGCTCTATTTCTTGTTATTCTATTTAGCTTTTCTTTAACAATTTATTCAATAAGTTAGGTGTTAATGCCAAAAATTGCACCGTTCATTATTTTAGCAAAACCTATATGCCGAAAATCGCTTAAGAAACAATTTAAGGTAGAAGTGCGGACTTTGTCAACTATAGGATTGAACCTTCGAAAAAGCAAGAAAAATGATGGAGAAAACGTAAGTAAGACAAAGGATTCTAGTGACGCGGAAAACCCCGTAGAGGCTAAAAACCGCGGACGACAACGGAGGTCGTCAATTCATTAGTGACATCAAACAGGGACGTCGTCCTTTAGAGCGATAGTCGTACGATTACAAGTGAAATAAAGAATAAAAATAACAATATCATATGAAATCTAGAGTGCTTTTTGTATTCCTTTTGATTCGGAACCTCTGTGGTATGATTTCGGGTGAATTGGTCCTCTCTTTTGTCCTCCCGAGCTCCGTTTATATATGGTTCATCGTCATCAATGTGCCTTTAATATGCCTTTGAGAGAATTAATGACGGTAACG
The DNA here is from genome assembly GCA_036898165.1 of Silybum marianum. NCBI lineage: Eukaryota > Viridiplantae > Streptophyta > Magnoliopsida > Asterales > Asteraceae > Silybum > Silybum marianum. Next base: position 17,827,479 of record CM072541.1, read on the forward strand.
GTTTTTGACTTTAAGGCCATTGAATGCGCGTCGTCGCACTACTAGAAAATTGAGTATTTTCAACGAAAATTAATTTTCAACAGAAAATATCGTTGAAAATTTTCTACGAATTTTAGAGGATTATTGACAGAATATAAATTTTCTACGAATTTTCAACAAATTTCCGTTGAAAATCTCTCACAAACATATATGCATTTTCAACCAAAAAAATTTCAACAGAATGTCTCGTCAAAAAGTTTTTGGTTGAAAATGCATTTTGTGAGAGATTTTCAACGAAAATTCGTTAAAAATTCGTAGAAAATTTATGTTTTGTCAATAATCCCTCTAAAATTCGTAGAAAATTTTCAACGACATTATCCGTTGAAAATACTCAACTTTCTAGTAGTGTCGGTTACGTCCGTTAGTATAAATGACGGAAGACCTGCATTAAACATTACGAAACGGATGTCTTGTCGAGAGTTAGTAGCGACAATTGTCGGTTGTGAGATCTTGGTCGCAGGACCGTGATCGCTGGACCGTGGACGTTGGACGGCAGACGCTGGATGGCGGACGCTGGACCGTGGTCGCTGGACAGTAGACGTTGGACCGCGGACGTCGGACCATGGACGCTGGATGGTGGACGTTTGATGTTGGACGCTACTTTACAGTCATGACTTTGTTTTTTTTTTTTTGATTAACCTGGATATCCAACCCGCTATGTGAGCCGACTAATCCCAGGGCGACTACCCGCTTTGCAGATAGCCCGGAGTCACCACATTTGAACCTCCGTGGCCACAAGGGGATTTTTTTTACCCCTCCCTGGATTTGAACCTGGGACCTCCTGGTACTAGTGACCTTTGGAGACCAAGCTCAAACCATTGAGGCACCACCCTTGTGGTTTCAGTCATGACTTTGATGAATAACTATCGTGGGTATTTATCCTTGTTGGTCAAGGGTTTGGTTGTTGTGAGTATTATCTTCGTCGGTCGAGGGTGTGATATTTTACCCAAACAGTTAGTCCCCCAAGATTTGGATTTCAAAGCTAATTGAATTTCAAATCTCATTCCAAAGAAAAATTCATTTGTCAGAGATGCGTATTGTCTTTGAATCGCTGGACTAAAAATTAATTTAGTTAGTCGGAGACTGAAATCTGTGAGATCAAATGATGGTTAACAGAAGACATAGTCGTTGAGGATTAGTGTTATAACAATCATAGTTAATATGATCATTAAGGGTGATAGTTTCTAGCGTTTTATAGTCGATTGGTCAATTATGACGTGCGATTTAGCGATGATCGTATAATCATATGCGGTTTACGTTTGTCGTATGTTCGTGCGATCTTGCAATGTTTGTTTTCGCGAGATCATGTGATCTGCGACTTTTATATCGTGCGACATGCGACGTGCGTTCGAGCGTTCATGCGGCCTTGCGTTGTTCGTTTGTTCTCGCGAGATCGTGCGATCTGCGACTTTTGTATCGTGCGATATGCGACGTGCGTTCGAGCATTCGTGCGGCCATGCGATCTTGCAATCATTCTTATTGATAGATAGATGTCTAAAAGAATATGCAAGTAGTTTCGCGAGATCATGCGATCTGCGACTTTTGTATCGTGCGACATGCGACATGCGTTCGAGTGTTCGTGCGATCATGCGATCTTGCCATTATTCTTATTGACAGATAGATGTCAAAAAGAATGTGCAAGTACTTTCGCGAGATCATGCGATCTGCGACTTTTATATCGTGCGACATGCGACGTGCGTTCGAGCGTCCGTGCGATCTTGCAACAATTCTTATTGACAGATAGATGTCAAAAAGAATGTGCAAGTAATTTACATCTGTCGGATGAACGACAAGACTTGCGACAAAGGCAAAATTCGCTCGATACAGGACTTGTGACAGAGGAAAAATTCGCTCGATACAGGACTTGCGACAGAGGCAAAATTCGCTCGATACAGGACTTGCGACAGAGGCAAATTTCGTCCGATAGAGGACTTGCGATAGAGGCAACTTGCGACAGAGGCAAATTTTAATGATAAGTAATTTGCGACAAAGGCAAATTTAATGAGACCGCCGACTATTAGTGGTTAGACGAATGATTGTATTTTCGTCGTAGGAGTATTCTTTATGACTTGCAGCAATCATATTTGACCGACACGGGTCCTTAAATGAAGTAACTTATAGTTTGAACTTGCAATTTGCATGAGTTACATTTGACATTATTGACAGATCATTCGATCTATATAATTTCTTGCGATCCTGCATAAGATAAGTATTGTTGGGGTGGTCGTCGGTTTGACCAACGATCCTCCGAGGCATAAGTTAATATAACTATTGAAGATAGTTTATATAATGTACGGTAATCATGAAAGTCATGACATGTGTAACCCATTCGATAGAGATGAACTTTGGATTAATAATCACAAATAATATTTGACGTCACAAACATTTATAACTATTGAAAGTCTCGACAGAGGTTTTCGATAATCATATATCGAAAAGAATTCTTTCGCCATTGATCGTAGAAGATCGTAGGATCGTGCGCTCCTGCAAAAAACCAAAGATATAGGCGGTCGTTGGATTGACCAACGACTCTCCGATGCTTAAGTCAGTAACATTTCGTCAAAGAATAATAATAGACTAGAAGAGATTGGTAAAACGGTTTTGTAACCATATACCAAAGAAAAAGGACTTTGACCGGTCGATGCTTGTGGAGTCGTCTTTACTGGCGATTGTGTGTTTCAGCCATGGTCTTACCATACGACTGCATTTGTTAGAGACCACGAGTTTTAACTTGTGTCTTGACATGACTGTCGATCATGAGACCGAGCATTGTGAGTCGCCTTTATTGGCGATCCTGTGTTTTAACCTGCATCTTAGCCTTACTGGTGATCATGAGTTTTAGTCTGTGTATTACCATTATTGGCGATCATCAGGTCTGATGTACCAGTCGCCTCTATTGGCCATCACGAGACTTAACTTGTGAATCGCCTATGCTGGTGATGATGGAACTTGCTTTTTACTAGTGACGACGAAACTGGCGTCGACTAAACTTGTGACGTTTTGACTGGTGTCACCGAAACTGGTGACGATGAAACTTGTGTCACAGTTATTGGCGACTTTTCATTCTAATTTGCGTTTTGCCTTAAATGGTGATCATATGATTCTACAAGAGATAAGTTACGGGGTGGTCTTTGGTCGAACCAATTACCCTCCAATGTTCAAAGTTAGTACTCATCTCTTGTATGTTGAATGATAGTAATAATTGAAAGATGGATAAAGTTCGGAAAAATTAATTCTTTCAAGTGTATCGTATTCTACTACATGGGATGTCGCGGTTGTCTGTGTCTTGGTGTCGATAAACGTATTTTCCAAGGAATTTTGGAATTAGTTACGTGTCTCGCGACTTTTAGCGAACGGGGAAAGGAAAATAAATCCGTTGATAGGTTACACGTGGTGGTACTTGTGATCGTCTTGTCGGGGGATTTTGTCAAAGATAAATAATATCTCGTTATGCTTCAGAGTTTTGCTCGTTAGATCGAGCAATTCTTTCGATAAGCGTCTTTGAACTTTTGCTTACATCCTTTCCTGTTCGATGAAGACTCGCGGTTGTCACACTAGAAAATTGAGACGTATAAGAAAGATACGTTAGTAATAATTTTTTATTTGTTTCGAAGGAAATCCTTAGTTGAGTCCCACGGATGGCGCCAAACTGTTAATGCCAAAAATTTCACCGTTCATTATTTTAGTAAAACCGTATATGCCGAAAATCGCTTAAAAACAATTTAAGGTAGGGGTGAGGACTTTGTCAACTATAGGATTGAACCTTCGAAAAAGCAAGAAAAATGATGGAGAAAACGTAAGTAAGACAAAGGATTTTGGTGACTCGGAAAACCCCGTAGAGGGTAAAAACCGCGGACGACAACGGAGGTCGTCAATTCACTAGTGACATCAAACAGGGACGTCGTCCTTTAGAGCGATAGTCGTACGATTACAAGTGAAATAAAGAATAAAAATAACAATATCATATGAAATCTGGAGAGCTTTTTGTATTCTTTTTGATGCGGGAGCGTCTGTGGTATGATTTCGGGTGAATTGATTCTCTCTTTTGTCCTCCCGAGCTCCGTTTATATATGGTTCATCGTCATCAATGTGCCTTTAATATGCCTTTATGAGTATTAATGATGGTAACGGTTTCTGACTTTAATGCTATTGAATGCGCGTCGTCGGTTATGTCCGTTAGTATAAATGACGGAAGACCTGCATTAAACATTACGAAACGATCGTCTTGCCGAGAGTTAGTAGCGACAAGTGTTGGTTGTGAGTTCTTGGTCGCAGGACCGTGATCGCTGGACGGTGGACGCTGGACGGCGGACGGTGGACGCTGGACTGTGGTCGCTGGACGGTGGACGGCGGACGGCGGATGGTGGACCGTGGTCGCTGGACGGTGGATGTTGGACGCTACTTTTCAGTCATGACTTTAATGAATAACTATCATGGGTATTTATCCTTGTTGGCCAAGGGTATGGTTGTCGTGGGTATTATCTTCGTCGGTCGAGAGTGTGATTTTTTACCCAAACATTAGGTTTTAGAGCATCTCCAAAAGCTAGGCTAAACTTTTTCTAAAATAGCATATCAAAAATCAAAATCTCTAAAAAAATTTGTATCCAACTCCAACAGCTACTCTATTTTAACAATCTTATCATAATTATATTATTAAAATATTATATATATTTAATATCCCAACAACTTTTTAAACAAACTTTCAAATAATTGGTGGAACTATTAAAATAATTATTTCTCTCTCTATTTAGATATTCTCTAAATTTAGAAAAAAATTTCCTCCTTTTTAGCATATGGTATACCATAGCTGTTGGAGCCTAAAATTGCAAAAAACCTTCATTTTTCTATTTTACAATAGCTGTTGGAGATGCTCTTAGCTATTAGAGAAAAACACTTAATGCTAAAAACACATATTTGATCTAGATTTATCTATGGTTAGTTACACAAATTCAAAACAAAGTTCTAAAAAGTTATATTTACAGTCAGTTTACTTGTAATTTCGAATTTTAAGTAATATACTGTTTTATTGTTAAAAAAAGTTTTTAAATTTTCTTTTGTTAAATTGTTTATAATATTAGCATACATAGATATAGATAATTGCTTTGAAAAACCGTTTATGGGTCCCGCACAAGCCGTTTCTCTTTCATCCCCCATCTCGCTCCCCCTTCTTCCAACTGCCTTTCGATCAAAAACAAAGGAAGAATCGCCATGCCCAAATTCCCACAAACCCTAACCCTGAATCGCATTCCTAACTTCTAATTCTTCACATTTTTTGGAATGATCTCATCACATATTATCGATTTCATCTTCATCTGTGCAACAGAATTCAAGAAAAATCTTTTGGATCACAGTCCAAAAGATTAATTTCCGCATGATTCATTGAAGGAAAAGACATTGATTTCATTAGGAATTGGTTGAAAATAGGTTATTGTATTTGAGGATGTCGAATACGTATGGAGATATCAATCAAAAGGTCGATTATGTATTCAAGATTGTATTGATCGGAGACTCGGCTGTTGGAAAATCTCAGCTCCTTGCGCGTTTTACGAAGAATGAATTTAGTGTTGATTCAAAAGCTACGATTGGGGTTGAATTTCAGACTAAAACTATGGGAATTGATCAGAAGACGGTGAAGGCTCAGATTTGGGATACTGCTGGTCAAGAGAGGTTCGTCCCCTTTTTGATTCATACCTTCTCCAATCATCTGGATTGATTGTCTTTTATGTTAACCATTCTATCATTCAATAATGTATTGATGGTAATCATGGTATCAAGTTAAACGTATTTTACTGCATTTACACACTCTTCAATTCATCGAACTTGTTAATTGTTATGGTGTTTAACACACACACACACATACACACATCCACTCATATATATATACATATATATACACATTATAGACAAATAGTTTGAAAACTGATATGTTGTTTGCATATAATGGATGGACTTCCCAGAACTATAACCATTTTATATGCAATTGCAGGCTTGATTTAGTAGTAGTTTAGGTGTACCTACGCTTTATGATTGAAGTCTACTCTATTTTAAGATAATGTCTGTGATTTTAAGTTGATATAATGATTGAACAACACATTATATAATGCGTAAATGATGGGTTTTAAATACCATTCGTTTTTTTGAGTCATTGTGTTGGTCACTTTTGATATAGTTATCAAGTTTCCTTCAAATATTTCTATTTCTTTCACTCTTCAAAATAACCAATGGGATTCAATTTTGGATATTATATGCTGTTTGGATGTGTTTTTATGCAATCTTACTATGTTTTATTTGGGAATAAATTCTCTTTCAGTCACCAAAATGGATGGTTCTCAATTCTTTGCAGCCATTTGAAAACAGATATCACCGTTTAATATTCCCTTATCGTATTCGTCTCTGAAGCTTCGTTCATTGGTCATGTTTTGTGATTTAAGCCATATTTTGAGAGTAGAACTTTGTCATTGATAATAACATAGACCTCAACAGTCGACACTTATATATATAGTTATATCCGTGTAGGGGCAAGTTCAAATGCGAACTCAAATTTGGTTGTGAACGTGAGGACAAATGAGAGCGCGACACGTGTCTCATTCAGTCTGAATATTGTATTATTCATACTGAATAATGTATGAACTTCACCTTCGTTATTCATACCGAATGCCTTTCGTTATTCAGACTGAATGGGACCCGTGTCGTGCTTTCCTTTGTCCTCATGTTCGCAACCAAGTTTGAGTTCACATTTGAACTTTCCTCAATCTGTGTGGGTAATATTTTGTGATGTAAATATGCCTTCGATTGGGATCAATTGTGGCAGCACTCTGGTTCCGAACCTCCACGTACCTTTCCCAATGTAATCTGAGATCAGCTTAAGTTTTGAATCTTCCATCTTCACTTGTACTACTTGTTATTTTCATAAAAGCTTAGATGATTGCCTCCAGCAAAATGGGCTTATATAAGTAAATAACTTATAAATACAATGGAGTCTTCTATTATTAGGAGAATCTGATGATAACCGTTCTACTAGGATTAACTATCGTGGAAAATCATCACTACAAACAGATGCCGCTATATAGGAAGTTAAAGATGGTTAAAGGTCTTAACAGATTGCTTTATAGGACTTAATTTATAAGACCAAACAAATGTACACTTTATATGAAGGTGTTAGAGCATCTCCAACAACTTTCTATAATTTCCTTAAAATAAAGAATGAAAAGTCAAAATCTCTAAAAACAGTTCCTTCCAACACTAAAAACTTTTCTATTTTAGAGAATCCATTGTTAATTATGGTATTAAAATATTTAATACATTTAATAAAATATTATTTCTCTCTCCTACACATTTAAGTTCAGTAAGTTTAATTGGTTGTTATGATTAAAATATTGTTTGTCTCTCCTAATTTAGAGATTTTAGAGAATTCTCTATGTTTAGAGTTTTCTCCCTAATTCTCTAAAATAGAAAACAAGTTAGCAATGCTGTTCGAGCATTTTAGATGAAGAAAACTCATTTTTTTCTATTTTAGCAATGCTGTTGGAGATGCTCTTATAACAAGATGTTTGAACGTATTTGGAAATCCTAACAAGTTTTTTTATCACACTTTTGAAAGAAAGTGCCGTATCAGTTTTTTATAGTACATTCTAAGAAGTGTCATATGAATACGTCTTTTTATAGAACATTTGTTTTTATAAGACATATTTTCAAATAACGCCATATAAAAGGGTAATAGGATGCTTTATTTCAATATCATCCTAAAAGTTTCAACTTATTGTCGCATTTATATAGCACACACAGTTGTTGTTTGGTCCTATAAACTTAAGTCTTATTAAGTAGTATGTCATGACACTTAGGGCATGTTTGTTTGCAACTTAATAAACTTAAAGCTTATTCGGTCAGCTATACATGACTGTTTGGTAGTGACTAAATGATATAGAAAGTGGCTTATTCAATAAGCTTTTAAGGGGGAGCTTAATGCAGAAAGCCAAGTTTTTTTCCAAACATGTCCTTCCCAGTTAAAAAACATGTTCCTTCCATCTATGAAAAACACCTCCCAAACAAAAAACTTTCACAATCTATACAGACATATTAATGCACACAGACAGCTTTACATATACAGGACTTAATGGAAAACCAACGAAACAGCCCCTTACACATAATACAACGTCCTATAAAACTGATATTCTTGTACCGAGTCCAAGGACCAACCTTATCGTTTAGTAGTACAATTCCAATCCTAGTGTTACTAACATCTACAGACTTTATCATTGATCATATATACGAGTATATAATTTGATATATATATATATAGAGGGAGGTTCAGGAGAAAACGCTAAAAAAAGAGAAAATTGAAGAACACCCTGGGAGCCCTCCATCCGGACGGCATGCACAAATGCATACAAGCGACTGAAGTTGTTTCTTTTTCTCTATGCACCGGTGCATATGCACAAATGCATGTTACAAAATTACTAATTACTGGTATACATATACCGTCCGGATGGAGGGTTCCCAGGGTGTTCTTCAGTTTTCTCTCTTTTTGGTGTTTTCTCCTGAATCTAACCTTATATATATATATATATATAGCTACATGTTAAATTGATCATATGAGTATATGATTTGATATATGCATATATATATATATATAGCTACATGTTAAATTGATGGCATTGCATAACTCCGTTTGTCAGATACCGAGCAGTGACAAGCGCATATTACAGAGGAGCCGTCGGCGCGATGTTAGTCTACGACATGACGAAACGCCAAACATTTGATCATATGACGAGATGGCTGGAAGAACTGAGGGGGCATGCCGATAAAAATATCGTAATAATGCTTATCGGAAACAAATGCGATTTAGCAAGTCTTAGAGCCGTACCAGTTGAAGATGCTCAAGAATTTGCAGAAAGAGAAAACCTATGCTTTATGGAGACATCAGCACTCGAAGCCACAAATGTTGAAAGCGCGTTTCTAACGGCTTTAACGGAAATCTATAGGATTATAAGCAAGAAATCTCTTAGTGCTGATGGAGATTATGGTAAATCGGCATCGCTGAAAGGAACAGCGATACTTGTTCCTAATCAAGATGCAAATTCTGGTGAAAAAGGTGGATGCTGTGGATAAGGGGCTAATATATATACTCAATTTTTGAGTTGTTTTTAGTCTTTTTATTCTTTGATCATATCATGATTCATTTCATGTAGGCCAATATGCAAGGTGAAAATTTTGTACAAAGAGATTAGAAGTTTTTCTAGGACGATTTTTGTATGACATTAATGTTTTTTGAAATTGTTTATTAATATCAGACATTAATAACAATTTTACTATTTTAAGAAAATTGGTTTTATAGGATGTCAAATATGTCAAATTTATGGTTTATGGTACATAAGTTTACAGGGTCACATAATTATCCAGCACGATAGGTTGATATGACATTTTAGACGAGTTATTTTGGAATACTTTTGAAAAAGAAGCGTACTATTAGGTCCCGTTTGGTTTGTAGGATTGGATTGGATTGGATTTGGAGCGATTTGGAATTGGATTCTATTCCAATCCCATGTTTTGTTTAAAAGATTTCATGGATTTAAAGTTCTAGGATTTCACTGAAATCCCACAAACAAAGGATTTTGAAATCCCACCGGCATGATTGGTATTCCTCGTAGTTCATGAGATTTGGTATAATTTGAATGTAACGATGTTTTAAAATATGTTAAAACCATAAAGCATCCTATCTAAAAGCATTACAGTAGGTTTTTAGGACGCTTTTAGGCATTTCAACAATTTTTTTACGACACTTTTAAAATAAGTGTCCTATTAGTTATTTTATAGGACACTTTTGAAAAGTGTCCTGTAAACCTATATTTTTATACGACACTTTTTTATAGGACACTTTTGAAAAGGTGTCCTATAAAATACTCCCTCCATCCCAATTTAAATGTCCACATTTCTATTTATATATGTCCCAAAATAAGTGTCCACTTTCAAAAATAAATAACTAAATTCTCAAATTTACCCTTAATTAATGCATAAATAATTAAGAGTTGTGAGTGGGAGAGAAATTAAATAAGGGTAAGTATGTCATTTGGTTTACCAAAAAGTGTAGTTATTATACATGTCTAAAACTGTGTGCCATTTCAATTGTAGACACTTAAATTGGGACGGAGGGAGTAGCTAATAGGACACCTATTTTAAAAACGTCATAAAAAACTTGTTGAAACACCTAAAACGTCCTAAAAACCTATTTTAACGACAACATCTCTTTATAGCTACCAATGCTACGCTAACTTTACTATATATATATCATACCATGAGACTCCTTCCTGTACAAAGGCATCTTCTAACCATGCATATATATTTGACACAAATCATCAAGCTTTATAGGAATTTGTTCCTCTTCCCGAGCGCAATTCTGTCATTGGCTCCAACGTGGTCTATAAAGTCAAAAGAGTATATTCAAGGTTCAAAAAGGTATGACGCGTGATGTGATGGCGAGATTAAGACTTAAGCCTTATGCGTCACGATGAAGATGTGACGTTTTTCAAGGCATGACATAAGGCGGCAAATTTGTATGTCATATATACAATTATGTATAAAGATATACGTTTTCTATATATTATCTAACCAGATAATGATATTAGAAAATGTACATTAATATTAGAAGAAGAAAAATCATATAGATTATTATTATAAAAATATTTTTTTGATTAAATATTTAAAGTCGTCGACTTAGAAAGTTAATTTACAACTTCATTTTAATATTGAGTCCACAACGTTTATAAATTCGTGAAATTGTGAGTGATGTGATTAGATAAACCTATAAAAGTGTAAAATTAAAAATTAATAGACAATATTAGTATGAAAAAAACTCGTGTCGCGGCGCGCTATGGCGTCCCTCAAGACGCCATGGCGTGAGTCACGCCATATAGAAACGTTATGGGCTGTTTCGTAACAGCGGAAACGCGTCTTATGCCATATATCATGCACGCCATGACGCACGACATGACGCGCCTTTTTGAACACTGAGTATATTAGGTAAGAGAGTGGCTACAGTCTGTTTACCATGGTGTCGTTTGTTTTTTAAAAGGTGCTTCACTTTTGATTAATAAGAGGTGGTGCCAAAATCTGAAAATGATATAAATTTATGAGAAATCAAAAGCACTAATGGACGATATTAGTATGAATCAATCCATGATACATTACATTACATTACGTTACATTACATTGACAACGGAATTGGATCAAGTCGAGCCACAGGAACACAAACTAACGGGTTGGCTCTCGGAAGCGTAATCCCAACTCCTTCTTCCATATCAACGCTCGTAAGTTTCCCATCTTTCCCACCTTTCCATTCAAAACACTGAATCATTGCACCGAGAGTTGTATGTATAACATGCAACGCTAATGAAGTCCCAGGGCACATCCTTCTTCCGCTCCCAAATGGTAACATATGAAAGTGCTGTCCTCTAACATCCAAACCGTTCTTTTCGAATCTTTCGGGTCTGAATTCAAGTGGGTTTTCCCAATGGTTCGGGTCTCGGCCTAGGGCCCACACGTTAACGAAGATTGTAGTGTTTGATGGAATATAATAGCCGGCCACTGTGCATTCTTCGGTTGATTGTCTTAGAATCATTGGGCCCGTGGGGTGGAGTCGTAGGGTTTCTTTAACGATTGATTGGAGGTATGGAAGGTTTGGGATGTCGGATTCTTGTAAAAGTTTGTTTTTGCCGACAACTTGATCGATTTCTTCGACTGCTTTTTTCATGATGTGTGGGTTGTTAATGAGTTCGGATAAAGCCCATTCTGTGGTTATCGCTGAAGTATCGGTTCCTGCAGCAAATATGTCCTGTATGACGTACACACGGATGGTTTTAGTATTTTTCGTGTAGAAAAACAAACAGTACAACAAAATTGGCTTAAAATGAAGAAGTATCGTGACAAAAATACTTTATAGGAGTTAAGTTTACAGGACCAAACCAAAAATCATCGTGTCTAAAAGTGTTACAATAGGTTTTACCACTAAAATGAAAGACTTGTTGGTGCGTGGGTAACTCAAATCTGTCGCTAAAAGGTGATTCGTCACAAAACCATCACAAAATTTGGTGGGTAAATTGTTGGTGGGTAACTCAAATCAGTGAGTGATTACCCGGGGATTCTCTGGATGATCCATTGGTATTTTCTCGAAAACATCAAATTCTACCGAACCGTCCGAAATTTCCCTGAGTGATTTTTTTTGTTGGGAAAGGGTATCCTAGGCATTTGCCTAGACTAATCCCTGGTAATTTTAAGACCGCTAAAGCATGCAACATTGAGATAAATCCCCAGTGGCTACAAGTTGTTTGCGTTTGGATTCGAACCTGAGGTAGATGGGTTATCTAGCCTCATCCCCCACAAGCCTTAACCAGTACGCCACAAGCCATGTGGTTTTCCCTGAGTGATTTTGTTAGGTAAAAGTAATTTGTTTTGTAGTGTTTGTAGGACATTTTTAGGCGTTTGAACAAGTTTTTTAGGACGCTTTTAAAGTGCTGTATTAACTATTTTATATATTCGAAAAAGTGTCCTATAAACACACGTGTTTATAAGACAACATCTCAAAAGTGTTCTATAAAATAGCTAATACGACACTTTATTTTAAAAGCGTTTTAAAAACTGGTTAAAACGCCTAAAAGCATCCTATAAACCTATTGTAACGCTTTTAGATATGACGCCTCATAATTTGGTCCTACAAACTTCAGTTCTATATAGTATTCTATTAAGAAGCTTAAATAATCTAGACATACTGTAAATCCAATTTTGTTGTAGTGAAATTAATATATCTAGATAAGATGTGCTTATTTTACCAGAATGAAGGCTTTGATGTTCTCTCTAGTTAACTTTATCTCCATGCTCTCATCTTCTGCAATATCAAGTAAAATATGAAGCAAATCCTTAACTTCTCCCATCTCCTTCTTCTTTCTTGCTTCTTCATGCTCTTTCATAATCCTTTCTATCAATCCATCAAATCTTCCACGAATATCCTTCAATCGTTTCCCGAATCCCTGCAAATCTAGATTCTTACAAAACCAAATATAATCCGATAGATTAAATTTACCCGTAATTTCAGCTATTTCGGTAACCAATTTTCTCATTTCTCCAGCCTCATTTTCATCCTCCGAACATCTTTCGCTCATAAGCATTCTCGATATCACATTATTCGTCATCTTAACCAACTCCACATCAAGATCCACCGCCTTCCCGATTTTGGCTTTTTCAGATAATAATTTCGTAAAACGATTAAGCTCATTAAGCCTAACTGGAAGGAGGATATCAAGTGTTGTACCGTTTAGGAGCTGTGACATAACTATCTTTTTCATGAACTTCCAATAAGCTCCATAAGGAGCAAATGAGAAATCTTTTGAACCGTAAGTTAGATAATCGACCGCTGAGTTTTGGGGGCGATCTAGAAACGAATTTTCGTAGGTTTTAAGGAATTCTTTTGCGGTTTCTGGTGAAGAAACGACAATAGAAGGTACCGAGCCTAAAAAGAGACGGATAACTGGGCCGTAACGGAGAGAAAGCTTGTGAAAAGCTTGATGTGGGATTGGAGCGATGAGGTGGAGATGGCCGATGATTGGAAGTGCGAAAGGAGTCGGTGGAAGATTAGGTTTAGCACGAGTAGATTTGAATAAATATCGGATTAAGACGGTTGTAATCAGCCATATGAGAAAGAGGATGATGTAGCTTTGGAATTCAGCCATGGTTAGTAAAACTGTTAAGACGATTCTATTGATGATCGATGATGTGCTGAAACAAGAAAGAATATGGTCAAATTTATATGAAATGCAACCTCTCTTTTTTCCAAGTTGTAATGAATAAAATAATACACTCTACATTTAGTATTATTCTAGTTTAGAAAGATTCTAGCCGGCAACAATCAGTGGGGCTTAATGGAAAAAGACCAAGTCTTAGTGTGAATTATTTGTTGAATATTGTTGGTTAGTATTTTGGTCATCTGTTTGGAGGTTTTGTGCCTTATTAAAATCGACCAGTTTCTAGATAGCAAAGTTAACATTTGGCCATATAATAATTAGGCTAGAAACAGCAAAGACAAACAGCCATATATAACCAAGGTTTTTCCAATATGGGAATGGACAGATTAAGCACAAGACACAAGTCTTAATGGCTAATGTACAAGTCATTAAAGCATGATTAAACTAAATTGGTTATCAAGGATAATTATGACCTTAGTTTTTTTCTCATTGAATTGCTATTTGAGCTGTATTTAATTAGTAATGCTAAGAGCAACTCTCTTGACTACTTTGATTGACATTTATAGTAGCATTTTATAGTGTAAACAATATTTAAGGTCATACATGCCAAAAAGGGGAATTGAGGTTGCTATTATTTCCAAAATGCTAATATATTAAAAGTCTCAAAATCTACGGTCTCGTTAGGATTCACAAAATTAGTATGCAAGTATATATTTAATTCGCTTAAATCATTCCCAAATGTACTTTTTTTTGCTTGATTCATTTGAAACTTCATTTATTAAGTTTGCCATCAAATCTTACCGGTTTTGGCGATGATCACTAGAACTAGAACCCGTAAAAAATACGACTTGAAGAAGTTTGTTGTTCGCTTCCTTCACCATATTCATTTTATAAAAATCAAATAAATCTTGAAAATTCCGATTAAAAACATGTTTTGTTACGATTAAAACTTCAACACCAACAACATTTAAATAAGGGTTTAACGCCACGACACCAAAGAAACGAAAAAGGGATTTTTGTAAAATATTTTAACATTTTCTTTTTAATTGAAGAAATCATGTTTCCCCATTGGTATGATCTTCGTATTGTGCAATTTTACTTGCCAAAATATATAATTGATGTAAAAGTAAATAACTTGTTCAATAACAAAATATTAGATAGTTATTACATTTTTAAAATCGCCCAAAATATCGTATAATCCTTGAGGAATGTTTCAATCAATATTTCCAATAGAATTTTGCAGGTAATTAATGAATATTATAAATTTTTTAACATAATTCTTTTGTTTTAACAAATTTTCAATCATAAAATAAGTCGAATTTCATCGAACGGGCATGTCAAATCTCGCTCCCAAAGCTTTAAAACCAACATTTTTGCAAAATTTAATATAAGCTTGCTGATTTTTTCTACTCTTTTTTGTAAATTCACTGTAACATAAGTCTGAACTTTTCTATTACGAGTTTGTATTCATTTAAACTGTCTTGAACGACTAAATTTATTATGTGTGCACAACAACGTGTATGAAATAATTTTCATTCTAAAATAGGGAGCAAAGTCAACCTTAATTTCTCCACACGTCGATTATTATTACTAGCGTTATCAAATGAAATGCTAATGATATTTTAATATAGATTATAAAATAGGAGACTTCATTTAACAATGGTAAATTGTCAATCACCCGAATGTGACCCACCAAATGGTTCAAACGTGATAACAAGTTTGAATAATTGTCATGTTTAGGGATCAATCCAATGTGCCGTTATGCATATATAAGAAACCGGCAATCCGTGTGGGTGCGTTCCACATATCACACGTTAAATAAACGTTGTTGGGCAAACTAAAAAACGTTTGGGCCATTTCATTGTAGCCGGTTTCCATATTTTAATTGCATCACTTATAAGAGTAGTTACAAGTTACCTTTGTGTAGGGTGGTTGTAGACACGTTTGGATCATCTTCGTAATGTAAGAGTTGTCGAAATGTCTGAATGGTAACCCAGTTTGAATGACTAAGTACTGTGTCATCATTTGGCGGCTCAATTGAACATACGACCACATTTAACCTTAATTGTCAAGTATCGGTTGGTTTGGATCGTCTCCCGCTCTCAACCCTGGGCACTTTTTTTTCGGTGTGCCGCCTTAAGGTTGAGTTTCCTTCTGCCGTGAGTAGAGCATGAGACATTTTGCATTGTGCCTTCCTTTTCCCTTTAACTAGTAAAACCATATTGTAGGAATTCCAAATCTCAAATTTCCTTCCATATGTTCGGCAATAACTTTCACGATAGTTTCGTTGGATGCATCATTTGGAGCGGCCATCGTGATTTTTGAGAATAATAAGTAAGTAATAACACAAAGAAAGAGATGAGAACTAGGATATGTTAGAAACAGAAATGAATACGAGTCGAAAACACGAATTATAGAGAGAATTGTGAACGCTTTTTGCTTTATGAGTTTGGTGTCTAAATCCATGCAACACATACCTTATTTACAGTCTTTTGGAGGGTTAAATTACAAAAAACGGGTCAAAAAATAAAAAATAAACGGCTCTCTAACGGCAATTTTTTTATAAAAACGGTCAAAAAATCAGGTCGGGCCATAATCTTATTTATAATCTTTTGGAGGGTTAAATTACAAAAAAATCATAAAAAACGACTCTCTAACAGCTATTTTTTTGAAAAAACCGGTCAAAAATTGGGTCGGGCCATAGCTGGTCCCATAACCGGGCGTTACTGGCCTAAGCCGGTCTGGTCCTCTGGCGGTTTCGGACCGGACCGGGTCCAAATTGATTCCCATCTCTAGCTACGTTGATACCTTCTCTGTTTCTGCCGTGCACATGACCTCCAACAACAGCCCCCCCAAAACCATTCACTACTTTCCTTATACTAAAACCCACTCACGGGCCACGGGCCAAGATTTGAGGCTTTTTTGTTTTCTAATTAACAACCCAAACAAGCAAATCTCGTATCTTAATTATTATATTTTTCAGACCCAATAAGAAGTAATGATCTGCTTTATGGGCTTGTAACTTCAAGCTTCACAACTTGTACTTCCATTTTTCAGCCGATTACCTGCTTGTCTAACACTGTTCCTCCTTCAACGTTGATTGTAGCTCGATCAAAGGCATCATGAATTTGCAGAAACTCAGAACTTTAAAGTTCTAGGTCCGTTTCTTTTCTTTCCAGATCATTTAAATCGTTTGAATCGGGACTTTGATGAGTGAGATACGATCGAAATGGCACAGCCTCGTAAATCTGTCAAAAATCCTTTTTTTCGCTCTTTTTCACTTTAAAAGTGTTCCGAACCTATCAGAATATAAAAACACATCAATGTTGTACGGTTTACCGTTTTAGTGCATTAAAAAAGGGTGTTTGACTAGAAAAGAAAGTGAAATATAACGATCAATCAAAGCGTAATGATTTTTCTTTTTATTACTAAATTACCTTTTATTTATTTATTTAATAAATAATATAATTATCTTAGATAAATGGTTTATATTGATATCACAGTTATCTTAAATTACATAGTTTACATATGATTAGGCCGTTATATATAATTAATCTTTTTTAATCAACATGTTATATTAAATAGTTAATTAAAATCGTTAATTAATATAACTTTTTCTTTGTAAATTTCGTATTTGATTCCACAAATCAAATAAATAAAATTATATATACGTATATAAAGTTAGAATCGGGTTTATATAAAAATGATACATATTTACAAAATACTCGTAATAGAATAAATATGGATTATACATTTCATTAAATAATACCTTAAATAATTAAATTTAAAAATAAATAAATAAATATATAAAATTAATTTAATTATATAAAAGTCATTGGAGACATTTATTTAAGATAATAAATTTACCATATTTATGATTTTAATTAGTTAACTTTTTATTTTTTTAAATTCATTTAAAATAAACGTATTTATTTTTCATTTAAAGAATTCGGTTTTTATTTCAAGCAATATTTTTAAAAATTATAATTTTCGTCAAAATCAAATTGTGATTCATAATTAATAATGATTATTTAAATATTTTATTAATTATATGTGATTTAAAGCTTGAAGAACCATTATTCAAATTAAATATTAAAAAAATAATAAAAACATAATCAAATGTGATTTGTAACAAAACACATTTAAAATATATAAGATTACATGTACTTCAGAACGTAATCCGTAACTTATACATACCATATTAATGTTGTACGATAACTTATATTTCTTTCTAATATAATTAATATCACATATGACACATTACCGAAAATTAGCAAAAAAAATTAGAAAAAAACATCGATTAGTCGTGTATATCACTTATTATTTTTTATGAAAATTGTAAAAAATTCTTAAATAAACTATTTCATAAAATAAATATTATAAATTAAAAACTAAATTACATTTATTTCAAATATAAAAAATAGAACAATAAAGAATTAATCAAGTTTAAATCACGAGAATAATAAAAAGATCATTAATAAACACATTAATTAAATATATCAAATAATCTTTATAGGAATAAATAAATTTCCATATATATATATTTTGTATATAAAAATTTATATATATATATATATATATGTGTGTGTGTTCTTTTGTATATAATAAACAAATTTCCATTCTCGTATAACCCCCTCTGTAAATTTTGTTTCAAATTGAATTTATACAAATTAAATACATGGATTCATTTTACTACATTATAAAATTTTAGAATTTATTACATAGTTATTTTTGGTAATTTCTCATTTCTCAATTAATTTCTTAGCTAGCTTTTGCGAAACTGAATATACGTTGACCATAATATATATTGTTATATATTTGAAGTCCGACAAAGAATCTTGGTGTTTTATCGTTTTTTATGGCCTTTTCAATAGAAAACTTGATTTTCCCATTTTATATGCATCTAATGTCAATAGTCCTGCCGTTTAAAAAATCATACAAAATTTACTATATATTATAATCACAACTTGATAACATTAAGGGTATTGGTTCTATACAGATTCCCTACACAACATAAACTTCAATTGACAATGGCTGATTACCAAAGCTACCTTCTTCTCTTTCTCTTAGGTGCAATATCCACCATCTTCATAAGAAAGATACTCAAATTAAGTCGATCTAAATCTCAACTTCCTACAATCCCATTTGCTCTTCCCATCATTGGACATCTTCACCTCCTTGCTCCATTAAGCCCTCATCAAGCTTTTCACAAACTTTCCATCCAATATGGCCCAATTTTTCGTCTTTTTCTTGGTTCCGTGCCTTGTGTTGTTGCTACTTCATCAGAAACAGCCAAAGAGCTGTTTAAAACATATGATGATGCTTTTCTAGACAGACCTTATAATTCAGCTATGGATTACATTTCATATGGAGGCAAAGGCTACATCTTTGCTCCTTATGGATCTTATTGGAGGTTCTTAAAGAAGACAGTCATGTCTGAACTCCTTAACAGTAAAACACTCGACTCCCTCCTTCCAGTCAGACAAGATGAAATTAATCGTTTCATAAAATATTTATCACAAAGGGCTAAAGATGGGAAGTCGGTGGAACTCGAAAGGGAACTTATGCAGATGACAAATAATGTGATATCAAGAATGCTTATAAGCAAGAGGTGTTCGGATGAAGAGGGTGATGCCGAGGATATAATGAAGATAGTCATTGATATAGCCAAACTTATAGGTACATTTAACCTTTCGGATCATATATGGTTGTGTAAGTATCTAGACTTACAAGGATTTGGAAAAAAGTCGAAGGCCATTCGTGCTAGATTTGATACTTTTATAGAGAAGATCATAAGGGAGCATGAAGAGGCAAGAAAGAAGAAAGAGATCACTGGACGAGTAAAAGACTTGCTGGACATCTTACTTGATATCTCAGAAGATGAGAGCAAGGAGATGAAGCTCTCAAAAGAAAACATTAAAGCCTTCATTCTGGTAACCCTAGCAGATTGTATTTTAATCCAATAGGTTATTTATAATTTGTCTAAAATCGAGAACCAAAAGTTAAAATCTCTAAAAAGACTTACATTAATCTTTAACAGATTCTCTATTTTAGAGGTTTTAACATAAATTATATTAGTATAATATTATCTAATTTATCATCTCAATATACTATTAAAAAGAAAACTTATATAAAATAATAATAATTCATTCTTATTAGTGGGATTGAATACAATTATCATTTATCTCTTAACATCAAGTTTAAAAAAAAAATTAAACTTGGAGGTTTTCATGTTTTCTCTATTTTAAAGAACCTTATAGAGAAGTTGTTGGAGCATTGAACATTGTTCTCTAAAATAGAGAATCATGAAAAAATCTCCAAATATAGAGAATTCTCTAAAACTTGATGTTGGAGGAAAAAAATATTCAATTTCACCAATGACATTATATTGAGTTACTATTTTTTTTTTTATAAAAAGTTAAAAAAAAGTGTATTGGGATGATAAATTATATAATATTATAATAACATGATTTATATTAAAATTTTTAAATTGGAAAATCTGTAGGAGTTGAATATAACTATTTTTAGAAATTTTATGTTTTGGTTTTCTATTTTCGAAGAACTATAGAAAAGCATGCTTAAGAACAAAAAAGTTGTTTTTCTTTATTTTAAAGAAGCTATTGGAAATGCTCGTATTTACAACTACTAACATATCTATATTCCATCTCAGGATATGCTTGGTGGAGGAACAGATAATTCAGCAATAACCGTAGAATGGGCTTTATCAGAATTGATTAACCATCCAAACATATTGAAAAAGGCAGTTGAAGAAATCGACCAAATTGTTGGTAAAGCCAGACTTTTACAAGAATTAGACATTCCAAACCTTCCATACCTCCAAGCAATCGTCAAAGAATCACTACGACTGCACCCTTCAGCCCCAATGATTCAAAGACTATCGACGCAAAATTGTACTGTGGGAGGTTATCATATTCCAGCAAACACTACAATTTTCTACAATATATGGGGTGTAGGTCGTGACCCTACCCAGTGGGAAAACCCACTCGAATTCAGACCTGAAAGATTCATAGAGAAACACTTGGATGTTCGTGGACAACACTTTCATTTGCTACCATTTGGAAGTGGAAGGAGGATGTGTCCAGGGACCTCACTAGGCTTGATGGTGGTCCATGTAACCCTTGGTTCTATGATTCAATGTTTCGATTGGAAGGCTGGCAAAGATGGCAATCTAGCTAGTGTTGATATGGAAGAAGGTGTTGGGATCACACTTCCCAAAGCTAACCCTTTGGTTTGTGTCCCGGTGGCTCGACTTGATCCCATACCTTTCTCTACATAATTTGTCGAGTTTGCTACACACTAATTATCATATTTTCACAAACCTTTGTTTTGTTTTGTTACATCTGCCAATCTGGACCTCAACTACTATTTTGGACTAGGGTCGATGATATTTGCTAATTTTTGTTTTTTATATTATTTGTCTTAAAAAATCTTGAATATTTAAAGAATATTTGTTATTAATGGTAATGAATGTCATTCAAAATATGTTAGATTAATCGGGTTGAAACATTTGAACAACTCAATCCAATGTCTGCATCTTGAAAAATGTCAATCCAACTCATGCACAAACCAAGTGTAACCTAACCCAGCCCAAATACGTGTTGGTCGGGTTAGTCGGGTTGATATTTTGGTACATCAAAATATTTTCCTAACCTAATCTTGATTATGTGGTTTTCTCTATTCTAATCACAATTTCTTTTTCATCGTTACTCATTTTGGTACAATTTATCGATACTTACGGTGGCGGAAAGCCTATACCTGAGTTTTCCATGCATTATATATAGATATTTTGGACAGTTAAAGAAAAAAAATGATTCGGGCCCCTCCGCTTCTATAATCAAGTCTAGTCCTACAATCTACTAAGGTGACGTTTGGTTCCCAGAGTGTTTTTGGATAAAATGGAATCAGCCAAAGAAATTTGACCTTGAAGGAATTGGAATGAAATGTTGTCAAGTTTGACCACCTTTTTGGTTGGCAAAATTGGAATGTAATATGTTAAATTAATTGGAATATGTTTGTTTGGTTAACAAGTTGTAGTTTTGAAATTGGAATGAAATGTTGGTAAATAACCAAAATACCTTTTTGATAATTTTAACTTTTGAACTAAAAATACTTTAATAAAATAATTATTAAATACTTTAATTTTTTAAACTACAAATATTTTAATAAAATAATCTTTAAATATTTTAATCCCTTTTAAACTACAAATAGTTTAATAAAATAATCAATAAATAGTTTTTTAAATTGGAATGAAATCTTGTTAAATTACCAAAATACGCTTTTTTGAAAATTTTGAAATTGAAATCCAACTACTATGGTTCAAATCGGTGGTGGTCGGCGATGGTCGGCGGTGGTTCATATCGGTTGTGGTCCACGGTGGTCGACTATTGTTCAGATCGATGGTGGTTCAGATGGTGGTACCAAGGAGGGACATGATTGTTAGTTAATTAATTATAAGTAGTTAAAACATAACAATGATAATGGAGGGTGAGTATAAGTAAAATGATAATAGATGGCAAGTAGTGATAAAATTAAAAAAACGTAAGCATGATAAACATCAAGTATAAAAATTTAGAAACAATACCTTTAGAATGATCTTGATTTATAATTGAAGATGAAGAATTACAATCGAAGGAAGAAGAAGAGTTGACAATAGGTGAAAATATGAGTTGAAGATCTAGAGACTTGGAACATTGGGAAGTAGAAATTACAATCTAATCATTAGAAATTTTAGACATAAACTAGCTCTAAAGAAATTTAGAATGGAAGAGAATGGAAGAGAATGGGAAAGAATTGTAGGATGATAGGATGATAGTGTCTTTAATTAAGAATGCTAGCCTCTTTATACAGAGGTGAAGTAGACTTGCACTATTCTTTAGAGTATCCTTGAATTATTGGTCTTCATAATTTCTTGAAATTTTCAGACATTAATTGTGATAATAATTTTGTCACTTCAATTGGTACAAGTTGTCGATAATAGATGTTGGAGAATCTTCAATAATCTTCTTTGTCGGTTGTGTCGTACCATCTTGAACATATTGCTTTTAATAAGTTGATTTGATAACACTGTGCCAAATTGCATATCGTGCAATATCTTCTAGCATAATTTAGAATCATTTCTCGATCGTTGCTAAAGTGGACCGATGCCACCATTGTCTTCACAACTTGTCATTATAATCGAATTTTGATAATAAAGATTTAAACACAACTTATAATAGAAAATCTCAAACATAGTTTATACCTAGTGTTTACTCACACATTGATAATAATAAAACACTATGTGTTTACTCATACATTGATAATAATAACACTCACTCAATTTCACTCACATATTGATATTAATCATACATATCTATAATATGTTAGAGAATTTGAAGATGACTCTAGAAAAGGTTTCCCTTCCTTAGAATATGAATTAGAATATGAAGGTGATTTGGAACCAGAGAGAATCATTTTTTGATAATATTTCTTTTGAAAGAACAATTTTTTTTTATCTTGACTCATAATCCATGTAAAAATTCTCTTGATATGAAATCTGGAGGAGAAGTATTCTCTCTTTAAATAAACTCGATTTCAAAATCATAGTTACTTAAAAGAGCTTGCCACTACAAAACAAATGACTTCCACCCACAAAAATTCACCTAGGAAATTTCCTTGGGTGGTTAAAACGGATCATCCAGGAAATACTAATGGTTCCTGTAAAATCTGATGTTTTCAAGAAAATACCAACGGATTACCCAGAAATTTCCTGGGTAATCTGTCACTGATTTGATTTACCCACCAACAAATTAACTACCAATTTTTGTGACGGTTTTGTGATGAATCACCCTTCAACAACATATTTTCTAGGAAAATGGTCGTGGGTGAAAGCCTTCCATTTTAGTAGTGTGTCATCTTGCAAAAAATTGTCTAGAAATTAAAATTTTAATATCCTTTTCGAAAACATATTTGCTGATAAACAATCAATTCTTAAAATAATTTTTTTCATGCATAAATTGTCTTCAAACTCTTTAATACATAAAACGATATTTAAAATTTCCTTTTTAATAATTGAATAATTCTTTTAGGTACCGTTTCAAGAACCTGAATAATATCTAACCAACTGTTTTTTATTATCTAAATTTTGCTTTAAAATCCCTCCAAACCCTATATGGCTAGTATATGTTTCTACAATTAATTTAGCTTAAGGGTGAGGTATATGAAGACATGGTAGATACCTAATTTTTTTTTTTCACATATTTACAACCTTAAAATGTTCATTGTTCCATGGTTGAGGATTCTTTATATCATATAATGGTTTACGTATAATTCCTAAATCCCTGAAAAATCATGAACATAATTTAAACATCCCAAATACCTTTTGTAACTGTTTTTTATCTCTAATTTCATTAGAGAATTTGCTTGAAAATTCGAGACTCCTATTAATTGTCCTAATAGTTCCTTGAATAATAGTATGTCCTAAAAATCTTACCTCTGTTTGGAATAATTTCATTTTAGTAGGTGAAACTACTAATCCGTTTTTATGTATGAGGTCATAAAATATGTTTAGATCCTTAAAATGTTGATCTAAAGAATTAGAATATATTAATACGTCGTCTACATACACTATAACAAACTCACTTATTGGTGTTATAATATTATTCACAATATTTTAAAATTTTGATGGAGCATTTTTTAAACCAAATGACATGACGTTCCATTCGCAGTTCCCAAATGGTACATTAAAACTTGTCTTATACTTATACTTATCCTTTTCATTTATTATATTTGTCAAAATCCTGACTTCATATCAAATTTAGAAAAGATTTTAGAATCATATAGTTTCTTTAACGATCTCTTTTATTAGGTATTGGATACCTAATCCATTCTAATACTTTGTTTAAAGGTTTATAATTTATAACTAATATTGGAGTACCTCTTTCAATTTTGTCACTATTCATAACATAAAATGTTGAACATGATCAAGGAGATTTAGATGGTCTTATCAAATTTTTATCTAATAATTCTTTTATTTCCTTTTGACAATGCTTTTCTAATTCTTGAGACATATGTATAGAATTAGATTTTGTTGACATATTTTTCTCATTAAAATCATTAAAATCTTTAATATATGGTAGACTTACAATCTCTTGCTTTCTATTCCAAAAAAACATTTGGTATATTAACACAAACATTACTTTTAAATTTATTTTCTATAGTGTCTATTCGTTTTATAATAACTTTATCTTTTAATTGATTTTTCAATTCTTTTATAATTAATTTCATTTCTTTATTACTCTACTTGTTTTTGTTTATATTTCAACATATTTATTTCTTTGGTTATAATAGGGGTGATAAATTTAAAAATAATTTCATTATTTAATATCTTGTTTGTTAAACCCTTTTCTGATATTGTAAATCAATATAATTGAGTAATAAAAGGAATACCTATTATAATTTGAGAATTTAAATTATTAACTAGAATTAAAGGAGTTTTGTAACAATATTCATCATTACAAATATGAACATTAGATAATTTATAATTTATTTGTTATTTAGATCCACTTGCAGTTGCTAATTTTTGTGAGGATTTCTCATACTACTTTATAGGAACTAAAACTTCTTGATCACAACTTATATTTGCTCCACTATCTAATAGAGCAGTTAATGTCAAATCAAATTCATTATTGATGATTATCTTAACTTTAACATACCATCTTTGATAATTTATTCCATTAATCTGACTAACATTTTCCTCTTTATGATCTATATTAAAGTGGGTTCAATCTTTATTATTAGCTTGTTCTATATTAGAAAATCTATCTTTTATAATTTTTATCTCATATTTTGATTATTTTAGTTATTTTGTAAATCTTGAATAGTAACAAACTTAGAAGTATTTGTAAATCTTTTACATATTTCATTAAATTTATAAGGCTCTAACTTTTCTATAGGATTTCTCTTGACAACATTTTATTTCTTAATTTTTCTCTAAGCTTTTGTAGGTATAATTTTTAATATCTAGATTTTCAATTTTATCTACAATATCTAATAAAAAACGTTCGTTTAAC
Source organism: Silybum marianum (assembly GCA_036898165.1). Taxonomy (NCBI): domain Eukaryota; kingdom Viridiplantae; phylum Streptophyta; class Magnoliopsida; order Asterales; family Asteraceae; genus Silybum; species Silybum marianum. The sequence continues at coordinate 17,853,316 of CM072541.1, forward strand.
ATATTTATTGAATTACAATTGCACATTCCTATATATACAATGAGCTACACTCATCGATACTATTAGAATCAGATTCTTCTATAATATTTAGATCTATATCAAAATAATCATGCATACTTGAATCACTAGAATCATTCCTTATAATTAATTCATTTATTTTTCTTTTAGCATAACAATTCTCAGAAAGATGACATTGTCTCCCACATTTGTAACATATAACAATATCTTTTTGTTTATTATTATCTTCTTTGTGATGAGACCCATTGTTATAATTATTTGAATTATATTTGTTCACTTTATATTGATAATTTTTGGAGTATTCTTTTCTCTTATAATGAATGCTTCTATCTTTTATTTGCTTTTTCTTAGAACTAGATGGATGCAACTTTTTTTGGAAGGGTGTCCCAGGCTATGCCTGGACTAATCCCAACAAATTATAAATGCAATACATGAGCTCCGATAAACTCATTGGTCATAATTGTTGTGTACTCCTGGATTCGAACACTAACAAATGGGATATTTCACCACATCCCCCAGGGCCTCAACCACCAACCCACAACCCTTGTGGTTTAGATGGAGGCAAGTTAATAGACTCATAGCCATATTGTTGACAAAAACTTCCTAATTCTTTTTTGTTATATATATTTTCTTTCTTAAGCTTGGATTTTAATTTTAAATCTGAACAAATCGTTAATCCTTCCTGATTAATAAAATTTATTAATTCTCCATTGGTTAAATCTTTATACGAATCATATTATTATATTCAGCTCTTAACTTATTTCTAACTCTCTCTCAACAAATAATTTTGGTAATCCAACAATAAATCTTTATTTCCAATAGACTTCCTTACAATTAATCCTAGTCATAATTCATGTTAAAAATACATCATTATACCATCTAAAATCCTCTAATTTTCTACAAGTTAGATTTAATAATATTTCAGAATTTCTATCTTGATGACTTGTTGGGTTACCAACATAGTTTTTCATAATAGCATAAATAAGTGTATTGACTATATCATCCTCTTGGGTAGCAACTTGATTATTTTTTGTTTTTATAATAGTTTCCTTACAAGTTGATATATGAATTTTATCTTATTCGGTAACATAGAAGTCCCATTAGCCTTTGAGAACGCCAGTGAAGTCTGAAATTATCATCCGGATGACTTGTTGTTCAGTATTACCTTTAGCTTTATAAGCATTAGAAGCCATCGTCATTTCCTGTATTAAATTTAGAATTTGATATTCTGTTTGACCATCAATATTCCATTCATATAATGATTGACATTCTTATTGAGCCTATACAATTGTATGTCCTTCTTCATATTGAATATTAAGGTGTCTTTGTCAATAATAATACTTTCTTGTGACCCTTTAGAATCTTCATTTTTATTTATAACACTTACAATTAAATTAGAATCTTCATTCTTTTTTATAATGTTTTTATTTAAATCTTCTTCTTTATTTATAACTATTGTTTCACACTGCGCGTTGCGCGCGGTGACTAAAATCCATGTTAAAAAGATTTGTAAAAAAGAATTCACTGATTAGTTTCGATATTCATAATGATAAAATTTGAAGTATGCAAAAAATATTAATTAGAATAAATAGTGTATTGAATAATATAAGTCCACAAAAAGAACTTTGATTCCTTATTTCTAACTTGGTATTATAGTTCAAACTAATTTAAAACGAATTATAGGAAATGTCAACATTTTCGATTTTAAAAGGATCACTAAAATAATAAAATATATCTTATAAAGTAATGATAAATAGAGCAAGAAAATAAGAAAATATAGTATTTAGAAGATATCAAAAATTATATAAGATTTATTATATTACCCATAGTTTCTAATTAATTCCTTTAGTTTGATTAGAACAAAATTCCTTAAAACCCATATTTCTTTTAAATATAATGAAAAATTCTTGTAGCTAGGTTAAACACATTTTCAAATAATAGAGAATATAAAGTACAATTCAATAAAATTCTTTAAAATAAATCGGTACCTAAAACGATATAAAGTTGAAAAATAAATCAAAATCACTTATTATGTGTTACAAAATGAGACAATAAGATGTAAAGCCCCTAAATGAGATGCATACTTCCATCTATGAATCTTTAAATAGAAGTTCATTAAAATTATTTTCTTCAACCAAGTCTGCCTGTTGGGATAATGCTAACAATATATTGATAAAAATATAGGCACCATAGAAAATTGGGAAGACAATAATTTAAACTAAACGATATATGGAAGAATGTAATATCATGGATCCAATGTCAAGAATAAAGCAACTCGTGAAACCTATATAAACCTAAGAACATATCAAGAGATTGGAATAGGTGAAGAACATATTTGCAATTAAAAAGCCTAAAACCTATAAAAAAATCGAAGAAGACAATACTTGAAAATCTCTAAAATTCCAAACAAAAGTAAAACATAAAATAAAAAGGAAGGGCTACCAAGATCTATGGATTGAAGAATAGATCGAGGTCCCCTTCTTGGGCCCTCCGCTCATCACCACATCCACCTGCAACAGAAAATCATATGATCACAGTGATAAATTAACATAATCGAAAGACAAAAGAGTTCTTATCTTCAACATAAATGTAGGGCATCAAATGTTATAGCGGAATCATTGAAAATCCAAAACCAGTAACATGATCATATCAAATCACAATAGAATTATAAAGAGGAAGAGGGTGGGGTTGTGAATATATAAGCAAATGGAGAGTAAAGTGATTAAAATGAAGAAACTTAATTTGACTACTATGGTTACATTTGTCGTTGCTAAAGAAATCTTGAAACAGAATGAGCAAGGGTATGTTGGCAATGGGAAATGACAATGATTGAGAGGAGGGATTAATACCACAGACCAAAAGATCAAGAAGCCAAATGTAAATAAACTTTATGGATATGGAGAGGAAGAGACGTAACGGGTAATAGGTGAAGATGAATAGTCTTGGTGTTAAACGTAAAATCAATTAAAAATAGCAAAAGTACGTCATCTACGCATGATCCTGTTTTATATAAATCATAATCCCTAAGATGCTGATGGATTAAGATCGAGAGATGCAAAAAGGAAAAAAAAGGGCCTACGTTACAAAAGATGAACAGTTTTTATTAAATGTATATAAATTGATATAAATTGCTAATATTAATTGATGGAAAATTAAGAAAAATAAAATAAAAAAAGGGCCTACGTTACAAAAGTTGAAGAGTTTTTATTAAATGTATATAAATTGCTAATACTAATTGATGGAAAATTAATAAAAATAAAATAAAAAAGAGGAATTCATGTGGAGGTGTCACTTGGACAATCCATGTTTCTGCTTTATATATATATATAGATAATTACATTTGATATACTTAATTTAGCCAAATGATCATCTTTTTAAAAAAAAAATAGAATCTTCTTTTGATAATTTTATTTTGGTGTCAATATTATAAATTTTGAATATTGGGTCTTCCATTTTTTACTTTTATTTGATTATAGTTGTATTATATATATATATATATATATGGGAGGTTCAGGAGAAAACGCTAATAAAAGAGAAAACCGAAGAATACCCTGGGAGACTGCCATCTGGTAACATGCATTTGTGCATATGCACTAATGCATATTTATGCATTGATGCATAGAAAAAAGGAGCTCCAATCGCTTATATGCATTTGTGCATTTGTGCATATGCACTAATGCATATTTATGCATTGATGCATAGAAAAAAAATACCGTCCAGATGACAGACTCTCAGGGTAATTTTCAGTTTTCTTTGTTTTAGCGTTTTCTCCTGAACCTCCCTCTCTCTCTCTCTCTATATATATATATATATATGGGCTTAATCTTTAATAGCGTTTTCTATTCTTTTTAATTGTTGATCAATGGTATTTAAAATCTCATTTGTATAATTATTTCCATGTATTGTATTATGTTATAACCGGGTTTGAATTGTCCGGATTCGAAACAAATACCGTTGGGAAGTATGGGGGTTGTTATTGATAATAATCCGAAGTTGAAAGGTTGAAATTGGAAGTTGGTTTGACCACCTTATGATCATTTTGTTTTGGTCCAATTATTTTGTTTCTAATACGTGAAAACATATGCATACGCATGGGTTTTAGGTGGAGTTTTACCACCGCTATCTTTCTCAGTTTTCGTATATAGACTTAGAGTTATTAGGTGATTCATTTTAAAAAGAAAAAGAGAGGAGAAATGAGAGTTTGGTTTTGGTCTCGGTGGTTTCCGAAGGTGAAGAAAGAAAAGGTTTGGCATTTTGTTTTTTTTATATATATATATATAGGGTTAGGGTTAGGTTCAAATGTGAACTCAATTTTGGTTGTGAACGTGAGGACGAATCTCAGCCACACATCTTCGGTTATGGTGGACGCGATCACGGAGGATTGACGCGATTCATGGGAAGGTGGAGATTATTAAAGGAGGGAACCAGGTCAAAGCCGCCTTTATTGACCGGATAAGTGGCTGAGATTCGTCCTCACGTTCACAACCAAAAATGAGTTCACATTTGAACTTTCCTCTATAGGGTTAGGTTCAAATGTGAATTCATTTTTAGTTACGAATCTCAGCCACACATCTTCGGTTATGGTGGACGCGATCACGGAGGATTGACGCGATTCATGGGAGGGTGGAGATTATTAAAGGAGGGGAACCAGGTCAAAGCCGCCTTTATTGACCGGATAAGTGGCTGATATTCGTCCTCACGTTCACAACCAAAAATGGGTTCACATTTGAAATTTCCTCTCTCTCTCTCTCTCTCTCTCTATATATATATATATATATATATATATATATATATATATATAGGGTTGGGTTCACGTGAGACAAACCTGTTTCTGTGAGACCGTGAGACCATCATTTTACACTTGAAACTTCACAGCAAAAACACTGTGAAGGTAAAAAAATATGATGGGTTCACGCGAGACCAACCTGTTTCCATGAGATCCGTCGGTGTAACACCCCAAAAATTGGGAGTTAATTTAAACTAAAAGAATTGCGGAATAACAACAACTACGTAAGACATCACCCATAAAGATGGGGAGAAGGTTAGAGTGAGTTTACAACTTCTATAGGAATATTGAATGACAACCTAGTAATCTATACAATTCAAATACAGATTATGTTCGGGTGTCACTAAAATCCTTAAAATAATCTTCTATGTAACTCCATCTATATACACGAGGTGCACTTCAAAAGAATGCCACTACCGGCACCTAGCTTCTCTCATCCCATCAAGCCCCATCCGCTTGATCACCTGATATACATGTCATTTTAAGAAAAAGTGTTAGGCTTAAAAGCCTAGTGAGAACAAACAGTTCAAAATATAGAAAAGCCATTTAAACTTCGAAAACGGTAAATAAACATATAACCGAAAGCTTTTCTCAAAACATCTCTTTTTCTTTACTTCTGCGATTTACACCTGAAAGATACGCTTTACTTCTCTTGGGGGAAACTTTTACGGGAATGACCCGTCATCACATTAATCCTCACGAGTTCAACCCCAAACCGGGATCTATTACAAGTGCCCTCCCCAAGTACTTCTGACTATATGTGCCTATGGATCCATTACACTAGTCTAACATCTTAATACAATTGTTTCCAATGTATTACTTCTCTTCACAAAATTAGGTCAAAACAACATTAAGGTTTATACATCATATTTCTCATCAAAAACCCATAAGGGTGTTTTAAAAACCGTTCTTCGTACTCATTTCATCATTTCAAAGAAAAACCATAAATGACACATTTTGATCTAGTTTTTACCAAAACCTTCCAAGTATAGAAATACTTATTTTAAACATCATATTAAGGCAAAATACTTCATTTTGACATGTATAAAGTTTTAGAAAGGTAAGAATGAACTCACAAGCTAGATTTAGGCTAAATCTAGGTTTTATCCCAATACCGAGCTTCATTAGGTGAGGACTTCAAATCCACAAGTTTCCACCTATAAACTCTTCATCTAGATCATAAACAAACCCAACATACACCAAAATCAAACCCAAATCAAAAATCATAGAACCAAACCCTAGATTCAAGATTTCGGAGAGGTGATCGTACCTTTCAACGTATGGGAACCCCAAATCATCAAGTAAACTTTAATCCTCATTGTTACCATCATAAAGAGCTCTGAAATACGAAACCACAGCACTTTGAATCGTCCAAATCGGAGCTGTGATGAAGAAGTTATGGTCAAATGAAGAAAATCTCGTTTTTAACCACTAGGGCCGCCCGCGATCATGCCCCGCGATCATGACATGTCATGATCGCCCGTGTCACCCCAAAATCTGATTTTTCATGACTAACTCACGGTACCAGTTGTGCGATTATGACATGCTATCATGCCACTGTTATAATCGCCGGGCATCATAGCCTGTATCATTCCGAGGTGTTTTTCCCACTTTTCACCCGTTTTGATCCCGTTTCTCGTCTAGTAAATGATACCCAAAATCATTAACTTCAAAAATACTTATCTCGTTGACTCTAAGAGTGGAATACAAAGAGGACTCGGGATTAAACTTTACCAAAGACCCGGTTGGTACATTATGCCATTGTCACTATGACATGGCACACTTGTTGGGACCACCAACCACTTGGTACCACCGACGCTATTGTGACAGATGTCATAACCGTATGACACAATAGCTAAAACGACCATACTCTTAGTACTATTGGTTCCATTGTGACAGATGTCACTATCTCACAGCACCACCACTCGAACTCTGAAATTAGCTTCTCTTTAATAGACCACCCGGTTCAACACTTTCTTCAACTTGAACAGAAATCAGGGTGTTACAATTCTCCCAACCTTATAAATGATTTCGTCCTCGACATCTAACGCCGATCAAAAACATAGAGCGTCATACAACTTCGAGCACAAGATCGACAAATGACTCGCTCCATCCATCCCACCGGATGACAATAACACGAAAAGGAGCCCTCAAAAATACTATACTTGAGAAATCCAAAAACTTTGCTTCCTTATGAGAGTTTAAACGTAACTCGTCCTCAACTACAATATGTAATACTTCCTTACCACGACGAGCACAACAAACACTTCACTTCTCATAACGAGTCATCACTACCCGATCGTTAAATTCAATACATCACACTATTATCAGAAAGATCACTGACCCACATTGAACCAAACTTCAAATTTAAGCTCGATGTTGCCTCCCAACCTTAGGTGGTTCATATCACCTTGGGAGTAGCATTTGGCTTTAATAGATCAATTTTACAATTGATGCCCAAAACGTAATTATTTCTTAGGATTTTCAAACCACTTCCAATAGGTAGGGATGCTCTTTCCCTTTGTATTCGACATTCGATTTCTTTCGCAAGAGCTCATCCGGATAAAACCAAACAGATTCCCTACGCATCAGAATACCCATTACTTTACCCAGATGGTAAAGGAATCCGACATAAGCAGTTCTAAAAAGACCGCTACCACATCAAAATTTTAACCTCGACCAAACAACTTCTCCTTAAATAAATGATTTATGTTAAGGTCTACCTTAACGATCACACTACATTTTTCCAATAAACATCACGACGAAGAATTATCATCCCTTTCAAGAGCACCACACAAGGCCTTCCACACTATTTAAAATCAACCAAAGTGCTCCAATCGCTCTAATGCCATATGACTCTAAGAACAACCAAGGTTGGCGTCAAGCCAAAACACTTATCGAGGTAAACAATTGCCTAAAAGTTTCCATAACCATCCGAGTTTCTATAACCATCCGTCGTTCAGACCGATGTCCCGAAAGTGTGAACTAACCAACTGTCACAATTCGACCCAATAGTTAAAGGCACACCATGCCTTGGGACATTTCCATCCACATACAACTTAGCTAGCTTGTCAACTAGACTGGCTCCTCGCATTACCAAGAAGTGAGCACTTTTCGACAATCTAACCACCACTACCCATATAGCATCGTGACCTTTCAAGGTCTTTGGTAACTTCGTCACAGAATTCCATAGTAATTAGCTCTCATTTACATTCCGGAATTTCCAACGATTTGAAGACTTCCATACGGTCGTTGGTGTTCCGCCTTTACTTGCATTATGTTACGCCTCTCTCTAAATATCTAACCACATCCAACCTCCTAACAAGCCACCAAAAAGTCAACTTCACATTCCTACACATCTTGGTACTCAGACTTATGTGCGTCCTCCAATAGTAACTCACAATCATAATTCTTAAGCAATTCTTAACCAACGTCGTTACCCCTTGTTTAGCTTATTTTGATCAAAACTTCTATCAAACTTTTATGATCGATGTAAAGTGTTCATTTAGTTCCATAAAGACAATGTCGCCATCACTGTAATGCAATTACCATCGCCACTAGTCCCATAACATGGGTTCGATAACTCTTCTCATTTTCCTTGAGTTGCCTTGACGCATATGCAATAACCTTGCCTCTTTGTATTAATGCCCAATCCGAACCCATCTTTGTCGCGTCACTACAGACCGCAAACCTTTAGATCCTTCTAGCAAGGATAAAATCGGTGCTTTACACAATTTTCTTCGACAAGCTCGGAAAACCTCTTCTTGTTTGTCAGCCCAAAATAAACTTCCGATAATAGCCCGCCAATCCTAAGAAGCTTCTAATTTCTAATGGATCCCGAGACAGTTCCCAATTCATCATTGCTTTAATTCGGATGGATCCACTTTCACTACGTCTTGAGTGACACATGCCCCGAAATTGTACTTCCTTCAACTAACAAGTCACGCTTAGAGAATTTCGCGTATAATTTCTTCTTCCTTAACACCTCGAGGACTTCTCAAAAGTGTTTCTCATAGTCTAACTCGTCCTTAGAGTAGACAAGAATATCATCAATAAATACCATCACTGATTGATCTAGAAACGGTCGACATACCTGATTCCATCAAATACATAAACATCGCTGACGCGTTTGTCAACCCAAACGACATTATTAAGAATTCATAATGACCGTACCGCGTCCTAAACGTTGCCCTTGCTACATTATCCTCCTTCATCTTCACCTGATGATAAACTGAACGTAAATCGATCTTTAGGAAAACAACTTATTCCTTGCAGTTGATCTAAGAGATCATCAATCCTCTGAAGTGGATGCTCGTTCATCACGGTTGCTTTATTCAACTTCCTATAGTCAATACACATCCTCATCGGACAATATTTCTCCTTCACAAATAGGACCGGAGCTCCCCCGACACTATATCTATTTGAAACTCCACTTGTCTATCGGGTGGCAAACCGGGTAATTCTTTGGAGAACACATCGGGAAACTCACTAACGACGTACATCATCTAACTTCCTCTGCTCAACTTTGCATTCAAACCATAGGCTATATACAAAAGACATCATTTGGCTAAACACTTGCACACAAGGTTAACCAAGCTAGTTCGCCTTTCCCTCTTTCCCCGTGAATTACCACCACTCTGCCATCCGATAACGGAGTCCGGGTTAACTTCTTATAACATCAAATTTCGGCTTGGTTCTCGGCTAACCAATTCCTTCCTATCATCACATCAAACTCTCCAATCGACATAGGCATGTGATTTATCCCAAACTTACTCCCTTCAACTTCCAACATGTAAACCTTAAGAACATTCCGAACTAGAACTTACTTGCCATCGGCTAATTCAACCATATAGGCATCTTCCAAAGTACTCATAGGTACGTGTAGACTTGAGTAGAAAGAAGTGGGCACAAAAGAAAAGTGGCACTAGAATAAGAAGGACATAATGAGTATACTCTCTCACCGTCTCGTTTCCCTTTCTTGAAACCCGAACATTCATTCATGATACGACCGATAATTTTCTCATTGCGATACTCTTCCAAAACTTTTGCTTCGAATAATTCCAAGGTGAGCCTAGAGATTATAATTGGCCCAAAGGTAGCCGTGGTGATGCTCCACCATGCTAAAACTCGCTCCTAAACATCTGTGAAGAGAACTTCACTCTTCCTTATCTTCAATTTCAATCGAGCCAAGAGCTTGCTCGATCTCTCGTAACTAATTCGTACAAACTACCGGCTCATCTGATTCGGAGAACTTGGGTGATTTAGAGCATAAGAAAGTCTCGTACGATCAACCCTTTCCCGTTCTCCTTACTTCCGTCACATATTCCTCTTCGGTATTGAAACCTGTCCCGTTGCTCCCGGAACCCATCACTATGTTCTGAGTAGTTGCTTCATGCCTTCGATTATTGGTACCCCTTTCCTAGAACATCTTAAGCACATTTCCATGTTGTTGTGCTATAACGAAACTAACTGCCTGCAACATACTGAGTCAGAACTCATCTCGTAAGCCCACTTATACCATTAAAGGATTACCCCGATCAAGGTTGACTTCAAGCAGATGATCCATTCTGGCACATCTCTTGATGGAACCAGAGGGATCATAGGTGATTGAGTGACTTCCGCTGTCACTTGTAGATCCAGAGTAGAAATATTGTCGTTCACGTCCTCATCTTCGTTACACGATCTAGTACGCGTATTAATCATCTCAGTCGGCCATAAACATAGAATAGGAGTAAGACAAGTCTAACATAGATACGTATAACACATTCACCAATCATCGTAACCATAGTAAGTAAGCATACTCACATAACAATATACCCAAGATAGCATTAGCTACGTGATATCTTGAATATATCACTCGTATAAGAATTCCTATTACAACAGTCACGTTTCATAGTTAGTGCATTTCCGTCGACTTTAAAGCTCTACTATCTCAAGAGTGTCTACCCATTCTCACACAACATCACTTAAAATCTCAGCTTAAGTCTAGGCATCTTAGGTTCATACCTAGTTCGCTTAAACTAAAGCTCTGATACCAACTTGTAACACCCCTAAAATTGGGAGTTAATTTAAACTAAAAGAATTGCGGAATAACAACAACTACGTAAGACATCACCTATAAAGATGGGGAGAAGGTTAGAGTGAGTTTACAACTTCTATAGGAATATTGAATGACAACCTAGTAATCTATACAATTCAAATACAGATTATGTTCGGGTGTCACTAAAATCCTTAAAATAATCTTCTATGTAACTCCATCTATATACACGAGGTGCACTTCAAAAGAATGCCACTACCGGCACCTAGCTTCTCTCATCCCATCAAGCCCCATCCGCTTGATCACCTGATATACATGTCATTTTAAGAAAAAGTGTTAGGCTTAAAAGCCTAGTGAGAACAAACAGTTCAAAATATAGAAAAGCCATTTAAACTTCGAAAACGGTAAATAAACATATAACCGAAAGCTTTTCTCAAAACATCTCTTTTTCTTTACTTCTGCGATTTACACCTGAAAGATACGCTTTACTTCTCTTGGGGGAAACTTCTACGGGAATGACCCGTCATCACATTAATCCTCACGAGTTCAACCCCAAACCGGGATCTATTACAAGTGCCCTCCCCAAGTACTTCTGACTATATGTGCCTATGGATCCATTACACTAGTCTAACATCTTAATACAATTGTTTCCAATGTATTACTTCTCTTCACAAAATTAGGTCAAAACAACATTAAGGTTTATACATCATATTTCTCATCAAAAACCCATAAGGGTGTTTTAAAAACCGTTCTTCGTACTCATTTCATCATTTCAAAGAAAAACCATAAATGACACATTTTGATCTAGTTTTTACCAAAACTTTCCAAGTATAAAAATACTTATTTTAAACATCACATTAAGGCAAAATACTTCATTTTGACATGTATAAAGTTTTAGAAAGGTAAGAATGAACTCACAAGCTAGATTTAGGCTAAATCTAGGTTTTATCCCAATACCGAGCTTCATTAGGTGAGAACTTCAAATCCACAATTTTCCACCTATAAACTCTTCATCTAGATCATAAACAAACCCAACATACACCAAAATCAAACCCAAATCAAAAATCATAGAACCAAACCCTAGATTCAAGATTTCGGAGAGGTGAGCGTACCTTTCAACGTATGGGAACCCCAAATCATCAAGTAAACTTTAATCCTCATTGTTACCATCATAAAGAGCTCTGAAATACGAAACCACAACACTTTGAATCGTCCAAATCGGAGCTGTGATGAAGAAGTTATGGTCAAATGAAGAAAATCTCGTTTTTAACCACTAAGGCCGCCGCGATCATGCCCCGCGATCATGACATTTCATGATCGCCTGTGTCACCCCAAAATCTGATTTTTCATGACTAACTCACGGTACCAGTTGTGCGATTATGACATGCTATCATGCCACTGTCATAGTCGCCGGGCATCATAGCCTGGATCATTCCGAGGTGTTTTTCCCACTTTTCACCCGTTTTGATCCCGTTTCTCGTCTAGTAAATGATACCCAAAATCATTAACTTCAAAAATACTTATCTCGTTGACTCTAAGAGTGGAATACAAAGAGGACTCGGGATTAAACTTTACCAAAGACCCGGTTGGTACATTATGCAATTGTCACTATAACATGGCACACTTGTTGGGACCACCATCCACTTGGTACCATCGGCGCTATTGTGACAGATGTCATAACCGTATGACACAATAGCTAAAACGACCATACTCTTAGTACTATTGGTTCCATTGTGACAGATGTCACTATCTCACAGCACCACCACTCGAACTCTGAAATTAGCTTCTCTTTAATAGACCACCCGGTTGAACACTTTCTTCAACTTGAATAGAAATCAGGGTGTTACAGTCGGAGACCCGTGAAACCACTTTTTTACTCTTGAAAACTTCACAGCAAAAACACTGTGAAGGTAAAAAAAATCTAAACCTTCACAGCAAAAATACTGTGAAGGTTACCTTCACAGCAAAAACACTATTTAGGTTACTTTCATAGCAAAAATACTTTAAAGATTCATGTTTTTTTTACCTCCAAAGTGTTTTTGCTTTGAAGTTTCAAGTGTAAAAGGGTTGTCTCACGGAAACAGGTTGGTCTCACGTGATCCCAAGTGTATATATATATATATAGGGAAGGTTCAAATGAGAACTTTGTATTTTTAAAGGAACAAAGAGACAATTGTGGATCACATATGATGTGGGTCCCACATAATATTAAATCATTTCTGATTTAATATTAATAATATTAAATCAGAAATGATTTAATATTATGTGGGACCCACATCATATGTGGTCCACAAAGTGTTCCTTTAAAGAAGGGGTGTTCTTGTATGATCCCTCCCCTATATATATATATATATATATATATATGAACGGGTTCAAATGAGAACTCAAATTTGGTTGTGAACGTGAGGAAAAATGAGGGCACGACACGTGTCATATTCAGACTAAATAATGAAGGAAATATTCAGACTGAATAGTATTATTATTTAGTCTGAATAATGCTACATTCAGACTGAATAATTGTTAGATCCCAAACTAGCAACAATTGAATAAACTCCATATAAAATTAGAGACGAGAATGAAGAACAATTATAATGATAGTCTCAAGTCATATGATTTAATTGCAATGGAGGGAATTGGAGAACTTGTAGAACAAGAAATTTACACGACTCTCAGTAAAGCTCACTATGTATGTGTGTGTAAATTCTCTAAACTCAAATGACAAAGGCGACCAAGACATCATATATATAGGTGCCCATTACAAGTGAAAAGCCCAAGCTCATAACTCCCTAAAGGCTCAAAATACAATTCTTTATAAAATATTCATAAAATTAAAGGCTAATTTTATCTAACAATCTCCCCCTAATGTTTTACAGAGAAAGCCTCATCAAATAAACACCCCCTTGCTTTCTTTAGAAGCTCTTATGTGGCACTCTTCAAGTCTTCAAGGTGTTACAAGCTCTCCTTCAAAAGTAGGCTCATATTCTTGAAAAACCGAGACACTTTACACATTTTGTCCAGCTTTCATCACTCAACTTTATCGCTGTTTTTGACCATCACGGAGCCTGATTGAGAGAAACATAAAACATGCACATCGAACTCGAGTCTCTTAGCTTATGAATAAGCTTTAATTCAACCATTTTGGTTGAAAATTGAGTGAGTTGTACAAGTTTTCACTCAGCTGTGCAAAACGGTCGTCAAACAAAAAATTTGACTCTTCAAACCTTGTTGAGTTAAGTTCAGCCCCGAGCTATATACATGAAAATGAGAGGAGATAGTGGCATGAAATATGTCACACATGTATCTTGAATCCATGAAGAACGGACATGCGAACATCGTTCTGAAATCGAAAGGAATACGAGTGAAAATCAATGCTTTCGGTCCAGCATCAGTCTGCAGACTTTGACAGTGAATAAGACGTAGCAGCTCATGGAGTTTCAGAAAATTCAAAACTTCAAAGTCGTGCAACTGTGTTTTATCGTTCCTACGCAACTGGACTCATGTAATTTGGAGCTTTGAGTAAAAATATGTGCGCGTGTTTCTGAAACAGCGCAATACTGTCAGAAAACCGAAAGAAAATCGAGCTACGGGCTTCTGTTTGATGAGAGCTCTGGTCCATACAACCAGAGCCTCTGGCTCGCCTATACAGAGCATTGTATGAAATTCATTTCTGGTTCGTTTTGGTTGCCTCTAGTCTTTCTCTTGTTCCCCCTCTGGTGTATTTTGAAACACGAATCAACATAGAAGGTTTCTGCCCAACAACGTTGCACTGACTTCTTCGATGCTTCTGGTCGTGATATATTTGGAATTTGGAAAAACTCAAAACATAAACATTGTAGATCAGTGTGTTAGATTTCTAAAGAATCTAGACTCACCTTTTTTGGAGTTCGGACGCATGAGATATGATCATTTTAGTATAGTCGTGCAGATATGTCCAACAGCTTCTGGTTCAACGTGTGAGTTTCTGGTTGAGTGAGTCTTTTGGTCTAAGGCATGTAATATTTCAAAAGCTCTGGTCCTTTAGTTCAGAAGCTCTGGTCATTTAGTCCAGAAGCTCTGATCCTTCTATCAAGAAGCAGATCTAACTTGATGCGTAACAACTTTACTTCAGCACACTACCCTCAACTTCAACGAAACTTCTGACCCTTCTACAGATCAAATCACTGAAAAGTCAAAACATGAAAGTTGTAGATCCGTCTGTTTTCTATCCAGGGCCGTTTGAATTGTCTGAATTGGTGCTGTTATGAGAGATATATGATCGATATATCAAAGCATCACAAATCTGTCAGCATCCTAATTTTTATTCAATCACCATAAAAATTGATCTAGATTTGCACAATCAAATTACAATCAAGGTGATGATTTCAAAACTTTGGTCCGTGACATCAAAAATGATTCTTCATCACATCATTTTAAGAAACTAAATCGCTAATAAACATTTTATCAAACACCTTGTATGCATAAACAATTTTTAACAAATTGGCTTTGAATTTTCTTCCTCTTAAACCGAATATGGATTGCAGATTATTTTTTAATCAAACCCAAATAAAAGAAAAGAGAGTCCTATCTTGGGTGAGAAAAAGGTCAGATCAAAGATCAACAAGCTTACTACCAAGATGCATAACATGCAAAGGACAAAAACACACAACAAGGTAGGATCACAGATCAACCACCTACTTAGTGCTAAGGTATTAGGCCAATAAATAAGGGGGGGGGGGATCAGAGATACACACATCCATCTTACAAATCTGATTAGAAACAATCAAAATGGAATTAGTTCTTCACATAGACATTTCATCAAACACCTAGAGTGCAAAATAAAATGGTGTGAAGAAACAATAGTATTTTCTATCAAAGATCATCCAAATCTCATCCAAATGAAAGATTGGATACCAAGTAAGCACAAAAACATAAAATAAATCACAGAAAATGAGATTTAAGTTTAGGCTCATGTGATTGAATCAATCTAAGCACAAAAACATCAAAATCTATTGTCAAAAGTTCAATTATTGCTAAAAATGACTGAACTGATGAAAAGTTTCTTTAATTGACTCTGATACCAAATGTTAGATTCCAAACTAGCATCAACTGAATTAACTTCACATAAAATTAGAGATGAGAAAATATGAAGAACAATTATAACGATAATCTCAAGTCATATGATTTAATTGCAATGGAGGGAATTGTAGAACTTGTAGAACAAGAAATTTACACGACTCTCATCAAAGCTCACTATGTATGTGTGTGTAAATTTTCTAAACTCAAATGACCAAGGAGGCCAATGCACCATATATATAGGTGCCCATTACAAGTGAAAATCCTAAACCCATAACTCCTTAAAAGGACCGAAATACAATTCTTTGTAAAACATTCATAAAATTAGGGACTAATTTTATCTAACAATAATGCTACATTCAGTCTGAATGTAGCAGCATTATTCAGACTGAATAATACTATTATTCAGTTTGAATAATATGACTTCAGACACGTGTCACGCTTTCATTTGTCCTCACATTCACAACCAAATTTGAGTTCGCATTTGAACTTTCCTCTCTCTCTCTCTCTCTCTCTCTCTCTCTCTCTCTCTCTCTCTTTCTATCTATCTATATATATATATGTATACATGTACATTATATATACGTGGGTGGGTTTGGCGGATATTATTGAGTTTCGGTTGGTTTCGGGTTTTGATCGGTAAAATATTATGTGATTCAGATTTTGCTTATTTTGGAGTCCAAAGTGTTATTTGATAAAGTTTTATCATCTATTCGGGACCGAGGTGAGTTTTTATAAATGAGTTTTATAAACTGAAATGCATATATTATACAAAGATTTTATTTCGATAATATATCAAATTGGTATAATTGGATTATAATCGTTAATTGCGATACGGGGTTTGAATATGAGTTGTTGGAAAAATTAACACATTTTATGTGGGGTTTATTTGAGAAATTGTTTAATAAAGGATTTTCTTGTAAAAGAAAGTGTGAATAGATATGGGTAATGTGAGTTTTCTTGTAAACATTTTCAAACTAAAATGCATACGTTAAGAAATGGTTATTTTTACATGTTGTTAGAGATTAACGCATATAGTGAAATTAATAAATTTTGGAGTTTAAAAGGTACTTACATAGCAGGAGCAGGGTGCGTTAGGACTATAATGGTTTGCGCAAATGATTATATATATTGTGCCCACGAATTAGTTTCGTGTTTGGCCCGGGTTATAACCGGTAGGGATTGCAACCCTACCGACATGTTTGAAATTTTGATTAGCGACTCTTGTGTCAAGTTACCTGGGTGAGAGATTGAACTTGAGTGCTAACATACTACTAACAAATTTAAAGCCTCCCCGGCAATTTGGATTTCGCATGGGGGTCAGCTATATGTTTAACGATTTTGAAAGATTTTATCATGAATTGGTTTTATTGCAACTATTGCATTGACAGGGATTTCCTCACTAGACCGTGTAGTCTAACCTTCATTTTGTTTTAAAAATATGTATTTCAGGGAAAATACATTTAGAAGGTAAAGGAAAGGTGCGAAAGAGTTTTAATTGCGGTTTCATGTGAGAAGCATGTTGAATTTTTTTACGAAGTCTACTTTTGATCTTCTTGTTATGAAATTATATATTTTTGGTATGGAAGTATTATTAGCAGAAAAATTTATAGTAGACTTCTGGCAATTGTTCAGTCTTGTAGTTTGTGACCGAATGTGTATCTCCAACGTGGCGTGTTATATAAAAATTTCATGTTATACGTTATTTGAAATTGTGGGTAATTACATATTACTAATCGCTTTTTCATTATTATAAGGTTTTTCTATTTTAGCTAGAGGTTTACCAATATAATAGCTATCATTCTTTTTTTTTTATGAGAATATCTTCTTTTAGGGGATGAACGCCCTAGATAGCTTCATCATTTTGTATCTGTATCTATTTTTTAATATTGTTGGTGGTATTTAGAATTTGTTTTTAAAATGGAAAATCTATTTTATTTTCATTACACCATATTTCAGTCAACATAAAAAAATGTTTACTTATGATCTAACATATATATTTCCCAATCAATCCTTATATAAGAATTTTTTATTACCATCAAAATTTTTCTCATACCATAATTTTTTTTCATTATTATAATCTATATAAATTTCTTCTTGTAAATAATTGATAAGAATTTTAAATTTAATATTTTTACACTCTTCTTTATAAATAAGTTTATCTTCCATGTTGGAACTTTAAAAAACAAATACTTTTTTCTCGAAAACACAACGCTTTTGTAAAGATATTTGAAAAAATGTATGGTTTGGATAAATATGTTAAATTATTTTAGATAGAAAACTATATAAAAATTGATTCCTATAATTTTAAATTTTTGATCTAGTTGAATTATAAGATGTAATATATAAGTATCACTGATATTATCTTCTTCATATAATGACTTTGGTATAGCATTATTAAAATCTATTCCTTTTAACTTTATAGATTGTGATTTATTATAATACTTGTTATCACCTAAAATTGAGGAATTATAAGATGTAGAAGTTGAATGTCTAGTCGACCTAGATAAATCTGTACCAAAACAAATATCTAAAAATCTGTATGAGTTCTCAATAATATTAGAAACTTGATCATTAATTTCAATTGATTTGGGTATATTATCTTGTAAATTCCAATTATCAGATTGAGTCATTTCATCCCATTTTAATATCTTGGGAGTTTTAACATTAGTATGTATAGTGTTTGCTTCAAATATAATAGTTTCATTCCTTGGTGATACTAATTTTGTTTTCGGTTCAATAATGGTTGTCATCTTATAATATACTCTATATTTGACTACTAATGCCTTAACATTTTCTTTGAATTCCATTTTTTTTGTTTTAATAGTTAAAGTTAAAATATCCATAGTATGTGGGTCAAATAATCCTAAAGTGAAGTTTGGATAACAATTAAAATATATTGGTCCATTAGATATATTGGTTTCAGCAATTGCTAATAATAAATTATTAAAATTAGTGTACCTAGCATCTCTTAAACAGAATAATACCGGAGCATCTACACCTAGTCCAAATAATGGTTTTACGACAACTTGAACTAATCCTACGTGTAGGAACTTATACGCTTTTCTCTAAGCTTTCTTATAGCATTTGATGGTAGTAGCTATATATCCTTATGAATTATGATCTTTGTTAAATAGGAATAGTTTATTTGGTGGTTTTAATAGAATATCCTTGCATAAAAGTCGAATGTTCCAACTTATAAATGGTTTTCATATCAAGTTTGGGAATAGTCCAATCCAATAAACTATTCTCAATTTGATAAATATTTATTTCTATACAATTAATTTGATCACTTTATTCGTCAATATCAGACGTATAAGTGTGTTTATCAAAATCTTTTCTAGAAAATACTATCTTTAATCCTACTCAAGATTTTAGAACTCTCAGACAAAAAGCTCTCATGTGAAAATAGAAAATAAAAGCTCTTGAAAAGACTCTTGAGCTGATTGAAAAAGAAAGAAATATTTTTAAAAGAGAAATGGAGCTTATGACTGAAGAGAAACAAAAAATTTATGTGGAAAATCAAAGGATTATAAAACTCTAAAACACCAGAGAAAACAACTTGAAAAAGGAGATTGATGATCTTAAAAAGCCTTTTGAAGAAAAAGACAAGGAGATCGAAGCTTAAGAAAGTGACAAATTAAATTCTGTAGCACTTAAAAACTATTTTCAAAAGGAAAGAGAATTTCTGCACATTAGCCTTCAAAAGAAGGAGTTGTTGATAAAAAATTATTAAGATGCTCAAAATGTGCACGAGAAATCAACATGAAAACTATTAAGACAGGTCTTTGTTTTGATGACCTTGATCCTTATACTTGCAAAAAGAGATCAATTCTAGAATATGTATTTCATGTAGGCAAAGAACAAAAACCAGAGCTTCCAATTCTGTATGCACAGTCTGTGTTCAAAAGATCGAAATATGAGAATGGACACAGAGTTAAGAAACTCAAATATAAGAACATCACTTATAGTTCAGCACGAAAAACCAGCAAAGTAAATCAATTCGATATAAAACTGGTGTAGAGAAAAGATGAAGTTTTTAACTTTGTGTCATTTACTCATATCACTTTAAATCCAAAAACAGATGAGTTTATACCCATGAAGACAGAAGAAGAGCTAAGATCAAAATTTGAGAAAGATCTACTCCAATCTCTGAATGATTATGTGTTAAAAGAAGATACGGAGCAAGAAAACAAAATTGTGGAAAAAGAAATAACTAAATGTTCTGCATCCCATAAACTCATCCAGAGATCATTCCGTCTACTTTTGTTAACTTATATGACTGCCTAGATAGAGATGACGATGGCTTTGAAAACTATCCATGGGAATCTAATGATCAAACTTGTGATGAGTTCTTTCTTCATTCAGACAAATTACTCACATCGTTTGAAAATAGATTACCCTTTGTATATGTCCCAACACCAATTCCAAATCCTAAAAATGGTGAATATCTGGATACAAATGAAATAGAGAAAAAACACAGATATCGACATAATAGAAAGGAAAGTATCTGGACCAGAAGTCACAATGCCTCCAAATGGGAACCCAAAATGCCCATGTGTCCAGATATTTTGGACATGTGTATCAAAGCAAAGTCATGTCTAGAACTAGAAAAAGAAGCAGAAATCAAGAAAAGGAGTCAATCTCTCATTCCCAAATCTTCCATATCAAAATTTCAAAAGCCAATTAAATTCACAAAGGAACAAAAAGGAAAATGGGCTATTGTTAGGACTAAAAGTCCTAAGTTTAGAAAGTTTTATAAAGAAGGAATGAATTAATTGTAACTTTCCATATTATGTTTAATTCCTTATGGGTTTGGGCTTACATGTATTAGACACCTAGTATATAAAGGAATCTAGGGTAGAGGATTCATCAATGAGAGTCGTCTAATTTACATTCACGTTTGTAATCTTTAATGCTTTCATCAATAAAACATACGACTCAATGATTTTTGTATGATTCCTCTTTTGATCTTGTTGAATCGGACTTAACAGCTTTAAATGATAACCAAAACTCTTCTATTTCAGTGAAATCTCCCATTGTTAAAAGGGAGTGGATCATCAAGAAGAAAGATCAAGAGAAGTCACCAGATTTGAAAAGAAATAAACCTGGACTAGATAAGAAGTTCAATAGAACAACTAATGCTAGAACAGATATAAATAAGGAATTTTGTAATTCTCATTCCAGCAATGAAATTTCAATGAAATCTTTAATTTCTCAAAATTCTGAATGTTTCTCTTTGTTACTAAAATTGAAAAAACTCTTATCTGGTCCACATTGCTTTATCTCTGACTCAAAGAAAAGCAAAAGTCCTAAGAGTCAGAAGAAGCAAAAACCTAAAACCAAGTCAGAAAAACCAGGTATGACTGGAAAACCTAACATAAAGAGTAAGAAAGAAGAATAAGAATCCTAAGCCTAATATAAAAGGACCCATTATGAGATGGGTACCTAAAACTCTCTAATCTGTATTGCAGAAACATCGTGTGTACGTGTGGTATCTCGACTCTGGATGCTCCAGGCACATGACTGATTCCAAAGGTTTGCTCTCTTCATTCAAAGACAAACTAGGAGGAAGTGTAACTTCTAGAGATGATGGCAAGGGACAGATAAAAGGCTATGGAACTCTGAAGGAAGGAGACGTATCTTTATCAAAGGTGGCTTATGTTTCTGGTCTTAAGCATAATCTTCTAAGTGTAAGCCAACTTTGCGATGCAGGCATGGGCATCTTCTTTCAAAAGAAACATTGCTCTTTACTTACAGAGTCAGGTAAAGAGCTGCGAAAAGCCAACAAGAAAGGTAATCTTTATTTAATGAACTTCTCTTCTAAAAATGGAAAAGGGACTCTTTGTCTTATATACAAGAAGAGTGAAGTGGCTTGACTTTGGCACCACAAATTGTCTCTTAAGAAACTTGTAAAGCATAATCTGGTTACTGGCCTCCCAAAGGTCGAATTCTAGAAAGACCACAATTGTCCTGCATGTGAAATGGGAAAACTCAAAAGAGATTCCCACAAAACAAATAGTGACGTCTCGTGCGCTAGACCTCTGTATATGCTCCATGTTGACCTCTATGGTCCCATAGCAATACAGAGCATGTCTGGTAAGAAGTATATCTTGGTACTAATAGATGAATATTTCAGATAAATTTGGTTTGCTTTTGTAAGACAGAAATCAGAGGTACCATAAGTGTTAATCACCATGATGATAATGATCCAAGTTGTACTTCAGAGAAAAATACAAAAGCTAAGAAGTGAAAATGGCACAAAATTCAAGAATGCCAAACTTGAAGAGTACCTAAACAAATAAGGAATATCTCATAATTTCTCAGCTGCAAGGACCCCTCAACAAAATGGTGTTGTGGAAAGACGAAATAGAACTCTGGTTGAGGCTGCAAGGACTATGCTTGCTGCTTCTGGTCTTCCCACACACTTTTCAGCTGAGGTTGTCTCTACTGCATGTTTCACACAGAACATATCAATAGTGGTCAGAAGACACCTCAAAATTTCCTGTGAATTGATTAATAAAAAAAAACCCCAATATCAAGTTCTTACGTATCTTTGGATGCAGGTGCTTTATCTTAAATGATCGAGACCATCTTGACAAGTTTGACAAGAAGTCTGATGAAGGCCAACTTCTTGGCTATTCTTTCACTTACAAAGTATACAGAGTATACAACTTGCGAACCAAGATGGTCATGGAAAGCATAAATGTATCATTTGATGATCAAGCCCAATTAACTTCTGAGTACTCCAACTCAGAACTCAAGCTCAACAATGTTACATCTGACTATCTCTCAAAGTCCAGAGATTCAGAACTATATACACGATTCATGAACTACTTTGGAGATCAACCAATCTCTGGGTGTGCAACCAGAGATGCTCCAATCAGAGTAACAGTGGACCCTCAACATTCAGGTACAAATAGTTTTGGTCCTACTATTACACCTATTTCTTCAACTGACCATGCAGATCAAGATGATGAACCCTCAGAAGACATCACCTCTGCACCCTCAAACATGAACAATAGCTTAGTGGAACAAATCTCTGACCTAGAGCCCGACAACTCTACATCAGGCATTTGTACCTCTAGCCCAACAACATTCGAGGGGGAGCAACTTGGTTTTTCTCCAATACAGAGCGTATTTGAAGATGAACAACTTGATATAGAGATTCAACCCCCATCGGTCTCTTAACCTCCTTTGAAGAAATCGACAAAAGATCATCCCTCCAACCAAATTATTGGTGATCCTTCTGTAGGAGTAAAGACTAGGTCTTCCACTGCTAATGAAGCCTTCTTTGTGAATTTTCTAAGCATGGTAGAACCTAACAAGTTCATGAATCCCTCCAAGATCCAAGTTGGATAGATGCCATGCAAGAAGAACTCCTCCAATTTTATAGAAACAAGGTATGGAAACTCGTACCCTTACCTAAAAACAAAATTGATATTGGCACTAAATTGGTTTTCAGTAACAAGAAGGATGAGGATGGACATAATTTCTGGCTCTACAAATCAAGCAGAGTGTGACATGTTATCGGAGTTGATGAAAAGTGAGTTTGAAATGAGCATGATGGGAGAACTAACGTTCTTTCTAGGGCTTCAAGTCAAGCAAGCTACTAATGATACTTTCATAAACCAAGCCAAGAATATCTCTGACATTCTAAGGAAATACAAACTTCACAATATGAGAACACCAATCTCTCCAAGCACAAAACTTGACTCTGATCTCTCTAGGAAATCAGTTGATGTCAAGAATTATACCGGGATGATTGGATCACTTCTGTATCTGACAACGAGTAGACCAGACATTATGTTTTCGACATGTCTCTGTGCCAGATACCAAGCCAATCTAAATAAATCACATTTGGCTATAGTTAAGAGGATCTTTAGAAACCTAAAGGGAGCTCAGTTCTGGGTCTTTGGTATCCAAAGAACAATGACTTTGATTTAATTACATATACTGACTCTGATCATGCAGGCTGCAAACTAGATAGAAGGAGCACATTTGTAAGTTTTCAACTACTTGGAAACAAGTTTGTAAGTTGGCATCCAAAAAGCAGAACTCTGTGTCAACTTCTACAGTAGAGGCAAAATATGTTGTTGCTGCTAGTTGTTGTTCACAAGTGATTTGGATGAAAACCCAACTCATGGACTATGGTCTTCTATATGACAGAATTCCCATTCTGTGTGATTCAGAGAGTGCCATAGCCATCACTGCAAATCCAGTCCAACACTCAAAAACCAAGCACATTGTAGATCCCAGTATATGCAAGCACAATGATTATGAAGAACAATGCAATAAGAACAAAGTGATTGAGGAATTTTCGCAGTCGGATATCTCACTTGTACGGTTACAATATGATTTGACAGAATTTAGGTTCTCTAGTAATTGACTTACATTCACTCTAATCTCTTCTTAATAGATAATCTTGCGCACACTTAAAGAATGACCCTAACCCTCTATTTATATGTAGAACAATTATCATAATAAGGAAACTATGAGATAAGGCATTATACACTTGCCTTATTTACAATAAAGCAACGTTTCCTTATATTAAACCTTCCTAATTATTGAGTTTGTTGACTTTGCACTTTTGGTCCTTCATGTCTTCAATAGTTGTCATCTCGGATACAATACTTTCAGACCTAACAATCTCTCCCTTTGTATTCGAGATTACAATTCAACAAATCAGCACTCTTCTTTTGAAGATCATGAAACTTTTGTCAACAAATCTTTCTTTTGAATCTTTTGCTCCCCCTACGAAAATGATCTCTTGTAATCTCCGTTGCTCCTCATTAACATTAGCATGATTGGAAAAATCAAAGGAGCCGTGATGTCGTAGGATATAAACTTGTCGGGTCAGGTGATGTCAATGAAAAAAAATCTCGGGCCAAGTAGATTCGACAAGAATTGATGTCGGGCCAAGATGAGTCGATGAAACTTTATATCGGGTCTTAAGCACTCGATAAGTCTTCAATTTTATCTTCAGCAGTCGACAAAACATATTTACTTCAGTCTTTATCTTCAAAACAAATCCACATTTGTCATCTTCCTTTTCTCATGTCGTAATGTCGTGTCTCCGATATACAATCTCTCCCCTCAGAATGATAAGGAGAATCCGAATCATTATGAATAACCAAATACAAAATAAAATAGTTAACTAATGAAGCGTGTAAAACTAACATACAGAAGCACGTGAAGCAACTGTTATCACTTAACCAAAATAAATTTTTATTAAGTGGCCTATATGCAGTGTTGGCAGCGGGTTGGCACTGATAGGACTTCCAGTTATCATAGAAGTAAGTTGTAAAACGAACTTCTCAAACTGTTCCGACATAAACACGAAGATATGCTTGAGGAATCACAAAGACTCGTGCAATGTGTAGAAAGAATTTATGCATTAAATGCTAATTTTAGGGCTCAAAATGTGAAAATACATTTCACAGACTCACTGTGCATTGAATGTGAAGTTCGGAGACCGGAAGTGTGTCTTCCTTTTTCAATATCTTAATCTTCCGAGTGAAGAAAAGATAGTAGATATGCTCATTCTCCGTGATATATGAAACAAATATCTTTTGTGAGATAGTTGAGTAGTTGGGTGGGGTGACACGAGTTATCGACATTGGGTCCATGTCTAGTTCAATATTCATCTCCAAAGAATCGAGAATGAATAGATTATGTGGCTACCCGGATAACTGTTTAGGTTTGGTGAGGACCAAATATTTTCTTTTAGGTCCTGTCACACCCTCAGTTTTCTTTTATCTCACAAGCACTCAATATATCTTTTCAAAATTTCTAACCTAGGGATTTGTTTCATGGGTAGGTCCTTCCGGCTCTGGATTGACCATTGAAACTTCTAATTCTAACGCACAAAGAGTTTTGAAATATTGAAGTCCGATTTCTGAACTGATGTATTCAGAAGTCATAATGTTAAGAGCAGGTTCATAGCTGAGATACTATGAAACTAAGTAAATGGTAAAAATGTGGCACTCCCCTCAAATGTAGCATAACCTTTTGAAAGATTTTCATATGATGTGAATATTCGGAATTTAGAACACAGATGACGTACCTACAAAATAGATTAAAAAGATTTTGGTACCCAAGCTTTGTTGGGTCTTTGGAGGTTAGCTTTAGATGCAATAAATGGGGAAGTGGGGATACTGTAAGTACCATACCATTTATGAGCAAATCTTTGATCGACAAAATCATTTGTTCCACAAGTAGAACAACAAAGATTTGTGGTGCTTAGACTGATTAGATGTGCGATTGACTTGACAATATGAGGTAAATCAGTCTTGGACACAAATGATTTTTCATCAACTACAGGAGATGTATGTGGCTTGTTTCTAACATTATCATCTGTAGTTGATTTCTTTCTCCAAACCATCTTAAAATTTTTGAAATTTTTGGATTTAGCAACAAAATCATTATGAAACTGTTTAGAATTATGAGTTCGAAAACCTGAAACATGAATAAAACCATGTTTAGCAATTTTCACATAGTGAGAATTGATGGGTTTGGAAAAATGAGTTTGATCCTTTTGGTTAGAATGAGTGTAATGCATTTGACTTGTGGAACACTCATTCGGATCCGTTGGAGGTAAAACTGATTCGATTGGCTTTTTGCTTTTGTCCAAAAACTCCGTATGATTTGGAAGCGTAGGATTGAAGTCAAAATCGGCATTTAAATCATTTAACTGTTCCATGTATTTAAAGTTTGATGAGAAATCGGTGTACTCATCAAAACGAGGGATTTCCTCAAGAGAGTCTAGGTCATCATCAATTTGGTCGGAAGACGGGGAACATTTTTGTTTAGGAGAAATATAGTTTGGATCTAATGTAAACAACTCGTCACAATCATCTAAGTAATTGCTAACGAAAGCTTTACACGAAGAAATATTGGAAATAGAATCATTTTCGTGGTTTTTGTTTAATTGTAAAGCCTCGTTTTCCAATTTTTGAATTTTTAACATGATTGCCTCTTTTTCCTTTTCCGACGAACAACGTTCAGTTTCCAACACCTTTTCAAGTTGAATAATTTTCTTTTCTAAAAACAAGGTGGGAATATACGGTTTAAATTCAGGAATTTGAGTGTGAAGTTCTTCGTCAGTATAAGATGGAAAATAGTCATTTGGAAGAGTTTCTTTTGAAGATTCCTTTTCTACTACTCGAGGATAGCAGAAAGGAATTTGATGAAAATCTTTGTTTCTCCTATTCAAATCTTCCCTTTCTTCGACGTTGGAATCTGACTTCATAAATTGAATTTTGTAATCCGGACCAAGGTTCAGATATTCAAATTTATAGAGAGTCGGAGTATTGTAGATGGCCTTTTCTAAATGTTTCGGATTATCAAATCCTAATCCAGCTTTAGAACTTAAATATTTTGGAACGTTCAAATGAATTGTGTGCTCAGTTTGACCAATTTTGTACAGCTTTAGTTCCAAATCTTTTAGTTTTTCCAAAAAGTCTTGTCTTTGAAAACTCACAAATTCATACTTGGACGAAAAATATTCGGTCTCACGTTTAGATTTGTTAAGTTGAAGTATGAGATCCGAGATTCGTTGTTTTAAGAAAATATTTTCTTCTTGAAAAACCGCTTTCTCCGTTTGATGATTGTGTGCAATACTTCGAGATGTTGCAATTTCAGATTTGGCAATTAGCAGTTGATGATAATTATTTTCTAGTCGTGCTTCTAATTTTGAAACCAAGAGTTTCTCGGTTTTCAATTTAGATTGAAGTTCTTGCAATTGTATCATCATGTCATTCATTTGATAATAGTCCAGTATATGCAAGCACAATGATTATGAAGAATAATGCAATAAGAACAAAGTGATTGAGAAATTTTCGCAGTCGGATATCTCACTTGTACGGTTACAATATGATTTGACAGAATTTAGGCTCTCTAGTAATTGACTTACATTCACTCTAATCTCTTCTTAATAGATAATCTTGCGCACACTTAAAGAATGACCCTAACCCTCTATTTATATGTAGAACAATTATCGTAATAAGGAAACTATGAGATAAGGCATTATACACTTGCCTTATTTACAATAAAGCAACTTTTCCTTATATTATACCTTCCTAATTATTGAGTTTGTTGACTTTGCACTTTTGGTCCTTCATGTCTTCAATAGTTGTCATCTCGGATACAATAATTTCAGACCTAACACACATTGATGTCAGGTATCATTTTATAAACGATCAGGTAGAGAAAGGTACAATAGAAATGTATTTTATCTCTACTGTTTCCCAACTTGCTGATCTGTTCACCAAAGCTCTGGATGAGAAGTGGTTCTCTTTTTTAATCAGCAAGTTGGGCATGCTCAATATGCAATAGATGACTCAGAGCCTCTGTATCATTTTTTACAACATGTCTTGTCTTTGATCAAATTTTGTCTAACACTTTTGTATGATAAAATTCACTTATCGTAACTTCAAGGATGCAGAGCCTCTGTATGTACTATACAGAGCCTCTACACCTCAAACTCTGCATATCACTTCTTACCTTTACTTGATCCAAGCACAGTTTGAAGGGGAGCCAGAAATAGTATGCTCAATTAAAGCGGGAGCAAATCCTTGCTATCAAGGTATGTTTATCCTTATCTCTTACTTTAAAAATACCTCTTTCAAACCTGTTCTGGCTCAACAACTCTTTCTATAAGAACAAGAATAGATATCTTCGAATACAGAACCTTTATATGTACTATACAGAGCCTCTGACCCTCCTAATTCATCAATCTTTATCTTTTAGAGTCAGAACTTGCATTTTAAATGTTTAGGTATATAAGAGGTGCAAGCTTATGGACAAAGATACCCCCTTCTGCCTCATTTCTGAACCATTTACACTTGTGGGTTCCTGGGTTCACATAGAAGGCGCGGGTGACAGTGGCAGTGACAGTCCAGTTATTTTAAAAAACTCTTTGAACGTGGATAGAGACATACGCAACGCGCGTCATTGACAACACACGTTAGAGCCACCTTTCAAATCTTTACAGGACCCACCTCAAAACGTTTCATACTCAACGTCCAATCCGCCGTTTGGGCAACTGTACCACTCGAGTACCTTTTCCAATTTCAAATATAAATACCATTTTCAGCCCTAGTTTTCTTTCTAGGCGCTCATTTTCTTCAACTTTATCTCCAAGAAACCTGCAATTGATTCTCTCAAAGCTTAAACCTGCAACAATGTCGACTGAATCCAACTCTCACCATGAAACATCTCAGATGCTATCTAAGGGAACAAGCTCGAATGTTGTCTCCTCCTTATTAAACCAAACAACCACAAGCTCGATATCCCCTGGTTCACACCTTCACAAACACAAATAACACTGTCCCTGAGAAATATGTACAAGAATTCTGGAAAACCTGTCAGTTCATCGAGGGCGTAGGTATTATTGGATTTTTTCATGTCCCAGAACTCAAAAAGAAGTGTGAAGTCCGAATAACAAGATCTTTGCTCTCAACAGTGCTTCAAACCCCAACCCGTGATGATACTGGACTTTTAGACTATGCCAGATTACCAATTGGTGAAGAACTAGTAGGTTTTATTTGGATGATTGGTTCAAATAGAGCAATATCATACCCATCCCAATTTCCTCTAACTGCCAAAATTGGAAGTATGGACATGGTTTCCAATAACATACTCCAAATTCTGTATGGCATGTATTTTGATATTCCTCTGAACTACTCCTTAATCCTTTTCAACGAAATAAGAGGTGCGGTCCAGAAAAAGGAACTAGAACAATCCAAGAAGAAACCCCTCCCTTCACTTATGTTCCCAAGGTTCCTGCCACTGTTAATGAAACCTGCAATTGAAGATCAACATATCCCGTGCATAGTAGAACCGAAATTTGACTACCACACCTTTTCTTCATACAACCCAACAATTTCAAAGGATGGTTACCCGGCGGCCAGAGCCTTGTCTCAGAAACTACAATATTATATTAGGTCTAAGTCCCTATGACACGCATACAGACTTGGTTACCAAGCCCAAGAACCAAGGATGGTAACCCTCCCCCCCTAAGATTAGGTGAGCCTGACCAGCTAGTCTTCATAGGAAAATCTGTAAGGAAAACTAGGAGGATACAAAGGCAACTCAGAAAGGAAACCGAGAGGGTAAAAGAAGAAGAGCAAGAGATAGTTAGAAAAACAGAACCAGAGATTGTTAGAGATGCAGAGCCAGAGAGAGTACAAGAAGTAGATGAAGATCAAGCTAGGATAGTGAGAAAAGAAAGAAGAGATGGAAACCACACAAAGAGAGAGATAGAGGATGAGAAAAGGGAAGATAATAATGAAAGAGAAGAGAAAAGAAAGAGTGATCCCCAATCTTATTGCACCCAGAGGGGGAATAAGAATTAGTGAGCCAAGTGAGAAAGAGATAGAGAGAGTAGAACCATTAGACATAGAGCAAGAGAGGAAAAATGTTGAGATTGCGCGAAAAGATGTCCCCACTGCAAGCACACAATCTATCCAGGGTGTATGAACATCATCGAATATTGAAACAGAGGTGCACACCTCGAACCCTAACCAACCTATCCACTCAGAAGATGATGCTTCCTTTGAGCCGTACAGCCAAAGAGAAGCCCATAATATGAGTGAATCCTCCCAACATGATATACTCATTGAAAATATAAGTGTCATGTATTCCCATTGCACAGCAAAAATCCCTACAGAGGAATTCGTTTCCTCAGCTCTAGAAAATCCAAAACGCCCACCAGAGTGACGACTTAGGCCACTAAACTCTTTGGGTCTCGATAGCCCTCATGGTTCACTTGGCATGACTCACTTGCATGACTCTGGCTCTGCAGGTGAATGGCATGCCAACAGAAGGACTGTAGTATACTCCGACTCTGAGCCAGAGGTACAAGGATCGGTCTGAATTCCTTTCGAGCTCAACGTTCATCCAGGCTCGAAAGAATGAAGCGAAAAAACATTGCTTCACTCTGGCCCATGTGTTGAGCCAGAGACTAACCCACCTAAGCAACCAGAGATGAGTTCGAAACTCTAGATGCATTAGCAAGGGATTCTGAGCAAGATTTAAACCATGCTAGGCCCAATGTAGAGACCTCAACTTCTGCATCTGATATGAGAGAAATTCGATATCTCATAT
Source organism: Silybum marianum (assembly GCA_036898165.1). Classification (NCBI taxonomy): domain Eukaryota; kingdom Viridiplantae; phylum Streptophyta; class Magnoliopsida; order Asterales; family Asteraceae; genus Silybum; species Silybum marianum. The sequence continues at coordinate 17,884,317 of CM072541.1, forward strand.
CCAGTATCAAGGCTGAGAATTTTTTTAATGCCTCGAAACTCGATGACTTTAAGACCTTGACAGAAAATCTCAATAAAACTTTTGCCTCCATGGAAAGTCGAGTGAGTTCCTCTGAACAAACCATTCAGTGACTTGAAAAGCTCATCTCTGATCATCTTTCAAAGCCACAACTAGAGCCAGCCTCCTCTTCTGTTCCTGTTGCAGAGTTAGAGCGATTTCGAGAAGAAATGAAGGAGATTAATTATACAGAGGACCATGCTCCATGGTCCCTCTGTACCAGAAGATTAATTATATTCGACGCTCTGAGATGATCACTCTAGGTGATAAACTACTTCAGGAGGTGGCAAGTTTGACGCTCTAAGATGATCAAAAAATCCAACGTTGTATTAGAGTTCAGGTGTGACTATGAAGTCAATAAAGCAACAATGGCAATGCATGATTTGGTCAGCTTGTTTGAAGAGAAGATCAAGATTATGCCACCCACCGATCTTAAAACAAAAAAGAAGAAGAAACCCTCTTCTGGTTGTAAAGAGCCCCCCCTCCAAGAAGGTTCACTTTGACGATCAATAGGATCTAGATGCTTTTAGCCCTCAAGATCGCCAAAGGGAGGAGACAGAACCTGGTGGCTCATCCTCTGCACCCATACCGACCATACCTCTGAACAGAGTTTCTTTTAATGAACCCTCATCATCTCAACCCTCATCGTCTCAACAACCTTCTGCATCTGCTCAACCATCTACATCAACTCTTCAAGGACATCAATCCCAAACCAGACTAGAGACTAATCCAGTCTCTGATGATATACCTAGAGTAGAGACAACTTAGAGAAATCCCCAGAATGAACCAGAAACCGAACCCGGTTGCTGAAGACTTAAAAAGATCACTACCCAGAGTTAGAACAAAGAAGACTACTACCCCTAGGTTTCATCATAGTAGTTCAAACTATGAATTTTCATCTGAAGATGATACTCCTCATTTGGTCACAAGAAGTCAACAACTCGTGTCTACATCTAGAGCTAGATCACAAACCTCCATCCCTCAAGCTTCATCCCAGAGGGTTGCTCCTTCACTAGATGTGGTACAGAGTGCTAAGGAGTCACTTGATGCTATGAGAAGACCTATCCCAAGACCTCAAGTGAAAGAGCCTACAGCTAACGAGCACATCTATCAATACCTGTACCCAGATAGAGACATTCCTGCAAGAGGAGTATACAGGCGAAATCCAGAGATTAAAGAAGATGTGAGACGAAGATTTCTTCGAGCCAAAACACAGAGCCTGCACTTGTGTACTAAATGAAGGGATCAAAAGGATAAACGATATAAAGAAAAGAACCTTGTCGCACAATGCTATAGTGTACCACGAGTATTTTGTCGAAAGGACACATCGAGAGATCACGACGTTTACTGATGCAGATATTCTGAACTTGAATCCATACAATATACTTACTCTGCATGGACACACTCTAAATAAAGTGGAGATAGGGATCGTGAATGCTACAGCTAACAATGCCATCAAGGAAGCTATGAGAGAATGGGTGGTTTATTCAAGCAAAATTGACTTTCAAATTTGTTTGGAGCTTGGTGTGGATAAACTCTAAGTGACTGCTCCAAATGAGTATTTGGAAGGCTTAGAAAATATCAAGATAGGAAACTACTTGCCAGGTCCAGATCATGGGTTTGTAAATAGAAACGGGGAAAGCATGAGGAAGGTGTACAGAAGGTCACAAACTAGTAAATACTCAGATGCCACTCTGCGAATGATAAGAAAATAGATAGAGATGTATGTGCCATCATATTACACAGATTTAAGGGAGATTAGAAAATCATGTGCACTGGAGATTGATTCAATGTTGGAACTCGGAGATCTGATAAAAAAATTCATTAGCTTTACTCAATAGTTAGTGAAATTTGTAATTCTGTATCCATCATCTTTTGTTTAAAGTAAAATTTATAGAGGACCATGTTGGCCTCTTGCTTTGTAGTTTATACTTACTTTTGGCAAATTCCTTTTATTTACACTTAGGGGGAGATTGTTAGAATTAACCCTATTAGAAAGTGTAAGTAAAAAAGTTGTCTAAGTCTTTTAGTCAGAAGACTAAGTCAATGGAGATGAGAAAATCATGTATTCTGGAGATTGATTCAATGTTGGAACTCAGAGATCTTATCAGAAAATTCATTAGCTTCACTCAATAGTTAGTGAAATTTGTAATTCTATATCCGTCATCTTTTGTTTAAAGTAAAATTTACAGAGGACCATGTTGGCTTCTTGCTTTGTAGTTTATACTTACTTTTTGCGAATTCTTTTTATTTACACTTATGCTCAGTTCTCGAGTTTAGAAGGAAAAGAAAGGAAAGGAAAAGAAAAAAAGGAAAGCAAAAGAAAGGATATACAAAAAAAAATTGTGTTCTCGAGAAGGAAGGAAAGGGAGGGAAAAGGAAGGAAAGAAATAATTTTTCGTGTTCTTGAGTAGGAAAGAAAGGAAGGGAAAGATATCAATTTTACCTATATACCCTTATATTAATTTTTCTCATTTTTCCTTCTTTTCATATAAAAAAAAATCAACAACACGTCAGTAACATATATTTATACCAATAACATATAGGGGTGAGCATCGGAACCAGGTACCCGCCTTTGGAACCGGAACCGATGTCATTGATTCCGGTTCTGGTTCCTAAAATACGGAACCGATCATGACCGGTTCCGGTTTCGGTTCTCATTTTTTTGGAAGCGTTACCCGCTGGGTAACCGCTACCCGCTACTTTTAAATAATAAATATTTTATATATTTATAAATAATAAATAAAAACTCAAACTTTCTAGTAGTTTTTATGTAATAATTAGTTTTTATCGGATTAGTTTTAACCATTTGTTGTATTTATTATTTTAAATCAGTATTTTGTACTTTATAATTATATTTTTATTGTATACAATATAAAATATTTAAAAAAAAAGTTAAAACCGGGTACCCGGTACCGGAACCGGTTCCCATCGGTTCCGGTTCTTGTTCCAAAATATTAGGAACCGGTGTTAGCGGTTCCGGTTCCGGATTTCCAGGAACTGCCGGTTCCGGTTCCATGGAAAATGGCCGGGTACCCGGTTTTGCTCACCCCTAATAACATATACATTAACTATGCCAACAAAAATCATATTTAGCAAATATAAGGCTTTATTCATCATATCCACTAAAATTTTAAAGTCTTATAAAAATATGTAAACTAAAACAAAAAAAGGACTATAAACTAAAACCAAAAAATAAACTAAACCCAAAGTTCGAATTAAAAAACCATAAAACCAGTCGATTGTCTAAGATATTGACATTTTAATAACTTGCATCCATCATTTTCTTCAGAATACAAATTCGTTTTGGAAGAGGACAACCACATAATATGTGTGCCTTTTCTGGTTTTTCTGGTAGAAAAATATATGCATCTGTTATCACATCGGGTTCCACATCCACGAGCTCAAGTTCATTGTATATTTCTTCCTCTGAATACACACGTGTACGCGAACCTTCGAATATCTTTTACAAAAAGTAAAATAAATACTATCAGTAATATGACAACAAAAACGGATTTATAGATGTAAAAATATTATATAATGTAAATATTGTTGAACTTTGAGGTTTCGTTTGTGATTGTGGCATGGAAAATGAACCATGAAAATATTCACTATTATTAAAATTCTCCAAAGTAACGTCATTGATAGATATCATTTGATCAATCTCATCAATTGTTTATGTCCTTTGTTGATTATTATCCATTTGATTTCTTGTTTCTTTGGTTGTTTCTGCAGCAACACCCGTTATCTTTAGCAAACAATTCTAACATTTCATTGTAGTTAGAAACTTGTTTTCTCTACCATTTTGCAGCATCGGGTTTATCTTATTCAAAAAATAAATAGTTATGGTATGACAAACAATAAAGAGTAAATATTATAATTTATATCACCAAAAACACTTACCGCTATCAATGCTTCCGAAACCTCTTCCTCTGCCTCATATAACTTCGTATCAGAGTTCCAAGCAAAACCACTTAATGAAACACCACGAAAAATGTCATAATACTGGGCAAAATGATCTTTTAGAGTCTTCAAACGATTCTTCAAATGGTTTTTGTTGAAATCTTTGTTCAAAGTTTTACTTAACTCATCCACCATGTTAGTATATGCTTGGGAAGTGAATGTTCCATCAACTCTATTACCTTTATCATTGCTTGAATGAATGCATCATCCATCTGAGGGTTCCAATTAAATGGCCCATGATCAATTACTGCATTGTATTCATAAATATTAAACTTAAGAATATTAATCTTAAAAAACATTGAGAGAATAGTAAACATAATACACATCATAAATAAATCCAAACACAAATAGTTGATTATCCATCAAATTCAAATATCACCATATAGTATTCAACAAGTAATTAGACATTCATTTCGTTCTTCCTATACGATGAATAATTACTCCACATTGCATTTGCGATTGAACTTCTAATTTGTTCGCCTCTCTCATCTATATCTCTTGGAGCATGAGCTTCTTATTCTTGCGTCGCATTTAATACCTCATGTTACTTCTTCTTCAAGTACTTTGTCACGATATTCCTCAAGTAAAAAGTTATGTAGTATACAACATGCTAAAAATATGTCTGATTGTGTTTCACATGAGTAAAATGGCTCGGTTGCACTTCTAATTATAGGAAACCTCTTTTTTAAGACACCAAATGCTCGTTCAATAGCATTTCGTAATGACACATGACGGAGATAAACAACTCGAGTGGATTCTGAGGCGCACGAGATGAATACTCCTTCAAATGATACCTAACACCTCTATAAGGCGCTATGAGTGAGCTTCTATGGGGTAGACCAGCATCAACCAAATAATATTTACCTATAAACAAAAAAAATTAGTATACAAATATAACATTATTTATATAACCAACTATGTTTTAAGATATTACCTTCAGGAATGAGTAGTTTATCATTTCCAGTGAGTGCATGTTTTATGATTCTCGAATATGATGTCATGCCTTCCCAACTACTCAAAACGTATGTGAACTTTAAATCAAATGTACACAACTAGTACATTTATCGTTGGATATCCCTTACGACCACGATATCTTGGGGCATCTTTACTAGGTACTCTCACACGAACATGTGTTCCATCAATTGCTCCTATACGGTCCTTGAAAAATGGATAATATCTCTTATTTTTTTGAATTTCTTTTGGAACTATATTACCGATGGGTTTTCGAAGATATTGATCTTCTAATGATATAATTGCATGCAAAACTCGATGAAAATGTCTACTCGTGGCTGATTCGGATCAACGATAAAACCAAGAGACAAAACGGTTCTTTCAATCATTTCCAACCATATGCAAAAATCTAGCAACCTGCTCTTCAACTGACATACGTTGAGTTGGCCGAAGGCCAACCTGATCTTCTGTTAGGGGTTAAACAGTTTATTGTATTAAAGTTGGGAGAATTAAAGTTGGGAGATTAAAAGTGTAAAATACCGAAAGGTATTTAATGTTTAGTTCAGTTTCATTTAACCTAGAGTTCTGATATTAGAATACCTAATAGCCATACGTTTGTTTTACTCTATAATTGCATACATTCATCAATCCTAATCAAGCCGACTACGTGATTCATTCAATTATCTATTGTTCGTGTTTGATTGTGAATTACATTGCACTTGTACTGGACTCACAATTGGTATTAGAGCGAAGAGACTGAAAGATTTGATCCAGGTAACCTTTTGTGTTTTTATCGAACTCTCTATTTTAATCGACAATTATGTATTTTTCAACGATTCTTTGTTTTTGGTCGAAATTCTCTGAAATTGGTTATTCTAATCACATAGTTATACATATTATTGCATCTGGTAGAGATTATTCAATTCAATTTCAAAGATTTCTGTGGAAATTTTAGTTTCTGGGTTTGGTCTGTTCTTCGTGTTCTTCATATAAATTTACAGATTTCTCGAAACTAATCGTTTTTGTTATAAATTGTCACTTGGGTTTGAGTAATCGATCATTGTTTAGCGTATATTGATACCCAGATTTCATGACAATCAAGCTTGGTTGAATTATGATCTATTAATCGAAGTTGTTCACTGTTTCCTTGCTTATCGGTTTTATTGTTATCGGATCATTTGTTCATACATTAACATCATCTTCAAATCATAAAATCCGATCCCCTTCAATCCGATCTCTATCGGACTTGTTCCAAGATAAGGTCCCTATTGAATCCACTTGAAAATCAATCATCTTCGGATTCTGTTCACCATCGGACTGATTTAAAATCACACCATCTGATATCTCTCAAATCCGATTACAATCGGATTAACAGTCATCAGATTCCCATATCCGGTCACTTATCAGAATTGTCTTCAAAAACTGATTCAATCTGATCCTTTATCGATTTTGTTCCAAAATTCGATTCGACTATCGGATCACTTGTTCAACTGCACTAATCCAATCAAAGTCTCTCACAAATCCGATAGTTCACTGTCAGGAACTCAAAATCAAATTCTCAGATTCTCAAAGTCAATTACCATTGGATTTAGTCACAAATCCGATTACCATAGGTTTCTATCACAAATTCGATAACCATCGGACTCAATCATCGGATTATTGTTTTTCTTTCGTTATCGAATCCATGGCTTGTTCTTTATCGGATTTCTCTATATTGAATTGTTGCTTGATATCGATTATTGGATTGTTAGGTTTAGGATTTGGTTCATTTGATATCAATTATCGAATTTCGACATTTTCTGATCACTTATTGGTTTCTGCTTCCATTTGAGTTTGGCGGTTGTTTGACATCGTAGTTGTTGTACTGGGTTTCTTTCAGATTACAATAGCTGGTCAATCAATTGTTGGTAGGTGGAGTAAGAACGTGGGACGGTGAATCGATTTGTGGGGGAGGCGGTCAAACACTGAGGTGGGTAGGTGTTTGACATCAAATTGATTAGGGGTTGTTTGCTACTGCCACGTTTTAGCTGTTGTCAATTTCTCTTGGATTTTGCTTCATTTTTGTTTGCTTATTCGCTAAACTTAGTTTTTTAAGGTTGTGTCCATCGCATTTGGTATTTTACCGATCCCACATTCGGTTTCTCTAGGTGATTTGTCGACTGACGATCAAAACAGTTTTAACAAATATACATGTTCTTCAACTAATCACTGTGAAACTCCTAAATCTGATAAGGGGCGTAAGTTCTTAACCTTTTCGAACTCTGATGATTGTTATGCCGATGACTCCAATTTGATCGATTTTCCCAATTCTTCCAAGACACTTGGATTTTCTTCCTGACAAAGCTATAGATGAACCGGTGATCATGCATAAGGGTGAATGTTCCACAACCGCCCCGAACCGATTTCTGTGAACAAACCCGTTTTTCAAAATAACAACCTAAACCGTTCACGGAAACACCGACACACTGGTATTTCTAAAGCTCATCATCCTTACTATTCTAGCGCGTCTGACTGCAAATTTAATGATGTTTCAGATAAACGTTTTCCAATAAAAGATGTTCTATTCAAACAAGTTTGGGTAGAAAAGAAGTCTAAGCAAGCCATTAAGAAAACAAAGTCATATAATTCTTTTTCGCGTGTTAAGACAAACAATATGAATCATGATGATTTTCATTCAAGTACTTCTGCTGAACAAAGTTTAGTGCTTCTGCTTAAAATTTATTCTATTCAACGTTGTTCTGCATGTGGGTTGAATGATTTTGTTAATCGAAAATCTGCATTTGATTGGTTTGACATATACCATGTTCATAAGTCTAATCCTGTTTCCCCAATGATGATATCCACAGTTAGAACATCTCATCGAAATAGATGGTTCGGAACTTACAGCATTCCCCAGACCAAAGCTAACATTCGAGGACCCAGGATGGTATGGGTACCAAAATCTCTTTAATTTGTTTTGCAGGTTTATCATGTTGACCTACTGAACTCGAATTTACTAAACACATGATCAGACAAATGCTTGGTTTGAGGGGGAGTAAGTATTTTCTTAGGGTATATCTTGTTTTGTGCTAGAAGTTTCTTTTTCTGAAACTCTTTTGAATATTGACTTCTGAACATATCAGTTCAAGACTCGTATTTCACGTATATGATTTCTGAAATTTTTCTTCTCTCCAAAATGTTGTCTCTTTGAATCATGCTAGGAAAAATTTTCATAGGAATAGTGTGTGAGATTACATGAACTTCTACGGACTACCAGCACCGGTAATCCTACCCAGAAAGTAATCCCTGAGTGATTGAGGGGTGAGGGGTCTTACATCATCGAGTGGGGGAAATAACTTATACGTTTGAGTAATCTCATTGTGCTGAGTGGTAAAATGAAAACGAGAGATTCGTTAGAAGTGAGGACTTTATTAAAACATAGAGGGTGAGAGAACAGAGTTAAAAGAAAAATAAAAGTCTGCACCAACCACTTCTAAGCCGGGAAACCACATCTACTGATTGGTTCATAATTATTTGATGACCATCATTGAAACAGGCAGTTAGCCCATGCCAACTCTTGATTTAACCCCACCTACTACTCATTTCTTTCTTAACATAGAGATGTTTCAATTTTTATGGGGATGCAGCACATCATCTATCTAGTTTTCATTTGGGAAACTTAGATATTGAAATAGAAGAAAATCTGCCCCGCCTTCGCACTTAAATCATGCAGATTGAGTCTGTGGAATATATTTCACATTTTTAGCCTTAAAGAACATACAATGCTTAATTTTTTCTACACATTCACGAGTCTTTGTGATTCAAAATGCATCTCTTTGTATTTATGCCAGAACAGTATGAGAAGTTAGTCTTATAACTTTACATCAGTGATGACTGGAAGTCCTATCAGTGCTACCCCGTTGCCAACACTGAAAATAGGTCACTAAATGGAATTTATTTCGATTGTAGTGATAACAGTTTCTAAACGTGCTTCTGTATGTTAGTCGATTACCCATAGTTCAAAAAGGATATACTTGTTCGAAAGAGAGCAATTTTTAAGGAGGGAGAATATGATTCTAAAAAAGATACTCTTTTGAGGGGGAGCTAATATTTGTATTTGATGCAGCTAATTTGATTTAGTCTTTGATGATTAATGATGCTCAGGATTCTCCTAATGATCATGAGGGGGAGAAACTATATCAAAGACACATCATAGGTACAAAAAGAAGACACTATGCAAAGACAAGAAGAAACAAGAAGAGTTGTTCAAAGGCATGATGCTGGTATTAAGGGGGGAGTAGTCATAACTTAAAGAAAAGATATTCAAAGACATGATTTTGATGTTGAGTGGGAGCAGGCGTAACTTAAAAAGTTTTGATTCTAAATATGTTGATTCTAAGGTTGAAAAGCCGTTAGATTCAAATATTGTAGATGTGATGTAGAGCTTGGTGCTTAACTGTTGAGATTTACTGATGACAAAGCTACTTGAAGAAGTTTGGTATTGAAGATGGATTCTTTCATATATAATTCGAAGTTAAATGTTTAAAGTTTGTTTGTTGACTGTTGCAGTTTCAAAAGTCTTCCGAAGATTCTAAAGATCAATTCAAGCTGAACGTTTTTGATCTGAAGATGGTATGTTGATAAATGGGAAGATTGTTCACTCTTCAGAATCCGTGCTACAAAGGTTAATCATCTTCAAAGGAAAGATTTTTTAAAGGTTCGTTGAAGTGAAGATAAAGTCAACTGGTATTCAGAAGAAGCCATTTTTCCAAACAGTATTTATTGAACTTCAATTCAAAAGGGAAGATTGTTAGGGCTAACTTTGTTATCTTTGATTTGCGCAAGACGAAGTAATTCGAGCTACTTTGCAACTTTAATACAAAGGGGGAGATTGTTTGGGTTAAATAGTTTATTGTATTAAAGTTGGGAGAATTAAAGTTCAGGGATTAAAAGTGTAAAATACCGAAAGGTATTTAATGTTTAGTTTAGTTTCATTTAACCTAGGGTTCTGATATTAGAATACCTAATAGTCGTACGTTTTCTTTACTCTATAGTCGCATACATTCATCAATCCTAATCAAGCCGACTACGTGATTCATTTAATTATCTATTGTTCGTGTTTGATTGTGGATTATATTTCACTTGTACTGGACTCACATCTTCTAACTTTTGATACAATAATATTAAAGCTTTCTCACTCATACGAATAATTTCACGACATTTACCACTTATTGAGAGATGGAGCAACATCTCTTCTCGTATGGTTTTTCTATGGAACATCATATCTCGGGTAGGTAAACTAATATGGTTTTTATGTTGAAGTCGACGATACGCAATAAACGATACCACTAGACAAACTAATTGAGCCGCTACTAATTGTTGAGTTCTTAATAAAAGAAGTATATCATCATCCATTGGACAACTGTGTATTGAAAAATAAATGTGTTAAAGAATGAAGATTAAACCTACAAGTAATTAAACTTTTTACATATTGATCATGAATTTGTAACAATCACATTTCTCTTTTGATCTAAAATATACAATGAGAAAAACAAACTTTAAATAACCTATGGGTTTTAGCCTGTCATCTAAGAAAAAAATTCCAAAATTGGTGTCCTGAATAAAAATGGTGGACTTTTGTTTTTGTAATGGAAAGGGTATTGGTTTCTGGGATTGAGGGTGTATGCTTGTCCTATAGTGTATGCATTTTCTCCAGTATCACTACCCTATGTGATATTCAATACTAATAGAAAAGATCATTTAACACATCGGCATGCATGAAAATGCATACACTAACAGAAAATAATGCTAGTTTCTGTCTATATTCATCTAGGTGATGTTCCTATTGTTTCTATTGCTTATCATTATAGTTGTCAGAGGTTATTATTCTTTCATGGAGTTAATGGTCATGAGTAATTTCTAACTCATTATCATCCAACCTTCTTTATTCATATGATTTATTAAAATCATGGAATTTAAGTAAATTTCAAAACCAGAGGTTTATTCATATGCATATAGAAGAAGATGGCGAAGAGGGAGACGAACCGTACCCCGTTGATCGCTGAAGCAATCCGAACAGTCGATGGAGGCTCTTATTGCCGGTGTTGGAGACGTTAACAAGGCACGTTTATCCGAAACGACAGCAGACTCTGAAACGTGTAAAGATGATAGCAAACAGTGGATACGTGAAGACTGATGAGGGAGGAGAGGTTTCATATAATGAAGACGTGATGGTAGGACAGGCTGAGAGCTGGAGATAGAGATGAAGAAGATGGAGAAGTGAAGACTAATGAGATAATGGATAATTTTGTGGGTTTGATAATTATGTATAATATAGGAGACGTGAGGTTTTGTGGGTTTTTATTAATGGATAATTTTGTAAATTTGATAAACGAATTTTGGGAATAATCTTCTTTTCTTCACTTTCCGCCCAGCTATGGGAGGAAAGATTTGGGAGGAAACTCATCCCTTATTTCCCTTCCTAATCCCTTCCTTTCCATCCTAAAAAATCTCGAGAACACGAATTTTTTTCTTTTACCCTCCCTTTCCCTCCTAAAAAACATCTCGAGAACATGGCGTTAGGGGGAGATTGTTAGAATTAACCCTGTTAGAAAGTGTAAGTAAAAACGTTGTCTAAGTCTTTTAGTAGAAGACTAAGTCACTGGAAGATACAGAGCTCGGGTACAGAGCTTAGATGCAGAGGGCAGAGATGCAGCAGAGCAAGTCTTAGGCGCAGAACTTAAGTCCCAAATGTAGAGCCTCTGTCTCTCAAATCTTCAATGTATTTGTTTTCTATTCGTTGTTAGTATTCAATTCATTTATTCTAGTTTATTTGATGATTTAGCAACTGCTTCCGCTTTCTACTCTTTTATAATTAGTATCGTCATTTATTGAGTGTTTAAAGGGATATGGGTTCCTACAGAAACCCTTAGATGAACTTCTAGTAGATTGAGAAGATGAGAGTAAAACTTTGTTACCTTCAAAGTTGAGACTCAAATTTTGAGCATCATTGTTATCTTTGCTATTTGCTATAGGCTGCAATTCAACATCCCGTTGTCTCATGGCATTCACGTCAGAGTTACTCAAAGGCTGCCAACTAATAACTCTTCCGACGTCATGGGTGAACCTTGATTATTATAATTCTTTGAGCTGCCTAAATGTTGCATTTTGGAAACTCTATTTGGACTACTTAGGATACTACGGTCACTAGGGGCATCGTAAGGATGGTCTCCATTATCATCATTGGGTGGTGAATTAGTAGAATAATGAGATGTATCAAGAAAGGTATCAAAGAAATTTGAAGTATTATAACATCATCGGAAACAAACTTATCTAACTTGTCTACACTCATCTTAAAAGGGAAAACATTTTCATAACAACAATTTTGTTTGAATCCAAACTATACAATCTGTATCCCTTTTGTGAATTTGCATATCCCAAAATTCCTAAGATGAGTGAGAACATGTTGAAAGCCGTAAACAAACTCATGTGGACAGTTACCATGCAAAACAGAATGAGTCCTATTTATGAGATATGTTGATGTGAGAATACACCCACTCCACAAATTTAAAGGTATGTCTCCCTAAAACATAAGAGCTCTAGCTATATTAAATAAGTGACGATGTTTACGTTCCACAACCCCTTTTTGTTGGGGAGTATAAACACAAGATGTTTGATGTATGATTCCTTTCGATTTGAAAACTCGTTTAATTTTAGGTTTAAAATTTCATCCCCATTATCACTTCTAAAGGTGTTAACCATCTTTCCAAATTGGGTTTTTAACAAATTAAAAAAGGCAACAACATTAGCAGCCAACTCATGCTTTCCTTTTAGAAGATAAACCGAAATAGCACGAGTAAAATCTTCAACAATTGTGAGAAAATATTTGTAACCTTCCCTACTTTAAACATGATAAGACCCCAAACATCCAAGTGAACCAATTCACCAAAGTACTTGGACTTGTGATCACTTAACTTGAACTTATCTCGAGATTATTTTGCCTTATGACAGATCTCACATTGGTTACAAACATCATTTCCAATTTTAAGTTGGTTCTTTAGAACATTAAGCACTTGGTCCGTTGGGTGACCAAGACGAGTGTTCCATAATTGAGCAGACACAAATCAAGACATAACGAGACCGTCGAAAGAAGAAGAGGACTCAATTTTACAGTTTTCATCCAAGAAATAGAGTCCACCTTCTTGACTACCAGTCCCCATAACACTCTTTCGAAGAGAGTCCTAAAAATAACATTGAGACTCAGAAAAACCAATAAACACTTTGTTATCCCTATCCAGTTTATGAACACATAGCAGGTTGACACTGAAATCCAATACTACGAACACATCAAATAATGTGACATTATATGAATGTTTGAAATTTCCAAATTTTATTAATCTTTGCCGTTGTTCCATTAGGGTGATTGACCATTAGATTTAGATCAAACACATCCACTATATCTTTAAGATTAAAGGCGTTGGATGTCATATGCTGGTTTGCACCAGAATCAATGATCCAACCAGGACGACAGGTGTTTATGCCAAAAATTGGTTTAATAAAATCAACTGAAGGCCAGTATGGAGATTTTAAGACTAAAGGTAGGATTCAACGACAAACGTAACGAATGACAATAAATTAAATTAACACGAATAATTGGTGACGCGGAAAAACCCTTTGTCGAGGGAAAAACCGCGGACGATGGTTGAGATCGCCGATGCACTAGTGAAAGTGACGTCAAACAGAGACGTCGTTCCTTGGTAACATCGGTCGTACGTATGATGATTACAATAGAAAGGAATATAAAATTTAACGTTAGTTTGCTGCTCTGCGTCGTAAGTTCTTTATGCCTTAGCCCCTTTCAGTCGTCGCTTGTATGCCTTTGATTCTTGTATTTATATTGTTTAATTTAGTAACGATCTCAAGGAACTAATTGAGCGTTTATTGTTGTCGTCTGTTATGACCGTTTGTCATAAATTATAACGGATATGCATTTAAACACACAATCAAAATGTAAGATTCGTCGTTAGTTTTATATAAGTCAAGTGATATTTTCGACGGTCGTTGGATAAGTACGACGATATATAGACGTGTCCTGGAATTGTCTTTTCCATGAGTCTTAGAAATGTTGTTGTGAGTTATATAGCTATTTGCTCGGTCGTACGATGTAAACATCTCTTATGTCTCGACGTCTTATCCTGAAATCAATAGTCGTTAGTTCCTTATAATAAATTATTGATGATCGTTAGTATTTTATCGAATGTCGCTAGATGGTATTTTTGCTCCAAACAGTTTGCCCCGAAATTTAAGATAAAAGGCGGCAAACCTGAATTTCAAATTTTTCGTTTGAAGTCTAACGAATCCCGTTGAGGGGTAACTGAATCGATTCGTTTGCAACTGAACGATTGGGATATGAATGAATGAGTCATGTGTGGTCGAGGATGTCATCCACGACGTGGGGCGCGTGCGTCAGGTGGTACAGCTATAATGGACAGGTGTCGACAATCGTGTGGTTGCATGCAAAAAGGTGTCGGCCACGTGTCGATTGTGAGAACGCGAACGGTTTATGGAACCCGTATGAATACCGGTTGATTTCCTTTCCTTTCATTTTTTACGCTTGCCATTTTTTTAGAGAGATACCTTCGAGATCCAAACCAAAAACCTGCATATTCTTGCCAAAAACGGATTTCGAGTTTAGAGCTTATATAAGGTACGATCTTCGACCCCTTTTATGCGTTTTAAGACTTTTGTGAGAAATCCTAGAAAACATTGGGAGGAAAAAGCTTTCTATATAGCCAAAGTTACACAGCCCGATATGAGGGACGCTGCAGATCCCGAGAGTCTTTTCCGTAACGACTCTGACGTATAGTCGTTTAGAGCGGAATCCCTTCGGTCATCCGCATGTATTCCCCGGCCCCCCTTAGGCCGGAGCAAGTGCCCAAGGGTTCCAATGGCAAGCGTAAAAAAGGCTATTTATACAAATACCCATTTAAGATAGGGTTCCAATGGTCCTTTACTGGTCTGGCGAGGTTTGTTAACCAAGATGAGTTCCAATGGCCCTTTACTTCATTAGAATCACAATTAAGAACACATAAAGTTGCACCAAATTCTCTTTGTCATATGTCTCTTAAATGTCAAATGTTACAAAATGAGAGAACCAACACAAAGTCAAAAGCATAAAAACTATTTATAGTAAGAACAAAAAGTTACAATTTTAGCCCTTCTACTTTCAACAATTCTATATTTAACAATCTCCCCCTTTGGTGAAAGTAGCACTTCTCTTGAAAAATTTGACCACTTCAGACATGAACTCTGACATTACGAGTACTGAATTCATCTCCTAGATGACTCTTGTATATCTTGCACGGAGACGACGAAGGACTTCCAATCTTCTAACATCATTTCTGTAATCAAGTCTTTCTTGAATTTCTTCCAAAGCATCATTGATTAGAACTTTATCTCTTTGATCCATTTTCTTCACTGCTCGATCATCTGAGTTTAACTTTCCTTCTAAATATAGCATGATGGTCTTTAGAGTTTCGTCACAGTAGCAAGCTATTTCACTGAAGGCAAATTATCAATTCCAGTAAAACTTTGATTAGGCTTCTTAAGATTTAGCTTTGGTTGATTGCCTTCAAGACTCATATGGAAATCATACACATACACCTGAAGATAAAGGCACGAGAAAGAGTTAGCTATTTGTTAACGTATTCCGCAATTTAGAGATAGCGACTGTTAATTGGTTTTAGTAACACCCGACTTTTTTTACTCTTGAAGTAAGAATTGGTTTATCCTTTATCGATGTAAAATCTAGTCTTTCCCTTTGAGGCAATTCAAACGTTGCTTTCATATGAAGGGATTTATTCTTTGTTTAAAGTATCATTAAAAAATTTAAATTAGTCGTTATTTTCATATTTGAGGGTGTTACACTATTTATCAAATGTGTTCAGTATTTGATGAAATCCACATACATGGTTTTCTTGGGTTAATACATCTTGAAAATGCATATATTTGGGGTCGTTGCATATTTTGTCAAATAAATCACAAGTGTGGGTTATTTTAATGTCTTATCTCGTAAATGAGGATCTTTTGGTGTTATATGCACCTTTGGAGTTTTTAATCATATGAACCATTTGGAAAATACACGTAATTGCATTATGAGCCATTTTGGAAATTATGGAGTATGATGTCATTTGGAAAATGGTTTGTCTCAACCAAATATGTTTGTTTTGGGTAATTACATAAGTGTTGAGTTGTTGAGCTTGGTACTTATATAAGCGAAAGACATGGAGTTGTTGAGTTTCGTATCCATATAAGCGAAAGACATGGATTTGTTGAGCTTGGTACCCATATAAGCGAAAGACACGGAGTTGTGTTTGGTACCCATATAAGCGAAAGACATGGAGTTGTTTAGCTTGGTAACTATATATGCAAAAGACATGGAGTTGTTGAGATTGGTACCGATATAAGCGGTACACATGGAGTTGTTAAGCTTGTTAACTCCTTGAACTAGAGATCCAAGGTGGTTGAACCTAATGAATAAACACAGATAAGTGGCTTACTTTTATTCCATCACATCTAACGGAAACTGGTCTCCCCCATCATCGAAAAGTGTTGTTTTAGGTATATAGCCTTATCCATTATTTTCGATGACGTTTTTAGAGTATGAAGCATTATGCGTAATTTATATTATTGGATCATTAAGAATTGCCCGTATTTTGGTAAAGGTTGTAGAATTCAAGATTGGTATTTGAGCATTTAAACCTATTCATGTCTTGAATGAGTAAAGGTTGTAGAGTTCGTATTTGAACGAACATTTCAATTTAAAGCTTTCATTTCTAACAATATTTTGATTTAAAGGTATTATTATGAAAATGATGAATTTGGAAAAGATCCTTTTTTATAATAAGGTCATTTTATTTGAGAAAAAATATTATTTAATCAAGCGGTCTTTCATTTCCTACCGATTATAAATATGTTATAAACTCTTGAGCTCACTACGCGTTAAGCTAACATTTTCCTTTGTCGGCATGTGCATCAGGTTCTCGTTGAGGTTGGTACTAGTGACACATGTTGACTTGAGTGCTAGGGAGTGGCGTTAAGGACCTAGCTTTTGGTGATGTCTTCCGCAGTTGGAGATAGCGACTCTTATTAAATGTGGTAACACCCCACCATTTTTATGTCTTTGTATAAGACTTGATTTATCCTTGTCGAGGTTTATTTAGAATGTTTACCCGAGGTAATTCATGTTTTGATTTATAGCAAAATGATTTACTCCTTATTTGTTGTATTGATGAAAATTTTAAACTAGTCGCTCTTTCCAGATTTTAGGGTGTTACAAGTTGGTATCAGATCATAAGTTTGAGAGAGATTTAGGTATTGATTTTGGATGCCTAGACCCAAACTAGTGTATTTCTAAGTGATCGAATGTGAGATTTTATGATTCGGCACTTTAAGATAAGATGTTTTGAGGTTAATAGATATATACACTAGAATCGAAAATCATGATGATGGTAGCGAGGATCTGCATGAGAGGTAATTTATATTGTCATTTGGCCAGTGTTAGTATGTATATACATTTATGTGTGTGTGCTTGAGTAGCGTTATTGTGGTGATCGATGGGGGGTAGTGAATGAATTCTTATTGAGTGATCGTTAGAATAACTGATGTTTGTAGCATTGTCACTTTCAGTGATAAGTATGGTGAATTACATTAAGCCGGCCATTGTGGGTAAGAGATAATTGTTAAATCTGAACCATAAGCTTGTTGAATCATCATTATTTCGAGAATAAATTATAAAGTTAAAGTATCTAGTTGTGGATTATGGCCTTAAGATGTGGAGCTTTCCAATGTCGATCTTGTAGCTAGTAGACTTGGCGAGTGTGGGTTTAAGACTTCGGGTCACGACCAAAGGCATGCACGATATTTATTCAACTATTTTTGAAATAAATTGCATGAACGATTTCGTATTTAATGGAACTTTGTACTTGTCAAATTAATGATTTTGGCACACCAATAGTGGCCTGTGTTTCGAGAAGTATTGAATTGTTTTAAAATGCATAAGATTTTACACGAGCTCTATTAAGAATTTTCGTTATACAAACTTTACCAGCATGGCATGATTTTATGGTGCAAGTTGTGAGCTATTTTCGAAACTTACACTGTCATGAACTATTATGTTCACCTCCTTAAAAGTATGCAATTGTTTTGTTACTATTTTGAGGAAACTATTTTGTGTATATGAGTTTTAGGGTCAAGTTTGAATTGCATGAAACTACTGTATCTCCTACAATCAATTGCAAGTTTTATTAGAATTATGTTTTCGATGTTTTACGATTCAAGGATTTAACTCGGAATTTAAACGAAATTGTTTTGTTGTTTGCGTTGCGTTGCGTATAGGAAGTTTTTGGGAACCTTATTTACTTGATATTTAATTGATTTTGTTAAAGGAGTCTCGATAGCTTTTATTTAAATGACTTTCCCTCGTTTTATTTCTGTTTGGGGATCTAGTTATTATGTATGAGTTGCATACTTCATTGGAGTTATCTTCACAATTCCATTATTGTTAACGTTTTTAAAAAATGCAAGCATATTGTTATTTGGCTTTAAATTTTAATCAAGTCTAAATGATTTCATTTTGTAACCAAAAGCACATGCACATATCGTTTTACTAGTTTTGAGAAATAAACTGACACCTGCGAGTCTTGTTGGGGAATTTTATTCCATTTCTTTTTATGGCTAAAAGAGAGAATCTGTGGAAGCTTTGTGTTGTGTAATTGTTTTTTTGAAGTTTTATACAAATATTTTGGTGCACATTATTTTAGTACATGAACTTATTTTACATACTTGGCATAAATAAATGCATGTTAGGACTTTAGTTTTCCATTTGAAAAACCTATTAAACATATTTTAATTATTGTCATTATTGGTTGACTATTGATCAAATAGCTTTCAAGATGATTTTATATGCATGATATTTGTGGCTACTTTGAACGATTACCTAGTTACGGTAGAAATTTTTATGCGTACGTAAAATGATTATAAAGATTCCAAGTTTGACAAATCTTTTGAATTTATAAATTGGCATGTTAATTTGTTGAGTCTTATACATCAAAAATCTTGAACTCGTTAGATCCATAGAGGTAAACCTTTTTATGAAAGGAGTGGTACTTAAGAAATAGAGGAGTCTTTGGGAATTGAATTGTCGGATGATCCGACTTATGGTTCGTTTTGGATTTTGGGGTTCTCCCTAAAAGGTTCGGTTCATGTATGATCGATTGAGCTATTAGATTTATGTATTATCCAGTTATTTAAGTAATGATCTTTTGTTTCTACGAACTTCAGGTTAAAGTGTAGTGTGATATTGCTTGCTCCTGGTTGAATATGTTTTGTTGGCTGAGTCGGGCGGCATCATTTTGACTGTCAGTGGCGCAAAGTCTTGATGGGTCTTCATGAATGAGGAATATTTTGTGGTACTGTCATTTTACGATCTTAAGAGTCAATTACTGGTTTCGAGGTCAAGGACTATGGAAGTACTTAGGTTGCTTCAGTTGAATTCCATAAAACTTTTGCAAGTTATAGGTGGTAAATTAGAGGAGATTAGATTCTTGATAGCCAGTGAGTAATGGTTTTGACCAATTATGTTACTAAGGACGTTTGAGAGTTCTTTAGATTTTGGTGTGCTTTTTGGCAGTTGGGATTTTGGTTTCACAACTACATTGAACTTAACCAAATTAGTACATAAGAGTTTCGTGTTTAAACATTATTGGAGAGATCTAGTATGAAATCTAAGGTAGACCTTAAGCGGAAATCGTTTATTCAAAGAGACTCTAACTAGTTGAACTTAAAAATTGACGCGGTAGTGGTCTATTAAGAAATGTTTTTGTAGGATTCCTTTACCACCCGGGGAAAGTCAACATGATAGTGAGTAACTTGATTCAAAAGAAGTTTGTTTGGTTATAGCCGGATGACCATTTGTGAAATTATCGAAAGGTTGAATGCAAGAGAGAAGAGCGTCTCAGTTTGCTAGAGTTTGTTAGAAAATTTAAGAGTGAATTTATTTTGGGTATCAATTATAGAGTTGAGCCATTGAGGTCATAAGTAACCCTCGAGGTAGTATGGATCACTTAAGGTTGGGAGGCAACCGAGCTCATATTGTTAGAAATTGCTCTAACAATGTTCAGTGTTCACCCTGAGAGTGGTGTAACATGTCAAGTTGAAGATTGGATATGGGATTCAGCGTGTAAATTATCATGGTAGTCACGGTGGAAGATTAGCGGGATCCATTTTCAGTTGAAGTATATTAGTGTTATCCTCTTAGGAAGGAAGCCATTTATGTTTGTAAAGTTGAGGTTATTTGAGTGTTTGATTGTTTCTAGATTTCGAGTACGAAATCATTTTAAGGTTGGGAAGATTTTAAGACCCGCATTTTAGTATCCATAATTAGGGGTGAGCATAATCGGTTACCCGACTTATTTTCATGGAACCGAAACCAGAACCGCTACCACCGGTTCCTTATATTTTGGAACCGGAACCGCCGGGAACCGGTTCTGGTACCCGGTTTCAATTTTTTATACATAGGATACGATAAAAAATGTAATTTTAAACTACAAAACTAATCCGATAAAAATTTACCGACTTAAAATAATAAATACAACAAATAGCGAAAACTAATCCGACAAACACTAATTATTACATAAATAAACAAGAAATTTTGAGTTTAAATAACAACAAAATGACTTCCATAAATACCTCACATCAAGTCGTGAACACCTGACAAATAACATAAAAGTCTAACCTAAAAAGAAATATAGTTTTATTAATATATATATATATAATATTTTTTATTTAAAATTAATGGGTACCCGTCGGTTCCGGTTTTAGGTACCCCGCAGGTAACGATTCCAAAAAAATGAGAACTGGAACTGGTCTTGATCGGTTCCGTATTTTAGGAACCAGAAACGGAACCAATCACATCGACTCTGGAGCGGTTCCGGTTCCAAAGACGGGTACCCGGTTCTGATACTCACCCCTATCCATAATTTCATTTTTCGTATGTATTCGGCCATATTATAGTCATTTAGAAGTATGATGGATGTTGGTTGAATTAGTTTTCGTATTTGTCAAAAATCAACTTTTGGTCGGAATTTACACTACTCGTGGCCGCACCCTTATTTTGGTCGCATCCGCAAGCAAACCTCAAAACGTGGGTAGAACTTATCTTTTACACTGCTCGCAGCCACACGTCTATTTTGCTCGCTTCCACGACCATTTGGACAACCCCTTTAAATCCGATTTTTCCTTTCTTTCCTTCATTTTATTTCTTCACCAACACTTTCCTCCCCTCATCCAAATCGGTTCAAACCTCATATTTCACCAAATCAACTTCTTAAAGAGAACCTAAGAGCTTGGCAAGTAGATATTTAGGTCTTATGGGTTCAAATCCAAGATCTTCATCTTCTTCCACCATTGTTGACCAAATTTTGGGATTTTTTTAGAAACTCACTTATAAGTTATTCTAACATTTATAATCCTTGATTCTTGTCAAATTATTTCATCTTGATCTCTTAGAACATCTCTGTTGGTGTATTTTACATATCCATGGATTTTGAACAAATTTGGGTATTTTGCGTAATTTTAGATTTTGACTAAGGTTTGTATGGATCTGATTTTGGGAGTTCCTCTTGGTATATTTTAGGTTTGTTTGTGAACTATATAAAGTTTCTAGTGATGGATGTTTGTGGATCTAAAGTCTCCATGAAAGGACCTTCAAGTTTGGGATAAAACTAGATTTAGCCTAAATCTAGCAAGCTGAGTTCAAATTACTTTGTGAAAACTATGTACATGCTAAACATGTCCATTTTCTTGTATTAACATGTTTTTACTTACTATTTATCAAATGTGTTGAGTATTTGATGAAATCCACATACATGGTGTTCTTGGGTTAGTACATCTTGAAAATGCATACATTTGGGGTCTTTGCGTACGTTGTCAAATATATCACAAATGTGGGTTATTTTAATGTCTTATCTCATAAATGGGGATCTTTTGGTGTTATATGCACCTTTGGAGTTTTAGATCTTATAAACCGTTTGAAAAATACACATAATTGCATTATGAGGCATTTTGGAAATATTGGAGTATGATATCATTTGGAAAAATGGTTTGTGTCAAGCAAAGATGTTTATTTTGGGTAATTACATAAGTGTTGAGTTGTTGAGCTTGGTATTCGTATAAGCGAAAGACATGGAGTTGTTGAGCTTGATACGCATATAAGCGAAAGACGTGGAGTTGTTGAGCTTGATATCCGTATAAGCAAAAGACATGGAGTTGTTGAGCTTGGTACCCATATAAGCGAAATATATGGAGTTGTTGAGTTTGGTACGCATAAAAGCGAAAGACATGGAGTTGTTTATCTTGCTACCCATATAAACAAAAGACATGGAGTTCTTGAGCTTCATACCCATATAAGCAAAATACATGAAATTGTTGAGCTTGGTACCCATATAAGCGATAGACGTGGACCTGTTGAGCTTGTTAACTCCTTGAACTAAAGATCCAAAGTGGTTGAACCTAATGAACAAACACAGATATGTGGCTTACTTTTATTCTGTCACATCTAAAGGTAATAGGTCTCCCCCGTCATCGAAACGTGTCGTTTTAGGTATAGAACCTTATCCATTATTTTCGATGATATTTTTAGAGTATAAAGCATTATGCATAATTTATATTATTGGATCATTGAGACTTAACCGTATTTTGGTATTCCAGATAATGGAGCTTTATCCAATCTCGGTATTTGAGCATTTAAACCTATTCTACTCTTGAATGAGTAAAAGGTGTAAACTTCGTATTTGAACAAGCATTTCTATTTAAAGCTTTCATTTCTAACGGTATTTTAATTTAAAGCTATTATTATGAAAATGATAAATTTGGGAAAGATGCAGATTTTGTAATAGAGTCGTTTAATTTGAGAAAAATTATTATTTAATCAAGCGGTCTTTCATTTCCTACCGATTATAAATATGTTATAAACTCTTGAGCTCACTAGGCGTTAAGCCTAACCCTTTTCTTTTGTCGGCATGTGCATCAGGTTCTCGTTGGGGTTGGGACTAGCGACACGTGTTGACTTGAATGCTAGGGAGTGACGTTAAGGACCTAGCTTTTGTTGACGTCTTCCGTAGTTGGAGATAGCGACTCTTATTGAGTTTAGTAACACCCGACCGTATTTATGTGTTTGTATAAGACTTGGTTTATCCTTGTCAAGGTTTATTTCGAATGTTTACCCGTGGTAATTCAAGTCTTGATTTATAGGAAAAGGATTTACTCCTTATTTGTTGTATTGATGAAAACTTTAAATTAGTCGATTTTTCCAGATTTTAGAGTGTTATATATAATGTATGAATATATTTATTGTTTCACCTCTCAATAAAATTTGTTAATTTATCAAATAATGAAGATCCCCATCAATCCCGTGTTGAAATTAAGGAACTACTCGAGAAGTACGATCGTGGTAGGATGCATGCACTTGTAGGGTTGTTGATGGTTTTACATTCCCCAAGTATGTCGATGTGTGTCGTACTTCCCACTACTAAAATGGAAGGCTTTCACCTACAGACATTTCCCTGGGAAATCTATCGCTAAAGGGTGATCCGTCACAAAACTGTCACAAAAGTTGATTGCTAAATTGTTGGTGGGTAAATCAAATTAGTGGCGGATTACCCAGGAAATTCCAGGGTAATCCGTTGCTATTTTCTTGAAAACATAGGATTTCGTCGGAACCATTAGTATTTCCTGGATGATCCGTGGTAATCACTCACGGAAATTTCCTTTGGTGTTTTTTATGGGTGAAAGTCATTTTTTTGTAGTGTCCTATTGGTTGGATTTAGTAAATGGGTTTAGGTTTTTGGTGGTGTTGCGTTGGTATTCGATAAGCATTTTAGGTTTCTAGGTTATCATGGACCTAGTTTGTTTATCTAATGTACAACAGTACTATTATGTTGAAATCTTTTGGTTCACTACAACAAATATGACCTATTGCGACGACAAATGTCGTCGCTAAAGATCAAAATTTCGTCGCTAAAGATCTATTGCGACGACTGTCGTCGCTGTAGATCTCGTTGCTGTTGGCCCGTTGCTGTAGCTTTCTATATCGACGACAAGTCGTCGCTAAAGCTAAAAAATAATAAAATTAAATTTTTTACCTATTGCCACGACATGTTGTTGCTATAGATAAAAATAGAAAATAAATTTTTTTTACCTATTGCGACGACATGTCATTGCTATAGGTAAAAATAAAAAATAAACTTTTTTACCTACTGCGATGACATGTCGTTGCTGTAGGTAAAAATGAGTTGTTCTATTTTTCACTTTTAGCAACGACATGTCGTCGCAGTAGGTAATTTTTTTAGCTTTTTAAAATTGGTTGTAAAATCTATTTTAATCAAATAATTCGATATTCAAATAAATATACAATAATTTTGAAAACCATAATATAAAATTATTAACATAAAATAAACGTTAATGTTTCAAATGTATTAGTACATAAATAGCTACTTATTGTATAGTCACTCTCTCTCTCTCTCTCTCTCTTTTCATCATCCTGTTGTGTTGTGGTGGTTGTCGCGCATGTGTGGTCCTCGAGCAACAACGATTAATACCTAGAACACATCAGAAGGAGAATATTGGAACAAATAACGAAAGGAGCAGTAAATAACCTTACATGAATTTTGCACCAAGTCTTCTTGCAGGATCAATCTCCTATTTTCATTGATTCAGTTCAATTAAACAAGAAACAATTATATTTTCATGCAATTTACCAAAAACAAAAAAGATCAATAATAGAAAAAAAGAAGACCAGTTACATGCATTTTCATGTCCGACTCAGATTAAATAAATAGCAAAACAGAAGCTTGTAAGTCCCAAGGAAAATAAATATATTGTGAGGAGCAGAACCACTTACGTTGAACTTGTTGGAGGCCGATAAAGTCTACGACTAAACCTAAAGCAACAATCACCTGAAGAATAATTGAGTAGCCATAAATCAAAAACTTGACATTAGCATCATATGCAAAGAAAGCCAAGCAAGATAGAGTTGCAGGTGCAAATCATTGGGTATAGTCCCAGTAAAGAAAATAATATCATTTTTAAGCTTCATATATTTTTTCAAAGTAGTGTTCAAGCATGATGCTTGTTTAATAATTTTGAGTTATGCATTCCAATATGAAATACCATCAAGTCTACCATCCTGTATAACTTTTTGAACTATGTTTCTTGCAAAGATTACCATGAAAGACACAGAAAAAATTGAGGGCTGAATAGAGTTTTTGCATTAGAGTTTCAGGACAAAAACAAATTGATATAAACCAACATATAAGTAAAGTCCTTAACTCAAAAAAAAATTGTCAACCATAATAGAAGGAAAGTGGATAAGAAAGTAAATAAAAAAAAGAGGAAAAATAAATGCTCTGTGAAAACACACTGTCACAAGCCCACGTTGATCAAAAAAGAAAGACACACTCACAATAGGCACCACTAAATTTCAATTGGATTCTAAGTCACATTGGTGCTGCTGTGTTCTAGAACCTTATGACTCAATTTCCTCAAATTTGTAGGGAAAAACAGCAAATGATTAGATCAAACCTCTGTTAGATTTC
This sequence comes from Silybum marianum, assembly GCA_036898165.1. NCBI lineage: Eukaryota > Viridiplantae > Streptophyta > Magnoliopsida > Asterales > Asteraceae > Silybum > Silybum marianum. The sequence continues at coordinate 17,909,918 of CM072541.1, forward strand.
GGTATTTAGCTAAAAAAACAATTGATTTTAAGATAAAAATGTGTTATTGTGATATCTTTTTTAAAACCTGCCATAATCTCATCTATGGGTAGTTGAATAATGTTTTAAAACCTGCCATCTATGGGTGTTTTTTCTACATCTATGTTTTAAAACCTGCCATAATTCTTGAATTCGAGAGATAAAACCTGCCATGATCCTTGAATTTTCTACATCCATGTTTTAAAACCTGCCATAGTTCCTGAACTGCTACTACTGTTGTTTAGTATGTTCATTAAGTTGCTATGTTTACTGTGAATATTATGATCTGCTATTTATTTGGTCTATGATGGCTGCTGTTTACTCTGCTTCATTAGTGCTGATGTTTACTCTTAACTGTCAAAAGGTTTTTCTACTTATATATATCTTCTACTTCCTCTAAAACCCCTATCTCTCTCTTTATATATATATATATATATATTATCATCATCAAGCACAAATCAATCTACTTATATATATAATTCACAGCATAAACAAGAAATGAAAGTAAGTGTTTTTAGATTTCAGCACATATATATATATATAGAGAGAGAGAGAGGGATCTATATATATAAGAGAGAAAGAAGTTGTGAGTCCATTAAGCTGCTGACAACAGAGGCAATTTGGGGTTGTTTGGTTGGTTTTTGCATAAAGCTCCTCCCTAGAAGCTTATCGAATAAGCCATTTTCTATATCATTAAGCCACTACCAAACAATAACAGTCATGTATAGCTGACCGGATAAGTTGTGAATCCTATTAAGCTTATTAAGTTCCTAACAAACAGACCCAAGTTTTCTTGCTCCAATGCTTGCATTTTATCAATCTGACTGTGGATTCGGACCTTAATGTTTGTATGATTTCCATATGAGAATAAGATGACCACATTCTAATCTAGATATAAAAAGTAATTCAAAACAGAGTTTGCATTTTGTTTTTATTTTGATATTTTTCTACATCATTAAGCCACTTAATAGAAAACCAAATCAAACGGACCCATAAACCATAAAATTAAAACCATCTAGTGAAGAGGCTGAATTACTTATCGTGAACTAGTTGTAGAAGTTGAACCCGTTTCTGACAAAATTACCCCTGAAGAACAAGAAGAGATACCTGAGCGAAAGTGAAATCATCAGCTCAAAAGAACGAGTAGATGCTGTTGAAAAACTTAATTATAGTAAGTTTTTTTTTGGGATGTTGTACAACTCACCAACCACAAGGTACAAGTAATTAGAGCATGGAACTTCAACTTGGTGCCCAAGTTTTATGTTATGTATATATCATCCATACATACATGCTTAATTGTTGCCAACCATGCCTAGAAAGCTAGATACCTTTTGCCAACTAATATAACATGTGTAGATTGCTAAACTTGGAGCCAAAGTTTTCATCCACTATATATATTGCATCCATGCAAAGGCAAAGACACACCACAAAAGAATACTTCTTCTTCTTTGCTTTCTTCCTTCTCGTAAATATATATACCCATATATATATATATTTTTTTGGTTTAGTTTCCAGCTTAGGAAACTTTGATCAAGGAAGATTTGGGTAGTTGATTTGTTGATCCAAGGATCTTTGTAAACACGTTGTAATCTCTCCCGGTTAGTAATATATCGAGCTCTCACTCTCTTTGGTGGATGTACACTATCACACCGATAGTGGAACCACGTAAATTCTCGTGTTGCTATTTTTATTTGGTGAACTTGTCATTTACGTAGATAATAATATTTTGTTATTATCTATATTTGAGGTTGTTTATTTCGTCAGAGTCATCGTGCAACATCTAGATCATTGTTATCCGCATTTGTTGTCGGGTTATTTGTGTCCTTGGATTTCTATTCGTTTTGGGACCTTAGAAATCATTTGCAAGTATTTTTCGTGACATAAATTTCCTAACAATTGGTATCAGAGTTTCGGATCTAGATTTGTAGTTAGTGTAGAAAATATACATAAACTAGTTTGCACACATATTTGTCTCTATGTCTGAAGCCGAAAACCCATTTGGTGTCGGTTCCTTAAACCAAACCCATAGATCGTACCAAGAGGGTACCTTTAATTTATCTAGGGCTGGAATTCGTATACAAACTTGGAACGGTGATGGTGATTTTGGTAAATGGCAGTTCACAACATCTGCTGCACTTAGAAAAAATGGTGTCCATCCGGTAGTATTTGCCAAAGACGAGTTAGACCCTAATATGTCTGACCTTAAATCTAGAGAAATGGAAGCATGGGCATTTACTACTTTGCAGATGGCTATGGGAGAGAACATCATTTCTGAGATCGTTTCGAAAAAAGGCACCGCCGGTATCTGGAGTAAACTTGAGAATCTTTATCTCAAGAAAACTCTGACGAACAGGTTGTTATTGATGCGGTCATGTCTTTTCTTCAAAATGAAGGAAGGCACTTCTATTAAAGCTCACATGACCGAGTTTGAAGATATCATAATGAAGTTGAAGTCTACAGATGCGCTTCTTGCCAAAGATGAAGAAGCTCTTGCTATGATTCTGTTGTATTCACTTCCCGAAAAATACTCACAATTCACTAACAGTTTTATATATGGAAAGGAATATCTTTCTTTATCTGATGTGAAGACAGGCATGATATCTGAAGATCAAAGGATCCAAATGAGGATCGGTAACAACCCAAGAGAGAACAATCTTAGTCACGGCCTATTTGCTGATAGAGGTCGTGATGATCAGCAATCCTCGAGAGGAAGAAATCGTGGGCGCTCTCAATCTCGTAGACCGGGCCCTAGAGTGAAATCAAAGATTTGTGGTGATTGCAATTATTGCCACAAACCGGGCCATTGGGTGAAAGACTGTCCGAACTTGAAAAATAAGGACAAGTCAAAAGGCGAATCTTCTGCAGTTGCAACCGAACATGATGTAGGCTTCTCGGCAACGGCTACGTCACCGAATGGTGATAGACGTTGGGTATTGGATACCGGAGCCTCTTGTCACATGACACCGTTTCGTGATCATTTCTCTACCTTCGAAAAATTTGAAGGTAATAGCATATATATGGGAAATGATACATCATGTTCTACTCAAGGTATTGGTACGGTTTGTATCAAGATGTTTGATGGCATTGTCTGAACATTGTACAATGTCAAATACGTTCTGGGCATGTCTCGTTCCTTGATCTCGCTTGGACTTTTGTCCATAAATGGTTGCAAGATTCGTATTAAAGATGAGAGCATGCGTATATCTCAAGGGAACTTTGTTGTTATGAAAGGCAAGCAGGCGGCAAACAATTTATTTCATTTGGTTGGCGAAACAATTTCTTTAAAATCATGTGTGGCGGAAAGTACAAAAACTGTGGATGCTACTCGTTTATGGCATCTACGGTTGGGTCACACTTCGGAGAAGAATTTGGAGGTTTTACGAAAGCGGAAGCTCATTAGCGTCAACACGCCAACAAGCCTTGATTTTTGTGCCGGATGCGTCAAGGGGAAACAAACACGTGTTTCTTTTGGTGTTGGAAAACACAACACCAAAGGAATCTTGGATTATGTTCATACGGATGTTTGGGGACCATCGAGCACACATTCCCTAAGTGGAGGGAGATATTTTGTATCCTTTATTGATGATTTCTCACGTAAAGTTTGGGTGTTTGTTTTGAAGCACAAATCGGATGTCTTTGAAAATTTCAAGAGTTGGTTAGCACACGTAGAAGTCGAGACCGGAAAGAAATTAAAGGTGCTTAGATCCGATAATGGTGGAGAGTTTACTAGCGGTAACCTCAAGACATTTTGCTCGAGTAAAGGCATCCACCGTCACTTCACTACACCTGGAGATCCCGAATCTAATGGGGTCGCGGAGCGGATGAATAGGACACTGTTGGAGAAAGTCCGATGTATGCTTTTGACATCGGGGCTTTCTAAAACCTTTTGGGCCGAAGCTTTGCACACCGCGGTGCATATTGTGAACAGGTTACCTTGTTCGGCCATTGGAGGAAAGATACCGGAAGAGTTGTGGAGAGGTAAAAAGAATATTTGTATAAAATACATACGTGTATTTGGTTGTCCTGTTTATGTTCATGTTTCAGGCCAGGACAAGTTAGATCCTAGAGCCACCAAAGGATCTTTGCTCGGCTATACAGATGGCATCAAGGGATACCGAATCTGGAATCCCTTGACTCGTAAAGTGATTCATTCTCGACATGTAACATTTGATGAATCCCCTATGTTGAAGTCCTCTTTGAACTCTCAATCCCCTCAAGAACCGGAAGTCATCTCTACTGTTGCTCCTAGTGCCGATGATGTGGAGACAGTAGAAAGTCCTATTGTTATGAGCTCATCTGCTTGTAAAATTATCCTTGGATCACCTGATGATGAAGTTGTAGAAGAAGTCATCCCACCAATGACTCCTTCTAGTGATGCTTTGTCTACTACTGATGAAGACATTGCAGATGATGGTGGAGATCAAGAAGATGAGGAGATCCCTGTTGATGCACCTACCAGACATAGTCAGAGAACTATTCGTCCCCCTAACAGGTATGGTGATTGGGATTTTGCTAACATGAGTTTTACAGATCAGTTGGAGTTTGCATTACATGTAGGAGAAGAAGAGCCTCTTGATTTGAAGGAAGCATTGGCTTCAACCCACAGTTCCAAATGGCCATCTGCCATGCAAGAAGAGATGGAAGCTCTCTCAAAGAACAAGACTTGGGAACTTTGTCCACTGCCAAAAGGTAGTCGGGCAATCAGGTGCAAGTGGGTGTACAAGGTCAAGGATGATGATCGTTACAAGGCTCGTCTCGTTGCTAAAGGTTTTTCACAACGGAAAGGTATCGAGTATGACGATATTTTTGCTCCCGTTGTTCGACATACATCTATTCGTGTTCTTTTGGCAATCGTGGCTATGCACGATTTGGAGCTAGAACAGTTAGATGTGAAGACCGCCTTCCTACACGGAGACTTGGAGGAAACCATCTATATGAAGCAACCCGATGGTTTTGTTTCCGAAAGCAAACCGGAGTATGTTTGTAAGTTTACGAATTCCCTTTACGGACTGAAACAATCGCCTCGTCAATGGTATAAGAAGTTTGACTTGTTTATGCTAACCCT